>JAGPOW010003316.1:125225717-125259465 GCA_030014935.1 Caiman crocodilus
GCTTTGAGGGTCTGCCTGGGTTGTCCTTCTGATGTCATGAACCATGTGGTGCTGGTGTCACACACCACATGACTGGGGTCAGGGGAGGAGTTGCTGATGCCACGCACCATGTGACTGGGGTCAGGGGGTGGAGTTGGTGACGTCACACACCATAAAAGGGGAAAGGGGGCGGTGCGAAAGGGGCGGGACCAGAAGTCCCACCCACCTGTCACATTTGCATTGAAGGGCAGAGAACCTATATACTACTACTAAGTATGAGATATAGGTGCTTTTAAAAACATATGCAATATTTTTTCTCAACAAACCTTGATGCATTCTTATTATGTATATATGTGTTTGCATTCTTTTGGGAAAATCAATTGTATAAAGAGAGAAAAAATTGTTAACATCTGATTCTGTGAAATTTATAAGAGTGGCCTGTTTGGAAGGAATGCCAAGGTTCTGTGTGATGTTGGGAAGGTAGAAAACTCATAAATATACTGTATTTCCAGTATAATTAGACAAACTGTGAAGCTATTTGGGGTATGTGTGTGTATGGATGCATACCTTTAAACTTATGTGCAGATCATTGTCAACGTTGTTGGCAATCCCTCGATTCAAGGATTATCTTTACCATGGTTGGATGATGGGTCTTGAGATGACTTAGGGGTTCCATCTTTGAGTCACAGATCCATCCACAGAAGTTGAAGGTCTTTTCTCTGGGGAGAGTAAGCTGTAGGCTGAGATTCCTCTCTTTTTTTTTTCTTTCCTATGCTCTCTCATCTCTGCTGTGAGGGCAAGACACTTTTCCTTGAAACAGGCTAGTACTTGGTTGAGGTTGCAGTGCCACTGGAGTCAGTTATTAGTCAGTTCCTCCCAAATCTTGATGTCGGCATCTGTTTCCTTGAGCTTGGCCTTCAATGTGTCCTTGTAGCATTTCCTCTGGCTGTTGTGAGATCTCTAGTTAGTTGTTTTCCAATCACTTAGGGGAAAGAAAAGAAGCCTGAAGGGAAGCCCTTTATCCCTGATTGGTACATTTTTTGGATGGGGTCCTCGAATAAACAGAGGTCATACCTGTCTTTTCTCAAGAAAATCACTTCATTGGAAACCTAAACATAAGTTTAATTAGCATTCAGATCAGGCAAAGGAATACAAAAACATACCCATGCCTGAGTGTAGTTGGACCCCAGGAACTCTGCGCTCTTATGAGTTGTTCAGTTTCCTCAACAATAGGGTTACCAGATTTCCAGTTTCAAAAAAGAGGACACCTGTCAGGGCGGGGGATGTGTAATATAATTGTGGAGAGTGAGCAATGATATGCCTGTTCCCTGCCCCTGTCACTCACTTCCAAGCCAAAGCCCCGCCCCTGAGTCCTGCTGCTGCCCCTCACTCCCAAGCCACAGTATCCCGCCCCCAGACTATACTGGTGACCCTCACTCCCAACCCATAACCCTTGCACTGCCTATGCCACATGCTCCCAACCAGTAGTCCCTTACCCACCGGTGCCCCTCACTACAAAGGCCCAGTCCTCCCCAGCCCCCTGCTCCCCCAAGCCTGCAGTGTCTCCTGGCTGCCCCATCCCTGTGAGCACAAGCACTAGCCTGAGTGCTGCTGGTCTGGCTGTACAGCTCCCTGCTGCCCCCAAAGGGCCTCCTTCTGCTGGAGGGGGAGGTGCCTCGCCTGCTCTGTTGTAGGCTCAGCACTGTCTGCCCCTGCCTCCAATTACTCTCCCTACACTGCTCCCCCTAGTGCCAAACAACTCTTTGCAGGGCAAGCCAGGAAGTGCCAGGAAAAACTTTGATGCTGAGCAGAGGCAGAGCAAAATCCTGGGAACATATTGATATTTTAAAAAACTGTCCAGAGAGAGATGGGAGGACCCCCAAAAAGGACATGTGCAGGAAAACCCAGACGTATGGTAACCCTACTCAACAACAATACAGGTCTACTTCCCCCAGATTTACAATCGTATCAATACAATTAGTAATGACATGCATCTATCTACAGCCTTACTGGATATATATTAGTGCATATGTCCCTGTACAAGGTTATATATGTCCCTATACAAGGTTTCCCAGAGTTTGTCCCAATCTTTATATAATGGAAGATGTATTTATATAATGGAAGATGTAAAATCTTTATATAATGTAAGATGTAAAAAGCAATCAGGACTCATAGTAGAGACAATACCTTTTATTAGACCAACTAGATTTTTGCAAAAACATGAATTGCAAGCTTTTGGACACAAACACCCTTCATCAGGCATTGGAAAAAAGATTGTAAAAGTTGTAAGCACTTATGCCAGGGTATCTAATATATTAATTAGCAAGCTGATGTAAAAGACCTTTTTCATGAGAAGAGGGGTGGAACATCTGGAAGCAATGTTTTGTTTATTTCCAACAGTTTTCTAGGCTGATTGAGAAGAGATTTTAGCTAGGTAGTATGCAAGGCCAAATTTTCAAGAAATTGCCTTTTGTTTTGCAAGGTCAACTTGTGACCACAAAGTTCATGCCTTCAGTTTTGCACCCATAACTAAACTGTATATGCAAATAAGGATACCTGTATCTCTATTTGGTTAGCATCTACAGTTCATTGAGTAGCTACAACTTACATGTTCAGCCCTTCAGAAAATACATCTCTAATTATCAGGGATCCTGATTTTCTCTGATAAAAAATAGCAAATTCTCTGATAAAAATTGCAAATTATCTGATTAACTGCCTCCCCAATCCGTGATTAAACTGAAAGGCCCTTTATTTCCCACTACAGCACCCCTGGCCCTGCTCATGCCCCTCACTCCCCACTCCCCCCAGTCCCACTGGTTTCCTTCACCCCCCAGCCACAACCCCCTGCCTCCCCAGCCCTGTTGGAGGGGCCCCCCAGCTGCCAGGTCTATGGGGCCAGGGACTCAGGTCTACAGCCCCCTACCCCTGGCAGGAGGCAGCAATAACTGCTGCAGCAGAGTGTAGCCTGGCATCCTCATTGTTGCCTTCCGCCTTTAGCCCACTTGCTGAGGCTGGGGGCGAGGTGGGGGGTGGCTCCCTGCTGCTCTGCACACTCCTGGGGAGGCAGGAGGGACCGGTGTCCCACAGATTTGTGTGTGGGGTAAGGGTGGGCACAGGTTTCCTGCTATGGGCTCAGATTTCTGTCCTGCTGCTGTCCCCCAGGGCCTCTGCAGCCCAGTTGTTGCGACCTTGTGCTTCAGGGCATAACAGGGCGTAACAGGACACAGCGATCTCCTTGCTGTTGCAAACTCTGCACTGCCCTGGTGCAGCAGCAAGGGTGGTAGTGCAGGTTCATTGCTGCTGCACAGGTAGGGGATGCCTTGCCAGGGTAGCATGGAGTTTGCAGTGGCAAGGAGATCCTGCACGGCCCTGCTCTGCCCTGCAGTGCTGGGTTGCACCTGCTGGGCTGCAGAGGCCCCAGAGAAGGGCAGCAGGGTGGAAACCTGAGCCTGCAGCAGGCAGTCTATGCCCGCCTCTTCTGCACATAGATCTGGGGGGCGCAGGTCTCCCCTGACCCCAGGGAGTGTGTGCAGTGGTGGGGAGCTGACCCCACCCCCTTGCCCCTGGACGCATCGCCTATGGCCTCATCCTGCTCCCTACCAGGGTCCTATGGCTGAGCATTGTGGCCTCAGGCCCCAAGCCCCATGCATCAGCCCCAGCATGGGGCCTCAGGACCCAAGACCCAGCCCCAGCCCTGCCCAATTCCCCCCCTCCCTTCTGATGGGGGACCTCAATCCCTCCTGACACTTACCTATAGGAGCTGTTTTCCAGGCTGCCTGGTAGCCATGTGCACATACATGCACATGGCATCCCCTGCATGACCACTGTCCTCTTGCTCCCTCCCAGCCCCATGCAGGCTAGAACTCTGCCAGTCTGCAGAGAGCTCTTTGGAAAACTGCAAAATCCACAGGCTTCTCCATTAAAAGGAGAAGTCTGCATTTTCTACTAGTAAAGGGGGAAATCTGTGGGTTTTTTCTCTGCTTTTCCATGGAAAATGGAAAACTTGTATCCCTGCTAATTATGCATACATACTGTTTTTCTACCAAGGAAGGCATACAAAGTTCCTGAACAAATGGCATATAAAATATTTATGAATGAGACTTTTTTTTTTTTAGTCATGAGAACAAGGCATCAGAATTTTAATACCTGATAGCCTCATGGGGTACCTATAGACGTGCTCATTAGCATTCTAATTAGACTGATCCATTGCTTCCTCCATGTCATGGGTAGGAAGCTTCCAACATTTCAAAATGGCCATGGGAGTGTTTTAACTAAAGCTTGTTGAATGAGCTTTAGTTAAAATTTAATGGCCATTAATATACCTGATGGTGAGCCATTTTAATTAGAGTGGCTGTCCAGCAACTGCTCTAATTAAAATGCCCCCCCCCCCTGCATTTCTGATCACGTGTATATGTGGTCAAGAATTCTAGCTAGCAACATGCCCTTGTACTTAAATGTTTTCAATAGCCCCTAGTATGAAGGGGTTCTTTGATATTCTAATTAGATCACCCTTCTTGAAGGTAGTAAAAATGGGCAGTTTTGGAAAGAGAGGAAGTTGGGAGGAAATTGAATATACAGCTAATGAAAACACACACTGTGGGAGGAAAAAACCTTTTACTGTATATACTATCATATATAGTGGTGGCAGGGGGCCCAGGAGGTCAGCCTGCCAGCTGACCTGCTCTGACCCAGCTCAGTGTGCTGCAGAGGGGCTCGCTGGAGCACAGAGGTCCTCCAGTGCAGGGCTAGCCAGCAGGCACTGAAGCACCCTTGTGCCCCATCCAGCCTCATCAGTGTCTTAACGTGCATTGCAGCACATCAAGTAATGCCACCATAGGATAGTACAAACCTAGGGCAAAGTTAATTAGGTTACTGTGGCTTAATAAGGCTGCACATGAGGACTTTACTGTGGCACTAATTAGGGAATTCCACAGTAAACGTCTCATGTAGATGCGTCCACTGAGGTACAATCTATTCTGAGTGGTGCAGACTTCCCTTAGGATACTGTGGCAATACAGACTGTACAGACCAACTGGCGGTAGATTCTTTGGGATGGTGCCACAGCTCATTCCATTTGTGGGTGCCCTGAGGTCAAGGCTCCATCTTTCTTTTCTTCCTCTTAACGATCACATCCCTATTTCAGGAAATGGAGAAAAGAGTGGTGCCTGTGTTAGACTGTGTGTATTTGTGACAGTCTCTGAGTAAACTGCAGAAAAGAAATTTCTGTGTACTCTATTTTCCTTTCCCACTTCCCCCACAACTGCAAATACTTGTGAAAAAAATTATCAATGCCATGGTTCTTGCAGCACTATCAGTTTGCATTATGTATTAATATCACATTAGGTGACATCAGTATTACTCAGACTGCCCAGGTGAAAATGTTGTAGAAATGAAAAAAAAAAGGCATTCACTATAATGTCATTTTTTAGGACGATAAAGCATTCAAACAATACGCTGATGAATCTTGAGAAAAGGTTTGCTAATTTTTTTGTTGGCTTTTAGTTTTTGATTGGTATTAACAAACTAGATAGAGGTATCAGTGTTTCTCTATCTGACTTTTATTATATGGATGTGTCACTGAAATTATTTGCTGTTCTGCTAATGTTAACAGGAATGGGAGCTGTAAGAAATGCAATACGTTTAGGATATCAGGATTACTGGCTGAGAGGTATGGATAATCATTCAGTTTACTGTAGCAGTATGGTAAATTAATACTCACATATGAAACAAATTTGGTATTCTCAGACCCGCTCCTAGCATAAATTTAATCTATATTTTCAAGCTTACGTGACCAATATTAAAACATCAACATTTACCCAGCAAGCAAGTCTAAAGTAGGACAATGACATCCTATTTTACCACAGAGGGTGCATCTACTTGAGACACTTAATGCTCAGTAGCCTAATAACACTGCTCCGTAGTGTGCTGGAAAAAAAATGGTGGTAATATGCTATGTAGTAGTAGTAGTAGGCTATTTTACAGTAAGCATCACTAAAAAACCATGTGCTGGTATTACTGTCCAGTAACTGTAGTTACTGCACATGTCTTGGGCTATCCCTTGATATGAGGATGATGTCTATTGGGGGAGGATTATTGGTGAGTTTTAAGATTGCTGAGGAGTCCAAATCATGCTCTGCCACAGATATGACAGGTGCTGCCTTGGAGGGAGAGGGAGAAAGCACAGCTGTTGGTCAGGATGTTGCATACTTTCCTTCCTCCTGTGCCGTTTCTTGGCTTCTGGAGTGAGACAGTTCTCTTCAAAGTGGCCTGTAGCTTGATGTATGATGTAGCACTTTGAGACCTGTTACCAGCCAGAACTTCCCAGTTTGTAGAGTTGATGCCACCTTTCTTAAGGTATGTTTTCAGATGTGTCTTAAAAAAGGTGGCATAGTGGACGGTTAGTTAGTACTTCATTAAGCAAGTACTAAACTAAATGTGCAGTAACTAGTTGTGAGGAGGAATTGGGGGAATGATTAACCCCTTAATTCGAACAGGCCGGGGACGAAAGTGTTCAGGAACGTTTCACCCTGTTTTTCTCTTCCTGTCCAAAAAAATCTGTAGACAATGTAAGAAATAAATGCTTTACTTACAACTAGAACACACCGTAGACACACTCTGTAAACTCCACTGAGAAGCACTTAAATGCCTTGTATCCATATCTGCGCCGGCAGTTCCCTTTACACCAATCTCCACCACTGAAAAAACCTCAAACCATAGGGAACTCGAGAGCTCTTTAACACCTATCCAATGCAACCCAATGGCCAATTAGATTGGGTCTTTCATTCGCGTGCTTTTCAAGCTGCATGAGCCGGGGATTTTGCTGCATGCATGCTTTGCGCAGCTAATTGGGCGGCACCCACTGTTTCCCCATGCAGCAAGCACAGTTTGCTGGCATTTGGTCACTGTTTATCACCACTTATTTATCACACTAGTGTGCATTCATGAATGTGTACACATGTCCAGAGTGCACTGGATAGAAACTAAGAGTAAATGCCAATCACTGTGTGCCCACATGGCTTCAAACACCCGTTCCTGTGCTGCCTTGGCTCGGGTGACCGGCAGTGAATGTGCTGAAGCATTGTGTGACCACTGAGATGGCTCTCAATCACCTTGGAGTCCACCCCTGAACTCATCTGCCATAACTTTGAATGTAATACCAGTGGAGGGACTGGCCTCTGAAAGTCCCTCAGAGGTTTTCACTTCACTTGACAGATGTTTGTGGGGCTCCACCTGCCCTAGACCCCTGCCTTAAGACAACATCTGGCAGGACACCAGGTCTTGGAACGGCTGTCTTTCCGGTGTGGATGTTTCTTGATTTTGATGACCTTCTGGCTTTGTTTCCCAAACTTTTATTTTCTGTACCAATCTACTGGCTGCACCTGCTGTATATCTCCTACTTGCTGCCTATGACCAGACAGTAGACCTGGGAGTCTCTTGACAACATAGTGGCAATCAGGTCCCTTTTGTGGTGGACCTGCACAACAAGACCCTCCCAGGACAAGAGAAGGGGGGAACAAAAAGGAAAAAAACCCACAACAACAATGCTCTACTAATATGCTCACTCCTGATGCTGACAGACCCCTGAGACCACTAGCCTCAGAATAAGGGACCTGAGGGATCTCAACAGTGAAAGGGAAAAAAGGAAAAAAAAAAAAAAGAAGTAAAGATCTGGGCAGACTATCAGGTTGCTCCTTTGGCCCCACTGCCAGGGCTTGATGGTATCCACTCGATGCCGCTCCTCCAGTCTGCCCTTTGTTTCTTCCACCAGCCTGCCTCCTTGACCTGATACCTGGGAGTATCTGGGGTAATGAATCTCTTTCTCCTCCAGGTCTGCTATGGCTCTTTCTTCAGTGCTGCTGTTGCCCTCACACCAACAAGTGGCATGCCCAATGCTGTGCTCCCCTGTCTCTCAGGGCACAACATCCCAGGCACACTCCATTGCCCTGTGCTGGAATCATTTGTTGCTGGAGCAGGGAGCTCCCACAGCCTCCGTTGCTACTCCCTGCCTGGATCGCCCTTCAAGCTGGTAGTGTCTGCCACCAGCATGGAGAGCCCCCGCTGCCTCTCCCACTCTCCCCACTTCTTCCTCGGCATTCCTTTTTATCTTTGCTGGCTGGTAGTCGCCTGTGATGTCACCTGCCAGCTCCAGTTGGATAAAGGCATGGCTTGAGAACCACGCAGGCTCCATTCTTCATTCCCTCAGCGTTGGTTGCCCTATGGCAGGTAAGTGATTTCATTCGGGGTTTTCTTTGTTTTTTTACATGATCCCCATCCTGAGGTGCACTGAGAGCACGGTTTGGGGTTCCTCTGAGTTAGTCCCCCAAGGACACGCTGTGCTGCACCAATTGGTACCATATGCAGCCTGCCTTTTAGAAATATGAGCACAAAGGTGTTTGCAACTTATGTTCAATTTTAACTATAAAACAATCCTAAAATGAGTGATTGATGGAGATTAAAGCTTGCTGTTATTCTTTTAGTTCTCATCTTAATACTTTCATTGTTTTGTAATGTGGATTAGTAGTATACTAGATTATAAAAGACTATGCACTGTGGCCACTACTAGCCAAAAGAGCTACACTTGAGCCCCAAGTTGTTCTGATTATAAGTTAACTCCACTTCAGGTTCAGTTTTAGGAAGAAGAACCTTTTCTCTGAAAGCCATTGTAAGTTGATGACTACAGATAAAGCCCTTGAACTGGTATTGGTCTTATTAAACCCCACAGTCCAATCAATTCTTCACAGAAAGGACCTGAAAGGTTAATTGCACTAAAAATACTAAAATAAAAACTACACTTTTTTTTTCTATGACTTGGTAATTTTCATTACCCACACAAAAATATTGCAAGTGAAAAAGGACAGTTGGGGAATGACTATAGCTAGTATTAAGTATAACTAACTGCTATGGTTCTTTCTAAGGGGAAAAAGGTAGGCATAATTGGAACAGTACAATACATAATTCGGGGTTTGCTATGAAAATTTAAAGCATTCAAGGCAGCTGTTCCTCCATCAGCGAGTGGGTGTGAACACTCCTTTGTTGGGCTGGAAAACCCAGACAGAGTAAGAATCCACTTGCATATGGATTAGGTAGTACCTCTGACTTTGAGTCACCTTGAGAGGCACCTCTAACTTAAAGATGGTTTGAGACAGAAATAAGAGAAAAAGAAAGTGCCCACTGGTGTAGATTGAATGTGTTGAGAATTGTGTGCTTCACTCTGAGCTCAGAAGATAGATTCTTTACCCATAAATTTGTTACTGTTTTTCCTTTGTTCAAGAACCCTGAATATAATTGGCTTGGAAAAATATTTGGAAAACTTCCTTGTTCCTCATTCTTCTCCCAGGAATAGCTCATGACAACCTGGAGCTCACAAATATTTGACTCCTCAGAAGCACAGATGATACCAATTTTTCTTTTAAAAATGTTAAACTACATGGATGAAACCCCAATGATAAGTGATAGTGAGGTGTTCCTGTAATGATACTATGCGATATATGCAGCCTGAATCTATCTATGGGGCAATGGAGGAGCCATCTATTAAATACAAAATAAAGCTCTCTTATATGCAAGTGGTTATTTATTTTGTGGATATCCTCACAAGTCATACTTAGGCCATTATATCTTTAGAAAAATGAAAAAAAGAAACTGCAAGGATTGAGGCTGTTGTTTGTCACTAATCTGGACTTTGCCCAATGATAACTTTGGGATTTCCAATTCTTTCAAGCTTTCAACAACAGACTCTTGAGTTTTAGAAGACACCCTTATCATTATTAGCAGTCATCAGTCTTGAGAGATAATGGGGATTATGCCCTTGGTTGGTAAGCGGGTACCCGCTTCTTGAATGACTGAGGGGTCTGCATGGCAGGCAGATCCTCTGGCAAGTTGTGCGTACAAACTTGGTTGAACTTGCACAGGCATGCTGAATATCATTTTTTCTTGCCTGCCTCTGACACCTTCTCTAGTTCATCATTGACCCTCTCCATCTTAAAGTGATGTAGGCCCTGCTTCCCTGTGGATTTCCACTTGCAGTGATCCAAAGCAGTTGATTCCCAGTGTTGGCCATCAATGTGCAGCTTAATAATAACTTAATAACTTTGGCCAATATGCAATCCACACCTGGGGCCTTACCACAAGCATGCTAATCAACAGGGTTCCTGCTTTTTTCTGATTAAAAAACCTCCAAAATGACCAATTTTTCTCATGATTTAAATGAAACTCCACTAATATATAGATATCTATTAGTCACCACTTCCATTTTAATCATAGAAATATGTGAATTTGGGGTTCCTTTTTTAAAACCAAAAATTGAAGATTTTTTTTGTCAGAAAACCAGAATCCCTGCTATTCAGTGGCTTTTTCTACTTTGTCTATAGTAGGCTTATGCTCAAGCACTGCCAGGGTTGAGAGGACTTCAAGTGCATTGAGAGTGAAGTTGAAGTCATGGAACACTTCTTTGTGACAGTAGAGTTCTAAGCAATGTTCAACCCATTGATCTATCTGCTTATTGCAATCGCTCATGGCTTCATCTGTGGAGGATTTTAAAGGGACAGTCTTCCTTGGAACAGGCCCGAGAGCTTTCCTGATGCTCCTGTACATTGCTTGAATGTTGCCTTGGTCAACAGGTTTTGGATATTTTCACAGAGTTGTAACCAATAAATGTTTGCATACCGTCTCACTGTATGTTTGACCTTTTGCCAGATCTTTCAAAGTGCCTGCAAGTTGGAGCGGCTATGGTTACACTTTTGTGTTTAAGGAGAACTGAGCATTTCTTTTCTATGAGTGGGATTATTTCATATGAATTCTTATCACATTTGGTCTGTGATGCAAGGTACCACAAGAGTCCAAGGCAGCTTGATAGATGACTCCTTTGAACTGAACCCAGTTTTTCTCAGTAGTATTACATGGCTTAAGATGCCCCACAGAGAGTTTTAATGAACTGAGCTGATGTGTCTCCAGCTTTCAGCCATGAGGCATTTGTTGTACAGTAGGAAGAGTTTCTTACTCTTGCATAATTTCCTGGGATGCAATTTCACTTTAGTACATACCAATGAATGATCGGTATCACAGTCAGCACTCTGATAGGATCACATAATTATTACATAACAGAAGTCTTGTGAGTCAGTGTTAATCGGGTCAAGTTGATGCCAGTGTCCAGATCATAGGTGGCACCAAGATATTTTGGGTTGAAGTTTCACATTGAAGAAAGAATTTGTTATACATAGCTCATTGCATGAATATAGCTCAAGCAAACATTGTCCATTTTTATTCATTTTGCTGACACCATTGGTAACAAAACAGTGAGGACAGGCAGTATGCTCCGTACCAACCTTTGTGTTGAAGTCTCTGAGCAGGAGGACTTTTTCATTAGATGAAATATTGGTTAAGACACCACACCTATCATAGAAGTGGCCATGTCATTAGGATGAAATGGCGAGAGTTGGAGTGTATGTACATAGAGATAGACAATACCCGGAGCAGTAATGAATCAAAACACCATTAATCTTTTGGAGCCTTTGCTTGACTGTTCTATTGCAAACAGCAGCTTATTTTTGACTGCAAGTGAACACCATATTCTCAGATTTCTTTGGGCTGTTTCCCAAAGTCTCTTGTAGAGTGTTTATATCAACGTACAGTTTCAGCAGTTCTGCACCAATGATTGCAGTTTTGCATGTGTCATCAATGATTTGGAGGTCATTGGATACACCTGAAGTCATTGTACATACATTCTAACTTCCAATCTTTAGGACTGAAAGTTTTTTTACTTGCATTTTTGTAGTAGCTGGTGGTGCACAATAGCAGTCTCCTTTCAAGTTGAATCTCTAAGAGCCAAGCACCCACTGAAGCAGTAAACTGTGGTGGGAAATCACCTTATTGGCTGGGGCCTGCCCAGCTTGAGGTAAGCAGTAGTTTTCCAATGAGGTGCAGTTCTCCCACTGTTGGAGGCAATCCCTGGATCTATGCCAGTAAATCCATGGCTTATAACTGGTAAGTGTTGACTTCCATTTGTTTTATGCATTGGCAAAGCTGGAGTAACCTATCCAAGGCACAAAAGCCTGGGCATTTGCTAGTTGATCATGAGTTGCCCAAACATCAGAATCACCATTTTGACTTTGTCAACTTATCCGCTGGAAAAAAACAATACGGTATGGGCCAGGAAAGTTGTAGGAGCTGCTGGAAAGATGACTGAATAATTGCCTAACCACCTTAGAGGCTCCACTCCAGATTTTCTGTCAGGGTTTACTCCTTTATCTGTCACCTCCTTTCCTGAGGAAATCCACAAGGCAGTGGTTGTGGTTGCCATCATCTTTGTCTGCCATCTTTGCTGCTGAAAAATATCCTCTTCCACCACAGCTGCCATTGTGATGATCATAAGACGGCTCTTAATTATGAGAACTATCTGCCCCTTACTAAGTTCAGCCCGCTGGCAAAAGCCCATGATATAGCACATGGAGCTGTTAGTAAGAGTTGGATTTGAGTGAGGACCAGTAAACCCAAACCACTTTAACAAGGTGTCACTGTTTGAGAAACAAAGGTGTCACCTTAAGAAGGTGTTGCCTTCCTCAAATACCCCATGCACCTCAAAAGCCCACCCTACTGCTTTTGAACACTTGTTGCTCTTTCTTTAGTACTGATCCTATGGATAAGTGGACCAGCACTAAGAGAATTTCAGTTCTGTTTTTCTGCTATCTACTCTGGGGAACAAGGGAATATAGAAAGACCTTGTATGACTGTATATAATAATGCTGTTGGGATAATAGTAATTATTGGATGATTCTTCAGTGGTAATATTCCCGCAGTGTAATTTGCATCTCTCTGCACCAGAAAATATTACTATATATACTATAAGGTCTAGGGACAAAACAACATTTAATTGGAGGTAACCACTAGGTAGAAAGAAAATGATGCCATAAAATATTTTGTCAAAGGCAGTTGACACTTTCAATAGCCAATAAAGCTTAGCAGATTCTTCACCAAGAATATGAACTGACATTGTACAGTGGGTTTTAAGTGTCAAGCATTCTCCATGGCATATTTGCCTCAGGCGAAGTTCTGACAATGACAGTATAAAGACATCCATACATCTTCAGCAATCATATTACTTACCTGATCATCAGACAGATAAATATTTCCATTTTGATACTTGAAATAATTCAGATTTGAAGTCCAGTTAATCCTAAATGAAATGGGCAAGATATTACTTGCAGACTAAAACATTTGGTTAAAATTACTCATGATGAGTTAATGGACCTTTATAATAGGATAATTGAATTTCAGATTTGCCACTCCGTGTTAGAAACCATTGCATCATGCTGGATTTAGTGTTATATTTACAGTAGCAATTAGATTCTAGACAAGAGTACTCAAAAGAATTATCCTGGCACTTAACTCTGATGTACAACTCAAATTTATACCTGCCTCCTGGGTCATATCTCTTAACTTTTGGGATTCTTCACTATTCAGTGCAGATGGTATGCATGAAAATGATTGTACAGGATCTTGGAATACCCAAGACCATATCTGGCATCAAATGATCTGCATAGCTTAGAATTTTCAATGGCATTCGTCATTGTAATGTCCAAGTGCTTTCCATGTAAATTAGATTGGCATAGTGCAATCCTTAGTGACCCTCAGGAAGTCTTTTGGTCTTCAACTTTCCTTTTTATAGGAAGGAATATAATTTTATAGTTCTCTCTCTTTCTCTTCTGGATTCAATAACTTCCAATAAAATGTCTTGAGAACTAATACATGAGCATTCTTTTGATTCTGTTTACAGCTGGAGGACAATTAGAAATTTAGTTTTGATGTTATTATTATCTTTAAGGAATGTGTTCCAGTTGCCTAAGTAACACAAGCACAAATTACTCTGTCCCTGTAGGTAATAAGAAGTTATAAACCCTATGGACTCACATTTATAGGGCATTGTTTCTTTGGAGCTCTGACAGAGGCTTGACCCTACATGGGTGAGTCCTGTGGTTGGGAGGGGGGGATTTATGTAGCTTTTCCACATGGGTTCTACACAACAGGTAATGTTAACTGAGTGGAAATGAACTCTTGCAAGTTGCCTCTGAGCTGACATGCATAATTTAGAGGCCAGCTGGAAAGTCTCTAGCAGTGCACAGTCCTTGGATGGGTAGTTCTTTCTTTGTAAGCATTAGCTTCATACACACGGGGGGGGGGAGAGAGAGAGAGCAACCAAAAAAACCCTTCACCTTTTTTTAAAGAAGTGCTTATATGTGCACCTGAAAACACAAAGGGAATTATTTCAGACCAAAGGTTACTCTATGCTTTTATGCCCAGCTCTGATCTTTGTCTGTTTTTCTTCTTCAGTGTTATTGAAGTGGATCCTTGATCTGATCCTGTCAGTGAAAGATGTTATATCAACTTCAGTCATAATGCAGTCAAGCAAAGGGATATAGTAGCATCAAATCTTCTTTGTTCTCACTCTGCTTGTCTATCGCTTTTTATAAACTGTTATATGAGGAGAAAGCTCTTTCCACTTGTACTTTTGGCTTTAGTATACAGAACTGGCAAATCAGTCTAAAGTTGTTTTGATATATAGGATATGTAACTATTTTGTATTGGTTTTTCTTTTTTAATAGTTATTGTATCAGATTATCTCACACTACCACATTCGATTTGAACCTCCACTGTGGCTCCCATAACATTTTACAAATCACAAATCTCCCGTCAGTAGGCTGTGCTGATGGTGCTACTAGAGTCTATTTCTGTCAGTAAGGAAGACCTTCACATCTCTGGGATGACATTAATGATTATCTTCCTTTTTCACATGGGCTTCTACCAGCTCAACTGCCTAGGTGAATTCCTGCCTGTTTGGATGATTAGAATCCTGCAGCTCACAGACTTGGGCAGTGAAATCAAATTCCCCAACTGCGCCTGGCAGCTCCAAGGTTCAGCTTCCAAACCCCGAGGACAAAAAGAGGTAACGTCACATCACCCTGACCTACCTTTTGGAAGGCTAGAATTTCACATTTAATAAATGTGAAGACAGTAGGGTATTGCTTCATTTTAAGTGAACATTAATATTAAACAACAATGGAATCCCAATGGAAATATGTGGCTGCAGCTTGAATACCAAATCAATGTATTATGACTGGTGTTGAACATTAGAATATAAAATAAACCTTGTCAGAACCAGATGAAAGAATTAGACTAAGAATGTATGATAAAAAGCATTAAAATCCTCATATTGTGTAAAACTTGAGTTGTGGTATGTAGTTAAGTCATTACAAGAATAGCTTCTTCTGTCCAAGAGAGGATCATATTAAAAGCTAATAATAATGGTAAAATTAATTAATTTTAATTTTAATGTTCACAAAAGCCATCTGAAGGTTTGGGAACGAACTATGGGTTTAGAGGAGGTTCCTAGGGACCCAGTGTGGAGTCAGGAGCCCTGAGAAAGGGGTCAAGTGTATGGGGACCTATTGACAGGTTTGGGTGAGCCCAGAGAGAGGGACTGTGGGTAGGGGACCTAAAAGGAATCTGGGTAAACCCAGAGAGAGAAGGGTTTTGTTAGTATGGCCTATGGAGGGGTCTGTGTGAGTGCAGAGAGAGAGAGAGAGGTTGATGGTGAGAGATCTATGGAAGGGCCCAAGAGGGTAGACCCACAGAGGAGAGATGGCTGACAGCTGGAGGACTGACCCTCAGAATCTCAACTTGCCCATGCAGGGCCAGGGCTCAGGAGGGGTGAAAAGGTTGAAAGAGACCATTACAGAGACTGCCAGGGCTGGGGAAACCTGGAAATCTTGACTAGCCTAAGCCAGGGCCAGGGCCTAGGATAGGTCAAAGGTCCATCTGTGGCCACAGCCTGAGAGGAAGGTGTCAAGGGGCATGTGGCCTCAGATAAAGATGGCTACAGCAGAGCCATCTGAAGAAAAGGGGTCAAGAGGGAGAGCCAAGGCCAGGGGGCCCAGAGGGGAGACTGAGGAAGGACCAGGATCTGTAGCCCAAGAGGAGCAAGAGAGGGGGCTAGAAATCTGCAGCCTAGGAGAGGTGTGCAATATTGGTGGCTTCAGTTCCCACTGGCTTGTGGAGGGGGAAGGCTAAGGGACCACAGCCTAACAGAAAAGGAAGGGGGAGTGGGGGACTGTGTGAGTCCAGAGGCCCAGAGAGGGGCTGGGAATACAGTCAAACCAGAAGGGTCCAGTGTCCAGGACAGTGGGACCAGAAAGGTCCAGAGGCCCAGATAGGGGTCAGGAATAGAGTGGGACCACAAGGGTCCAGAGACCCAGCAAGAGGCCAGGAATAGTGTGGACTCACAAGGGTCCAGATGCCATTGTGGCTGGGAAGATGTGACACCAGGGGTCTGAGGACCCAGAAAAGAGACCAGTGGGGGACCAGAGAGGTCTGGCAGCCCAGGGCAGCGGCTAAGTGAGAGACCAAGGGGTCTCACAATCCAGAGAAGGGGTCATGTGGGAGACCAAGGGGTTTGGCAGTCTCGGGGGGGGGATGCTGAGTGAGAGACCAAGGGGTCTGAGGGCTCAGAGAAAAGGTTGAGTGAGACCAAGGGGTCTGAAGGCCCAGACACGGGCTGTATGTGTAGAGAGAGAACAGCAGAGAGGATGATTCTGCAAGGTTTGGGTCATGGTGTAGGCAAATAGCAGAGCCATGTAATTGGCTCATACAGCCTTGACCACAAACCTGCTGGTCATTACAGTAAGACCAGGGCAACCTCCCACATTTTACTAACAATTAAAATCAAGGCATGGCAGGAGAGAGCAGGACAGACTTCCCATAGAGCAGGGTAAAGAATTTTTTTTTTGCCTTCAGTGACTCCATGGCTACCCCTGTAGCTGGCATCCTGTGACACTATGCAAGTTAAATTATCTATTATAGCTGAGTTAAGTGAAAAATAATGCCTATAAATAATGAATGAAGATACAAATGTAATTAACCCAAACAATTTATGTTCATTTAACACTTGGGATTAATGACATAAAAAACCCCTCAATAACACATCAAATGTTTGGTTAGTGGGGCAGCAAATTTTGCTTATAGGTTCTACAAAATATATTTAATACTTTCATAGATGTAGAGTCAGAAGAGATCTAAGTAGATCTTCAAGTCCGACCCCCTGCCCTGGGCAGGAGAGAATACTGGGCTTGTATGACCCCAGCTAGGTAATTATCAAGCCTCCTCTTTAAGACCCCCAAGGTAGGAGCCAGCACCACTTCCCTTGGAAGTTGGTTCCAGATCCTAGCCGTCTTGACTGTGAAGTAGTGCCTTCTAATGTCCAGTCTGAATCTACTCTCAAACAACTCATGGCCATTATTCCTTGTTATGCCAGGAGGTGCTTGGGGGAACAGGGTCTCTCCTATTCCCCACTGGTCCCCCCTGGTGAGTTTATAGATGGCCAGCAGGTCTCCTCTCAGCCTTCTTTTGTGAAGGCTGAACAGGTTCAGGTCCTGTAGCCTCTCCTCATAAGGTCTGCCCTGCTGTCCCCAGATCATGTGTGTGACCCTCCTCTGGGCCCTCTCGATGCTGGCCACATCCCTCCTAAAGTGCAGCACCCAGAACTGGATGCAGTACACCAACTGAGGCCTGACCAATGTCATATAGAGGGGGAGGATCACCTCCTTGAATCTGCTCGTGATGCATCTGTGGATGCATGACAAGGTGCAGTTAGCCTTACTGACTGTATTCTCACATTGGTGAGAATGTTCATTTTGAAATTGATAATGACTCCAAGATCCTTTCTGCCACTGTTCTTTCGAGAAGGGAATTCCCCAGCATATAGGTATGCTGCTGGTTCTTATTGGCCAAGTGCAGTACCCTACATTTGTCAGTATTGAATCCCATCCTATTCTCATTTGCCCACCCCTGTAGCCTGTCCAGGTCCATATCCAGCTTTATCCTGTCCCTCCCTTCTAGCGTGCCCACCTCGCCTCAAATCTTGGTGTCACCAGTAAACTTGAACAGTGTGCTTTTCACCCCCTTGTCCAAGTTGCTAATAAAAAAATTGAACAGTGTGGGCTGAGGACTGAGCCCTGAGGGACTCCACTGCCCACATCCCTTCAGGTCAAATATGACCCATCAACCACCACTCTCTGGGTGCAACCCCTCAGCCAATTTGTGATCCATCTGACTGGGTAGGCATCAATGCCACACTCACCTAGCTTTCTAATGAGAATGGGGTGGGAGACCATGTCAAAGGCCTTCCTGAAGTCCAGAAAGGCTATGTCCACTGCGATACCTGTGTCCAATGATTTTTTGACCAGATTGTAGTAGGCAATCAGGTTGGTCTGACAGGACCTGCCTCTAATGAGCCCATACTCTTTGCCCCTGAGCATCGTCCCCCCTGCTGGTCCTTCACAGATGTGCTCCTGCATAATCTTCTCAAACTGCTTCCCCAGGATCGAAGTAAGACTAAAGGACCTATAGTTGCCCGGGTCCTCCCTCTCCCTTTTTTGAAAATGGGGACCACTTTGGCCTTCTTCCAGTCATCTGGCACCTGGCCAGAGCACCAAGAGTGCTCATAAAGCCATGAGCCCCTCAATAACCCCTGCCAATTCTCTCAGAACCCTGGGGTGGAGAGCATCTGGACCTGCTGATTTGAACATGTCCAGCTTCTCCAGAAGTTCCCTAACTCAGTCCTCCCTTGCCCTAGGCCTGGCGGAGTCTCTCTTGAGTCCATCCTGAATCTTGGTGGGGGACTCCTGGTCCCTGCACAAAATAATTGAGGCAAAGAAATTGTTAAAAAGGTCTGCCTTTTTCTCTGGTGCAACTACCAGATTGCCAAGCATATCTTGTAGGGGCCCCACATTACCCAGTGCCTTCTTCACACCCACCTTGTATTTAAAAAAGGACTTTTTGTTGTCCTTAATCCTTGATGCTAGCCCTAGTTCTGTATCTACCTTAGCTTTCCTAACAGCCTCCCTATGGACCCAAATGATGGAGGTATACTCCTCTTTGGTGATAGCCCCACCCTTCCACTGGGTGTACACCTCCTTTTTTGGCTTTCAGGTGTTCCTGAATGCCTTTGGTGAGCCAGGGGGCTCTTGTCCCCTTTGATTCTCTTTGGGACTGTCACACCATGGGCACAGAGGATTGTCTTCTTAAGAACCGACCACTTGTCTTGGACACCCAGTTCCCCTACCCTCCAGGACCCCAGTGCCTCTCCTACCAATCTCCTCAACTCATTGAAGTTGGCCCTCTTGAATTCAGGGGCTACTGGCTTGCTGCAGGCTCTTGAAGCCCTGTGCTGGATGGTGAATTCCAGTAGGCAATGATCACTCTCACCCAAATGATCAAGAACCTGAAGTCCCCTTACCAGGTCATTGCCTGTGGCCAGGACTAGGTCCAGCAAGGCATTTCTGCACTTTGCACCGGCTTATGTAATACGAATTGTACAATTCATAATGGACAACAGCTTGACATTTGCTCTGTGCCCTTGTTGACTGGGGAAAGATGTGACAAAGTGAGGAAGAATGTGAATTTACAGCATATTAGCTATTCCAAACTGAACTTCTTGAATGGGTACTCTGAAGACAGTCATTGTTGGCACTTATATACAGTTTTCATTCATATTTCCTGGGAAATATAGCCACATAGGCATCCATGTGGTTACTGAGTATGTGCATGGCTAGGCAGGTAGCTCCATAGCCACATATGCTGGATGATCATAAATCATGAAATTCTACTTAGCAAACCTCATGATTAATGGGTGTCAGGTAGAGGAGAATGAAGAGGAGACTGCCCTTTATGTTTGAGAATGAATAGCAGACTAGTTAAGACTCCTGTGCTGTGAACAGGAAATATAGGTTCTAGGCCCCCTCATACAAAGGGATTTTTCACATGTATCTAATTTTTCTAATTAAGGTTCTACAAGGCCATATCTTGGGCATTATCCAGTCCCTACTTCAGGAAGCTGAGCCTTCTGGGTAGCCTTCTGAGATTGGCCTTCTGGGTAGCCAAGAGGGGAGATGTGAGGCCAGGAGAAAGAGAACAAACTAAAGCATGAGGTATATGCCTTTCTGGATAGAGCAGACCGTTAATTCTCGTTTGAATTGCTGTAAATAACCATGCAAAAACCCCTTCACTGCTCTCCATTCATTTAATCCAATTAATATTAACTGCAAGGTGCAGAGACTTAGGTTAAAAAGAAGGGCTGGAATGGGCCATGGCCTGGTGGTTAGAGCACTGTGCAGATAAGTTGGAAAGAAATCCTGTGGATTAGTCTTAGGTGTCTTGAGAATCTTTTCCTAGACCCTTCAGTAAGGTTCTAAATTTCCACCCTGTCTAGACACCCTCAGTTTTCTCTTCTCCCACTTCTCAGCCAAATCCTGGCATTTGAATAACACTTTGTAGTGACTCCTAGCAACCAAATGAACCTCTACAGTGTCTTCAGATATGAAAACACTGCTCCATGTCCAAACACAGGTTTTAGCTACATACAATAATATTAGCTCACCACATTAGCTAATATTCTCCAGGGGAAGTGAGGGGCTCCTTATGGCCACTGACTCTGCTGCAGGAGAAGATGGGTTGAGTGGTGATTTTGTGTACAACTACAGCTACTATTAGCTCCAGTTACTATATACATTCTCTAGAGTCCAAAGCTTATTTATAGAGAAATTCATGAGTCACTTTGAATAAGAAATAAATCTGAGCCTTGTTATGCTGTTTACCAACCCTTCAAAACAGGAAAAAAGTGGGAAATTTATCACATGGATTGTTCACTGTAATTACTCACTTGTCTTTAACTGCCATGTTATTATGGAATACTATTTTACTGGGAAACTGCAGCTTATGACTTATTCTTTTTTTTAAAGGAGTAGTGAAGTACCCTCATTTGCTGCTTTTGTGAAATAAAATCAATATACGCCCAACTAATAAGTAAAAATATTTTTTAAAATTTCACAGACAAAGGCAATGGAAACCCCCTAGAAAATATAACATGCTGACTATTTGTAAATCACTCCCTAGCCATGTACAGTAATTTGAAAGTATATTTCTATTTTCAGGACAATGCCCACCTGCCTTTCATTTCTTAATGGTCCCCCATTTGATTTCTACTTCTGCTATTCAGGTAAGATACTTTACTGATGTAAATTGAACATTCCGGTCAAATTTCATTCTGATTTACACCCGCCATAATCTCGTTGACCTCACCGAGAATTCTGAAGTGGTTTTGTCAGTTTTTCTGGGCTGTTATCAAAGGAACATAAGAACAAAGAAAACTAAACTGGAAAGGGTAACTGAGTCCAGTTGTGTACCATATAATTCTTCCTATTCTCAGTCATATTGTCCTACTAATATTTCTCTTCCTTTTCCCATGTTGTATCTTATGTTTGGGCTAATGTTCTTCTCAATCCTCTAATCATCCTTCAGATCTCCTTAATATTCCCCTTTGCCTTGTCAATTCCTGTAAGATTGCCATATGTATAAGTGATTTCCGACAAATCTTTCTCACAATTCTCATTTCTGTGATTCATATCTCTGAGTTTTAGGAGTATTTCTTGCAAGCATCTTCCTCATTATGTCTTTTGATTACAATTTAACCTACACAAAAAGTACACAGGATTTTGCGCTTTCATTTATTTAATTCAATGGCAGCCTAATACAAGTCTCAGGATCGTTTGCGTATTTTACCCCTGCTCATTTCCCACTTCCCATAAAATGCAATAGTCACTGTAGAATGATTAGACTATAGACTGGGTTCCCCCACTCCCATTGAAGCTTGGCCACTGGGCATTGGATAATGCTCTTGAGAAGATGAGAAGAGCAAGTTACATAGTGGAACTCATTCCTTTGATAAGGACATTTATCTGGGTAGCGGAAGACCTGGATTCTAGTCTATGGTTGCATCTACACAAGATGCTTTACTGTGAAGTACAGCAAATTACTACATAGCAAGCATCTGTGTCTACATGTGCAGACCCGTACCACACAGTTATTATTTGCTCTATATGGCAGTTAATTTGCTACTTGCCAATGCAGGTAGCAAATTAACTGCTGAGTAATTACTGTGCAGTAAGGGAGTGTAGACAATTGATCAGGTGCAAATTTGCTCCTGCTTAGGCCAGCAGCAGGGGCTGAAGATTGCTCCCTACCACCGGGAGTTGCCTGCTGACAGGGTGGGCTCTGCCACTGGAGCCCTGGCAGGGGCAATGTCCCTTTGTCCCAGCAGCAGGAAGCTCCCAACCCCGGTCCGCAATCCCACCCCACAGCATTTACACATGTAGATGCACCCTGTGTTCCTGGAACCATCTGTGCATTTTACATTAGATTACAAACATGCAAGGAAAGTGAACAAGAGGGAGACTGGCACTCCTTTGAGAGGATGAAAATCTTGTTCCCAATGCTATTTAAGCATTTTATCTAATAACTATTTACCACAAAATGCTTGTGCACTATGGAGTACTGTAGAGTAGGATCAAGTTATCATTCCTCCCAGGAAAGTGCCCTTCTGACTGGGCTAAAGGCAGGATACTTCTTGCTTGTTTTCCTTCTTGCTCTATTACTTACATACTTGTCTACCCAGTGTCCCAGCTTCAACAGAAGAGACTGAGGGTGCCCTCAGCCCAGTCCAGAGGCCTGCAGTTAGGACACCCTTCTAGGAAGTTACAGATTATAAGGCCACAGGCTCTATTATCTAGGCCTCTTACTTCCTGGGCAAGTACCATAACCTAGTTTGTTGAGCAAAAGATGGGCATGACCTTCTTCTCATTCTTTTCCTCCTCCTCCTCCTCCTCTACCTCCTTCACATCTTTTATGATTTAATAAGGCTATGGCCTCAATTGATTAAACCTATGCTTAATTAGGGCTGCAGGAAATAGCATAAATGCCACCTATCTCCAGGGAAGGGTGGGGGTTCCAGGAATACCTCATCTTCTTCACTTTCTATTGACTGGTCTTTGAATCACCTTGCTTAGTGTTTTGGGTGCTATGAAATCAGAAAAAAAATCAATAAAAGGCTTCCATTCAATATATGGAGACCCCAGTTGCATAACTTTTTAAAAATTCAGTTTATGGGACCCACACCTACACTTTAGGCAAGGCACTGCATAAGGCTGCCAGACAGAACTGTGGACTTTCCATTTGGACCCCTGCACCATTGGAATCCTTAATCCTGATTTAGACAACGCTTGGAGTGTATTAGTAGTAGGCATCCATCTGTCTCATGAGACAAAGAATTACGCCAAGTGAGACATCAGCTCACTGAACATAATCCTCATTTGAAAATAAAGTGAAGCTGGAGTGACCTCTCCAGGGTGCAAAAGCCTGGAGTTCAAAAGCCTGGCATGAAGACAATGAGCTACCCACACACAAGTGTCCCCCTCAGCCTTGCTGATTTAGTCCAAAGGAAAGGCAGGTGCTAGTAGGTTTGGAACCAGTTTGGCTGCAAGAGATACCGGAGCAAAAGAGATCATCCATTTGTCTGTTTTAGAAATAGATGAATGCATTGGAAATAGATTCATAAGATGTATAAGAAACAGAATTACATAAGCCAACAAACTGTGCTGAAAGTCATATAATGGTCAGTAAGAAATACTGAGGAGAAGAGCCAGGCTTAGATATCATCCAAACCATAGGCCAGAGGGAGACTCTGCTAAAAAGTCCCATCCTTGAATCCAGACCTAAAGTTATAGAGTAGGCCTAGCCTAAGCCAAGGCAGCACTTTCTAAGAGAGAGATACAATTTCAATACATCCAGTAGCCCCCAGGTTTTCAACACCCCACTTTTTCTTAATTTGAAGCAGGGACATGAAAACATCTTCCACAGCCCAGGAACCATGACACTGATATTGGGCACTTGGGGATGGAATGGGATTCTGTAATTTCCTTTTGTTGATGGTATTCCAGTTTGTATAAATAATCATTTCCAGGTAGGGCTTGAACCTAATATACCAGGAGAGTGGCACAGTCACTAGGCTGTTGAATCAATCTCTCCACTTCTCTGTTTCACTGAAGAGTTAGGGATCTTTGGTCATAGTTTATAAACCTGCTGAGGCTTATGCATGAACCTGGGTAGAAATCTATATGGCAGTGTCAGGACTGGCCTCAAAGACAGCTATTGTGTTGATATCTTGGATTAACGTGCCCAAATGTCACACATACATCTTTAGCTCTCTAAGTCTGGCCTTTCTCCTGGAGTACAGTATCCCAGTTTGCCCCTTTTTGGGCTGTGGCCCCATCATCTGGCTCTCTTATAACCTGAGACCAGTGTTGAATCCCCACTAAGGCTTTCCGTTGGCTTATGCTTTACTGTTGTGGACGTTCAGATTTAGTATTTAACTCTTTCAGAACCCTATGACAGTGAAAATAGGGAACCCAAAGTCTTTGCAAAGGAACTTTTTAAACACATCCACCTTAATTCTCTTTCTGCTTTTTATCAGTCTCAATCTATTGAAACAACAAACCTCTCTCTATAGTCTTCCCCCTCTCTCCTTAGTTTCCCAACCACAGACTTTTGGGTCTGGGCCAATGTTCTTCAAAGAATGCAGATCACAGTCCCTTTTGCTTCTGTTCGGACTTCTCATTCTGGCAGCAGTGATTGAGAGCGTTTTTCTTCTTAAAAAGCTAATTTCAATGCGTTGTGATCTTTCTTTTCTTCTGCCAGGGATTTTTTTTCCCTATTCTCCAACCCTATGTTGGATCACTGGCAGAGGGTCATTAACAGCTAATGGTTTAGCCCATAGTCTCCTTTGTTGTATGAGGGTGAAGCTATTCAAGTGTTAATGGTCCCTTTCAGTTTCTCAGGTATTGTCTGTTTTGTGTCATAAAAATGTAAGATTTAATTCAAATGAAAGGTTGCGGTCAGAGACGGAGTTCATAAAATCAAATGGAATACGTACATTTACAAATATGAATTTCCCAAAACTGTTACAGTCCCATCATCCTCTTGGACTTGCTGCTACTGAGTAGCTGATCATTCACATGAATGTGTCAGCTCTCACCAAATGTTGTCCTTCCCTCTCTTATCAGCCCTAATGAGACAGTGTTTCTAACTGAATTTAAGATGATATCATTCAGTTCCAGAAGAAATTCAAGCCTATGACAGCTGTAATCTGTGCCATTGGAACAATCTTGCACTAAAACTGGGGTGGCCTAGCTGGCCCAACACATCTTTTCCCTATTTTGATTTTATAATAATTGAGCAATTTCAAAATTACATGTAAAGATTTCATTGGCTTTTCATGCAAACACATTTCAGGATATCTGTCTTCCATAGAGTACTAATGTGGTGTTTTATCAACATACCACAGGCAAATATGAGCAACTGAAAAAAATAAATGTAAGTGGTAAAAAATGATGGTGATTCTGTTTCTAGTGCATTCATTCCAATATGCATATCTGATATATGTATATTGACATCTTGTAGTTATATTTTGCCTGCTGAACATCTACACTTAAAAGACCAAGGAATTCATTTTTATAAGTATTAGTGATGCTGGTAACTGAATACCTGTGAATCTCCAGATCAAACTGTTATTTAGTGGTTTAAAATGGCTTATTCCTGAGAACTTGAAATGAGCAAAAGTAAAGAATAGACTTAAAAACAATTTTAGTACACTCAAGTAAATAGTAGGTAGGTTCTCTTGGGAAGATAATCTAATGGTTAAGGAATGCAGGAGAGCTGGCAATTTCTAAAAGAGTCTATATTAAATGTACAATAGCGAACTATCCCAATGCAAAAGAAAGACAGGAAGGCCATTTTAGCTGCATTAGGAACAATTTTTTGACCTGAAAATAATAATAATAATAACAGAATCACAAAAAGCAGAAACAAGGACACATGATTAAACACAAGTATTGAAGAATAGTGTAGGCACGTAAGGATAAAATCAGAAAGACAAAGGTGCAAAGTAAGTTATGATTAGCAAAGGAGCAACAAGAAAGGTTCCATAAATGCTTTTGAAATAAGTGGAAACTAAAGGAAGATGTAGGTCCCTTATTTAATAGGAGAGTGAATTTATAGATGTGGAGAGGTCTGATGTATTTAATACTGTCTTTGCATCAGTCTTTCTTTAAACCAAATTCGACTTGAAATTAATTTTAATAAGGAGATAGTACAAGCCAGAATAGGGAAAGAAGAGGTTAAAGAATATTTGATAACATTGACCAGTGGTTTTCAAACTTTTTGAGCTGAGCCCTTCTTTGAGTTAGTTTTGTTTGTTCTCTTTCCTCTCCCCACCCCTCAGAGGAGCAGCACAGTCAGGCACATGGTGCCCTTCAACCTAAGCAACCACTGCAGCTTGGCTTGGGAGGTATAGGGCGGGGGGTTCCACCCACTGTGGCTCCAGTACCTCCTGCTTTGGCCCCTCTGCAGCTATAAGCTATGCACCTACCTGGCTGGGTTCCCAGAGGCACAGCAGGCCAATGTTAGAGCCTGCCCAGGGCTCCCTGATACTACATTGCCTCATGAGGCTGCTGTGGTGGTGGTTCCTTGCAAACTTCTTGCTTGCACCCCTCCCAACCATTCCTTCACACCCCCTAAGGGGGGTGTACCCCACAGTTTGAAAACCTCTTGAAGAAATGAACTCAAGTCAGCACTACTCAATGGCATTCACAGTAGGGTGTTTAACAAACTATCCAAAGTAGTCTGTAAATCTTTGACAATTACCTTGGAGAACTCATGGAAAACAGGTGAGGTCCCTGAAGACTAGAAAAGGACAAGAATAGGATCTATCTTTAATGGTTGGAGGGAGGGGGAGCAGGATCTGGAAAATTTTAGACCAATCAACCTAACTTTGATCCCCAGAAAGAAAGAAATCAATTTATAAAGTACAGAAAAGATACAAATGTGATAAAGCAGCAGATCATGTCAAATCGAGCAAATTTATTTCTCTGACAAGGTATCTGGCTTACTAGATAAAAGAGAGGCAGTAGATGTTGCATACATGGCTTTAGAAAAATTTTGGCACTGATTGTCCCCATGACATTTTTATAAATAAACTAATGAAATATGGTCAATAAAGAATCATCATAAAGTGGGAAAGTAGGTAGCACAAACGTTTCTCTCAAATGGTGGTTATCAGTGATTTGCTGTCAAACAAGGACATTTCAAATGGAGTTTTGCAAAAATTTGTTCTAGGCCTCACTCTACTTAATATTTTCATTAATAATTTGAATGCTAGAATAGAAAATACATTTCCAAAATGTGTGGGTGACAGCAAGCTGGGAGAGATTGCAATTAATTTGGAGGATAGGATGAGAAGTCAAAATGATTTTGACATATTTGAGGTCAACAAGATAAATTAAGTTCAATAAAGATAAATATACATTGCTACACTTAGGAGAGAGAAATACAATGCAAAATACAAGATGGAGGCTATTGCCCTAGGTAGCACTATGGCGGAAGAGGAACTGGGAAGTACATTTTATAAGCTAACTATCTGAGGCCATTGGAAAAGAGGCATATCATATTCCGAGTTGTATTAGGAATGTTGTATGGAAGAAAAAGGGTGGGACCTCAGGTGAAATAGACTCCAATATACAGAAGATTGTTATAATGATGATTGTGTGAACTGTTCTTCATGGTAAGTGAGGTGGGACAAAAAGAAATAGGTTTAATTTTCAGCAAAGGAGATTAATTAGGTATTAGAAAAGACTATTTAAACATTAGAGTGGTGAAATATTGGGACAGGATATACAAGGAAGGTTCTGAGAACTCCTTCACTGGAGGTTTCTAAGAAATGACAAATGTGTGGTAGGGACAGCTTAGGCATATGATCCTGTATCTGCGCACAGAGCTGGTTTTCTTAAGTCCAACCCAGCCTTACATTTCCATCATTCTATATAATCCTTAGTTTCCTTGCTTCATCTAACAATAAGGGTACCAATTAGTGCTAACCGTGATGCAGATACCTCCCCGCTAGGAACTGGATCAAGACAATGAGCTAATTTTATGTAGACCACTAAATAGCTGTCATATGGTAACAGTGTTCAGTTGCTACTGACCTCCACTGGATTTATATTAGTTACTTGCTGGTGTAAAGCTCTGTATGCCATTATCAGTCCCCTGGGCAATGGAGCCCCTGTTTTAGACTTGCTTGACAAATGAGATTTAGTTTCCAGAGAAATGTTGCTAGGTAGCGCCTTATTCCCTTATATTAACTTATCACACCTCCCACTGTCTCTCTTCTCTTCCTGACAAAGTCAAATAGATATTAAGCAATAGAAAAAAGGAGACAGAAGGGAAGGTATTTTACTGCAATATGGTTTGATGTTGTTATCATAAAAGAAGATTTGAATTGGCCCATTTAAACAAAGAGGGAAATACATACAAAGCTCTAATGTTGTGAAATTACCAGGAGTATTTAATTTTTATGGAAAGAAATGTCCTTTCAAAATATCATTAGAGGTCTGTGTAAGTGCAGTTTGAAATTCTCAAGCTTTCTGTTGGGAGTCCTTCTGTTTTATTGTTTGTTAGATGGTTTATATTACCAGTCTGTCCATTTATTCCTGATAATAAACATGCCAAACAAAAGGCATTGCGAAAAATAATAATAAAAAATTAAATAATTAGAAAAATACAGATAGGAGAATGCCTTGAAGGTTTTTCAACAGCCAAAAGGAAAAAAAAGCCCAAACCCTAATATATATAAATATATAAAGTTGCATTTTTTTTTCATTGAAACAAAAATTCTAGGTGTGTTACAGAAAAAAAGATTTAATGAAAACAGAAAAATCAAGTTGTTATGGTAACTGGATTTTGAAAGGATGTAAGTTTTAAAAGAAAAAAAGAAGGGGGTGGCAGGGGGGAAGATTTATGTTCCATCTGGTCTAATCACAGAGTTAAAATACCATTGTTAAAGAAAAACACCTAATAAGTATAATTTCACATCTGGCATCAAGTCTGTACGATATTTCACATCAACAAGAGTCCCAGATGAAACTCAAATCTTGGTCAAATGTCTCCTACATTATATTGAGAAAGGGATATGACTGCAGATCATGTTGAATTACAAACTAATTCTGGTAATTTAGAAACTATATTACTGTGAAAATTGAATTTAAATGTTGAATCTGATCATTTTTGCTACATATATTGCATTTATTGATTTTGATTAACTGTATTAACTCATGCTAATTGTCTAATGTAACTTAATGTACATTGCTTCTGTTTTTCGATGCTAGCGTGTAAGTCTCTGGGAAATGAGATGCTTCATCTCACTTGGTGTGCTGCAGCTGTTAAGTAAAAATCTCTTTTGGCAATTAGAACAGGGAAGGTCTGGGAAGGGGATGTGTGGAAGGGCTGTGGTTCACAGGCAGTATTAAAATCCATCTCATTCAGCTCCAGTAAGAAACACTGGCTGCCTTAAACAAAAATTTTTTTGAAATTAATATTATCAGAGAGAGCACATTAGCACCTGTTCTGTAGAAACTGAACTAATTATGGGCCTACTGCTTCCCACTTTAGTAATGAATCTGGTTGTGCACAATCACTGAAGCTGGGAGTTCAGATGTGCATCAAGAACAGTTTATTAAAATGGTCATTTTTTTCAATTTTTTTCTTTTATTATCTAAGAATTGTCTACTTTTCATCTTCTCTAAATTGTTCACATCCTATGTGTGAAGGCACCAAGAAGATTGTGGACAAGGATTCCTTTCTTCTCTAACCTTTACTTGGGCCAACATTGCCAAACATAGCTGTTTGCTTTTTCTTCATTCATGTATCAATTTTGTAAACTTGGCCATAACTATTATTGTAATTTATTTCAATTTCACTATCAATTTGAAATTCTTTTAAAATACAAGCCCTTCTCCTTTTCATGTCTAAGCCTGTTGATTAAAATTTCTAGCTTTATTGCGTGAAATTCCTTTTTTCCAGTTCTATCCTAGACCCTCTCCAATCTGGTTTTCTTTTCTTTCATTCCCTTGAAAGCACTCTCATCACAATCTTTAATGACCCCTTGTAGCCAAAATTCAGTGCTTCATTCTTATCTTCTTGGTTTACTTAAGGAAACTTAAACGCATGCTCTTGTCTTCAGTTGGTTTCTGTGATGCAGTTTCCCCCTGATTGTTTTCCTGAATTTCTAATTATTTATCACCAGAGATCCTAGTTTTCTCTGTTTAAAAATCCCAAATTCTGGCTCTCTAATTTTCTGATTAAAAAATGCAAACTCTGAATTTTTCCACAATTAAAATGTAATGCATCTATCTAGCTATCGAGCTATCTAGCTATCTATCTATCTCAATTGAACTCAATATTTTATGGATATATTTAGAATTTTAAAGCAATTCAGAAGCATATTAGTGCCTCAATCATTATAACAAAATACATACTAAATACCTATATATTTTGTTGTTTGATAATTTTGTTGTTTTATCATGGAAAATCAGAGTTCCCCTTGCTCCCTTTACTCACCAGAATGTGAGTCTAGCTACAGCTGCCCCCCTGATGATTTATGGTGCTGAGCAGACCTGATACGTTGGTGGCCTGCCCATGCCATTGCCCCTCACTCCTGATTCAGAGCCCCTCTGGCTTTGCCAGTGCCCCTCACTCCCAAACCACAGCTCCTCTGTGTTACTCACTCCTGACCTACAACCCTTTGGCACTGCAAGTGTCCCACACTCCCAACCCACAGTCTCCCCAACCTCTGTTAGTGCCCTTCACTCCTGACTCACTGCCCCTTCTCCCAAGCCCCCAGTGTATGAGGAAGAGGGTGGGTGTGTAGGGAATGGGCTGGGTATGTGGGGAAGGGAGAAGCACAGGCAACATGTTGCAGGGGTGAGGGCAGGCATGCGCCCCTCCTCCCCCCCACCACTGCCCCGCTTTGTGTGCCCACAGTGGGGTGTGAGGCTGCAGCTAGGCTGGACCAGCTTTGGGCAGGAGCTGCCTCTGTGGCCTAGTGGGCAGGACCTGACATGAGAGGAAGTGCCACACCACTGTGGCTGCCAAAGTGAGGCACGGTGGCGTGGAATCATAGAATCATAGTAAGTTAGGGTTGGAAGGGACCTCAGGAAATCATGTAGTCCAATCCCCTGCTGGAAACAGGATCATCCCCAACTAGATCATCCCAGCCAAAGCTTTATCTAGCCGGGTCTTGAAAACCTCCAAGGATGGAGCTTCTACCACCTCTCTGGGTAACCTGTTCCAGTGTTTTACAACCCTTTGAAGTGAGAGAATTCTTCCTAATATCTAACCTAAACTTCTCTTGCTGCCAATTGAGACCATTGCTTCTTGTTCTGTCATCTGTCACTACTGAGAATAGTTTAGCTCCATCCTCTTTTGAACCCCCTTAAAGGTAGTTGAAGGCTGCTATTAATTCCCCTCTCAGTCTCCTCTTTCCTAGACTAAATAAGCCCATTTTCCTCAGTCTTTCTTCATAAATCATGTCCCCCAGCCTCCTCACCATTTTTGTTGCCCTCTGCTGAACTCTTTCCAATTTGTCCACATCCTTTCTGCAGTGGGGGGGCCAAAGCTGGACACAGTACCACAGTATTACTGATGTGGCTTCACCAGTGCTGAATAGAGGGGAATAATCACTTCCCTTTACTTACTGGCAAGATAGCTACACAGGATGCCGTTAGCCTTTTCAGCAACAAGGGTATACTGTTGTTTCATGTTCAGCTTTTTGTCTACTGTAACCCCCAGGTCCTTTCCTGCAGAGCTGCTGCCCAGTCAGTCAGACCCCAGCCTGCACCAGTGCATAGGATTGTTTTGTCTTAAGTGCTGAACCTCATGAGATTCCTTTTGGCCCATCCACCAATTTGTCTAGGTCATTCTGTATCCTAGCCCTACCCCTCCAGCATATCTACTATTCCTTCTCCCAGCTTGGTGTCATTTGCAAACTTGCTCAAGGTGCACTTTATGACTAATCTTCCAGGTCATTGATGAAGGCATTGAACAAAACCCACCCTAGAACTGACCTCTGGGGCACTCCACTTGATACCCATCCAGCCTCCTGGACTTGTACATGTCCAGCTTTTCTAAGTAGTCCCTCACCTGCTTTTTCACCACTGAGGGCTGCTCATCTTGTTTCTTCCTGGTGCAATCATTTTGAAGCTGACCTTGCCTTTGAAGACTGAGGAAAAAAGGCATTGAGTGCTTCAGCCTTTTCTGCATCTTCTGTCACTAGGTTGCCTCCCTCATTCAGTAAGGGACCCACACTTTCCCTGATCCTCCTCTTGCTACTGACATATTTGTAGAATCCCTTCTTGTTACCCTTCACATCCATTGCTAGCTACAACTCCACTTGCTCTGTGGCCTTCCTGACTTCATCCCTGCATGCCTGAGCAATGCTCTTATATTCTTCCCTAGTTATTTGTCCAAGTTTTCACTTCTAATAAGCTTCCTTTTTGTGATTTAGTTTACTGAAATGAACCCTGTTAAGCCAAGCTGGTCTTCTGCCATACTTGCTAGTCTTCCTGCACATTGGAATGGTTCATTCCTGCACTATCAGGAAGTCTTCTTTAAAGTACTGCCAGCTCTCCTTGACTCCTCTCTCCCACAGGCTGGCTTCCCAGAGGATCTTGCCCATGAGTTTCCTGAGTGAGTTGACATCTACTTTTCTGAAGTCCAGGGTCCTTACTCTGTTGCTCACCATCCTTTCTTTCCTCAGGATCCTGAACTCAATCATCTCATGGTCAATCATCTCAGTCATCTTGTGGAGGTGTGCTCTTGCTGCTACCTGGTGGGCAGGGGGCACCTCATCTTGGTGGCCATGGCGGTGAGGTGCCCCCCGCCTGGAGCTGGTCTAGCCTGGCTGCAGCCCATGCCCCACTGTGGATGCTGGGGGATTGGGGTGGCTGGGGGTAGTGGTATGTGGTTCATTGCCTGTGGGCCCCCCTCCCCCCCAGTCCCCATCCTCCCCTATTCCACTCCCATGGAGGGAGCTGCAGGAATGGCTCTCCACTCTGTCCGGTTGCCATGTGCATCTGTGCATGCACATATACATGTGACACCCCCTGTGTCCTGCTCCCCTCAGCACCAAGCAGCCCTTTGCAGGCTGGAACTCTGCTATCCTGCAAAGGGAAATCTGTGGTTTCCCAGGTTTTTTTCCTTTAAAGGAGAAATTTGTGTTTTTTCTTCTTTAAAGAAGAAAATCTGTGTTTTTCCATGACAAATGGGAAACCTAGATCCCTGTTTATCAGAGAATTTGGGATCCTAGGATTTTTTTCCTGCTTATGAGGTCATCTGCTCCAGCCCCCTGTTCAAGGCAGGATCATTCCTGGCTAAGCCATTCAAGCCAAGCCAACCTGTTTTTGGTAGTATTTGAGTGATATTGTAGCTGTTATTAAATCCCCATTTGTTACATTTTTGAAACATGTACCTTCATTTTTATTCTCCCTCATGGAAGGAATCCCCTGTAAGAGTCTACAAAGCTACTTCATTATCTTCCTTCAAGTCTCTTTTTGGTTCTGATGGCAATAATGAGGTGACCATGATTACAGTTCTGGCATTAATACCATGGCTGATCCTGAAGACTGATATTGTCTTATTTTCTTATGCTTCCCCATGTAACTGTGTCCATCTATTGTCTCTGAGCTCATACTTCAGCTCTTGAGACAAGGCACTGTCTCTTAAGTTTTACTCTGTGTTTGTCTGGCTCTTAGCATCCCAAAGAAAGTACAGCAATACAGCAACATCACAGCCAACCAAGTAGCACACCAGTTTCTGCTCAATGTTAAAGCTCTGAATAAACAGCCTAAAACATGAATTAGGTGACAAACAGATCTGGAGGCAAATCATTTTTGCATGCCATAGGCACGTGGAGTAAAAATACATATATATGAATGCCTTAAATTTTGATTATTTGAGTTATAAGATGACATAACCACTTTGTGAAGAATTGCTGGCTCTGTACAGT
>JAGPOW010003316.1:125259565-125283139 GCA_030014935.1 Caiman crocodilus
CCATGTCACTTTGGAATCCCCCCCTACAGCTGTAGTTTCTTTTGAATAAAAGCTTCTGCTGACCTGACCCAAAAGTACTCTGTGTGTGTTTCCACGACAGGCAATAGATGAAATCAATGCTGGAATAAATCACTTGAAGAACAGCAAAGCAGCTAGACTCAACGATATATACATAGAAGAGACTGAACACTTTTGTTCTGCAACCAAGTTAGGGGTATTTCACCTTTTTAACAATTGCTCATCAACCTAAACAATGGTGATAATCCTGTGTAATAGCTCTATTAAAGCTAGGGAAGTTTGCTTTTGGCTCAGAGAATTTCAAACCAATGTCACTCCTCAGCCATCTTTATAAGCTTTACAAGTGCTTTATTTTCAGTTGCTTTTCACCTCATATCAAACAACACCAAATACTACAATAAGTCAGATTGACACCGGACAAGTCCTGCACTAGCCAAATAGTAAACAACACCTACCATATAGAAGATGGATTTAAAAAGGGGATGATAACAGGCATTGTGTTTGTGGACCTATCAGTGGCACATGACCAGCACTGTACCTAAACTCCTTGTGGCCCCAGCCAAACTTTTAGTACTGGGCCCCACTTTGCCAGAAATAATGATGATAATAATAAAAAAAATACCATTTTTGGGCCCTCTTTCTGTCTGGGCCCTGAGTGGCCATCCGGTTCATCCATGCCTGGGTCCAGCCCTGCACACAACCTGGTCAACTACCAAAATCTATTTGCAAAAGTCTACTATATGAAGCACAACTAACCCCTAGTGCAGCTTATCCAGTCTATTTTGAAGAATAGACATTTTTTCATAGAATTGTGCAAGAGATGTAGCTGCTGAAGATGACAATGAAACTGCCTCCCACAGGGCAGTTTGTTAGCACCGATCCTCTTTTACGTATATACCAATGGCCAACCCATATAAAGTAATACAAGGAGCTTCATATAGGCTGATGATCTGTGCATCATGTTGCAAGAGAAGGATTTCACCTCCATCAAAAACAGACTGACATGCGCACTGAGCAACTTTCGATTATTACAATAAAAAACAGCTTTGTGCCAACCCAAACAAGATGCAGGTTACAGCTTCTCACTTGTGCCACAGAGAAGCTAAGTGGAAATTAAACATCACCTGGGGTGGAATCTCACTGACTAATAACCCAAACCCTTTGCACTTTGGTGTTATGTTGGACTGAACACTTACCTTTAAAGTACATATAGACAAGATGAAAGGGAAAGTCAACACCTGCAACGACATACCTTGAAAGTTGGTTACCTTAAAGTATGGAGTGAGCCAAGATACTTTATGAACCACTGGCATTGCCTTGTGTTAGTCTACTGCAGAGTATGCATGTCCAGTATGGGAATGATCAGTTCATGCTAAGAAACTAGACTCAGTTCTAAACGATAGCTGTCATGAAATAACAGAACTTCTGAAGTCAGCACCAAAGGATAGCTTGTACTTTCAGGCTGGCATTGCACCACCTGATATCAGAAAAAAGGTAATGAGGCAAAAAGAAAGATCGTGGCAGACAGAAGACACCAGGCATGCATTTTACGGTCACACAGAAGTAACCAAATGGGTTAAAGCGTGAAAGAGTTTCATGACCAGGTTTTGTGCTACTGGACATGATGGCTGACAGGGTGTGACCAGGGGTGATGCGTAACGGGTTCACGCAGGTGCATGTGCATCCCCTGAGTGTGGTGTTGCACCCCTTACAAAAAGGCATCGCTGACACTGTCAGTGGCACCTGCAGGCGGTCACTGCTCACCACCCCACCATTAACACTGCCGGTGGTGTCTGTGGGCAGTCCACAATCCCTGCTGGCCACTGCTAATGCTGCTGGTGGTGGCTGTGGGTGGTTGCCAACCCTTGGTCGGCACTTGCCACCCTGCCACTGCCAACAACACAGGTGGAGTCTACAGGAGCTCCCCCACTTACTGCAGCTGTACTCCTGCCACTGCCATACCCCCCCCCAGCTGCTGGGGACACATGTCATTCATAGATGTGACTGAAGGAAGGAAAGATTATGGAAGAAGGAAGGAAAGGTTATGTGAAATGAACCTAGAACGGAAGGAGGACTTTCCAGGAGGGGTAGATCTAGACTGGCCAACATGGTGATGCCTGAATTGTCTGTGCATGTAAACTAGAAAATCAAAAGCAACTATGATCAAAAGAGACTACTCTAATGACACAAATACCTGCAACTCCAGTGAAGTGCAGACCATGGAACACTTACTTGTTTGAGTCCTTGGTGAGACCTGTACAAAGGAGGACCTTGCTGCATCAATGAAAAGAGTCTTCACTTGTGCATGACTGTAGAAAAACGTCTAGTTTATGACGAGGACATGAGAATAAGATCCCTAGACCCTGTCCATTAATAAGGATGTTAGGTGTCATGGTAATACCACCACTACTAATATCATTTGGGAAATGATAAACACTTTCAATTTAATTGTTGTCTGTCACACACTGGCTATTTGTCACTCCTATTTGCCACTTCTTTCTACTTTCCATTTTGACAGCATTTCAGTTACCAGCATGTTTGCTGTCTCCCTCATAGAAATGTCATTTATACTTAAAACCTCTCTAGAATGTTGGAATAGTATCCAGAACTAATTTTAATCTGTTATATCATGTTGTCTCCTAATGAGGGAAAATTATTTTACTTTAGCCAACTGTGGAAAAGAGACTTGTTTGGTGACATGCTTGTGCTTTTGGCAAATCATTCCTCAGTTTCAGAATAGATTATTGCTCTTTTTTAGAATGCATAGAAGACCATCAGGTGCCTTTAGAACCAGAAATATGATTTACTGTGTTGTTAACAAGGGTGACTATGTATTGTTAGCATCACTCTTTTCAGTACAGATCACACTGGAATCATGCATTGCTGAATAAGTATGAGGCAACAAAATGAGTTTGTTTAATTATGTGAAGGGGAGAGTCTCTATTCGTTTATTCAGAGTAGGGGAGAAGGCTTAGACTGAAAGCTATCTCACTGCAAATCCTTTAATAATCTTCTTAAAATCACATTTTAAAATTTGAAGTGAAGGAAATGAGATATTTTAAAGCCTTTCACATTCTTTCAATGTCAGCCTGAAGGCTGTCAAGTCTCCTAGCCAGTGCATTAGAAAAGTCTTTCCTTAAGCTTCCTTTAGAATTCTATAGCTAATACTATGCCTTGGGTGAATCACCGGTGTTTTCTGTCCTTTCTCTTATTCTGTCATGTACAGTTAGATTTTATTTGGCTGGAGTACACTTTTATTTACTACAAAGTTCACCTTACATAGGTAGATTGTATTTTCAGAAAAACCAAGTATGCCTTCTCTTTAAAAAAATATATCATTCTAACCTCTAGTAAACCCAAGGTCAGAAAACAATTATAGGGTTCAAGTGTTTTTTATTTGCTTCCACAGACTTTTGATGGATTGCTCTAAAACCTGCTATAACATAGCTGCTAGAGCTTAATGTTATAAAGAGAAAATAAAAAGAAACAGGGAGCAGCTAACAGGAAGGTCTTCTACAGTTTGTGAGCACAGGCCCCAGTGTAAATAAAGGATAACTGTACTGAAGTCAAAGCAATTTCACTAATGTGAGAGGAGAATCCAACCTTGCATGTCATGGAATAGAGAACAAGCTGAAATCTAATAACTGGGCATGTCTGCATGTGCAATCGATGTGACTGAATAAACACCAGTGCAGTCTGAGCAGGAGTAAATTAATCCTGATGTCATCATCTACACTACGTTTAAGCACAATAATTTACTTCACAGTTAGATAGTACCTGGGCATATCCACATGAGACATGGTACTGTGCATTAACCTAGTTCACTGTAATAAATGTAATAAAGTGTAATAGTAAAGTGTAATACAGGCAAGTGTATACACATGCAAACCCTTATTGCATGGTAGAAATGGCTAATCATGATTAAATTTGCTACCTGCAAAATGCAGGTAGCAAATTTAAGCGTGATTAGTTAATGTACAGTAGCACACATGTAGATGTGACCCAGCACTAAGTTTTTATTGAGTCTTCCCAGTCATCAGGGGGCTGGCTTAAGGCCAGCCCCAGGGTTAGTGGCTAGGAGATTGTCCAGCTTTGGGGCTGAACTGCCTCACTAGCAGCTCCTGTTTGCAGGCTAGAAAAGCCAGCAGTCATTTTCTGCCTTGCCTGACCTGTCCCATCCTGGGAAGGTGGGGGGAGGCTGGCTGCCTGTGGCCAGCACCCAGCAACCCTGCAGCCCTAGGGGAGTATGTAGGGATGGGACTTGGAAGGAAGCTGCCTAGGCCCAGGCCTACTCGGCCTGATTTACCATGGTCACTGGGCACACGTACACAGCCAACCCCCAATCTGAGGCCAGGCAGCACATAGCCCCTAATGCAGATCATCTTATCTCTGAAATGTTGCAAACTTTCACAAAAGACTTCTGTCTCTTGGCTCTGCAGGGTCTACATCTGGATGTGGAGAAGAGGCTGCAGGGCCAAGTGAGGTTGCAGGCTCTGGGATGCCACTACCCAGCATCGGAGCCCTGCAGATGTGCCAACAGCACCAGAAGAGCATGCAGGACAGGACCCCCCTGCTCCAGTGGCTGCTAGTGGTGTCTGAGGAGTGGAAGCAGTGCACTCAGGCCTGGTGGGAAGAAGACCTGGATAGCCAGGACAAGTGAAGGTAGAGGATATTGCTTGGGAGACCACCTGGGAGGAGCCACAAAACCAGGCAAAGCATGGGTTCCAGACTGAGCACCTGGCCCTAAAGCAGGAGTTCTTGCAGATCCTGTGGGCTCAAAACATCATCCTGGAGTGGTCTGTGCCACAGATGTTGACCACCAGACTCCGAAAACCATCCTGGGTCTGGTGGTCTCATGCATGCCTGCTACTGTCTGGCCTCTAACCCTAGCCCTGCAGGTCCCTTGGCAGCTGTCCACTTCCCCACAGCAGGCTACTGCCTGGCTTGGGAGGAGGTTCTGCAGCATCTGCCATCTGCATGAGCCCCTGGCTCAGCCCCTGCTTTGAATCCACCACCACCTGCCTGGACCCAGCTCTGCTGCTTGCCCTAGCTCCATGCAGGTGTGGTGTTAGAGGTGCCTGGAGAGGCACCAGAACTGGACACTGCCTCTGGCACTAGATGCCACCACCCTATGGCTCCCCACTCCAGGACACAAAACCACAGACTCTTGTAAATAGTTTTGAAAGTGAAAAGACAGTTAAAGTGGGCCTCTGTGTGTTGGGGGTGAGGAGACTCTGTATGTTGGGGAGGGATGGAGGGTGTAAAGTGTGAGGGGCATGTTTGTTTGTACATGTGCCTGGCATGAGTAGTGCTGGGGGTGGTCAGGGGGTAGGGAGAGGTAGGGCAGGAAGGGGAATGCTCCAGGTCCACCAGAGCCCCTACCCCAGGTATCCTGGCCTCCGCTGGCGGGTGCACAACTCCCCTGGGGCTTTATGTGGGGGGCACTGCCACTCCCACAGCAGCTTGTACTTCTCCTGCCAGGCTGCTTCTGCCTGCTGTGCCTTCTCTGCCCAGGCCTCACAGAACAACTTTCCCTGGGCCTTGCATATATTGTGCAGCACGTAGGCTGCAACAATGACCTGGGGGAGGCTATTCTTGGCCACTTCAAGGTGGGTAGTGAAGGAGCACCAATGGCCCTTGAGGCAGCTGAAAAAAGCACTTGATGAGGGCACAGGTCCAGCCCAGGCACTGATTAAAGTGGCCCTGGCAGGGCCCAGGTGCATGGTGTATGACCTCTGTTGGGTGATCACTGAATATGGGCACATGCCTCTATGCCCAGTTGACATTCACTGGTCCTCTTCTTTTCACAGGCTGGTGCCAGTCAGCATGGTTGGGTTGGTTTCCTGGTTGGGTTGGTTTCCTCTCTCTCTCTCTCTCGTATGTCCCCTGCCACAAGTTTGATGATTTAAAAAAAGGGGGAAGGGCGGTCATTCAACAACCCAATGATGACTAGGACCGATTTATGTTGTCAGGTCCTGTTTAGGCACAAAACAAATAAAAAAGGTGTGGGGGAAACTTGTTGTCAGCACCAAGCTCCCTTCTCCATTGCAGGGACTCAGGACAATCCCTTTCTTTACTTATCTTCCCCCCAAACGCTTGGCCATCAGAGTTGCAAGCAAGCGGGATTCTTTTCTTTCCTTTGTAATTGCTGCCATGGCGGCTTAATTGACTGCCCGTGTTAGCTGATTAGCACACAAAACAAACAAAAACATCTCTCCTTTCTTTTTTTTTAAATTTTAGTATGAGCTCCTCCGAGCTCACAAGACCAGGTTGATCTCTTGCTCCGTTCCTGGGGACTTCAGTCTCAGGCAGCGGATGCCTACTAGCCCTACCTGCCCATGTCATTCTGTTTGTTTGCTCTCCTCCCCTGGGTTCCATGCTCTGCTTCCAGAAATAGACCCAGCCACTTAATCAGGCCAATCTATCTCACCTGGCAAGATGATAAAGCAGAGCCGGAATGGATCAGGAGTTCCCGCTGCAGGTGGTCACACTGTTCCAGCCAGACAAGTGCTCCTGAGCAGGGGATCACTCTGAGTAAGTAGCCTTAGGTTCTTCACAGCCTCATCAACCAGGGCAGGATCAGGTGCATAGAATCTGTGGTGAGCAAGGGTGGGATGATGATGACACCCAGCTGCAGGTCCTCCACTCCAGGTGCAAAGCACCCTCTCTCCACCAGCACAGTCAGTCTAGAGTTTCTGAACACGTAGGCATCATTGCCCACCCAGCCAGAGCTTATGTGTGTGTAGGTCCCCTGGTGGTCCACAACTGCCTACAGGACCACAGAGTGGAACCTTCTGCAGCTATAATAGGGGCAGTCTCCATGGAATGGGCAGATGATTGGGTTGTGGGTGTCATCTAGGGCCCTGAAACACTGGCGGAATCCTGCCCCCAGAGCCTGGGGGCCGCAGATATGGAGGACAGTGTCTGCCAGCATGTCCTAGAGCTCACCACACACCTTCTAGATGGCCTCCTCAGTGGTGATCTTGCCCACACTGAACAAGTTCCCCACATACCATAGGCTAGTGGGCATAGCCAGCTTGAGCAGCTCCAGGGCCTGGTAGGTATCAGCTGGGAGGGCGGGGCACATGCCAGTGTCCTGGCACTCCAGGTGGGGCTGGAGCTGGTGCAGCTTGTCTGCAAAGGTTGTCCAGGTTATCCTAAAGGCATCCACTCATAGTCCCTGTTAGGTAATAATCCACTCATTACTGGCTGGCATAATTCACTCATTACTTGCTGGCATGCGGGCCCAGAGGTGGTGGGGCTGGAGGCCCAGGAGGGCAATGGCAGCCCTGGCAGTGGCCTCCAGGAGCTTGTTGTTGGTGTCACTGGTGGCATCAGTTGCATGATAGTAGGGACCCTGGGAGGGTGCACAGTGGGTGGGCAGGCAGTCGCTGCATATGGGGAAGCCGGGCAGGGTGAGATAGCCATGGGCCAGACAAGAGTGAGCATGGTGGGCCAGCAGGGTGACTGAAGTGGCAAGCAGGATCAGGGGACCTTGTTCCTCACTGCCAGGGCCAGGGTCTGGGGCAGCCATAGTGCAGAAAGCCACAGTGGACACAAACACAGCTGCTACATGCTCCCTCTGTGCATGCCATGCTGCTCCTCTGAGCACAGGAATTGGCTAGCCCAGAGAGCACAGAGTGGGGCTGCCTTTTAAAAGAAGGCTGCCAAGTGCTGGCAGCTGGGGCTGGAGGCTGGAGCTCCCCCTCATGGCCACAGGGGTACCTAACAAGGACAGAGGGACACGGCCACAAATTTTCTGCCAGGTTGCTGCATGTGTAGACGCCTAGCCAAAATTGCTTAGTGTTCAGTAGCTTACTGTGCAGAAAATTGTTGCAGCTAAATACACATGTAGATGTGCCCCCTGTATCTGACAGGACTATCCAATGGCACTGTAAATTAGTCTACACTGGCCCAATTGCTATGCATGTGTAGATGGTGATACTTTACTGTAAAGTGCACGCGTCAATGTGAAAATTCTCATCAAACCCCTGATCCTCTGACTATCTTTTTTGAACTACTGACTTGAGAGGAGAGAAAACAATTCTAATCAAAACTAAATATTTCAATTAAGAAAATATAATTTCTGAAACCCTTCCAAAAGTTGACTTGTAATGTATTCTATCATTTCTAAAGGGGGAAAAAAGGCAGTTTACATAATGAAGTGCTCATACTCAGTTGTGGTGCTGGAGTCAATGGAAGTTTCTTATTTAACGGAAAAATGGGAGCTAAATTAAAGTTTAAACTCTCAGACTTGTTAATGGCTATGACCTGCCAGTGTGTCTTGTTTTTTTAATTAAAGATTCAGTAGCAAGGAGGAAAACTTGGTGTCGTTAGTGAACATCAAAATAATTATAAACTTCTATTTCTAAACCATAAGAGATTCTTGCCTGTGAAGAAAAGTAGTTTTGTGGTATTGTAGCTGTGATGATCTTACAGGAAGCAAGATTTGTTTTATTATACATTTTCTTGAACTAACTAAATCGTTTGGAGTGTTGTTAGACACGTGTTTGGACACATGTGTTTCACCCAATAAAGTGGATCAGCTGTGGTAGGAAGTGTCCTGCCACAGCTGATCTGCTTTGGTTTGGTAGTGTCTGTTTCTACCTTTTACTAATAATGAGTGGTAACATTACTTTGATTTGGAAAGGAATCTGTTAAAAAGAGCAGTAGAGATTTGGGATTAATCTAGAGATCTGAGGTGGCAGCAAAAAGCCATTTGGGGATTTAGATTTTTCCATTGCCCTTTCCTAAGTCTCTAAAACAGTTTAGTTCAGCTTTGGTTCTACAAATACAGTTCAGCAAGAGGGGAATCCCTCATTGTAATTTAAACTGGTTTACCCCATCCCAGTCTATATTATGGTGGTAGAAAATGTCTGTATTTTACCGACTGCATTTCCTGTTTGGCATTAGTAAACAAATTACTTGAAGCGGAAGAACCTGAGGAATACTAGGTATAATCAAAACCTAGTATTATCAGTCATTTCTTATTTCTTTGTTGACTAAGTGCTTTAAGGAAGGTTCTTCCTGTTTTTTATTTTAAATATTCCATGTAATTAAAATACATCTTTTTCTTTAAACTGTATCAATTTTAATGTAAAATAATGTTGATTGGCCAATGACAGTGAATAGGGTCATGCTTTCCTGTGCAGATAGTTTTGAGAGGAAGCAGAGAACTTTTAACCTTCCCACCCAAAAGAACAAACAAACAAAAACACCCACACCTGTCCCTCTCATGAAGTCCATACAGAATATTCCTTTGGAGGACCGGGGAAGCAAGGTCAGCCTCCAAATCCTGCACAAATCTTTAGGCTTACGTGGGTCTTGGGGTCCTGTTGGCCAACATATGGTTCATCTCTGTGGTTCTGCTGTGTTGACACACCAGTTCTTGTTTTTTCTGTGACTTTATGCAGCCACCCTGGCAATTCATGTGCAGTGAAATGGATCAACGAGAAATTTCCACAGCCTGCAAAATGCATGGAAATCCTTTAATAGAAGGAGCTCCTAGAAAAGCTAATATGGGTACATGGTAGTCTGTGGAATTTCTGTGTATTTGTGCATGGATTTATGGCATGGATTATATTAGAAGGCAGAGTACAGATGCACTTTACAGACTAACTAAATAAGATTATATATGAAGAGTGAGCACAAGTTTTTGTGAACTTAAGTTCATGAAAGCTTGTACTCTTTCCCTATATATAATCTTAGTTTGAAAGGTGCATCTCTGCCCTGCCTTCTGCCTGATTTCAGACTAACATGGCCAACTACCTGTCTCTACTCACAGATTGTTAGCAGTATATCATGCATTAATGATATAATTAACAACATACTTGACTTATTATATAATATTAGTTGCTGAGACCATGATTTTCATCTGTTTTACAAAGGAGTAGGCCCAAGCTACAGTTTCACTTTAGATCATATCTATACTTTCCATAAGGTCAGGGCTGCTGGGGATGGAGACATGGTATCGTCTCTAATTGTGCTATTTTTGTGTGTGTGTAAAAATTACAGATTGGCCTGTCTCTCCACTATACACTACTCAGAGAACATAAATGTTTTCCAGGAAAATTGTGGTAATTAATTGCTAGCTATGACTTAATTGCAATATAGTAGGTATAGAAATGACTATGTATGCTGTTCTGGCTTGTTATGAGCCTGAGAAAGATGTGAAGAAGAATGTCCTACATTCAAAAGCTTGTCTAACTCTACCCCAACTACATAGTTGATCCAATAAATCTTTGGAATCCAATAAATCTAAGAAATTCTTGCTCTTTGCATTTTTTTTCCATCATGGTTACAGCATCACTTTTACACTACCGTATGTATTTCTTAGATGATTGAGCCATGGGAACCTTTACATTCCTATCAATGCAACTACAGAAGTACAATTTCTTTTGACAAAATTTCATGTAACGAGTCACAGCAAGTCACAGTAAGGTTGCTCAATAATTCCCTTTCTATGTACTCGTACTATCCCAGACCATGACTGGAAGTTCTGGATCATTTCCTCTGAAGAGGCTGTTTTTTCACTGTGACATTCAGAATCAGGACTCTGATCCAATACCCCTCGAAGACAATGGGAGTTTTTTCATTCAACAGAATGAGAATTGGTGTGGATCCTAAGGATAGTATTGATCTTTGCAGGATTTGGTGAGTGAATATTTTCTTTCTTAACATGAATCTTTCTCCTTCATAGCCATACCAACACTTGGGCTCTTCTGTGGTCTCCAAACTAGTCCCTCTCCTCTGTAGCTCTCAGAGCATTGTTTATTTTAAATATATTTCCTGGTATTGGTTGGAAAAAAGGAGGAGTTGCAAAAACAAGCTGAGGGAATCTTTGGAAACATTTAATTTTAAATAAAAAGGAAAAAGTTTCTATAATAGCTACTTGGAACATCAGGGTAATCTGCTGATTTCAGTGTTTTTAGAGTAGTATAGAATAAATTGTTAGGAGTTACAATACGTAAAGGACAGGGTTATCAGTCATCTTAGATTTGAGGACTGAGCACATATGAGTCAACTCTCTGTGGTAGGGGTGGGAAAGAGCCAACATGGTGAGAAAGGGAGGCAGAAGTGGAGGAGAAAGCACGGTGGGAGTGGGAGAGGGAGAGGGAATGGCAATCAGAAGCTGGCAATTGCTCAAACATCTTTATAGAAATTGAAAGTAAGATATTAATATAACTTAGCCTTTTAAAGTTGTGTGGTCAAGAAAATCCACTATTTATGTGAAAATATATGATTGATTTGATCAAATCCAATCTCTTTGACTAAGGCCAGGATTAAATCCAGGAGCCATGACATTCGTGGAAGATAGCACAGTCAACCTGAGAATTACAGGATCAGTTGATGACAGGGCTCACTTGAGTTTTGGGAGGCTTAAATCAATTATCCCTTTAGAAGTACTTGGTTTATGTTCTCACTTCTACCATGCCAACAAGTCACCTATAGTTATGACAAATGATTGCATTTGCAAATAACAAGCAAATTGGAATAAATAATTTGAGAATCTGTAGAAAGTTCTTCTGCCAAAAGGTGTTAATTATTTGTTTGTCATCACAGCATGGTAACTAATATATGTTACCCATCCTGTAACAGAAACTGAGTGGAGACGAGGCACTGTTTTTTTGGCAAGGGAAATTTGCTGCCACAGTCCTCGCCCAGTTGCCTCATATCTAAAACTACAGTACCTTGCCTCCATCAGATTTTTCTGAAGGACAGTTACTGCATAATAGTTATTTTAAAGTAAAAAGACATACCTGTCTTGCTGGATATATGCATAGCTTGTTCCTGTAAAAATCAGACTGTCCTAACAATCTCCCATTTTCATCATCAGTGTAGTGAATGCCAGGAGAATATTTGCTGTTATTGCAAACTTTCTGTGGGGATGGTAAACAGTGACCAATTTCTTTTACATGTCTGACACCCTAATTCAATGTGAAAAATTGGCAGTTTGCTACCCACAGAAATGTAGCATTTTCTAAAGCTCACTTTTGGCAGGGAGTGTTAGTAAAGAAATAGAGAACAAGAAGAAAAAACATTAGCAGGCATTGATAACCAAACACCTTGAAGAGGTTTGGTTGGTCATTTAAGTTCACCCAATTCCTCTTCACTGAAGAGGTGAGAAACAAACAAGGAGATATAATAGAAGAAGTTTACAAGAAAACAATGTTTAATTTGGAAAACTAAATAAAAAAAATCAATAAGGTACTTCTATATATAACTAACAAGTGGATTTTTTAGGTTAGGGATCTGGAATATGGGCTAACCTGCTTTGTCTGTATCATTAAAGTTTGTGTATCACCTTTGCAAAGGGCAGGTCCGACAGAATTAATGACCAGTTGGGTCTAATGGCCCTTGGCTTTGCCTCAGGCCATCAGCTCTCCCAGCTATCCACTGAAGAAATGTCCTGTGCTTTGATTGTTACTCTTTTAAAAAGGACATTGGCTTTGACAGTTTATGCATATTATATTCTATTTATTGCAAGTCTTTTATACTGTCCTGTTCTGTATCACTTTTTGTTGACATTTCCTGTTTGACATAATGGACAGCATGGCAGAGTTTGACCCAACAAAAACTAATACAATTGAACATACTGGAAATAAGCACATATGTGCTTTTTATCCATTCCCCACTTGGAAAAATTGATAAAAAACAACAGTTGACCTAAAGTGCCAGCAGACTTCAAGCTTCACACAGTAAAAAATACTTTGGCTGTAACTTGTAACTTGTAAGTTGGTACCTGTCTGCAAGTACTGCCACATTTCAGCGTGTTTGGTGCACATCTGGCCTTCTCTTCCATGAGATGAAGCACAAAAAATACACATCCCCCATATTATTCTCCTGTCTAACAGTTGTGACATGCATGAAGAGAGGCTAGTCCTTGCTATACACTTTCCTGCTTGGAATTGATTCCAGTGGTTCTTGACCCTTTTCAGATTGAAGGCTTGTCATGGGCCCTAACAGGCAGCCAGGAGGGCTAATGGCTTAGTTGGCCAAACCCTCCAAGGTCTGTAAATGGCAGCCCCACCCTGGATGATGAACTAGATGAGCACTGTAAGGGCCTCCTGACTGTCTGCTGATGATAGGGATCTCCTTATTTAAGCCCCCATGTAGAAACAGGCTACAGGCCAGCCAACAGTTCTGTCTGAAAGTCTGCTGTAGTAAGCCTCATTGGATCTTGTGCTTTTTGATCTTTCTGGCTTCTGACCCTGCTCAGCTCCACTTCTGGACTCTGACTTTTGGAAATTCCTCTCTTCTGTGACTCCTGAACCATGATTTAGCCTGTGACTTGGATTTTGCTTCTGGAATTCCAGCTAAGGGAGTCCCCAGAGGAACAGCTATGGGATGCTGATATGGGCATAGAGCACCAGGTAAAGGAGTTAGTGCTTACCTCCTCGCAAAGGGGCCAGGCACCATGGAACCTTTAAGAGAATCTCATAGTGTCTCATAGGGTGCTGCACCCCAGTTGTGAATCGCTGCAGTATTTAATTAGTTCAGCAGATTTGAAAAATTTAATTGTTCACTGCTTTCTTGTCTTCCTTTTCTGTGGTAAAGTTAACAAGCAAGGGAAGAATCTTTGAGAACAGTATCGTTTTTATAGTGCCTATGTGGGCAGGAGATATTTTAGCATGAGTAGTGCTGTCTTCACTCTGTGGAAAAGTGTAAGTTTTGAGGTTATGTGGGGTAATGGCTATGGATTTGAAACTGAGTTAGAGGATTAAACCCCCTTGCAGGATTGGATATTTTCTGTCATCAGTTATGGTGTCTATGGTGTACAGCTACTTTTGTTCTATAGAATTCAAAGTATAGATTTGCAGGCATTTTGGTATTATTTTTTTATTTGCTTGCTTAATTCTATTGCAATACAATTGTAGACTGGAGCCTTTGCCTTGCCAATATTATTCTTACAGCATTGCTATATAACAGCTTATAAAAGAATTGTTTCAAAGAATGTAGGATGCTGGTAACTCCCGTAGTTTTGTTTTGTAAAAGTAATGTGGTTAGGCACAGCAATAGTTGACATTAAGTTTGAATATATGGAAAATGATTCAAATTGAAAGCATAGGGTAGAGGATTCATATTTGTTTGAACTTCTGAGAAGCAGCAGCAATACCAGGAAGAGGTGATGCCCAATCACCTGAGAATGGACTGACCATCTGATGGAAAGAGTTGTTGATTAGAAGCAATCCTCATTTTCTCTGATTAAAAAAAAAAGTCCCCAATCTTTGGATTTAAAAAAGTAACCCAAAATAGTGGTGTTTCATTTTGATCATGGGAAAATGTGGATTTTGGGTTACTTTTTATAATCCAAAAATTGGGGATTTTTTTTTATTAGAGAAAAACAGAATCCCTGTTGATTAGTCAAGGTAATCATGTAGATCATTTAGTTATCTAGATCCCACGGTCACTGTGGTAGTCAGAAAGTAGCTGTAGTCTTGCCTCTGTATAAACCAAGAAGATTGAACGTAAACCCATATGGGACAGTAATAAAAGACATGGTCCAGGATCCAATCACACTAAGGCTAGGGACAGACATTACACATAAACCAGTTTAAGTGACTAGAAACTGGTTTAAACCTGTAACGGAACAGATGTTCAGTGCACATACACCAGTTTAAGAATGGGTGAAACTGGCCTGAGATAAACCTGGTTGAATGTAGTAGTATAAGACTTAACTGTTATGGCTCAAACCAGTTTATGCAATGTCTGTCCCAGACCCCTTGCTGGTTTAAGATAAACCAGGCACTCCCAACATCCTGGCATGCTCTCTGGGCTGGGCAGGGCTCTCTGCTGCACAGCAGGACTGGCCCCTCCCCTCTGCTCCCTTGCTGCAGCTCCAGAGACTGCTGGCTGCTTCTCCCTCCCCTCTGCCTTGCTGAGGAGGTGTATGTGTAGTAGCTAGTAGACCACATCCTGGCTATGGTCCGTGCTGAATCAGCATGTAGAATCTACAAGGAGCTGGTAATGTCCCTCTGTTGTTTTCTTAACTGGGTGATGAACACTGTTCTCAATTCCATGTTGGGCTAATCACAGCATCCTGCTGGGCACAGCCCCCTCACCTCCATACTGTGGATGGAAGAGTGGGCTGCTCTAGTGCCCACCTGCCCCCCAGCTTCTATCCTGAGCCACTGCAGGCATATACCTGCATTTCTGGGATGTCTGTCTGGTTACAAAACTGATTTAGCCTAGTAAGGTTAGAGTAACCTGCAAAGATTAAATCAGTTCAGGATTAGGCTTTTTGAATAGCCTAGCCTAAGTGCTATTCAAGTACGGAAGGAAAAGATGTTCTTGTCTTAAGGAGCCTGCTTTATAATATTTGGGCACCTCTAGCAAACAGGGTATGGATTTTGCAAAACTTACAGGATGAAGCTTAGTGCCATTCACTTTCCAAAAATATTTCTCTGAAGAATAGAATTGTCAGGGAAGATTTCACAGCACTGTTTTTTCAGCAGTGATATAAGATTGTTTTTCAAAGTATGGCAGTTTTAGATCTAGATCTAGAATGTTATAAATATTCTAAATAGTCATAACAGTTGATCCTGTGTTCAACAAGCCTGAGTGTAATGACACGTGTTGCATAGGCTGTTTGGTGAGGCAGATGATTTGGTTCGGTGTTTTGTCTGAATAGAACTTGGCAATAGACCTGCCATATCCTGATGGCAAATAAGAGAAGGACGCTTAAAAAAGAGGGAAAAAATGAAAAGAAAACCTCGTTTAAAATATTACTAAATCACTTGTTGAGAGGACAAAATATTTCTTTATTGTACTATCTCTTCTGCGTTTACAATAGAAAACAAACTAAAAATACAAACAGAACCCCCCCAAACAAAACAAAAAAACCCATGGTTTTGTATATGTCAACAGTATAATAACAGTATAAGCTGAATTTATTTCAAATGACCTTTTTTCCTCAAAGGGATTTTTTTACAGCCACTACTGAAGACTGTACAAAACTATAGTCCATTTGCCCCTTTTGACCCAAGTGGCTAATCAGAATTTGGGGACTTTTGATTATTTTAGTTAGGGGGGGAGGAGAGTTGGTGATAGAGTCAGGTTTGTTGATGCAGTTTTGTTTACACTCAAGAACATACTGGACACATGTACCCAGAATGTTTACTGCAGAGTTTCCTAATTAGTTCCACAGTAAATGTCTTGGGGTCTATACATGTGGCCCTATTAGGCCACAGGAAACTAATAAACTCCATAGCATGTTAGTACTTGTAAATACAAGTACTATCCTGCTGCAGAGTTTTTTCATGCACCGCAATGCATGTGTATACACTGTTGGAACTGAGTGGGGCACAAACACCCTCTTGCCCCAGCCAGCCCCTCTGCAGCACATTGAGCCAAGTTGGAGTAGCCCCAGGCCAGCTGGAGATACTCTGTGGTCCCAGGCACCCATAAAGACACAGTGCCTGGGAGCAATAGACTCCAGTGTAATACATGCTAGAGTTAATTGCTGTGCATTAATATGCATGCACCCACTGAGTCCTGTATTCTTGAGAACACGAGCAATCAAACAACCAGTGATGATTTCCCTGCGTATGAGTCCAAGATTAATTCAGTGGGCACCCTGGGTTAAGGGCATAACCCAGACCTGAGGGTGGGGTCAGGGTTCAGAAGCCAAAGCCAAGGGTCGTAGTACCAGATGTCAGTACCAGATGTCAGTGTGAGGTATTGCACCAGGAGTTAAGATGGGTCTGTAGTCAAGACCGGGTCAGAGGAGAGGAGTCGGGGATTGCATGCAACAGGGAATACAGGAGCAAGGCACAAGGGTCAAAAGCTGGAGCACAAGGCAGGAAAGTTCAAGGCAAGAACAAGGCTGGAGCAAGGCAGGGATATTCAAGGCAGAGGTAAGACAGGAGCAAGACAAATGGTTCCCAAGTAACAAGGCTACAAACACTATTTTCAGGACAAGACCCCATGGGAAGCGGAAGAGTCACCAAATGTTTGATCAACCTTTAAAATCTGTGTCCTATTTTGATCACCTCATGAATCTAAGAACTTTACTTTGGTTAAATTATTTGTTTTTAAAGCTAATTGGCTTATTCTTTTGTTGCAAGATGCCCTACATCTTCTACCAGTAAGTCTCCACTCCTCTGTTGTACTGTGCTTGAAACATCACTGTAGTCTCTTGATAAAATGTGAAAAGCAGCTGCTAAATCAAAGCCAGTAAGAGACTCCTTGATATGTTGGAAGCCCTCTGGTTGTGACTTCTGAATATCATCCTGACAGCTTGCTGCACAGATTACATTACCTGTGTTATTAATGCGATTGCACATGGGTATACTACTTCTTCCCAGGCTTGAAGGCTGAATTTCATTTGAGGCACCAATATGCACAGTAGACCGGAGATCAAGTCCAGCCTTCCCATTAAAGGTTTGTGCCTTCCACTGGTTCCTCTGGGCCACAAAGCCTCCCAGGGGAAGCCTCAAATGGAGGGCCCAGGCTGCACTGGGTCCAGCACCCAGGTAGTTGGCTGGTGGCATTGCAGCCTGGGCCTCTGCCCATAAGCCTGGAAGACTTGCATTTGAGCCAAGAGGCTCTAACAGCCTGAATCAAAAATCCATTTTGCAGGCTTCTTCCAGGGCTGATACTGCTGTTCAGCCTGCATAGATCTCTTTATGCTCTGTTTCAGAATACTGTCTTTACCTCTCTAAACTGAATTGTCTTCCCTGCATGCAAGTGTTGTGTTATGTTGTGTGTACCTACCTTCTCCTTTTTGGGGAATGGAGACTTGTGCCCCTGTTGCATTGGGGTTGAACTGCTTGCTTCCATAAAGGAACATAATAGCCTTTAGCAAGTATCTCAGACGAAGGGCTGTACTTAACTTTGCTAGTTTTAGCAAGGTGCAACCCAATTCACAATAGTGTTTTCTTAGGACCCAACTCTACATTTCCTTCTCTTAGTAAGTGAAGTTATGGACTTGCCCCAACCCCTGTGTAAAGGGTAGAATGTCATGCTGCAGAAACAGACCAGGGGCCATGTTGTGACCCAAAGTTACAGCCTTCATAGATTAATAGATTCATAGATGTTAGGGGCTGGAAGGGACCTTACACGATCATCAGCTCTGCACTTGGGCAGAAAAGACTGCTGTGGTCAGATGACCCCACCAAGGTGGGTATCAAGATACTTTTTAAAAATCTCCAGGGTAGGTGACTGTACAACTTCTGAAGGAAGACTGTTCTAGATCTTCGGCACCCGAATTATAATGAAGTTTTTCCTAATATCCAATCTGAAGCAATCTTCAATCAGTTTGTGCCCATTGTTTCTTGTTTTCCCCTAGGGTGCTTTGGGAAACAGATGTTCCCCAGGCCCTGATGTACACCCCTAATATACTTATAAACTGCCACCAAGTCTCCTCTAAGTCTTCTCTTCTCCAGTTTGGTGTGGAGCTGCAAAGTGTTGCTACACCTAAGCTTCTTTGCAGAGCTGGATGATAGGTGCTTTTGGAAATGTTACGTTAGGACTACAGTGAATACATACAATAAACTCAGAATACTATGGATCCAAGCCTCTCCTTGTATGACCTGCTCTCCAGACCTCTAATCATGTGCGTGGACCTCCCTTGGACTCTCTGAAGCTTCTCCACATCCTTCCTGCAGTGCAGTGCCTGGAACTGGACACAGTATTCAAACTGAGGTCTCACCAAGGCTGAGTAGAGTTGAGAGTATGACATCCTTAGTATTGCTTGAAATGCATCAGTAGATGCATGCTAGTATTTGATTTGTTCTGCCAGCTACAGCATTGCATTGATGGCTCATGTTCATTCTGTGGTCTATCACAACCCCCAGGTGTCTCTCTGCTGTGATACTGGCAAACGTAGCACTGCCAAACCTGTAAGTGTGTTGCGGATTATATCTCCCCAGATGGAGCACTTTACACTTGTTTGCGTTTGACATCATCAGGTTACGATCTGTCCACCTTGCAAGCCTGTCCAGGTCAGCCTGTATCGCTAACCTATTCTTGAGTGTGACTGTACTCCCCCATAATTTGGTGCCATCCACAAACTTTGTCATTGCACTTTTAATACCCAAATTCAAATAATTGATGAACATGTTGAAAAGCATTGGCCCAAGTACTGAACCCTGAGGGATGCCACTGATCACCTTTTGCCATGCTGACTCATTTCTGTCTATTAATACTCTCAGCTCAGTCCTTGTAGAACAGAGGAGGGAAAATATCTTTGTCAGCCCTATAAATGGTGTAGCACCTTCCCCTCACGTATTGGTGGAGCTGTGATAACTTTCCCCCTGAGACAATCAGAGCATTGGTTATGTTTGCAGACATAGTTCAAGGGCTGCTTATCTATATGCTGCTAGCCAGAATGCAGTCTGACAATGTTAGGATAAGAACCTGGTCGATAGGTTTGTATCTTATTTTATAGCCACTCATTGAAATCACATGGTGTACTGCTTAGTATAAAAACTGGCTCATAGCCCTTGGACTTTTTTCAACTGATAATTAATAGAAGATGGTTAATAATATCTCTTCCCACCCCATAAATATCAGTTTAGGTGTCAGCAAGCTCCTCATAGCTACAGGACAAGGTAATTAGGACTAGATAACTCAGTAACAGTAAGAATGTCAAAAGAAGAAAGTTTCATTACCATTGTATACAACTTACTGTCTACATTTTACCATCCTTCTGTGAGATCCATGGATATAAGATAAGTTCGTAAGATAAATGACATTGTCAGTCAAAGTGCTAATATTTAAACAAAACCAGAGATAGTCAAGTGTTTGAGAGAGTCAAGGTACTCTGGAAATTGCTGTTTGATTTTTGGCACGCATTCTTGAAATTCATGTTGGATCCATAGTATTCTGAGTTTATTGTATGTATTCACTGTAGTCCTAAGATAACATTTCCAAAAGCACCTATCATCCAGCTCTGCAAAGAAGCTTAAGTGCAGCAACACTTAGCAGCTCCACACCAAACTTTTAGTTGCCCATCTTGGAGAAGAATACAAAAATCCAAGTTTGCTCTAAAATGATCAGGGATACTTAGTCATATAGGATTAAGCTTCACAACTTCCCATAACACTGAACTTCACATGTAAAATGGCCAGTAGGATATGCATTTTTTTTTCTGAAATACTGCTTCTCTTACAGATGTGACACTGGGATTCAGACGGAACCATCCCTTGGGTGGGGGTGAATTGGGGCAACTGCCTTGCGTCCCATGCTTTGGGGGGCCCAGCAGACAGTACCTTATAGGCCCTGTGGGCAGCGCCATTGGCATGTGCCAAGAGTACCACCACTCCACGTGGCCACCATGAACCTCCAGCTTTGCTCTTTGGCCACTGGCCCCCCTTCCCTGGTCTATACTCCAGCTACTCCCCCTTCCCCTCCCCACCACAGGCTGATATGCCCTAGGACCCGCACACCCCCAGGGTTGGCTCTGCATTCAGATATCCGAAATCCATTCCTGCATTCAGGTTCCAAAGTGTCATTCCTTTGGGTATAGAAGACAGGCTTTCTCTTTTCCGTTAAAACACAACTGGAGGAGATGTTCCGTTTGCCCACCTTTTATGTAATAGTCTTAGTAAGTGGTTAGAACACTTACCAAGGAAGTGGAAGAGCTAGGTTTTAAGTCCTCCTCATCCTCAGGGAATTCAAATCCATATCTTTCACCTCTCCTGTAAGTCCATGTATGGATGCACTCCTTTCCCCTGCCTGTTGAAGTTGGGTCATTGGGAAGCAGAAAGTGCAAAATTCATGGGGTCATGGAGACAGCAAGCAAGAGGAAGCCTGACTGAAGCCCAGTGATGAGAGAACTCCCTACAGATAAGTCCTAGGTTCTTCCCAATACTTTGTATACATTTCATCCAGTGACTCTTTAATGCAAAACATATAAGGAGTCTTGGAAGCAACTACTATTCTCTCCTGTTGGAACTATTTCACTGTGTATCAATCATAAAATATATTACTATTATTTATATTTCTTGGGAAGCATGGGTAAAAAGTCCCAACTTCTATCAGTTTTAGCACTTTTGAATGTTTCCCCCAGATTGTAAATGCTGCTTTTCCTGTAAGTGTGAGTATCTATATGAAAACTGAACTTCCATTCCCCCCCTCTGAATAATTAAAATGACAATTTTAGTTCAGAATTAAAGCAAATATTACCCATTCATTCATGCATTTTCATAATAGATCCAAGAATGTAGTTCTATCTACACTGCTGGCTTTAACAGCATACTGGCCAAGGTTGGATAGGGAAGCTGTTTTGGCCTGTTTCTCAGTGACCTCCCATGATGAGATATTGGAATGCCTCTTTTTAGCCAGTGCACATAGCATTGCCAGATTCAAATGAGACAAAGTGTCTGCATAGAATGGGAAAAGTAGAAGTGTGTGTCAAAATCTGTGGAAAGGCAATTTCTTGATGTATAACAGAAAATAGAGCCAGGAGACAAATGTATAGGAAGCAGCTAGACTGATATACCGTAATGCTTTTCAAGCTGGACTCTCTACAGATTGCACAAAGGGATCACTGAACTTACTGATGTAATTCAAGCAATCTTGGAACACAAAGTGGTGGCTGTTAAATTGGCCCAGTAATATATACAGTGCAGGATGTTAGAATGAATAAGTTGGTTCAACAACAGCAACAAAAACAGTCTGCGAGTCAGTAAGCATTCCTGCTCAAGGATTTTTTCTTGTGATTTTAAAATACATTGGTTTTAACAAGCTTAATCCTTCCTTTTAAAAAGGAATTCAAAAAAGCATTTTATATAAATAGAAAATGAACAGGAAGGAAAAAAGAAAGGAACAGCAATTTGAAACAATGTTGACTATTGGATCCTAAAAGCATTCCTTAATTGTCTAGCTTCCATGGAGGTTTTCTCTAAAAGCCTGACCAAATTTTTAACATATGGGCTCAAGCAGCTACCATGGTAAAGCTAAGATCCAGGCTGGGGCCTGTGTATACTATTTTAAAATTAATAATACATAATAATAACAACAGCCCTGCTTCATTACCTTGCCCTCGTGCATGATATGGCCCTTAGAGTTAACTCCATCATGCTTGAAAACCAGATAAAGTACCTTAGTCTTATCGCACACATTTCGGCACAAGAAATGAATATCATATTCAGCTATAGATATGGAGAAAATATCAATTGGGCTGAATTCTTCCTTAGCCTGTGCTATGATATTGGGCTCAGTGCTAGATTAGAAAGAATAGTCCTAACTATTTCACCAGAAGTCCTACTTATTCCAGTACCCTTAGTCTTCTTTAAGGATTCTCCTATGCACATGCTAGAAAGCCTGACCATGTTTAACTAAGGGGAACTAACTGTTGGCGCCAACTTCAAAATTTTCACTGGGACTTTATTTTCTCAGAACATGCCATTTTGATAAAGCTGACTAATTTCACATAAATGTATCCATTTTGACAAAGTTTTCCTGAAGTCCAGAATAAAATTTCTGGTCAAAACAGAAAGAGCAAAATCTGCAGAACAGATCAATCTTGTGAGAGGCTCAGGTTCTTATCACTGCTTTGCATGAGTTAGGGTCTAGAATTGCACCAGATTTTTCCACGTCCTATATGGATGGCTTAACCACCAGACTAAAGAATCAGTTTCTGTTTTGGAATAATTACACTAGGAGAGATTGGCAGACAAAAGTAGACATGTATACCCTTCTGGGGTCTTCAAAATGAATAAAGATTTGAAACCCCCTTCTCTTTCTTGCCAAGTAGAACTTATTTTTCATCCAGCTCTACTGATACATGTCTGAAGGGATGGCAGGCCTGGAGAGAGGTCTGTAAACTGATAAATATCAGTAGACAGATAAAACTTGTACACATGCCCTCCGAATGCACCACCACAAGGAGAGGTGGTTACCTTTGTTGCCAACTAAAAGCAGGGTGCACGCAAAGCTTAATTGGTTCATAAAGTAGATTACTTCTAATTAAGGGATGGAGATTGGAACAAACTTAGTCTCTGTGCACTTAGAGAGCCCAATATCAGACTAGTGATTCGTTCTTACTACTAGAATTAATAGTTCTTAATAGCCTTTGTTTCTTTGCCTCATTTGATTTTGGCTGGTCAGTTCAGTGACTTGTGGAAAAGAATTGGGCAACATAGGTCTCCAAAAAACAGGAGCATTTGACATTAATTGAAAGACACTTTGAGGTGATGGCTGCATTAGATATGTCTGTTTAGCTCAGACTACATGCAGGCCTCAACTTTTAGGTCTGGCATTACCCAGCAGTAAGTGACTGGGTGCAGACAGAAGTCATAATAATTTTCTCTTGATCTGTTCACAGAAAGTGGTTTACCATGACCAAACACAAGTGCACAGCTGCAGACAGCTTTAAAAATGGCTGACTGGGTGAAAATTGAACCCTCATTGCATGAGGGGTCAGATTGTTGAGAACGGCCTCGAACCATCCTCCCAAGACATAATAAAGGAGGAGATTGTGAGACTGTTATGTGAAAAAATGCCCAGCTACAGTGATAAGGAGGAGAGGGGTGTACCAGGCAAGAGGCCTCGAAGGATACACAGGAAAGTGGGTGAAAGAACTCATTATAATACTAAAAAGCACACCCC
>JAGPOW010003316.1:125283239-125325475 GCA_030014935.1 Caiman crocodilus
CCCCTAGGTGGAGAGAAAGTATGCTAATGAAACATACATGTATGTAAATGAGGTACATGGCTTAAACACAGGTATAGAGACATGCTCAGCAGAGAACTTATTACGTCAGTCCCCTGTAACCAATTATTGAACAGTACGCTTGTGAAACCTTGTAAACTTCTGTATAAAAATACCCCAGAAATGATATTCAGGGTGCTTGTTACCTTGCACCGTTTGTTGCTAGCGATAAACTTTTCTTTTTATTCCACCGCCCGGTGTGTATATTGGCATCTGCATTCCGGGCGCGAACCCAGATTTGGGCTGGGGCTCAACAAGATGATGTTTCATAGCATCTTCTCTAACTTCTGTTTGTGCTGCCACTCAGCCTTGATCTGTTTTCAGAATGGGAGAGGGGAAAGGGAGTGGAGGAAGTTTGGTTTGGGATTTTTTTAGCCTTTGTTAGAGGGTGAGATGGGTGAAGTGGAGCCCCTCAGCGTGACTCCACTTCACCCAACCCACCCTGAAATGCTGCCTGGGGAACCCCTAGAATGAGCTCCCTCTCCTCCCTTTCCCCTTCCTGTTTTGAAAGAGGGACAGGCTGAGAAGAAGCCATTCCCCCTTCTGTTTTGAAGCAGGAGGAGCTATTGCTAGGGGAAACTGGCTGCAGGCTGGCAGCCAGCAGCTAGGTTCCCCTCCTTCCAGGACCAACACTGAACTTCTCTTTGGTCCAGAGGATCATTGTAACTTAGAACACTTCCAGCAAAGCATTCTCAGTTACAGCAGGGAGCTGCACTTCTGTCTGTGCCCTGTGTATTAAAATGTGCTGTTACTGTGCAGCAGTAAACTACAGTGCATATTGTGCTGGAGTTTATTGCTCCTGGACACTGTGTTTGAACATGTGCCTGGGGACAGCAGCATGTTGAGCTGGGTCAGAGCAGTCTTGGCTGGCAGGAGGCATGGTGGGGTCAGCCTGCCAGCCTGGGGCTGCTCCACCCTGGCTTATAGTGCTGTGGAGGGGCTGGATGGGGCACGAGAGTGCTCCAGTGTTGGGCTAGCTGGCAGGCAGCCCCTGTACTTAAGCACCCTTATGCATCCACATGTGCATTGCTGTGGAGCAAAAATTCTGCCATAGGATAGTACTTGTATTTACCAGTACTAACCTGTGATGGAGTTAATTAGTTTACTCCATTCTAATAACACTGCATGTGAAGATGCTGAGATGTTTCCTGAGGAATTAATTAAACATCTCCTCAGTAAATGTCTCATGTAGACATGTCCAGGGAGTCTTAAATTTGCTATGGGCCTGCAACCATCACTTAATTAATTATGAAGAAATACTCTCCCTATTAATTAACAGTTAAGTAATTACTCCTGTTTTTAATTTTCACTTAGGAAGTATCTTAACTAATGCAGATTTCTTATGTCTCTTGTATCTCATTTGAAAGTTGAGCTATTGTATGATTCTGCTGGAAGAGTGAGTCAGATCACTGTAAAAAGGACATCAGTTTAATAGACATCTGTAACAAAACTAATGATGTCTGAAAACCATTGTACCTGCAGGTTATTTTTCTTCTGTTTTTGGTGTAAAATATATTAAGCAGGCACAGAAACACTCATTGTCAATGGAAAGTAAAATGGAAATGTTAGGCAAAAGATAAAAAAGGCCTGACCCTTTATTAGTTTCATTTGGTGATGCTCCACTGTAGCAATTCTTTTCCAATGTGCATTCATTTCTCAATTCAAGTTGCAATCCTTCTGCACGCAGTATACGATTGTTCTTTATAATAGGTACCTCACTGGAACAGCCCATAAACCTTAAGAAGAGTGAAATCTGATTGTTTTGTAGGAAGCTAAAACCATGTCATTATTTCAGATACTTTTTTTCCCTTCTGCTGAAGTCATTATATATACCAAAGCACAATTTTATCTCATCTCACCAATCAGGTAGCTGTTGCACTGGCAACACTTTGACTATGAAAAAGAAAAGGAGGAAATTTTTTAAGATTCAGTAAGCAACATGTATAATCTAATCACAGAAAAAGAAAATGATATTAAACCTTGAAAAAATACAGGCCAGTGTGCCTGTGAGAAAATAGTATTTACCATGTATATCCATCAGAATCTTATGAAAAAGGAAAAAGCATTTATTCACAACAGGGTTAGTTACAAGAGCATCTTCAAAAAGGCATTAAGGTAATATTGTCCAGTTGACAAGTTTCTTGACCATATGTCAAGAGACCTAGTTTCTATTCCTAACTCTGTTACTTACCTAGTCCATGACGCTGAGCTAATCACTCCACTTTTCTGTGCCCTTTTTATTTGTATCCTTTATTTCCCTTTTGTTTTCAGGGGTAGATCCTCACCTCAGCTGGCATAAAGTATCACAGCACCTTTAAATTCATAAGCTTTTTGGGGAAGACTCCCCCTACTCCTTCAATATATTTGAGATCAAGACCATCCAAAATCAGTGCAAATAGTAGTAAAAGGGAGAAAAAATTGAGAAATAAGACCTTTGAAATTAGTTAGTGAGAGAAATAATGTATTTGTTTTTAGTCTGTAAAAGCAGATGCTATACTGTGTTGTTAAATTACCAGGTTCTCTGGTCTGTAATACGTTGGTTCTGCATAATACATTTGGGGAGGAAATACTCCATGAAAGAGTCATATTCTTGTAACCCTCTGGTAGATGCATGTTATAGGTCCATAACTGTCTTTATCTAAAGGGATATGATTTGTTTGCGTCTCCCACTTTGAAGCTGGATGTTGAAGCCATACACAGTCATTTTTTGGGTTCTGGGGTCTCCCATGTTCAGTGCTGATGTGTCTGTCATCCAGAAGGCAGCTATCACACTATGATAAAGCTTGAAACTGTTCTAGGAAATGGTTGGGAAGTTAGTTCAGCATGAAAATAGTGAAACCCGTTTTCCCAGGTGTGGCACTAAAATGTGTGACAGAATACAGTACCACAAAAATAGAAATCAAGAGAAAAGCTGATCTGTCTTCATCTTTGAAGTGTATAAATAACAATCAAATCTCATCAGAAATTACTTGGAGGAAATAAACCTACTTTAGGGTGTGGATTTCACAGACAAATGCCACTTTGAAAATACATTTCATGTTGTACTGTTAATTGTAATGTGGCCTGAGTAGAAATTGAATAATAATGAATAGACCAAGGGATGTAATAATTATTTTTATTGAAAAACCTACCAATAAATAATGTGTAGTAGTAGCTTTTAAAAGAAAAGATTCTAGGGATGTCTATGCTAATTTAGCAGGAAATAAGATTAGAAGGACTTCACATTATACATGAATATATTATATGTTATGTGAGCAGCAGTTATTTTCCTTAGCATGTTTCCTGAGGAAAAATCCTGCATTTTCTGTACAGTATGGTTTACAGAATGTTTTGATCTTTATTACTGCTTGGACAGGATGGTTCAACAACTTGTGGAGGAGGCAGGTCCAAGACTAAATCAATATAAAGGCAGATTCTAATGACAAAGTAGGCTGTTCTGGGAATACCAGAGAATGTGGATGTTGAACAAACTACAAAATGTTAAAGTTTTTTTGGTGTACTGTCATACCACCTCTGACTTTGCAACTGGATCTCACAAGCAAAGCAAACAAGTGTGGGAGATCAGATTTTGTTGGCTTTGAAACAAGGATTATTCATATCAGGGATTAGAAACCACCAGGTGAAAACCTGGGTTGTGCAGAATTGGTTCTGGTGATTCAGTAGGTGCCACTTTTCTTTTAGGACTCATTATTAAAACCACTGCTTTTCTAAAGTGTTAACAAACATGTGATGTTAGAAGAGTCATCTCTGCTCAGCTATAAAACTGAGCTCCTGACTGCATTAGTTCTGGTGTCCTTGATTAATTTCCACTTGGGTAATGACTTTCTGCTAGCCTACAATATATTCCTCTCAGTATCAAATGGATTCTTTATGCCTTAGTATAAACAGGTTTTTTTCTTTGAGTTGTCTATTTTGTGACAGTGTACTTTAAACAGCCATATTAGAAGAGCATTCACTAGTGTGACCAGATGTCCTTGTAATTAAACGCAACAACAAAAAAAGAAAAAATATATTAAGAGGTGTGCCCCTAAGCTCTGGATGTACTGATATATATAGGGGTAGTATTACATGCTTGTATGAATGAAAAATGTAGGTTGGCAGTCACAACACTGATGACGTGCAAAGTATTAAAGTAAATGGTTGATGATGCACTGTGCATTAAAGTTAATGTTTGGTTCAGTATGTTATATATTGTTAGACATTTATTTCAACTCTATGAACTTACACAGCAAGACAAATAGAATTTATCAGAGGTAGTAATTAATCAACCTTGTCTAAATCTTAATATGTAGCCCATAGGGTTACAGTACTGTATGTATAAATAATAGACATGATTTATAATGTCCCTTTTACATGAATGCCCTAAAGCACTTTGCAACAAACTATCTTCATTTTTTTACAGTGCATGTTACAGTCATCTATTATCATATCTAAAACTAAATATAAACTATTAATACTAATTGGAACACCTACCCTACCCCATCCTTAATGCGGAGTCAGTAGTGCAAGATGAAGCACTGAAAACACAAAGAACTTCATATTGTTGGACATGAGTCAGATCCCTACATTTCCTTGGGTGATGGAAACAAATGTAGAACACTTTGGCTTGCTTCTTACTGATGATATAGATACTTGTGTCAAGGAAATCAGTCTGCCAAAGTATACAGTAGTCTGCCAGTTCTTGCTAGCAACTCATGCCATATCTTCTCTTCTTAGGCAAGGTAATCAAGAAGGTAATAGCAGACCAATTCCAGCAGCCACCAAGATCCTGCACTTGTCTCATTTAACTTTAGAGTTGCTACTGTTGCCATGCTTGTTTACTATTTTAAAGGTATTAGAAGTTTCATGAATACTAATGTGCACAGATATTAGCTTATGGAACTTGCAGTCTGAAATCAGATATGAAAAAGCAAGAGAAGGCTATCAAAAAACAGGGAAAAAAAGAAAGAAAGGGAGGATTTAGGATAATGTTTACAATAATAAAATCATATACACCTCAGTAAAAACCACACTCTCTGATCATTATGTTATACCGCTTTGTTGTTATGTTAAGTAGAGTCTCACTGAATTAGGACAACTCTGGTCACTCTGATCTTTTTATAGTACAGATAGTGATAAAACATCTGTTCACATTATTTTTGATCTGGATGCCTTTAACAGAGCCATCCTAATAGTCTAAGGTTTTGACCAATTTGGAGAACACATGGCTTTCAGATGACTTGTTCTTTTCATAGACAATTACTCTCAGCAGGTTCCACTTAGTAGCTCTTCCTTCTTATCAATATCCTTCATTAGTGAAGTCCTATAAAGACTGTCTGTTCTCCTGTCCCATTCAACACAAATTTGGGACCCTTAGAAGACATAAGATTTAGATGCAGCAGTAAGCAAACTACTGTTTTAATTCAAAATTAACATCATTGCCTTCCACCTACCCTCATGTCTGGATAAAGCCTTATACATATGCTCTGGGAGTGAGGGTCGGAGTGGGGGGTGCTTTTATTAGAATGGCCCCAAGAGCTGCTCTAATTAAAGCACCAGAGTGTCTTCTGTATCAGTGTCCCCATGCATTACAGCAGACTCGATTTATTAAGCCTGCTCCAATGCATTGTAATTATAACACATTGCAGCAGCCTCACTGTTCATGTTTAGGTGCCCCTTGATGTCTCATACATAGCCCAAGTAAAAAGAAATTATTCAAGAGAAGATCAGTTTGAAGTCATAGAAGAATCTATGCATGACTCTACCCTCACCATGGCTATCAGTTCAGCAGTTACCATGGAAGTTCAGTTTGGAATAAAAATTGAATTGGTGCTATAGTTGGAAACTTCAACCTATAGCAGTGACCTGAAAAGTTTTCTTGCACCATCTGTTAGTAAGGACAAAGAATGGATGATAACACATCTGATATAAAGGCCATTTCAATACTCCTACACCCAGGACTTCCTACGTTAAACCAAAATTCCTAAAAGAACATTTGTTGTTGCGAGATCGCAACGTTCTTCAACAGATATGTTATACAGGTGTGATAAAATGGTCAGCTCCAAAGGTCAACTCATTAAAGCAGTGAACAGACCTTTTTTGACCACGGAGTCTAGCTAACGGAATTCCCTTTCAGAGAATGTAAAAATGAACACAGAAGTTAAATCTCAACTCTTCATTACCAGGACAACCAAAAAAGTTAAAACTAGGGCTGACAAATGATTAAAAAAAAATTGCAATTAATTGTGAGATTTAAAAAAAGAGTCTCAATTAATTGCAATTTTAATCACACAGTTAAACAATAGTCAACACCCCCCGACCCAACACCCTGGAGCCTGTGTGCCCTGCAGTAGGGCTGTGCGAAACAACTGTTTCATTTTGGTTTCAGATACATTCATTTTGAAGGACAGTGATTTATTTTGATGTTTCAGATCACTATTCTGTTATGATTCAGCTGAATCTGTTTGGGAGTTTCAACACCATTTCAGAGATTCAGATCACCTGGGGAGAGGCAGGCACAGCCAGGTGGCTGCAGGTTCTCCTGCAGCTCCTCTGGTTGTGCCTGCCTCTGCCTGATGGGGAGAGCTGTGGGAAAAGTCCCCATGGCTACCCTGCCCAGCCCCATTCCCCGCCTGGCCCCAGGCTCCTGGCACTTGAAAAAAAAAAAAGCAGCGGCAATCAGGGCCTCTGAGAGCTTGTGGCAGACTCTTCTTGGGTCTTCTTCCCCCATTTAGCATGAGGCAGTGGGGGGCAGTGGGGATCTCTTCCCATCCACCTGGCACCCGTGTGGCAGCTGACCCATGGAGTGGGTGCAGCACTACATGCTGTCTGGGAGCTAGGGCCACTGAGGCTGAGTGGTGCCATGTTCTGGCTGACTGCTAGAGCTGCCCCCGCTCCCAGACAGCATGTGGCACCTAGCCGAGCCATGCTGCACCCATGCCATGGGACAACTGCTGTATGGGTGCCCGGAGCAGAATCCCTATACCCCCCCACTGCTCTGTGATGCGTAGGGGTGCTCTGGCTTGAGCCCTCAGAAGCCCCAATCACTACTGCTGCAGCTGGTGAGTGTGGGGCTTTCTTCTTTCCTTCGAAGTGCCAGGAGGCTGGGGTCAGGCAGGGGATGGGGCTAGGCAGGGCAGCCATGGGGGCTTCTTCTGAGGCTCCTCCAGCTGTGCCTGCCTCTGTCCTAGTGTGAGGAGCCATGGGAGAAGCCCCCATGGCTGCTCTGCCCATCCCCATCCCCTACATGGCCCCAGCCTCCCAGCACTTTAAAAGGAGGGCTGCGGGGCTGTGTCAGACTGTTCCCAGGGGACACCTCTGAAACATTCTGAAACATCCAAAACATTTCTGAAACATTCCATATGGTTTTGTTTAGTTTCGGAGATGTTTCAGAGCCTTCCATTTAATTTCGGTTTTGGTGTTTCGGGCACCAAAATGGGCTGAAATACCTCCAAAACAAAACAGCTGCCAAAATTTTGCACAGCTCTTCCCTGGAACTTCTGCCCACCACCACCACCACCAGTGCACAGACCCAGCCCCAACCCTGCCCTACTTCCACCCCAGATTTGCCTTCTCTGGAGCAGACCAGCTAGAACCTAGGTGAACAGCCCTGACCCCAGCCCACCCCACACCGGCTTCAAACTCATCTGCCCACACTGAGCAGTGGCAGCAGCCAGGCAGAAGTAGAATGGGGGAAAAATAGCCACCTCCCCCTCACCACTGTCGAGCCCTTCTTGCTGCAGCCACCTGGAGGCTGCATCTGGGCTGCCCGGTGGCTCCTCTGCTCTGCCACTGCTGCCCCACTGGACAGTCTGGAAGTGGCGGTGACAGCTGCAGAGAGGAGTCACAGGGGAGCCTGGGCATAGGCTCCAGGAAGCTGCAGCAAGAAGGGCCTGGCAGCAGTGAGAGAGAGGGACCACTTTTCTGTTGTGCCAAGCAGCAGCTTCTGCCCGGCAGCTGTTGCTGCTGCTGCTGGGTGAGTCTGGAGCAGGCACAGGGCATGCTGGGGTTGGGGCTATGGTCATGGGTTCAGGATGGTCTGGAGCTGGCCTGCTCTGCTGATCAAAACAATGTGTGTGATTAACACAAAAACAATTAACATGTTAATTTTGTTTTTGCATTAATTGCATAAGTTAACTACGATTAACTGAAAGTCCTAGTAAAAATAAACAGGAAAATACTTTCCCTCTCACCTCACATCCAAACTGACATTTTTTTCTTCTTTCTGAAAATAGGACATTAAATTACTTTTGCAGCATCAACAGATTCAAGCTATTTCAAATCAAAAAGGGATGAAGATGAGTTCCTGTTCTGAAGTTTCATCATGGAGAATGTGTGGCCAGCAACCCCCTCCTATAAGTTAAGAGGCTCCAAGATGATTAGCTCTATTTATTTGCATGTGTGGTCAGTCTGTCATATAAGTGGCCCTAAGCTACTTACTTATTTTTAGTCTATGTATATATTTTTGAAGGGTGGTCATTACCATAACTTCTGGACCCCTTGGATACATTAACACAAATACCTCCCCCGCAAAACATTCTTCAAGCCAGGGAAATATTATTCCCATTTCATGAATGGGAAGCCAAGGCTTGGAGATCACCTTCCCTTGCCCAGAGTTAAGTCAACAGGAAGCAATTGTGGGTGCTGATTAAGAGGACAGGTTACCTTAAGTTTGGGGATGAACACTAGAGTCCATTTATAGATATTTTGGGATAAGATACATGACTTTATAGCCTGAGGGTTTAAAAAAGAAACCCAAGACTTAAAAAAAAAAAAAAAAAAAAGCTTTAATACAGAGGTTCTCAAACTGTGGTTTGCGGACCACTGCTGGTCCACGGGCTCCATTCAGGTGGTCCGCAGAAAGGTTGCGGAACAATTGAGAATATCTGTACTTGTAAGGTAAGGCTACTGATATTAAAATAGGAGTTGTGTGCTTTGATCTGTAGAACAAATAAAGTGTAAGTGGTCCTCCAAGACCCTCAGCAATTCTCAAGCGGTCCCTGAAAAAAATGTTTGAGAACCACTGCTTTAATATATCCGTACAATAGGCTTCCTACAACATATGAAGCAGATATGGAGTTAATGATGCTGTGGGATAGTATAAAAGTTTTATTAATAGTCGTTTAAAATGATCTGCTTAATTCAATCATAGCTTTGCCATTCTTGATCAATGACCCATGCCAAACTCATGTAGATAAAATCTCAATAACACAGAGCCAGCATATATTTAAAGTGTCTTATTACTGGAAAACAGGATTGGATACTTACAAGTGTACAAGGTGAGTCAGGAGTCATACTTAGGGTTAATGATACAGGATTGTAAAAGCAAAGGTTATAGAAAGTGTATTGGAAAAGTGCCTTTCTTTACCTATTTTTTATGAATAATTAATCTACCTCTTATCAGAGCCACTGGTCTGTCTCAGCCCTAATGTTAAATATGAACCTGAACAATTTAACTGCTTTATCCAAATTCTTCATGTCTCATCTTTTAAGGAAGAACTTGAAAAGACAAAACTGCTTGTTGAGCTATTCACAAGTTTCAAGCTCTGATGAGCAAGCTATCAGAAGCTTATATTATCTATGCTGTTCATCCCCAAGGCATGGCCTCCCTGAGGGTCAGTTCTGAGAAACTGCTGTTGCTGAAACTGATGGCTCCAGTTTGGTAGCCTGCAACTCCTAGGCTGGAGTCATCCACTGAAGTCAACACGGAGTGACAATCAGCCAGGCTTGGAAGAAGCACTGAGAAGGGATTGTTTTCTCCTTACATATGTATCAAAGGCCCAATTCAGCTCTTACTGAAGTAAATGAGAAAAATATTTATGATATCATTGGGAAAGGACCAGGCATATATGTTAACTGAAGGAAACTTTGGATCAGTTGAAGCAGGAAATAACTATGTTTAAATTAAGGCTTAAAACAAGGCCTGGGTAGGAAGGAAGTATACCTGAACAAAGGAATGGATGTCACTCTTTTCTTAGTGCTTTGAATGGGAAATGGGGAAAATATCTCAGGATAGAATTAAATGATGCAGATTATCTGTATAATCTGCTAGTTTAAAATAAATTGCATTTATTTAGATCAGTGCCTTCAGTCTTGTCTACTTCCAGCATCACTGCCTGCAAATGCTCTGGGAGTCCCAGCTCTGAGAGTCTGTGAACTCAGTTTTATTTCCCATGCAAAACCTGCCTGTGGACCATCTTTGTCTGTCTTAGGTTCCTACTACATATGCAGGTAAAGGTATGGTAGGATCTAATGTGTGTTTTACACAATCATGCCTCTTGCCATGTCACACATGCATGGCAAGCGGTGCAATGGTGAAATTGCACATTAGATCTCATTGCACCTTATTGCTGGCACAGGGGGGACCCAATCCCAGGCTCCCCCCACATTGGCAAGAAGCAAGCTCCTGTGTCTGGGAGCCCCACATAACCCAGCTGGGGGCATTCCCAGTGCAGGGAGATTATTCCTGTGGCAATTCTCTGTCCCCAGGGATTTCCTCAAGCCCTGGAGCCCCAAGGATTGCAGCATCTGGGATTCTCAGGGTACAGGAGCTTTTATACAACCCTGAACCCTAGGGATGGTGGCTGCCTCAATCCTCAGGACCCAGGGGTTGTTTGCAGGGCATGGTGCACCCTTGCAGTTGGGAGCCCTGTCAGCTGGTGGGGCTCCCAGTCTCAGGGGAGAGACCCTGTTTCACATGCAAATAAAAGGTCAATAGGAACCAGCTATAAAGTTAGTACACATTTTCAAGGTCTAACTTTATAGCTGGTTGCAGCTTTTTATTGTGTGATAGTTACTGTGCACCTGTAGCTGGTCTCCAGGTAAATGTGCAATTACCCAGTTACTTGTAAATTAATAATACAATAATACGTGTAACATGCAGAGGGGGCCATAAATACACAGATTAACTTTTATTTTTAGTAAGAACTGTAAATATTTTCCAAAACTGTTCACAAACAAGAATGAAATATATTGTGCTTAGAGCCACTCATGGCGTTCTAGTCCCCAGTCTTACAGGAAGTTGCTGGGACAGATATTTCATGAAGGGCCTATGTGTTGTGACACAGTTTTTACAATTCAGTGGAATTTTTCTGTCAGAATAAGACATGCAAGTGTTACCAAAGCATAAGGAAAAAGGAAACCTCCTCAGGGATCTGTCAGAGGAAGATAAAATCCTCCCAGGCTAGAGCATGCATGTTCTGTTTGGGGTTTTTACCCCTGTAGCTTTTTGTTGGCAGGGTCTATTTCTGACCCATGAGTCAGTGCCGTTAATACAGATGTGGTGCTGTGATCATGAGCAGAGATCTGCAAGGCAGCCCAAACAGAAAGACAGGCCTACCATTATGGATACACCCAGCAGATCGTTACTTCCTTTAAAATATGCCGCTTCTCACTATGAGTTTTTTTAAATAGCAGCTGTTTAATATTTCAGGGAGTACCGTTTTTGCTAGAAAGTTGTAGGTCACATTTGGTGACTTTTGAACACACATTATTCTGCTTTGTTTTCCCTAGATATGTCAGCTGTATTGGAAATAATTCACTATATTATTGGAAATAATGAAGAAATTCAATAAGCAGTTCTTGGCCTATCTTTTCTTCCAAAGAATTCTCAGTGTCCAATGGGACCATTTAGGTGAGTGACACAAGCAGAATTTGTTTTATTCTTTTTCAGATCCCACCTCCACACCCATCCAGGAAGAAAATGAAAATATCACCTGAAGTAGATAAATGAGCTGTAGAATAGAGAAGTGATTACATTAGTGGGGATGACTCTTGTAAACATGAGGAGATACAAATTGCTTTGCACTTGTTCATGTGATCCTGCTTATTTTGAGGTCAGTGTCAAAATTCTTATTGACCTGTATGGGAGGTCCTGCTATCCATTTTGTGCTGGTAATGGAAACCTAAATCCTTTAGCCCTTACAAGACCAGAAATTGTTTTGATGTATTTATGTCTGAGAATGAAGTACAATGGTTTGTAAAATCTACTGCAGATTTGCAACTCTGGACATTTTAAAGTCTAATCTGGGATCTGTACTAGTTTACTTACATGTTGCCTTGGGCAGTTCACATCCTGCTCCATCTCAGTTTCCTCATATATAAACTGAGCACAGAAGCACTTGTTTACCTGTCCTTCAGGAGCATTGTGAGGATTAATTTGATCATATTTGTACACAGCTTGGAATATATAATAAGCACTATAGCTTATTATTATAGTAATAGACTTTTATGAGCTTGAAGTTTATGACCCTGAATATATTGAATTCTGTCATTACTGTTTTTATGGTGGTGAATTGCCACTGAAATTCTTTATAATGTATTAGAGCACCCTAACCCACAACACAGCATTGACATTTCAGGTCTATTGACAGTAGGCAAATCACCTTCTTTCCAAAAATGAAGCCTTTTCTCCCTCCTCCCAAAAGATTTTCATTATGATTCCTGGGAAAAGATAAACACTCAGGCTGATTTTCTTTGTCTCTGTTTTTCCCTCTTCCTGCAATGAAGGCCATAAGTTCACATTTTAAGAGAGATCCTTTGAAATTTGTGTGTGCAATAGTTTCCACAAAGCAGTTGGAAGTACATTTTTTATGACAATATCTGACTTTGTTTACAAAGGCTGAGCTCAGTTCTCTTGTGAATCTCTAGGGGAATGCTTTTAAGTTTTATTCAGTTAATTCAAAATACCAAAGCAGTAAAAGTGGCTTGCTTAGATATACACTGTAAACATGGTGATTTATGATGTCAGCAACTCTAATGATAGCTTTATTGGATTAAATTATTTATTGCTAGGAATTCAAGCAAAGTCAGACCTCAAGCAAAATGAGTAAAGTTGCTATTTATGTTTTCTTGAAAAAAGGATTTTTTTAGTTTTCTTTCTGCATTTTTTCTGACCAAATAGATGAACTGTATGTATTTGAAATATATATCCAAAATTAATGATTACCCACAATTGTCCAAAACCCTCTGAAAGGAGAGCAGCTTTAACAAACCCTTTTTGTTTGCTAGTATTCCACTTTTCACAATTTAATGGGCATATAAGTTAAAATGTCTCCAGCCTTGCAACTGCATTTCTTATTTAGCACTGGGCAGACTGGGCTTGGAAGACAGAAACTTGCTTCTGTTTAAAGGCACTGACAGATGTGCAAGCCCCTGCTTGAACTCATGGTGCTTTACATAAAGTGCCATGAGTTAGAGTGCCCCTGACCCAACAGATGTTCACCTGTTAGGTGGGATGGATCAAGCCTGCCTGTGATGGTGGGGGGTCCCCCTCCAGCCACCCCTCCCCCTTCCAGCTCTGTTTCTGTCTGCAGGAATGGAGGGGGAGAGAGGAGATGGGAATGAGCTGCTTGCTGGGTTTTGTCTGGCCTGAGCTGGAGAGAGAGGCCTGGGGGGTGGAGGGGCCAAGTTGAGGGGGCTCCAATCCACCTGTCCCCCTCTATCTCAGGTCAGGCAAACCCTAGACTGCAGCTTGCTTTCTTGTTTCTCTCCCACCTCCCTTCCTGGGGACAACTCCAATCACATAACGGATTAAATCTAGGGAACTTGAGTTCCTCAAGATGCTCCAAAGTGGAGCACCTTCATCTGATCCCTCATTTTATGAGGGTTAATCTATTATGTAATCAGCCACTTCAAAAACACTTTGCAGCCATGCATGTATGTAACAGCACAGCTGTACAGCACATTCAGGGGGCTGATTGCGTGACAAATGTAATTTCAGTTTGCACCCTAAGTTAATGGCAAAACTCTCATTAACTCCAATGGAACCAGGATCAGCCTCAAATTCTCATTTTACTTACCTGCTTTCCAAGTCTTGTGTGATGTGATGCCATGCCTTACCTAATTCTTCATATTAAATTTGCTTGTCTCTCATTGCCAAAATTTTCTTTTCATAATGTAGCCTTTTATTTCAATACTCTGAATTTGTGTAGTTGCCAGCATAAGAAGACTTCTATGTTGGTGGATCCTTTCTTAAACATAGTTGATAGTATCATATTCATATCCAAGTATCTTATATACAAAATGAACTAATGATGCACATTTCCAAGGGATATTCAGCATACACATCCATTGGAGCTTTTTAGCTCTCATTGATTTGAATCCTCTCAGTAGGTAAAACAAATCACATTTTGTGCAGTGAGGAAGTCCTGTAATATCTTGCTTGGGTCCTCTTCCCTCCACAGGTGACTAGGGTCTGTGACCTTCTGTATAACGCGTACAAGATACTACCTCTGTGCTTCTGTTTGCACTGCTGCTGTTTGCCTGGTTAGGTTGTAAATGCTCTGTGAAGACAATCTGTCTCCTATTAGATGCTTGTGCAGCAACTTGCATAATGGATCCCAATCTTAATCAGCAAGTTTAGGTCTTCTTACATGGTTTTCATTTTTTAAATTTGTATCACAATGGAAAAAAATTACCTCACTCTTTTCTTGCCAGTTTTTATGTGCTCTACCAATGTTGGACTATGTGGTGGAAGATAAGTCCTCTCTGCCCCTTTGCAAAACTCTGTCTAGGGGACCAAACTATCTCAGTAATACAGGTTTCCCTTGCTTTATGAGGTACATGTTTTCCCATGAAACTATGCATAACTCAAATTTGTATGAAGGGGGAACTCAGTTTATAAAGTAACAAATAGGGATATGTTCCCAAGGTGGCAAGGGAGGGAGGGAGTGAGGCTGGGGCTATGGAAGGGGTGGTGGGGAGGGATGCATCACAGCCCAGCTGTGGCAGGCAAGTGGTGTCGGCCACTCCCAGGGCAGCAGCAAGGAGCAAAGTGGAGGAAACTGTCAGTGGGCAGGGTGCAGGGGGCTGGGGCACAGCTCTTGCTGCTATGTACACCCTGGGAGGGCTGTGGGCTGGTGGGCTGCACTGGGCTATTCCCTGGGGGCACATGTCCCACATCTGTGCACAGGATGAGAGCAGGCTGATGCTGATGGCAGCACAGGGCTCTTCCCAGTGCCCAGGGCAGGTGGTGTCAGCACTGGGAGGGCAGGTTGGGGGGCTGCCACCACCCACCCTGAATGCCTGGAAGAGTCTGGTGCTACTGCTGGCCCCAGTCTGCAGCAATAGCCTGCTTTCATCCTGCATGCAGATCCAAGGGTATGCACCCCCTGGGAAGACCCTGGCATAGTCCCCAACCTGCATTCCCCCTGGGGTGTACATAGCAACAAGACTTGCACCCTCCCACCCCACACTCACTGACAGTTCTCTCCACTTTGCTCCCTACTGCAGCCCTAGGAGCAGCCAATGACACCTGCCTGCAGCTATTGAGCTGAGCCATGCCCCTTCCCCCACCACTTCTCCTAAAGACTTACCTTGCATATAATGAATTTTCCTAAGATAACAAATTTGGGATGTAAAAAGGGTAATTGAATAAGAGTGAATTCATATATATAGAAACCTGTACAAGTAGTGTACAAAACAGCATAGGAGGAGGTAAGGTTAAGGAAAAAGGTTACGTTCTGCGTAGCTTTCAGACAGCTGTATGTATTTCAAGACAACTCTTTGTTTATAACAGAAATCATTAAAATACCCATATTTACTCTCATGCCACACACACCATTTCCCCCACAACTAGCTTTCCAAAATTGGAATGTGTGTCTTTAGAAGGGAGGCTGAATGTTATGCCTGTAATACAAGCACAAAGATGCTATAAGATGCTGCTGCTTTTTCTTCTCTTCCCTATAGAGCCACATAGTGGGGGAAGATGAATCCATCAGGGGCAGATCCAAGTGCGTGGGGGAGCAGGGGCAGGGGCAGGCACTGGTACAGTCACCCCACTCCTACACTTTAATTCCTGCTCCTCCCACATTTTAAAACCAACCACCTCATGGCAGTAGGAGTGGTTCTTCTATTCAGGCAGTACTAGTGGAGTCAACTGACTTCTTTATACATTAGTAATCTACTTTAGTCATATTAATTTCTCTCCACTTAACATGTTTTAACAAGCCTCTCTACTTTTTAAAGAACTTTGCTCCGCTAGTCAAGCTATCGTTTGTTCAGCAATGTTGCTCTCTGTTTTCTGGTCTCTCCTCCTATTTCACAGTCCTGCAGACTGTTTTTATCTCTTAACAAAATCCTAGATCTTCCCATGGAGTCACATATTCTGTGGCAGCTGCAGTTTCAGGTTTTGGCTAAGAATCCAAAAGCTACTGACAATTCATCTGTGAAAAGTTGAAAACTGTATTTTTTGCCTGAGCAGGAAAGCAAGGGGTAGGAGGCAGTGAATTGAAGATTAGACTATGCCTCTACTCTATGTGGCCATGACTCTGGAAAAAAAAATCTTTATTATGCTTTCTCCAAAGCAAGTTGTATCTCTGATTTGGGGATGTGTGTGGTATGAGAGAAAATACAGTACATTATTTGTGAATAAAAGCAGTAAGTTTGTTCCAGTGTTGCTTTCAGCAGTAATAACTAATGGACATTTCAATCTTTGCACTACTTTTTGCATTTATGATTATTCACTCAAACCTTTTTACTACAAATGCGTGTTGATCTGTATGCTGGATTGAAAATGTGTTTCTCTAGTCCTTGAATGGAAACAGGGGCCACATAAAGGCATTACATTTCTTTCAGGAGAATTGTTGCTCTCTTGATAGAAATCACAAGTGTACTGGAGTTCATCAAGTTTCTGCCACAGGAAAATATTTCCTATGGGAGAAAGAACTTCCGCGTTCAATGAGGAGACCCCTCCTGCAGGAAAAACACCTGTATACTTCTAGTATTATGTCACTAGAATTCCATTCACACTGTGAATAGCTGATGTGAGAAAATTATTGGTTGAAATGAATTAATTACATACAATGAATGCATTTTGAGAACTCAGAATTGGCTCATTAGCCATTTGCTGCCAGGAAAAGACTAAATTCAAAGCATTTATTTGTAATAAATAATTGTGTTGGCTTTAATAACAGTTTAATTTGGGGTTTAGATTTCACTGAACAACAGGATAGGATAGTGCATACCAGACTGATAATGTGTTATCCCCACAATACCATGCAAAGTCTGAATGCACTAAAATGAGAATGTCAGAAACTAAACAGGCAGAACTTCATTGAATAATATGACTCCTAAGCTGATTCCAGTTTGCAAAACACAATCATAAATGAAGTTGCTCTAGAGTTTTTTAAACAGGAGTGATCAACACATCTGATTATCCTGCACTTTTCAAGGTTTTTTAAATGAGTTATACTTTAAATGCCCCTGTCAAGATCAGTTTCCTCAGTATATTTGGTGAAAGAGGAGCCAGGATTTATAAAGGTTCCAGTTCCAGCTATTCCTGGACAACTCCAAAAGAGCTTGGCGAAGAATGACATTGCAGATATTCTTTGCAGAAATAGAGAAAACAGATAATTCAATCCCAGTCTTAATAATGCTGCATTATTGTTTATGCCAAAATTAGAAGATAAAACAACTGTTGCATTACTGACGAAAGGTAAACAGCTTTCCCTGTTTGAAAAGACTTAGCACTTGAAAATTAGGTTATTGTAAAATTATTCATTTTATTTATTTAAATGTATCAGTTACATTAATAACTTCCTGACTAGGGCTCCAGGCACTTTTGCCTTTCAATTCTGATACAATTGCCCTTTTGAGTAATTAATTAATATTACTCTGTGTCTTCCTCTGTCTTCATTGGCTACTTAATTACATTATATAAGGTATCTCTGCAAGCGCTGGTTTACATATGCAGTTTGTAGCCATTTAGTCGATCCATTTCTAAAATGTTTATAATTAAATCAGTACAGAAATAACTGTGCAGAACAATTATGATTGTTTGAAAGCAAAATCTAAAATGGACTTGTCTTAGAAACCAATTTGGATCAAACTTATTTTTGCATTTCAGCTGCAAGAAAATTACTCAAGAAACATAGCAAATGAGCTGAAGTTTTATATAAAATCTTTTCAAGTACTGGAGGGAGTGGGCCACAAACTGATCCCACCCTTATCTGGTTCAACAATGACCTTGGTGAGTAAGGGACTTTCTTGTCTCTAAAACATAAGTATCCTAAAACCCTTTAATTTAGACATATATGACCCTTTTCTATCACAAAAAAATTAATGGATGGTGTTGAGTATAGAAGAGTAAAGAAAGGGAAGCATTAAAGGTCAGATTTTGATATTCATAATAGCTTACTGTACCAGGGCTTCCACTAAAATCAATGTGAGTATCAGACTCGCTACTAATATATATATCTGCAAGAAAGGTCTTAGTTCCGTGCAGTTAACCAGGGAAAATGTCTCAATGCTAAGATTGGCAGACAAGGTTCTTTGGGTAAATCTGATATATTTTATTAGACCAACTCAGAGAGTTGGAAAAATTCTTCTTTGCAAGCTTTCAGGTATAAATACCTGTCATCAGGCTGAGGAAACATCTGCAGTTGGTGTGTGCTCTTCATGGATCGAGAGTAAAGAAGTCAGAAGCTGGTATGCATGCAAGAAAGCCAGTCAGTGAAGACCTAAATTGAGGAGTCAGTGGGTCAGAGAGAGGCAGGGGGTGGGCAGGCAGGAGGGGAATTAATGTATCTGGTAAGTAGTGGAGAGGTACCTGGTAAATCCGATGTTAGGCAGGTTACAATGTAGCATAAATCCAATGTCTATATTAAGTCCATGATTTTTTGTAACCAGAAGGTTAATGAAGTGGAGTTCATAGGCTCATCTGTGAAAGGTGTTTTGTAAATTCCCTTTGAGGATTAGAACTGAGAGATTGGAGAGAGTGGTTTTCTTGTGAGAAATGTGCTCCTGCAGGTAATTGGGTATTCTTGTCTTTCATAGATTTCCAGTATGTGTTCATTCTGGTGCACAGTTGTTGTTTGGTCTCTCCTGTATATTTTCCATCAGGGCATTTGGTACACTGGATGAGATTACATTTATTACATTACTAGAGATGCAGCTGTAAGATCCAGGAATGATGATGATTCTTTTGGGGTGTGTAGTAATTGTGGGGGTGGTGGAGATATGTTGTCAGACTTTACATTTCTTGTCCTAGCATGACCTGGATCCATTTGGTGTGTTTTGGGTTGTAGGAAGTTTGCTTCTGGTTAGCAAGGTTTGGTGCTTGCTTGAAGGCTAGGTTGGATGGTTCTGGGAAAATCTCTTAAAGAATTGGGTCTCAGTTTGCAAAGTAGTTTGTAAGGGAGACTCTTTAATCTGAGATTCTGAACAGGTGGATTGTTGGCAGTTTTGTTTCCCCCCTTAACTTGCTACCAGAATAATTCATACATCTTTAGGGGGATAACTTTGTGTTGCGAGAGATCAGTAAAGCTTCTGGAGGGGATACAATTACAGTAGGATTGGCATAAACTGAACTAAACTTTAAAAAAAAAAAAACAACCCCCAGAAATCGGGAATAGTGACATCTTAAATTTTTAATATTACCCTCTTTAATTTTCCCTAAGCCTGAGCAAGGGCACATGAGTCCAAAAACTTGCAAAGAAAGTTTTTTTTGTGATTTCTTAGTTGGTCTATTAAAAGGTATTATCTCTGAACCAAGAGTTTTAGAGTTTTTCATTTCTTTTGGTCTCAGACCAACACAGCTACCAAATACATCCCTGAAACATGGGAGATGCCAAATTTTAGCCAATTTTGGAATTATAAGCTTCATTGCTGAACAGCAAAGAAATATTTCTACATCTCCCTGCCTATCTGCTATCTGACACCAACAGAGAAGAAATCCTACCTTAAATGCACATCAAAGAACACCTCACACAAACGAACTCTTATAGACACAGGGGAACAGACATGCATCTTCAGCTTCCTCTGTGCAAAATTAAGTTTATTTTTCTGACTATGGGACTTGTACCATCTTTAAGTTTTCCTAAGCCTGAGGAAGGGCACATGAGCCCAAAAGCTTGCAAAGAAAGATATTTTTTTCACAATTTCTTTGTTGGTCTTGTGGTGGGACTGCAGGGGGTGCTACTATGCTGAGCCACCCACCTCAGTGTGCCTAGTTCAAAACCACTCTTTGGGAGTCTCCCCTGAGGCCGCCTGCATCTGGCCATCCTGGAGCACTCCCACAAACCTGGGGTAATGCTGCCACCACCTGGGTACTGGTCTCTGTTAGGACTCTCTGTAGCCCAGGGCACACAGATCCACCCAGTCTCAGTGGTGCTTTACTCTCTGGAAGTATTTCTGTATGTTCCTTGTAGCTTGGACACCCTGCCAAGATATTCTCAGGTAGGACTGAATTGGTTAATAAACAGCCAAACTCCCCATGGCTCAGGCAAGCAAAGAGAGCAAAAAGGCTTGTCTCTCCCCTCTTCCCTCAGAAGTACACAGGCAGTCAAGCTAGCTTTATTGATCCGAGAGGGAGAGGATAGGGAAGGGTACAGGAGCAGGGAATATTGAAAGATAATGCCTCGAGCAAAACAGAATAAATTGAGCCTTTCAGGTATGGGCTTGTGGCCCTTTTAACACACAGCTGAAAATTTAGTTCTAAACTAGTAGCCAAATTCTAGATTTCTACTTACAGATCTTCCAAAGAGTCTGTCTGCCAATTTTCACAATCTGAGTTCATATGATTAGACAGGCACATTTGGCAATGATGAAGGGCTCTGGCAGACATTACATTTCTTGCATTATTAACATGTTGATTGTGCAGTAAATTGACACACACCATGTTTTGCCAATGTATGGCATGATAAAATGGCAAACCAGACAAAAAAAGGCAAAACAGCTAGAAAATCACTTGATTGTCCAGATCGGGCATGGGGCAGCCCTGGGATTTGGAACGCAGATGCCCCTTGCCTGATCTCTGGGCAGGTTTGTCTCTGGCATTCACATGATTGGGATCTGATGGATTTTATGCCTCATCCCCCAAATCATGTACTCTGCCATTCTAGGTATGCATGGCAGGGTACATTATTTTGGGATGAGGCATAAAATTCTCCAGAGCCCAATCCTACCATCATATTAACATCTGCCAAGAACATAGTTGTACTATTATGGCTTTTGTATAAGGAACTTCCTATAATTTATAAATGTTAGTGAATTTAGTGTCACAATATGTCCTTAGCATCTGATGAAGTAGGTCACTGATGGCTATAGAAATGGTATTTAGAGGTTTGCTTTTGGGAATTGACTTGTAGGTAAAGTAGATATGCATTAGAACAATGGTCCAGAACAATGGCAAGAGTTAACTGATGTCCAAAAGCCAGTTTGTGCCTTCAAAGTCCACTGTGTCCAAGACATGTACCACTCTGTTTCATAGCATGAGATAAGAGACTCTGCTTCTTTGGCCAGGTCACAGTGCCTTACTGCAGGGCCCTTGGGATTTCTGGCCTTGGTACATAGATCAAATTAGGAGAAACCAGAAAGAACCAAATAGGATGTGTGCATGTGATGGGTTTGTGAAACAAAGCAATATGCTGACAGGACAGAACATGGACAGTATGATGACCACAGGAAGGCTACTCAGTGATGCCCAGAGATGAGTTATCACATGGGGAAAAAGAATACAAAAGGAAGGATTTCAGAACAGCAAAGGGTCCCTTAGAGGAGAACTCGAGTCCACCACGGACAGAGGGTATACAATCAGTGCATCTCGCCCACCCCCTGGGGGTTGGGGATGGGCCTCAGCCTTTGACCTCCAGGTTGACATTCAAGAGAGAATCTCAGAGTGAAGCTCACATACTGGCCTGACTCTGTGAATCCTGGGACTGGTGGACATATATAATTGTTTTCGTTATTTTTATCTGCTATTACTGTATCAGTGAAATTTGCCTGTTATTGAATGGAAAGGCTGTGGTCATTCTGAGGGTTTGGGGGCCACTTGGAACAAGTTATCTGGGTCTTAAATCTAGTGCCAACAGTCATTACCTACAAAAGCTCTTGCTTCTCAGAACCAGTCGGTCTCCAATGGACCACCCTGCCCTACTTTCTGCCTAACTTCAGACTAATATGATATAATGCCTCCGTACAATAGCCTCCCTAATATACTAAGTAAACATTTTACTTCCAATTTTCCAATAAGGAAACTAAGGCACAGGCAGAAGCAGATTCAGAGATGATTATGGTGACATTGTTGCACCCTGCCCTCTCTTTTAATTCCTGCAGCAGGTATGGGGAGGATGGCTCCTCGTTGGTGGTGGGAGGGGGAAGAGTAGGTGTGAAAAGAGCTGGTGCAGCTGCTCCAGGCTGTCTCTGACTCTGGCAGTCAGACCTGTTGCAATGGTGCCAGCAGTGACTGTAGCAGCGGGTCACAGCAGAGACATAGGGCACTCTGGGTCAGTGGGAGTGAAGGAGAAAAATTATGCTGAGCAGTAGTGGTGTTATCTAGTTTGGTTTGCGCTTCCTGAACTCCAGGTGCTGCTGTATTAGTGGTGTTGGTGTAAGCAGGGTGCAGGCTATCTTTGGCTGCTATAGCTGAGAGACAGGCTTCCCATTTCCTAACTGCAACAGTTCCTGGTCCCTGGAGCCAGCAGTCTGGTGCCCAGGGCTCATGCTCCACTTGCACCATACCCTCCAAGATGTAGCACTGCCTGTCCCCCAGCCACAGCAGCACCTGCACCTACACCCATAGCCATGCCACAGTAGCAGCATGGAGAGCCCAAGCCATGGCAGGTAACATTGCTATGACCATTGCAACTCTCCAGTGGTCATCATAATATACTCTCTCATCCCCACCCCATTTTGCCCAGGGTGCTGAAGCCCACACCATATTTGAGGAAAAAAGGGACTGGCAGGGGTACATGGGCTGCGGATATATGGGGCCTTGTAATCTCCCGTTGGGGGTAGAAAAAGAGCTGTTCTCTGCTCCCGCACCCATTGTCTCTAGAGCTGTGGAATTCCCTGCAGTGGCTGAGCCTGTGGCTCAGTCTGGCCCAGGGAAGGGTCCCGGCTTCCCATTAAGTAGGCTGTTCTCTCTCCCATCTTTATACCCCACTGGTACCCCCAACCTCCCCACTATCAAAGGACAGTGTGGGATCACAACCTGCATTTCAAAATCCTAGATCTGCCTATGGGCGTAGAATGGGTAAATGTGGGCCATGGCAGAGCTGACGCAAGAACTCAGCATTTCTCTCTTTCTGTCTTGTTCCCTGACAACAGGGCTCTTTCCTCTCTGAAAACAGAAAATCAGTTAAATATAAATGGAGGTAAAGAGATACATGGCATAGAACATCATTATTTGATATAGAACTAAGATAATGCTTACAAAAATAACTACCCATTGATAGGCGGAAAGTCTACATAAATAAAAGAAAAACAGATAAAAGAGGAGCAGTTTGAGTTTGTAACAGGCATGCTCTTTAAGAACGTCATTTTTGCTGATCAAATAGTGAGGTAACTTGTACTGAAATTTTCAGTAAAACCAAGTGAGCATCAGGGATGAACCAAGCTTTTGTCAGCAAATGTTGGCAATTGTTGCAGATTTATCAAAGCAACTATGACACCTTAGATAAATAAACTCCCACTTTCCTTCAGCAATGAGATAAGTTTTTACTGTGTCAGTAGTGATGAGAAAGAAAATTACTACTGTTTACTTGAGAAAAAAACTGAAAATACAGCAGTGGACATTCAAATTTCCAGGTTACCTTAGATAAATGTTTAGCATAATAGAAACAGCCCCCAACCCAATCCCTATACCAGAAGTTTACATTAAAGAATATAGAAGTATAGTAGGGTCAATTACAAGAATATACTATAGCAAACTCATCTATAAATCATTAAGCATAACCAATTGGGTTTCAGTGGGCATCTATGCAAGTTTCCAAAAACATGACTAACTCCAAAAGGCCACAGATGGAGTTTTATTTAAAGAAGAAAATGGATACCACAAGTAAATATTGAAAGAATATATTGCACAGAGGAAAGTGAGACATTCAGTTTACATAATCTAATTTAAGTAGCTGGATTTCATACAAATTACTGCATGCCTATTTAGAATGTAAAATCTAAGTACAACAAACTAATGAACAGAAGATGGCTAATAAGAAAATAGAAATTAATCTCGGGCAAATTTTACAAAACAATGCATCACTGCGAGTTGAAGGAATGTCCGTCAAATAGAACCCAGTATAATTTTCATTAATAAGAGAGGGAATCAAGTTCACCATGCTTGGACTTGATAATAAGTAATATTATAAGGCTTATTGTAGTCAGTGACAGTTATACAAGAAAAGAATGACACTGATAAAGAAATAATTGAAGAAAGTAGTTGCCTGACATCCAGTGAGAAAGCATTACTTCCAATAAAGTTGAATATGCAATCAATCAACTCAAGCAAGGACAATTTTATGAAAAGGATGGAAAGACCACAGTAAGTGGTATACTCTAACTAATGACCTATTGTATAATACAGGTCACTAGATAAATGTTTAAACAAACTGAAATGAAGCTTCATATACACTTGGTAGTTCAGTAGAATAATTCCATGAAAGACAACACCACACTGTGTGAAAGGGTGCCACGACACTCCATTCCCTGTCTCTCATGTGATATGGTGGAGCCATGTAGTCCCAAGAGTAATTAAAAAATCAGTTCCAAGCACACAAACATAGGGCTTCAGTCATGTTATAGTCACTTAAGAGCTGGCTGCTGACTTTCAAGTTAATTTTATTTCTAGTCAAGTAGGGATGCATGGACTGGTAAAGATTGGAAAATTGCCTTGGAAAATGTCAGTCTGAGTGGTGGGAGCACTGTACTCATTTTCAGATGGAATATTAAGGAAATTTTTACTGATCATATAGCTTATTGGCTTTGTGGTAATGATTGGATTATTAGCCCTATGCCATGGCCAGGTTTAGTTTATGCAAATTGCAATTCTTTTTTAATCCAACCCACTCTTTACACCTTCAAGAGCAAAAGTCAGAGAGTAGCTATTGGTCCAGTTTATTAACTTTGTTCAAGTAGTTGAGCAGAAAGTTTCTGCATCAGTCATTGTTCTGTGTAGCTGGGCTAAACCAATCTCTCTTCTTTTTAGGGAGCCTGTTGTTTGGGATCAAACTGCAGCAGTGAAGATAAAAAAATGAACTGTGATTTCATCCAAATTAAGAGAGGTGTAGACAAGGTGTCTTTTCACCTGACTTATTCAACTTGTACAGTGAGAAAATACTGAGGGAGATTGAGAATTCACCAGAGCTGATCATTGGTGGACAGACTTTGAACAGCTTGTGCTATGCCAATGACACAGTCTTACTAGCTGATTCAGAAGAGAAGCTGCAAGGAATTTTAGATAAAATTGTTAGTGAAAGTGAGAAGAAGGGCCTGAGCATTAACTGTAGGAAAAGAGAATGCATGGTAATTACAAAGAATAAGATCATTCTGGTATGCAACATAGAAGTGGAAAAAGAACAGATAAGGGAGGTTAATAAATTTAACTACTTGGGAAGCTGGATAACATTAGTTGGTAAATGTGATCATGAAATAAAGCAGTCAGAATAGGGATGGTAGGAGAGGAAGGAAGGAAAGATCATGGAAGACAGAGGATGACTTTTATTAGGAGTCTGTCTAAATGGATGAATATAGCAACACTGGAAATTCTGTATGCTTCAAAGAGAAGAGATTTGTGGAAGATCATGGTCACCAATGTCCTGTTTGGATGAGAGAATGAGTGTTGTTTGGCATTTCAAAATATGGTAAATCCATTTTCTTATCTATACTACAATCTATACAACTGTTGGTAGTTGTGCCTGCTCCAAGATCTCAGCATTTTTTATTCTTGTAGGGGTATGTGCACCACATTGCTAAAGATTCACAGCTAAGATGATGCTGATGAAGCTAGACTTCCAAGTTCTATCATAGATTCAGTCACCACTCTTACGAAAGATGCTGCATGAATAGGTAAACTCATCAGCAGTTATCTAAGTTTCTTCTAGAATGACTGATAGCTTGTTATGGCAGGGGCTGCTCATGTATCTCTGTGACCTAGTTAGTTGCTGGTAGGAGTGTTTCTGACAGGCCCATCTCTGCTGGACAGAAAACCTCCCCTCATAAAAACATGTTCTTATCCAATCATGGAAGAAGGGCATTCCTCTAGAAGAAAGAGAGAAGAAACCATGTCAGATGACTGTATGTTGCTTAGAATTTTTTTTGCAGTCATGACTTTGATTATATACTTTGATTATATACTTATGTGATCTCTTAAGGTTTAAGGAGATGTTTGCCAAATGGAGCTTATAAAATGTACTGGGATGTGTCTTGATATAGCTAATCTGCTTTATTGGGCAAAATGCATGTCTCCCATTGTCCTGCGGGACAATGGGTGACATATTTCCTGCTTGCAGACATGCTCCAGGGAATCTCCAGGGTGGGTCTCTAAGTGAAGCCAGGGTGGGGGTCTCTGTAAGTGGGGAAAACAGGTTCCAGTACAGTCCCAGAGCTGAGATTGGCAATCAGCTGTTTGGTGGTCCCAACTCTGGGAACTCACCGGAGTGTCAACGCACTCCTGGGTAATCCTAAATGGGGAAACCTAGGCAGGCGCTTCTAGCGCTTGAGAGGCTTGATTCATCATGCTCCAGAAAGCCCCTGGAGCTCCTGCTTGGGCAGCTGAAGAGCATGGAGAGCTTCAGGCTGCTTGTGTTCTTCCATCCTAAAGACAGACAGATGTCAGCCACCAAATAGCAGCATAAAATCATAACATTTATGTCACAGCCACAAATGTTGAGTATCTGTGGTACAATAAGGGACATGGCCTTTGCTTGGTCTTTGTGCTGCCGTAAAAATAATGTTATGGTTGCACAAAAACATGTCTGTTTATACTCTTAATTCTATTGTGGAACAGTCATATAAGGCCAATCCACTGGTGCAGTTACTCTGCACAGTTCTCGCTGAAGTCAATGGAGTATCCCCCTCCCCCACATTTATCACAACTGAGGATCTGGCCTCTGGCATCTATACTGAATCAAGAGAAAGCCTTCTTGATGAACATCTTGGGTATCTGACTCGAATGCATTAAAATGTGTCTTGTATTACATTGAATATTAAAGATGCAGTATGGAGATTTCATTCTCAGTAGAAGAAACCTTGTGGGAATTAATTTAGATACTTTTGAAAACAAAATATTTTTAAAAGTAGGTTTCATATTTATAATGCTTGCCTCTGAAATATTAGACTATTTTAAAACCATGTATTGATTCATCTGACTGTAGAAACACACAGTATAGGGTTTAATTGTAGTAAATGTAGTCAGTTGTTTGGCCCTCTAGTCCAAAGGTGGGTCAGAGTGCGAGGTGGAATGAAAATTATTGAATAGTCAGTTGTTTTCATCCTTCAGATGATTCCCCAAACTGCACTAAATTCCCACATGAGAGATGGGCATGCATTAATAGTTTGTCTGAGTAGTTAAGCTTGTTACTTACTTCTCTGTGGCTGACTGTGAGCTATGAATTCCTTGAAATGGATGGTCTCCTGACCAGAAAAAAATAAAGGCTTAAGATAAATGAAAGCATCTAGCATTTATGATGTGATCCTCCATAGGCAGAAAAGGAATTGCATTCTTCTTGATCCAAATGAGGTGGAATTCTTAAGGGAGGCAAAGCAGGCAGCAAATTATGTCACAATTATCACCATTACATCGTGGGATCCAGGAGAACTCACTGAATATTAGTAGCTCTTTCATATGTAAAGATCATTTTGGGCTTGTCAAATATAAATACCATAAGGGTATGCATTAACTAACAGTGTGTTCTGGATAAAGAGCAATTTTAGCTCCTTATCCAGCTTAACAGCATTGTTGAATTCTCAGGAATTCCACACCCAGTCCTGAAGTTTCTATGCAAACTTCTGAATGCAGTGCTATATTTAGACTGAAAGACTAAGTCCTTGTGACCAAAAAAAATAATTTCAATAATTGAAAACATATTTATTCATTGCCAAGTTTTATGTGCTTTTTGTGACAAACTTAGTGCATAGTATTGTTCTCATTCACACTAACTAATTTAAATTATGAGCAAATCTGCTGGAGACTGGTATAGAGAAAACCAGAATCAGGCTTATCACATTATCAATATTGTTTGTATTTATATCTGAGCTATGTGATCCACAGCATAATACACATTTATTATGTATCATAAAACAGTCATCTGTATGTTTTAAGAATAAAACTTTCAACAATGAGTGAATTCAGTTCAGGTTATCAATCTAGATAGCATGTCTTGGCTTAATTCACTCATACAAAATTTACTTCTTTCATTTGGCAGATGAAACAAGAAATAATGAGGTACTTACAGAAATTAGATTTCTATATCATAATATAATAAGATTTTAATGATACAAGTAACATATACCACTTAGACTACTTTGGAGTGTGGAAAACCTTGCTGGATTAATACAAGGTTTTTGGTTGCCAGAAAGAACTCGAGTGATTTATTGCTTGATGTAACAATGTTGTCCTATCTGTGCAAAATCTATTACAACATTATATACAGCTTTTATTAATTCTCTACTGTTGGATAATTGGAAGTCTACAGTATTATTTAAAATGACAAAGTAGAGACCTCAGCACATTTTACACTTTTTAATTTCATGCTTGTCTTCTACAAAATCTTTTCCATAAATTTAATTTCAACAAAACATGGATGCAGCACAAAGTGCAAAACTTAAAAAATATATTGATTAGAGTTCTATCCTGAACTGAATAAAGACAGAACCAGATTTATTTTACTTAAATCTATGTTACCAGTCAGTATAAAGTTTATTTATTAGATGTACTCTAATTGACATGAGATAGAGCCAATTTAGGAAAGAGAGTATACAATATAAAGGTAAGTGCTAAAATATTTGTATTAGTTATCCTGGGATGACTTTAATGGAGTTATTCTTAATTTACATTGGCCCATGAGACATACAAAAAACAAACAATGCCCATATGATCCCCTTACTGCATAAAAGTGCAGGGAAACATGGGCAACTGGTGCCTCCTGAGTCAGGGGAGGGCACTTGCCCCCCGCAAGTCAGTGGCCAGGAGGGGAAGGGGGGACCCCCCATGGCCAATCATGCTGATGGGGGGAGGGGTGTTCCACTGCTGGTTGCATGCGCTGGCCCAGAAAGGCAAAGAACATGCCTGGAAGTACCAGCAGCACTTCCCCTGGAGCCAATGCTCTCAGGGGGGGCACTAGCCTTCACACCTCCCCACCACCAAGCAGGGAACACTGCCTGTCAGTGGGTGCACCAGCACTCTCAGGCGGTGCACCTGCACTCCAGTGCACCACTCTGCATTGCCACTGCAGGGAAGGAAATAAATTACTAATGTGCAATTACTCCTGCCTGATTATTCTTCTTACAGGTCTGTAAAACAAGCAAGGTACAGAGTAGAGAAGAGGACCCAGATAGTTATGTCAAAATAGGCATTTGTGCCCTCAAAATAATGAAGAATTAGGCAAAAAAACCCCCCCACAAAAATACTCAAATGGGCAAGCCAATTATAATGGGAAATATTGATCTATTGTTTTTTGTGCAGAGCCAGCCAAATGAAATCAGTCCTAATAAAAAATGTATAGTGCATAGTTTTACAAATTGTGTGTTGAATTCTGTACCAAACTTTGCGCTTGCTAGCTTTCAAATATGAATAAAGACCAGATAAAGCATCTCACATAATATTTTAACAGGAAGTGTTTCTGTAGGAATGAAGCAAGATGAGATTGTCAACACAACCCACAAATTTTAATGCTCCCAAAAACCTAATTCAACAGTACTTAGAGCTGGCAACAGGGAGCCAATCTTTTTAATTTCACATTCCCATAGCTTTTGTCTCAAACCACTGCCACCTAGAATCAAACCACTGGTGCCTATTATAAACCAGAGGGAAGCCTATTAAAAGATTATATTAGTCCTAACATTTCTATAGGCCTAAAGGGTATAGGAAAGAAAAAAAATGGAATTTACCATACTCAGTATGTTGTAGACTCCAACATCTCTCTCTGCTTTTTCATTCCCTGGTCAGTATTAGATTGCAAGTCAAATATATATGACCAAATTGTCCCTTCTACCTTTAAATTCTATGAATTTGTAAAATGGAGCTGAAATTTCATGAAACCAAGCTTTTCCATAGGATTTTATCATTTCCCTGTTAGATGGGAAACAACATAGAACAGCCATTTTTATAGAGTTAGGCAGTGATGCTGTAATCACATGGATTGATGTCAATGACTGGTGATTTAAGTAATGCATCAACAGTGTGGAATTAGAAATTCACAGCTGGCCCTTAGCATCCTGGCTTGTAAATTCATGGTATTGAGAATGGCAAATATGCCATAAAAGTAAACACTTCATAAGAGACGTCTGTGAAAATGTCTGTCAGCCCAAGCAAGAGAGGGCAAAAGAGTAGTCAGGATAACACAGAAACTAGATAAGGAAACATGGGCCATGGTCAATTCTCTATATGGTAACAATAAGTTCCGATCTACCCTAGCACACAGTAAGTATGATTTCAGTCAAGGCTACTGGTGGCTTTTGAAGAATTGAGAGACAAAATAGATGAGATTCATAAATTATACATTTAGAGTCATAGATTGTAAAACTGGAAGGGACCTTGGAAGATCATCAAGTCCAGCCCCCTACACCAAGCAGGAAAGATAAGTGGGGGTGAAGTGACCCCAGCAAGGTGACTGTCTAGTCTCCTCTTGAAGATTTCCATGGTAGGTGATTGTACCACCTTTGGAGGGAGCTTATTCCATACTCTGGACATTCTGACTGAAGAGTTTTTTTCCTAACGCTGAGCCTGAATTGGTCTTCCAGGAGTTTGTGGCCATTACTTCTAGTTTTCCCCCTTGGGTCCCCTGGTGAACAGTTGGTCACCAAGCCCTTGATGTACTCCCTTAGTGTAGTGGTAAGCTACTAACAGGTCCCCTCTCAGCCTTCTTTTCTTCAGGGTGAAGAGTCCCAGATCCCTCAGCCTTTCCTCGTATGGCTTGCCGTATAAGACTCTGATCATACAGGTGGCTCTTCCTTTGACTCTCTCAAGCTTGTTCATGTCCTTGTTAAAATGTGGTGCCCAGAACTTGATGCAGTACTCCAGCTGCAGTCTCGCCAGTGCTGAATACAGCAGAAGAATCACCTCCTTGGTTTTGTTGAAGATGCATTGATTGATGCTTGCCAGAGTATTATTTACTCTACTGGCTACAGCATTGCACTGCTGGCTCATTCATACTGTGGTCTATTATTACCCCCCAGGTCCCTTTCATTCATGGTGCTAGTTGGATTGGTGGCACCAAGCCTGTAGGTGTGTTTGGGGTTGCTCATCCCGAGATGGAGCACTTTACATTTCTTGACGTTGAACTTCATCAGATTCTGATCCACCCAACTTGCTAGCCTATGTAGGTCCACCTGTATCTGTAGCCTATCATCAGGTATGACCACATTTCCCCATAACTTGATGTCATCTGTGAACTTGGCTAGCAAGCTCTTCACCCCCAACATCAAATCGTTAATAATGATGTTGAAAAGTACTGAACCAAGCACCAACCCTTGCAGGACACTGCTGCCCACTTCTTGCAAGGACAACACAGATCCATTCACTGTGACTCTCTGCATCCTATCCTTCATCCAGTTTGTCACACACCTGACTGTCTCAAAAGTTAAGCCCACAATCCTCTATTTTTTTCATGAGGACATTATGAGATATTAGATCAAAGTCCTTTTGGAAGTCAAGGTATATGATGTCAAACTGCTCTCTTTTATTCAGATAGTGAGTTACTTGGTCATAGAAGAAGATGAGTTTGGTAAGGCAAGACCTGCCTGCGATGAAGCCATGCTGGCTGTCATTCAGAATCTTACCTTGACTCCTTTATTAACTTTTCTGGGATTTTCCCTAGGATGAAAGTTAGGCTGATTGGCCGTTAGTTACCCAGGTCCTCCCTCCTGCCCTTCTTGGGGATGGGCACAACATTGGCCCTCTTCCAGTCTTCAGAGACTTCTCCAGAGCACCACAAATTGTGAAAGAGTTTCACCAGATGTTCAGCAACGACTTCAGCCAGCTCCTTCAGCACTCTCAGATGAAGATCATCCAGTCCCGCTGACTTGTATATATGTAATCTTTTAAATTGGTCATACCCCAATTAGTAGGAAGCTGATTATTCCTACAGTGCTCGTCCTGTACTCTACCTGGCCTTGTTTTCCCCTTGATCCAGTGGAAGACCAAGGCAAAGTAGTCATTCAGAAGTTGAGCTTTCTGTAGGTGCTGGTAACTAGCTCTCCCGAGTTGTTGACCAATGGCCCCACACTCCCATTTGTTTTCCTTCTGTTCCCCATGTACCTAAAGAAGGACTTCTTGTTGTCCTTGATTCCCATGGCTAATCCAAGTTTGGTCACCACTTTAGCCTTTCTTATCTGTTCCCTGCAAATGTGGGCCATCATGAAATAGTCCTCCTTGGGGCCCACCCCAAGCTTCCATAGTTTATAAGCCTCTTTCTTCTTTCTTACAAGGACCGTGATTTCGCTGTTTAGCCAGAAAGGCTTTCCAGCCCTTCTGTTACCTTTTCTCCACGTGGGAATGGACTTCCTTTGCGCTTCAAGGATTGTGTCCTTAAGGAACAACCACTCTTTGTGCACACCTTTCACCTTCGGTTCCTGGTCTCACAGACTTCCCCTACTAGTGACCTAAGCTTGTTGAAATTTGCATTTTTGAAGTCCAAGACTTCAATCCTGCTATCAGATTAGTCTACTTTATGTCAGACAGTGAACATAATGGTTTCAAGATAGACAAGAATGAATCTTGTCAAGACTTTCAAAGTGTAATTGGAGTTGCAGCTAGTAACAAACATGATGGGTAACATGGAGGGTTTTTACAAGTATGCCAGTAACAAGAGAGGAATCAGGGAAAATGTGGGTCCATTAGTAAATGGGGGAGGCAGCCTAGAGACAGAGGATGCAGAAAAGGCTGAATACACAATGTCTTTTTCACCTCAGTCTTCACAAGCAAGGTCAGCTCCCAGAGTACTGCATTGGCAGCACAGTTTCGGGGAGGAGGTGAGCAGCCAACTGTGGCAAAATGATAGGTTTGGGACTATTTAGAAACTCTCTACATATATAAGTCCATGGGTCTGAGGGTACTGAGGGTGTTGGCTGATGTGATTACAGAGCTGCTGGTGACTGCTGGTTTGAAAACTCATGGTGACTGGGAGAGGTCCTGGAAAATTAGAAAAGGGAAAATATAGTGCCCATCTTTAAGAATGAGAAAAAGAAGAAGCCAGGGAACTACAGAATAGTCATCCTTACCTCAATCCCTGGAAAAATCATGGAGCCAGTTCTTAAGGAATCCATTTCTAAGCACCTGGAAGAAAAGTGATTAGTAGGGGGATCCTGGTTTTACCTGATTAAAAAAAAAAAATCATCAATTTTCTAATTAAAAAAGTAAACCAAAATCCTCATTTTTCCATTATTAAAATGAAACATCACTATATATCAGGGCTGTCAAAAGATTAAAAAAATTGATCATGATTAGTTGTCCAATTAAAAAAAATTGTTGCAATTAATCACAATTTCAATCATACAGCTAGAAACTCAAATTATGCTGTGGCAGGGTACTGTGTGTGCCTGCCATTTTAAGGGCCTGGAGCTGGCAGCCACCAGGGGCCTGATGAAGGCAGCCATTTTGAGTCAGGGGCTGTCTATATAAACAGGGCAGTTCTGCTGCTGCAGGGCAGGCAACAACATTACCTGGCTGGATGGCTGCATATCTAAATCTGGAGGTAAAGGAGGAGCTGTGGGAAAGGATAGGAGGCTCCTGGTCCTGAGCATGACCTAAAACTGCACCCTGCTGGGAGTGGGTGGCCTGGTGGGGCTCTCAGTGGTGAGGGAGTCCCCAGGAAATACCAGGCCAGTTACCACCCTAGTGAACGGTTGGGGCACCTTAATCCCTAGCTCCCACCACCAGGTGGTTAACCCCTCTGTGTAGGGCCCATAGGGCAGACCGCAGGAGAGAGAGAAAGAAGGGCTAGAGACTCAACCTGATCAAGAGAGTACACTTGACTGGCCCATGCGGGGGCCAGGACCAGGACGGTCAAAGGGGCCAGGGGCCCACTGTGAGGGATGCCCAAGAGCCGGGGTCCTGGGGTCCTGACTGGCCTGGAGGTGGGCTAGGGCTGGTAGCCAGAGGTCCCAGGGGGACCACACCCAAGAGGGGAAAATAGTTTCAGCAGGCTAGGTAGCCTGAATGAAGGTGGAGTAGGCCGCCTGAATTGAGGGATCTGAAGGGGTCCTGTTAGGAGGATTCTAGGGCCCAGTGTGGGGGCTGGTGATTATGTGAACATCATGATGCCATCTGCAAGGATAGGGCTGTGGTACAGGGGAGGAAAGGAGCCGCAGAAAGTACCCCTTGACATCAGGGCAGCAAAATAAGCAGCCTCCCACTTAATTGACATCAATTAATTAATCAATTAACATCAAAGCATGGCAGGTGAGAAGGCAGGTGGTTGGCCCAAGAACAGGTGGGTGGGCCATGGAGATTGGCTCCGAGAGGCCCCCTGTTACATATGCCGAGAAAAACTTAAAGTTATGCAAAATTATACAGATACTTTGTATGGTTGGGGGGAAAGGGGGGTGAGGAATATGTGAGGGTTTGGCAGCTGTGGGTTTGGAGCCCAGGGAGGTGGATTCTCAAATACCCTGGCAGTGTGGGGTACTTTGAGTCAGGAATGAGGGGCAGCAGCAGGACTGTGGGGGCTGTGGCTTGGGAGTGAGGTACAGGTACACACAGACAGATATACAGATAGACATACATATACAGACACACACATAGACACATGCAGGCACTGCCCAGCAGATAAATGTGGGGGGGGGAGGGATATGGAGGAGGGATGGGGCAGGGGGGAAGATGGAGGCCCCCTATGGTGAGGGAGGGAGTGGGGTCAAGGCAGGGGCTTGGATGAATGGGGTTATGGGTTAGAGCTGCGGGTGGCTCATTCAGGGGCATGGGGAGGTACTTCCTTTGCTGTGCACACCCTTGGGGGAAGCATGGTGGGCATGTGTCTCCTGGATTCGGGAGTGGAGTGGAGACAGGCTGCCACTGCGTGCTGGACTCTGCCCCATTGCCATTGTCCTGGGAGCCACGCACTACCATGCTGTGCCTCCCCCCACCAGGTGGACAGGGGATGCAGCGCAGCCAGTGCATAGCTCTTAGGGCAAAGGCAGCGGGGCATAGAGCCCCACCCCACAGCAGCCTTTCTTCACCCTGTGCACAAATCTGGGAGGCATGTATACCCCATGCCTGCTCTGGGAGTGCATGCAGCAGTGGAAGCCCCCCCTACACCTTTGGGTGAGCCAACTGTGGCTCCATCCCATGACCTGCCCTGGCCCTGGGGTCCTATTCACCCCAACCCTAGCCCCTGCTCCACTCTTACTCACTGTGGGTGCCTTGATCTGCCCTCCATGCCGCTTCTCTCTCCCACACCCCTTCCCCTTCATGGACCTGCCTGCTGGGTGTTGCTCCATATGCCACCAGGCTAATTTCCTGGCCACCTGCAGGCTCTGGATGTGTGTCTGTTCCTGCGTCCATGCATGCCTCCCCCGCAACTCCACTGCAGCCACCTAAAGCCCATACCTGGGCTGCCCTGTGCTGTCACCACTGCCCCACAGAGTGGCTTAGAGGTGGTGGTTATGGCAGCAAAGTGGAGCCCAGACATGTGCTCCAAAAACCATGTGTCCGATTAACAAAACCATGCTGTGGCCATTGGGCCTTGAACACCTGGTCACGAGCTACTTTATCTCGTATGGTGGGTGGGTGATGTTCTCCTTGCCCACTCTGGTTGTTGTTCGAGTAGTTGTTTTCTCCCAAGGTAGTTCGCCTGTATCTCGCCTACCACAACTTTGTGTTCCCAGTGGGGCTGCCTCCTCAGGGTCTCTCGGTCAGGTATGGTCTGCCCAATGGTCACTTGCAGGGCTCTGCCACCCCTACACCCTGTCCTTACTCCGCCTTGCTGGTTGGATGGGCCATGTCTCTCTTCTGTGGTGGTGTCAAGGATACCAGGATAATCCCTGGTCAAGGGTCTATCCTTTTATACCTGCCTGAATAATCTCTATGTAGTTAATGCCCTTTTACATCCTCCTGGCCTATATCCCAAGGGGATCTCTAATGTTCCTGCCTTCAAGACACCGGGGTATCTGGGCCCCTTTTCTTAGCTTCCCAACCCCTTCATTCAGGGAAAAATAAAAGCAACACCATGGCCATACTGCTATCCTGGAACCTTAAGCTCTTTCCCTTTTCTATGCCTGTCTGCTCCTACTGTCAACTACTTCACTCAGGAAAACAAATTAAATTTAAGGAAAAAAAAATGTTTACTTTGGCATCAACCTGGGACACCTAGTAATCCCCTATCTATGTCTCTGGGGTCCTCACTCCCTTGAGGCTTCCCCCCCTTAGGCCCAGTTTCCACATTGTTTCCCTGCTGTTTCCTCTCTGTGGACCAGCCTGAGCCTCGTGTCTCATGTCTTCTCCACCCGCCTCTATTCCTCTTTTGGCTTCAGGGCCTCTGCCCTGTTTCTCCAAGGTCCTCCCCACTGCTCCTCTTGAAGCTTTCCCCACAGGGTTGTCTCTTCCTCCTCCCCACCTGATATCCTGTGTATCACCGTGGGCTTGTTCCTCCTTTCCTCATTTGTGGCGTCTCTGCAAGCCGCAGAGGCTGTTTTAACTCCTTTATGTATCTGCCAGTGCATTTTCCACTGTCGCTGACACACTTCTCCTTAGAAGCCTCCTCTGTCTCCCTGTCTGAGGCTTCGTGCCTTCTAAGCCACTCCGTGTGCGCATTTGTCTCTCTCATGCTTCTCCCACTCTCTCCTCTCCTCACTGCCAGTCTCTATCTTTATCTTCTCTGGCTGCCGTTTGTTAATGAAATCGCCAGCCAGTCTTAATTGGATAAAGATGTGGCTGATGAGCCACACAGGTTCCTCTTCTTGCTCCTGTTCTGCTACTGCTCCCATTGTGGGTGTTTTTTCTTTACTTCATTTCCTTGTTTTATGGTGTCCCATCCTTGCTCTTCTCTGTGACATGCGTTAAAAAAAATTAACATGAACAATGATTAATGCCTTAATTGCTCATGTTAATCATGATTAATTGACAGCCCTACTATAAATATGTGTGTGTGTATATATCTGCAAACTTGGGGGAATAATATAATATTTCTATGAATGTATGTATATTAGTGATGTTTCATTTTAATCACAAAAAAATATGGATTTGGGGTTAATTTTTTAATCCAAAAATTGGGGAGTTTTTAAAAGAGAAAACCAGGATCCCTGGTGATCAGGAACAGTCATCATGGATTCACCAGGGGCAAGTCATGCCCGGCCAACCTGATTGCTTTCTATGATGAGATGACTGGTTTTGTGGATGTGGGGAGACCAGTGGATGTGGTATACCTTGACTTTAGCAAAGCTTTTGATATGATCTCTGTAACAGGTTACCCTCTCTAGTGCCATCTTCATGGTCATCTGCACCTTATGTGGGGGCACCCTCAGAGCCCTCTTTGACTTCTTCTGTCCCACCTTAATCTTTCCTGCAATGTCTTGATGGAAATTATGCGAGCGGGAGACTGCCTATTATATTCGGTATGTTGGGGCCTCTCCTAGGATGGCCTGACCCCTTTTTCTCTAGCTAGGCCTCCCTGTCCAAACCCACTAAACAGGGTTCGACTCTGAGATTCTAGCTTTTCCTTCCAGTACCTGGAGGCTCATGGCCCCCCTTTTCTGCTCTCTTCCAGCACTCCCTGATCCAGAGGCAAGAATGCTGGCCCCGCAGCCAGGGGTAGCAAGTTCAAAACTAGGGTGTGACCCCCACCAGTCCAAAATAATAGAGAAAATATATATATACACTTGCACCCCCAGGTGCACCAGGCCTCCCTGGCCTTTTTAAGATTGTCCCAAAACTGTGCCCTTACTGGCACTTGGGCTCTCCGCAGCCCTGTCTCCCTCTGTGCCTCACTGGGGCTGTGGCCCCCCAAAAGCTGAACTGTCACTGGTGCCGGGGTCTGCATCCCCAAAAGCTGCACCCTCATTGGTGCTGGCGCTCCCACTCCGGAGTCCCCAAAAATGAGGCCTCCTTCATCCCCTAATAGCCTCACCCAAACCTCTGGTCTTATTCAATAATCCCCAAAACAATAATAATAACTGCACACTATTAATCAATGCAGCAGGTCAGCTTACATGAACTCTATTTGAGTCTTGGCTCCACACTCCCAGCTACAGTCCTGGTTGTGGATGCAGTTGTCATCTCACAGGGGTTTTGGTAGCTTCCCCCTTTCTGCTGTGGACTGCTCCCCAAACTCTTTCCTGGAGCTCTCAGGAGCACTGCTTCCCCTTCGGCTGCTGACCTCCTTACTGCCGTTCAACCCAGGTTTTTTATAGTCCTGCCTCTTTTGGTCAGATGACTAGCCGTCCCAGTTCAGAAGTTAACCCCTTCCTCAGCAGCCCTCTGTGCCCAGAAACTTCTGGCCTTATAGGTGCACACCTTCTTCCTTGTGACAGGGAGGTTCCCTATCACAGTCTCCCACAACATTTTTGCAGGCAAGCTAAGGAAGTATGGGCTAGATGAATGGACTGTAAGGTGGATAGAAAAATGGCTGGATCATCAGGCTCAGAGGGTATTAGTCAATGGCCCAATGTCTAATTAGCAACTGGTATCAAATGGATTGCCCCAGCGGTTGGTCTTGGGACTGGTTTTGTTTAATATTTTCATCAGCAACCTGGAAGATGGCATAGAGTATACCCTCAGCAAGTTTGCAGATGATACCAAGCTGGAGGAAGTAGTAGATGCACTGGAGGATAGGGCTATGATTCAGAGTGACTTAAACAAATTGGAGGATTGGACCAAAAGGAATCTCATGAGGTTCAACAAAGGCAAGTGGAAAGTCCTGCACGTAAGATGAAACAATCCCATGCACCGGTGCAGGCTGGGGGCTGACTGGCTGAGTAGCAGTTCTGCAGGAAAGGACCTGTGGGTTACAGTGGACAATAAGCTGAATATGAACCTTTGTTGCCAAGAAGAATAACGGCATACTGGGCTGCATTGGTAGGAGTGTTGGCATCAGATCAAGGAAGTGATTATTTCCTCTATTCATCACTGGTGAGGCCAAATCTGGGGTACTGTTACAGTTCTGCACCCCCTCCCCCCTCCATAAGATGTGGACATATTGGAGAGAATCCAATGAAGGGTAACATAAATTATTAGAGGGCTGGGGGACATGACTTATGAGGAGAGGCTGAGGAAAATGGGCTTATTTAGTTTAGAGAAGACAAGACTAAAGTGGGGATTTAATAGTAGCTGTCAACTACCTGAGGTGGAGTTCCAAAGAGGATGGAGCTAGACTGTTCTCAGTGATGTGTGGTATCCAGAACCAGAGGGGTTACTATCATGAGCAATTAATATATCCTCTTGGAGACATCCAGGCAATTGTCTAGCAGTTAAGATTAGCTAATGCAAAGTTTGCACGTTTGCAATCTGCAAGTGGAATTTGTCTGTCACAATTTAACCAAAGTGTTGAATCTAACTGTTTGCACTGATCATGGGCCCCAAAAATAATCAAATTACAAGATTAGCTGATCTAACAGATTTTTTAAAGGTCAGCCATAACCAGATCTGACCACCTAATATAATTAGCACATTCCTAGGAATCCACGGAATAAAAAACCCCAGGAATTGAACTTGGGCAGGTAATTCTAATTTCAAACCTCAAAGTAATGTGGTGTAATTTGCTTATTGGGTGAACCTAAATTTGGGCGGTAAACTTTCATGATAATTTCTAACACCTTTTGATCCCATAGGGTAACAGCTATAGGGCAATATTGTGAGTGGCTCTAAAGCCAACAGATTAGCATAAGATAAGGCATAAAGGTATGCGCATGTCAAATGACCAGTTAGAAGGACGGGACAGAAAGACCATTGCTTGGACCCCGGATTCCCAGTGTGAGTGAGGACCAGATCCTGACCAAAGACAGTATTGATCGGGGATACTCGACTTCACTGGAACAACTTGGCATGCACTTGGCATAGAGGGACTGCTGATAAGTCGCCACCCCCATGTGGGAACTCTGTCATTCTATCTGTTGTTATTATTCATTATTAGCTCCTTATTACTGTACTATCTGTTTGTCACATTAACCTTTCTGTTAACTATTGTATGCTAAGCTATAAGTAAATTTGCCTTTACTTCACTCCCGACTCTTCTCCTCAATCCTGAACACAGCAGCCTAACGACTGATACACTCACAGCGCCTAGCCAGCCTGCGACAGTGATGAGAGATGACAGACCAAGGAGCAATGGTTTCAAGTTGCAGCAAGGGAATTTCTTACACTAGGAGGGTAATAAAATACTGGAGCAGGTTATGCAGAGAGGTTAAGGAATCTCCATCTTTGGAGGTTTTTAAGACCTGGCTAGACAAAGCCTTGGCTGGGATAATATAGTTAGGCATGGTCCTGCTTTGATCAGGGAGTTGGAGTAGATCAGCATTTCTTAACCCATGGGTCATGACCCAAAAGTGGTCACAGGAATATATGAAAGGCTCATGAACAAACTTTAAAAATGGATCAACACACTTCAAAAATTGTTTCTCCTTTAAAGGAGGATAACATTGGAAACTGTGGCTTTTCTCTTGCAGCCTGTTAGAGTTCCAGCCTGCAAGGGCTGCTTCAGGTCCCCTATGCCTTCCTTGCCCCACACACTGGGCATCTGGGATCTGGAGATGGCAGGCAGTAGATCAGGAATGAGGGACTCTGGATCAGGACTGGCCACTGATGTTTACAAATGGGTCCTGGTCTAAAAAAGGTTGAGAACCACTGGACTAGATGACCTCCTGAGGTCCCTTCCAACCCTAATTTTCTGTGATTCCATGATTCTAAGATGGTACAGTCAGATAGTAGAGAAACATTTAAAACAGTGAGAAAAAGGATCAACAACAATCCTTACAGTTCATATGGCATATGTAGCGAGAGTTAATAGATTTTGCAGTACACAATGGAAATGCTGGTTGCAGCTTTGGAGACAGACTATATGAGTTACTCACTGTAAACCTCCCAGCTAGGGAAACAGCTGAGAAGGGGAATCACCTCATCCCTCCTCCTCTCTTCAACTTTACCAGCTAGGACTACCCCCTTGGCTGTGAAACAAACAATAATGCTGGATACAACACGAACAAGTTGTGACAGTGACTGTTGAAATTCAAGGTATTATTTCCATCCAAGACTAAGAGATAATAAGTGAGAAACTGAAGTCAGTGTAACAAGGCAAAACATGCAATGCAGCTTTCTTTTGACAAGCAGCACAAAGCCACAGGTGTAACAATATAAGAGCAACAAGGCAATGATTAGGGATGACACTATGGAGTGGAAACATCAAAAGAGTGCTATCTACTTCTCTATATGGGTGTATGTGAAGCAGGACATCTTTCCTGAGACTTATTTAGTGACTGACACAGAAAGAGATTACCTAACCTCAGGCAGATCATAATTGTGAACTGAATAATATATGTCAGTTATGTGACTTAAGGCCTATGACACAGCAAATGCATGCTTGACGCAAAAGTATTGCAATAGGTAAAAGTCAATGATGAAATTATGAATAGAAGGCTCAACTCTGAAATTGAGCTAGTTGGGCAAAGGAAGGGTGTAGTCAGTCCATCCTATGGCATTTAAGAATTATAGGAGGGAAACTATGGGAGCCAGCACAATAGGCCTGGCTCTTTAATATCTTTTCAGCAATATCTGATGGGGATAGTAGAGTCATGTTAGATGGCAATATAATTGGTGCCTATTATATTATAACTCATGATGAAATAAGGATTCCATAAAATTCACTATGGTCAGCCATGGCCAGAACTATATACTAGGTGACAGGCTCCTATGAGTTTTTTTTTAAATAACTCTATGGTCATTTTGCTTCCAAAGTTATACCCTTACCTTAGTAATTCCTGAAACATAGAGGATAAAAATCTACTCTCATCTCAGTGCTTAAAGGCATTTCCACCAAAACTGGGTTTTCTCTATATTTCACAACCTAAATACACAAAATATCACTGAAAGGTTTCCTATTATCACATGTAAATAACTCAGCTGTGATTTGTCTGTTTTTCCCTAGTTCTCCCTAAATACCTGATATAAATTAAACCAGAAAGCACCCTAAAGATCAAATATCCCTTCTCAGGACAATAGATGCTTCATAATAAGATTCAATAAATCATAATCAGTTCTGGGCGCCGCACTTCAAGAGGGATGTGGACGGCCTCGAGAGGGTCCAGAGGAGGGCCACTAGATTGATATGTGGGCAGCAGGATAGGCCTTA
>JAGPOW010003316.1:125325575-125385098 GCA_030014935.1 Caiman crocodilus
GGTTGGACATTAGGAGGCACTACTTCACAGTTAGGGTGGCTAGGATGTGGAACCGGCTTCCTAGGGAAGCTGTTCTTGCTCCTACCTTGGGCGTCTTTAGGAGTAGATTAGGTAGGTACTTGGTTGGGGTCCTGTGACCCTGGCACTCGTTTCCTGCCATTGGTGGGGTGTCAGACTAGATGGCCTGGTCTAGGCCCCTTCTGGCCCTAGGTACTATGATACTATGGTACTATGATACTATGATAAGGCAGGTAGCTATGAAATAACCTATATAGCAGAAAAATTTCTTTCTAACCCCTATTAGTTAGCAGTTGGCTTTCTACTTTGAAGCATGAGAGTTGATACACCCTTACTTTTTATAGGATTTTTTTATTTCTATAGTTGTTCTTGTTATCAATATGTGTGTTCAATACTTTTTGAATTCTATTAACTTTTCACTTTAATAGTCTCATAGAAAGATAAGTTGTGTTATCTGAAAGTAAACAGTCTAAAACCTCAGTTTGTCTTTATATGAGAAATTTCAAGATCTCTGATAATTTTCATTGCTCTCTCCATTTCTGCTATATCCTTTTTGAAGTAAGGTGACTCAATAAAATATCCCAGTTGGATGCATCCAGAAATGCATGGATGTTTGGTTCCCCAGTGACAAGTAGTAGCAGCACACCTTGTGGGAATGCCCATGTCGTGCACACTTTGGCATGTGGAAAGTTGCCCTGGGTTGGGTAGGGGAGGCTGAAGCCCTAGCGGCCTTACCTGGAGTCCTGGGGGTCTCCTGGGGCTGCAGCTGCATTGATTCTACTGCATAGAGCCTGACTGGCAGCAGAGCATGGCTTTAGGTGACCTGGCTCCACTTTTCAGCAGTGTGCACTGGCCGAGTGTGCATTGCTCCATTTTTTTTCAAAATTTTTTTTTACCCTTGGGTTGCATCTAGACGAGCATAGCCATGCAGTATGTGGTGCTGCAAACACATTTGCAGCACCACATATTGCACAGTCTGGTGTTCTCCATACTTCAGGAGCACACTGCCTGAGTGTGCACTGCACCATTCTTTGTCCCCCATGGTTTTTTTTTACCCCTGTATATACAGGAGGCAAAAAAAAAGATTGCAGAAAATAAACTCAAAGCAATGCGTGCTTGACCAGTGTGCTCTTGCAGTGTGGAGAACACTGCTCCTTGTCTCTGGGGAACCAAACATCCACAGTCATCTGGATGCACCCTGGATATCCAGGGATCAAAAAAACTCACGGAAAAAAAAACCCAGCACAGCCACACTGAGACAACGCACTCTTGCAATATAGAGAACACCTGCCTGTACAGTATGTGGCCCTGCAAACATGTCTTTGACACCACAAGATCACACTCATCTGGACGTGCCCATTGAGGGTAAAAAATTGACAATGTCTACATGGGAGGAGGAATCAAGTGCAATTCTTCAGGGGTCTGTCCTGGGTCCTGTATTGTTTAACATCCTCATTAATGATTTGAACAATAGGTGTGTGTTAGCAAAGTGTTAGCAAATTTACAGATGACACCAAATTGGGTGGAGTTGGAGGGTAGGGCTAAGATCCAGAAAGACCTGGATAAACTGGAATAGTGGTGCACAATCAACCAGATAAAATTCAGCAAGGAAAATGCAAAGTCCTGTACTTGAACCAGAATAACTGCATGCATAAATATGGACTGTGGAGCGATTGGCTAGGTTGCAGTATTGTAGAGAAGGAACTGGGAGTTACAGTGGACTATAAGATGGATATGAGCCAGTAGTGTCCATTTGTTGTAAAAAAGCCACAGCTTACCGAGTCATATTAACAGAGTGCTACTTGCAGGTCAAAGGAAGTGATTATGCCTTTTTCATCACTGGTGAGGTCTCACCTGGAGTGTTATGTCCAGTATTGGGCACTGCACTTGAAGATAGGTCTAGACAGATTGGAAAGTGTCCAGCAGAGAGAGAGAGAAATTATTAGAGGCCAGAAAACCATTATTTACAAAAAATAGCTGAAAGAACTAGTATTATTTAGTCTAAAAAAAAGAAGACTGAAGGGATTTGATAAAAGTTTTCAAATACCTGACAGGCAATTATATACAAGCTGAAGACAGACTTTTCTGTGTAGTGGCCAGGAACAATTGTATCACACTACAGCAGAAAAAATTTAGGTTGTGAATTGGGAAGAAATTTCTGACTATGAGGATGGTCAAGAATTGGAACAGAATATCTAGATAGGCTGCATAATCTCCATCACTGGAAACTTTCAAGAGCAGGTGAAACTTGGCTAGGATGGTTTAGTTTGGGATCATCCCATCTTGAACAGGGGGCTGGACTAGATGACTTAGTGGGGTCCTTTTCAGTCTTACTTTCCTATGGTACTATGAACTTTTTAATGGCATTTTAATATGTTCAGCCTTAGTCTCCATCATATTCTTCATGAATCCAAACCTGTGATTTTTTGCCTATGTTGAGCAGAAACCTTTAGTAATATGTTGACCATAGCCATATACAGACATTACGTTTCCACTAGGAGAATCACTGTTCTCCCAGGAGAAACCAAAAATGTGCAGGCATTCAAGCTTGTTTTTGAAGCAAAAATGGCTGTTCTAAGAAAAAAAAACCCTGACTACAACAAGGTAGTAATCTCTCCTGCAGCAATAAACATCTGCATGCATTTCCCCAGCTTAAATCCTCCTGAGGGCCAGAAGGAGTTGAGCAGTAAGGAAGGACTCCCAGGGCTTCCAGAGACTGGGGTAATCTTGGTCTGGAGAAGGAGAAGAGGGCAGAGGAGTGGACCCAGGGGGAAAGGCTCCTGTGTCTTCCAGAGACAGGGATCATTCCTGTCTGGAGGTAGTACAGTTGGCAGCTGCTCCTACCCCTCCTGTAGACCACCTGTTTCTCAGTCAGAAGTTCCTGGCATATGAAACAAGTAGGAGCTTTACCACGCTGCTGCATCTTCTTGGCTTCCAGGCACCAGGAGCTGATCTCAGGGAACAGCACAGCCCCTTGCCTGCTTCTCAAATGGGGGGCTCTGGTGTCAGAAGCAGGGAGCGGGCTATGCCTTGCCACTTCTGCTTGGATTCTGGGCATCAGCAGCTGAATACAGGGAGCAACACAGCCCCTTGGCCTCCTTCTCACTTCAGAGCCCCCAACCTTTGCACTGGAGTCCACATTGGAGCAGCCAACACTTTTGCCACCCTGGTCCCAGGAAGGCAGGAAGAATAGGGGAGAGAGTGTGGTCACAGACTGAACATCTGTACAGCCAGATGTTCCCTCTTCCTCTTCTGCAATTGTTTCCAGCAGAGGAAATTTTCCACTGCTACAACTGAATGTTTGTATGTATCCCATGGTGATCATTTCCCTGCCCCTCCCCGAAAATCTCCATTTATCAAATGAATTTGTGAAACCTCTATCAAAATGGCCTCATTTTATTTCTGAATATGTTTATGTTGTTCAAGATGTGCTCAATATTGTCTGGATCTGGCGGCTTTTGATATTAAGTGTCTTTGACCTTGTTGTATCTAACTCCAGTGTTAGCAGCACATTTTCTAAACACTTATTTCTTATCCTTCTAAATCCAATCCTCAGTTTAGACAAATCTCCACCCTCTTCATTTCTTAAAATACATCCTAAATGATTATTTCATGTTCAAATTCTACTTTTTATCTATTGACTAATTTTCCACTATTATGCCTAAGCGGATAAATTATTTCTTTCACCCTTGCCTACTGCTTTCGTACTTAAAATTTGTCATTAGTCTTCTTTGCTCCACTAATAACTTTTTTTACTTGCTACAGTAGCTGTTTTCTTCAATTCAGTGAATCTTTCAGTTGTTCACAATCTTTAATTACCATAAATGCTTTGTGTTTACCCTTGCTGTTGTTCTTTACATCTTTATTTTAACCACATTAGCTTCTGCCACACTGGATAGGAGGATTTAGTAAAGCATTTTTTTGTAAGCAGACAGTATCTACATTTCACATTGGTGTAGAAAAACAAAGATAAAGGATAAAATACAGCTTTATTTTTATTTTATGCTACTCAGGATGAAGGTTTTAACTAGCTTTGTACAAGATTTAACTAGCATATCCACTGTGTTGGAAGCTATTGTGGAAAAAGGAGGTAACTAGCATACTTTTTCAGTAGAGATTGGTCACTATGGAATCCTAAAGACAGACAATATTCCAGAAAACCTGTCTTTGGATTTTGGCATAAGTGGTCCAAACTAGTATTGCACTTCTGAAGCTATGTCTTTAGTGACAGGTACTTATATTACATGGCAGTTAAACTGTAATGATATTGGTTTTACACTTTTCTGCCTGTACTATTGATCTTGTTTATCAGCAGTTCTACAATATAATACCTTGCTATTTAATACGTTATCTTCTCCCATTAGGTGAATCTCATTAGTGTCATGTATACCAGTACGTTATCTGTCTTAGAACCTGTAATATTTGACCTCAGTCTGAAAACTTGGTTAAAGCAGTTAAATAAGGTATTATTACAAAAAAAATATAATTTGAGTCCTTTTTTCTCAGAGTGATTTTCTGGATGTAAAGAATTTACTGCTGTTGTTAACTTTCCATTGCAACTAAGCAAAGGAAACCTAAGCAAAGGGCTATAGCTATTGCCCATGGGCAATAGTTGACCAGGAGGGTGTGTGGTGTCACTCCCTCAGTGGTCAATCGCCAAGCCAGCAGTGAAACCAGAAGCACACTTCCACCAGCACTTCCAGTTTTGTGGCTGGTGCTTCCAGGGGGTGCACGGCTGATGCCAGGGGGTACACATGCACTTGCATGCACCACCTATGCATTGCCAATGATGGGCTCTGATTGTCCCAGGACCTGGCTTGGGCCCCATTCACCACGAACAAGGCCCCAGCTGGGCCAGCTCATGGAGCAATCAGAGCCCAGCAGCTCATCCAGGGGCGCAGCACAGGGGTGCCAGGGGAAAGGGAATGTGTCCCATTTGCCAGCTCCCCCATGGTACACACAATGGTGGGAGCTGCCCACCCATGCCCCTGGACAAGCCACCAGGCTCCCATTGCCCCACAACTTGGCCCAGCTGAGGCCCCATTCCCCATGAATGGGGCCTTGGCCAGGCGTGGTCATGGAGCAATCCCCACAGTGCTGCAGGCAGTGAGGCAGGGGCAGGAGTGAATGCTTCACCCCTGCCCCTACTTTATTCTGTCCTGCTCTGTAGGGGTCTTGATCTGCCTCCCCTCAGCCCCTGGCACTCAAAAGAAACTTACCGGCATGCTGTGCTGTGCCAGATGTGATTCCTTCATGTCCCTCCCCCTGATGCAGCCTGCAGCTGGACTCTCCTGGCATTTGGAGGGGCTGAGCCACATTAGCCCCTATTCTTCTGCCGCCTATGGATCAAGGAATCTCACTAACATGAAATCAGGTACTCTAGAAAAAGAAACAAGACTCACACCGATTAAATAGCTGGAGTATGGTGTACCATTACAAATTAGGTCATCCCCTTATTTGAATATATGAAGGAAAAGAATACATACATTTATTTTTGTATTTGAATATGTAGGAGAGTATCAGAGAAAACTGTATTTTGCATAGATCATGCCTGATCTTCCTTCCCTACATATCATTTTTATACAAAAATGAAAATCTAGCCTCCATCACATTTTTAAATGAAAATGAAAATTACCCCCAAACTCATTTTGCCACTAATTATTTTTTCCTTTATAATGTATAGAACAAGAAGTTAAGAATTCCACATTCCTACTTCTGCCTCTGCTACCAATCCCATGTGTGTTACAGCCAAATTTTCACTATGCTTGCTTTTATTCTTCATAAAATGAGTCCTATTAGCTTAGAGGTCTGCTGTGTTTAATTGCAATTTGTAAAGTGTTCTGAGCTCCTCCACTTAAAGGTGCTATGGAACTATGGAGAATCTTGCTTGTGTTGGATGCAATTTTAAGAGTAAAGAGGCTTTCTACTAATCTAGGGTTGGGAATACAGCATCTGATGTTTTGATTGCAAATGTATTACTGAAACCCTTGCTCACCCTAAGCTCACCTGTGTCTTGTAGGTCCAAACTATAGAAACAGGCAGTGCAGAATAATACCATCCCAGAGGGAGCACTTCAAAGCCCAGAAAATATGCCATATAACTAAAGTCCTGGTTCCTTTAGAATATTTTGTCCCCTTGCCAAAAAGTAGGAAGCATCCGCTAGCTACTTGTATACAAAGGATGCAATTCTCCCTGGCCCTTGAGTGAGTGACAGAAGTGCCAAGAACCTATATTTCTTTGCCTGTCTCTTCATCAAACCCAGATAATACATAAACTAGTTATGGAACGTCATACTCTTTCCCTCTTTCACTGGAGTGAGCGAGCAAGGACAGCAAAGTCAGTTCACTTTGCAAGTCAGTTCATAAGTCTGTTTGCCACCCACCTTTTTGAAGGGGAGGCTTTAAAGTTCTTTCTTTAATTAAGAGAAACCTACATATATTTAGTGTACATAGCTAAAATACATCAGTTAGACCAATAATTAAGCCTCTTGTTTAACTAGAGTCCAGAGCAAGGGAGAGTTCACTAGGGAGCTTGCCTGGAAAATCTCTCTCACCTTCCTTCACGTTAAGCTTGGCAAGAGAAAGCAGATTAGCAGGGGAAAGGGAACCTTTTGGAACCAAGGAGCAGTGAACAGGCCTGCTTACAGGGGAGTTGCTAGGGAAGGTCTGCTTGGAAAAAGGAGCAGGAAGAGAGAAGCGGCAGATCAAGAGACCCAGAGAAATGTCTAGAGGACAACACAATTTCAGAGCCACTTGCACTATCAACTCTTCCTTTGCTTGCATCTGTGATGTGTCTGTCCAGGCAGAGCCACTTACCGTCAAAGCTTCCACCCAGCTCCTGGTTTGTCCCAGGAGACTGTGGCTTGCAGGTACCTTCCAGTAACAGGCAGGTGGAGGAGTGGCTGTGATGTGAATGGTGCCTCCTAGTGGTGTCCCTCAGGAAGCAGGTGAGAGAGCTACAGAAAGAGGTTATGAGGCTCTGAAGCAGCCTCCTCCATGAGGATTTAATTGGTTAGTTCCTGGAGACCTCTAGGACTGCAGTGAAAGACTGCCAGAGGCAGCATTAGAGAGGGAAGAGGATATGGACTCCAAAGAAGGTAGAAGCTGGAAATTTGTGACCTCTGGCAGCAAGCAGAAGTCTTCATCCCCACCTGCAGTGGTTTCCTGGAGAACAGATATGGAGGCCCACCAACAGAGGAGAAGGAACATGTTCCATCAGCCAAAGAGGCCAGGTCAGGCCTCTCCAAGTTTGGAAGGACTGAGACCACTGCTGCCAAGAGGAAGAGATGGACAGTGGTGGTTGGAGATTCCTTTCTGTGGGCGATCGAGGCATCCATCTGCTGGTCTGACCTGTTGTCTCAGGAGGTTTGCTGCTTACACGCAGTCTGGATTACATAGACTCATCTGGACCTCTGACAACTACCCCATGCTGCTTCTACATGCAAGCACCAATGATAATGCCAGGGGCAACCAGACCTCTGGGTGCAAGGGTGAAGGAGACAGGGGCTCAGGTGGTGCTTTACTCAAACTTTATGGTCAAGGTGAAGGGATCAGGCAGAAGCAACGCATCCTGTGAATCAATGTATAGCTGCACAAATTGTGTAGCCAGCAGGGCTCTCTCAACCTCAGGATGTCATTCCAAGAACAAGAATTTCTAGGACGAGATGGGATCCACCTGACAAAGAGAGGGAAGAGTATACTTGCAGACAGGGTCACTAACTTAGTGAGGAGGGCTTTAAACTAGGGTCGCCAGGGGATGGAGAACAAAGTCCTGAGATAAGTGGGGAACTGGATGATCTAGAGGAAGCAGAGGCAGGAGATGGCAACAAGAAAGGCCTTCTTATTATTCCGGAGAAATAAGAGCAATCAGTTAGTTACCTCTGGTGTCTGTACACAAATACATGGAGCCTGGGAAACAGGCAAGGAAGAATATTGGAAGTCCTCACCCAGTCACACAACTGTGACCTGATTAGAATAAGAAAAACTTGGTAAGATAGCTTGTATGGCTGGAGTACTGTCAGGGAGGAGTATAAACTGTTCAGGAAGGACAGGCAGGGGGAAAGATTCAGACGCATTGTACTCTATGTAAAAAAGTTGTATGGCTATGCCCACAGGAGCATGGATATTTGTTTCCCCAGGGACATGAAGCAATGCACACCTTTTGCTGCTGCTGCTTCTCCCTGGGGAATGCCTGTGGCACATGACCTCCAGTGTGCAACAGGCTACCCTGGGTGGGATAGGGGAAGCTGGAGCCAGCACTGGGATGGCCCCAGCAACCTTACCTGGAGCTCTGGGGGCCTTCTGGGGCTGCAGCAGTGGCAATCCTACCACTTGGCCAGCAGCTGGACTGTGGCTTTGGCTGGTAAGACTGTGGTTTGGGGTGGTGTGCACTGTCCATGTATATGCTGCTCCGTTTTTTTGTGTGTGCGCTTTTTGTGACCCTGAGATCTCCCAGGGTCAACCCCCTATCCCCTCCACATGGCTACATTGCAGCGCAGAGAACATCTGAATTTTCAGTATGTTGCACTACAGATGTGTCTGTGGTGCCACATACTGCATGGCTGCTCTCATTTGAGTACAAGCTATGATTTCTCAGAGCTCAAGTATGAACCTGTAGACCAGCCTGTTGAAAGTCTCTGGGCTAAGGTCAGAGCAACAAGGTGATGTTGTGGTGGGTGTGTGCTATGGACCACCAGAGTAGGAGGATGAGCTGAAGGAGGCTTAATTCAAACAGCTAATGAAAGTTTCCTGACCATAAGCCCTGTTTTTTTTGTGGGGGATTTCAATCACCCTAACATCTGCTAGGAAGGTAATACAGCAGCGTACGGGAAATCCAGGAAGCTTTTCCAGAGTGTTGGGGACAAGTGTTGGAGAGGCCATCTAGACGCTGTGCTCTTCTTGACCTGCTGCTCACAAATGGAAGAATTGCTGGGGAATGTAGAAGCAGGTGGCAACTTAGGCAGCAGTCATCATGAAGTGATCCTTAGCATCCTGAGGAAAGAAAGAAGGGGAAGCAACAGAGTAAGGACCCATGGACTTCAGAAGAGTAAATTTGACTCACTCAGGAAACTGGTAGGCAGGAGCCCCTGGGAGGGCAGTCTGAGAGGGAAAGGGATCCAGGAGAGCTGCTTGTACATTAAAGAAAACTTACTGAGGGCTCAGGAACAAACCATCACAATGTGCAGTAAGACTAGCAAATATGGCAGAAGACCAGCTTGGTTTAGCAGAAAACTCTTCAGTGAGCTAAAACACAAAAAGGAAGTTTACAAAAAGGGGAAATGGACAAATGATTTCTCATGCAGACAAGGATGAAATCAGGAAGGCTGAAGTGCAATTGGACTTGCAGCTAGCAAGGGACATGAAAGGTAACAAGGGTTTCTACTAGAGGAGGATCAGGGAAAGTGAAGGGCCCCTTAGTGAATGGGGGAGGCAACCTAGTGACAGATGATGTGGAAAAGGCTAAAGTACTCCATCCCTTTTTTACCTCAGTCTTCACACTCAAGGTGTGAAGGTCCCAGACTGCTACACCTGGCAGCACAGTTTCGAGAGGAGATGAGCAGCTAAAAGTGGTGAAAGAACAGCATGGGGACTAGTTAGAAGTGATGGATGTGTGCAAGTCCATGGGGCCAAAATGTGATACACTGGAGTTGTCTGAAATGCCTGCAGAGCTACTGGCCATATCTCTGAAAACTAGAGCTATCTGGAGAGGTTTGGGATGATTGAAAGGACAAATATAGTATGCATCATTAAGAAAGGGAAGAAGGAGGATCCAAGTAATTACAGACCAGTCAGCTTTACTTCAATCCAATCATGGAGTAGGTCCTCAAGGACCTATTTCTAAGCATGTTGAGGAAAAGAAGGTGTTTAGGAAAAGTCAGCGTGGATTCAACCAGGGCAAGTCATGCCTGACCAATCTGATTGCTTTCTATGGTGAGATGACTGGCTCTGGGGATTCAGGGAGAGCAATGGACATGATAAATCTTGACTTTAACAGGGCTTTTGATATGGTCTTGCACAACATTCTTGCAAGCTAAGGGAAGTGCAAGTTGAATGAATGGACTGAAAGGTGGATAGAAAACTGGCTGGATCATCAGGTGTAACCAGTAGTGATCAATGGCTCAATGTCTAGTTGGTAGCTGGTATCAAGTGGAGTGCCCCAGGGGTTGGTCCTAGAACTGGTTGTGTTCAATAGGTTCATCAACAACCTGGAAATGAACCCTCAGCAAGTTTGAGGATAATAACAAGATAGGGGTAGTAGTAGATATGCTTGAGGGCAGGGCTAGAATTCAGAGGGATCTAGACAAACAGAATTGAACCGAAAGAAATTTCATGAAGTTCAGTAAGGACTAATGCAAAGTCCTGCACTTAGGATGGAAAAATTCCATGCACTGGTGCAGCTTGAGGACCAACTGGCTCTGCAGACAAGGACCTGGGGGTTACAGTGGACAAGAAGCTGAATAGGAGCCAACATTGTGGCCATGTTTCAAAGAAGGCTAACAGCATACTGGGCTGGATTAGTAGGACTGTTGCCAGCAGAAGGAAAGGATTATTCCCTTGGAGAGGCACTGGTGAGAGCACATCCAGAGTACTGTGTCCAGTTTTGGGCCTCCCACTACAGAAAGGATATAGACAAATTGGAGAGAGTCCAGCGAAGGGCAACACAAATGATTAGGGGGCCTGGGCACACGTCTTCTGAGGAGATACTAAAGGAACTGGGCTTATTTAGTCTGCAGAAGAGAAGATGGGGTGCTTTATAGCAGCCTTCAACTACCTGAAGGGGTTTTCAAAGAGGATGGAACTAAACTGTTCTTAGTTTAGTTTAGTGGCAGATAACAGAACAAGAAGCAACGGTCTCAAGTTGCAGCAAGGGAAGTTTAGATAAGATATTTTGAAAAACTTTTTCACAAGAAGGGTAGTGAAGCACTGGAATAGGCTACCGAGAGAGGTTATAGAATCTACATCCTTTGGAGGTTTTTAAGACCTGGATTGACAAAGCCTTGGTTGGCGTAATATAGTTAGCAACTGGCTTTCAGCAGGCATTTGGACTAGACCTTCTGAAGTCCCTTCCAACCCAAATTTTCTCTGATTCTATGAATATATAGCATTTATTGCAGTGATATATTTCACTCAATTTTAATATAAAATTTAAGATTAAAATAGCAGTCTAGCCATTCATCTTTCACACAAATAACTTCATTGGACAGGGATGAAACATAGTAATTGTCATTAGATCATTTTATTAATGATTTCATTGTAATTATTATAACTACTGTTTCAAATAATATTGGAATTTACTATGCAGTGGGAAAGTTTAGAATGATGTGCTTTTGTGCTTATGTATTTTTTATCATAACATTTAATTGCCCATTAATAATGTATTGCATTTGACATACACAAAATAAATCCAGGAAAATAAACATTTCTTCAGTCACACAACTCCTTTGTGTGCTAAGAAATGTTAGCTTGTCCTGGGTTTCTGGGACACGATCTATTATCTTTGGCCATGTGTAGATGAAATGAGGGGCACGTATGCATGACACTTTAAAACAGATTAAATGTTTTTGCACCACTTTGGTGGTGTTGGTGTTTGCATGCGTTGGTGGCATATTGCACAGGAATTCTAGCCACTATAGTAATTCTCACAGTGTAATGCACCTTAAATGACTTGGGGTGCAGCAAACTAAAACTCCTTTGAGGAGATTTAGTTTGCTGCCCTATAGCCATGGGGCAAAGCACTGGGCTCTGTGCTGCTCCACGGCCCTGCAGGAAGCCCATGCAAGTAGCCTGCCAACAGCCAGGTAAGGCAGGCAGAGACAAAAGAAATGGAGAGACTGCTCTCAGTGCTGGGGTACATCTGACCTCCTGGATGCTATTGCAGTTTAGACCTTGGTGTTTGGTCCCTGGGCTGTGGGAGGCCTGGTGCTTCCCTCCGCGGCTGTGCTGCCCCAAGGACCACTACCCACCCGTGCCAGGTACCTGCAGGCAGGTGATGCCTGGGGAGTGGGGGGCCGCTACTGCCACAGTGGGAAGCACCAACCCCCACATCCCCCACAGCCAGGGACTGCTCTGCCCGGTGGCAGCTTCCCTCCCTTCTCCACCACCTGAGAGGAAGGTAAGTGGGTGTGTGCACAGCATAGGGGTTTAAAGGGTCCTAAATTGAAGTGGTGTTTTTAAAAACCCACTGCTTCAATTTAGGGACCCCGTTGCATCTGCATACACCCATTAGGCTTACTTTAAGCTGCATGATCGATCGTAGATTGTGGCCCATTTAGGTAGACATTCTCTAGTGTTGCAGGATGGTTGTCCAAACTAGGTGTGTGGGGCTTAAAATAGCCCGATCAAGGTTGGATGTGGGGTAGGAAAAGTGCAGCCCTGGGGCTGGGGTGAGCAGCTGGAACTATCCCAGTTTCAGGGCTGCGCTCTGAATGTATACAAATGTCTGGTAGTTGGGGCTAACTGGTGCCCAGTCTGACTTAGTACACTTCCCCAGGTGAACTAAATTAAACTGGGCCTGCCTTTTTCTCTGCCTGATCTAACTTCTCTAAATGTATGTACATATTGGCACTTAGATCAACCTAACCCTAGTTAGGCCAATCTAAGTTTGCTCATACCCTTAGGCACTTCTCTTGCAAACTCCTAAGGCTTGTCTATGGTAGAAAATCCTTCAGCTCTGCACATGTGAATGCAGTTGTATCACTTCAAAGGGACTAATATACAGTAGTATAACTAGGGGTGTGTGAGAGGGGCACCAACCCTGGGCACTAAGTTAGCTGGGAAGTTGGAATCAACACCCACCACTGCAGTGTCTGCATCTCGGCAGGAAGAGCAGCCCCACATCTTACCCATGCTGGGAACTCCCTGCTGCTGCTCCTACAAGAGCAACTGCTGGAGCAGGCAGAGCATGTGGCAGCAGCAGCAGCAACTCGGCTTGTGTGTGTGTGTGCGCGCACGCGCACGCGCATACGTGCACGCTGTCCCACCTGGCCCCGCTCCTGTGAGCTGCAAGGTCAGGGCTGTGTGCATGCACTGCCCATTTCAGATTTCCTTACCCCATCCTAGATTTCCCTCAAATTATCATGGACCCCTTCTTATGCATGAGCTGAAGATATGGGATCATAGGAAAGTAGGGCTGGAAGGAACCTCACAAGCATATCTAATCTAGCTGCTTCCACAAGGCCAGTTCATCTCTGACTAACTCATCTGAGCCAAGTGTCTGTCCAACCAGCTCTTGTAAATTTTCAGGGGCAGAAATTTTACAACTTCTCTACTTAGGCTTTCCCAATGCCTATCCACCCTCATAGTCAGAAAGTTCCTCTTAATCTCCAACCTAAATTTTCCCTACTGCAGCTTGAGGCATTTGCTTCTAGTACATCCCTTATAGCCACAGAGAAAAGCCCATTTCCGTCTTCTCTATAATTAACCTTCATTTATTTGGTAAGCTGTTGCTTGGACAATTCAAGGTAAAATTTATTTTAAAATATTGATTTCCTTTTTTTACTGCTGTTTGTTTAAACTGGGTACATTTTGGTTAATGGGAGGTTCCACCAGGATGAAACCTCAGAATTTGGTTTCTGTTTCCTGGTCTGTGTGTTTTCTTCCCTGTGAACATCCATTTTTGTTGATTGTTGGAGCAAAGAGCAGAACAGTAACAGATTAAACAGATGAAATGCATAACTAGAAAAGATTTCTTTATATCATACTTGTCTATTAAGCAACCACTAGTTAGAGAAAGGCCAAGAACAGGGGTCCCAAATGCTAAAAGGCTATATTCCATGTACTCTATAGTTAGGTATTTCACTATGAACAACTATGTATAGATTTAGGATTTCTTTTTTCTCTCTACATGACAGTTTGCCAGAGAAAGAGAGCTGACTTTCAAAAATCCTCTCTCTGGAAAGGCTCAGCTGTTAGACATTCTTCTCTCAAAATATGATAGGCTGAGAGCTACATTTGGGTTCACTAAACTGGAAGCTACATTTTTGTGTGATTATTTCATCCAATGGAATTTGGCACCTCTTTTCCTTGTCACGAAGAAACTGTTCATAGAGCCAGAAGGAAAAATGAGCCTTCAAACAAGTTCTTATCCTGTCAAAAAGAAGCCTTCTCCTATTTGATATAATAAATATGGCTTGTTATAAAAAAGAAACCTTTTCCTGGAGACCACTGGGTGCTCCATGAACCAACAGTAACTTCAAAGGAGAATGACAAGTACTCTGATTTGAACAAGAAAAATGACAAATTTTAATGACTTCAGACATGGTAGAGTCTTTAGCTCACAAATGTTTCTGATTCATATTCATCGCTTTCAGCAAGTGGAATAGTCTCAAACAAAATGATAAGAGGAAAAAAATCTCTATATATTTTCCACTTCCTGTTGAGTTGCTCTGTTCATCCTTACTATAATTTGTTATGAAGCAGTATAACCTGCAAGGAGATCTGTGAGTTGCATCTCAGTGCATCCAGTGGATTTCACTGGAGCTCTGCATGCACTGCCTATTGCATAACTGACAAGGACACATGTTTTTTAGTAAAATCTTCATCTTCATTTGTGCAGATATTGGATCCCTAAAAAGCCTTCTCTCTCAAGGAGATGACATATGTTCAGGAAACACTTTTTAGACTCCTCTCAGAAGAACCCTTCTTCCTCCCCATGTCGTTTTAGCCTGTTAAGCTATGCAGTACATAAGGCATGATTTTGTGGTGTAACAGAATGCTTAGAATTCATAATTTAAAACTCTTTGACCTACAGGATAAGGCAGAGTTGTATGCCTTTGCTCTGTAAATCTGATCTTTTGCTTTCTTGTTAAATAAGTTTATTTATTTATTTGCGTATTATTATTATTTTTTTTACTTTTGAGAGCGGAACACTTGGAAAAGTGCTCTAAGAAATCAAAATGCTTGGGAGGCTGATTTCATTTTAAATGACTGCATTTAACCCATGTGAATTACAATAGCAGCTCATTAAGACACATCTTTCTATGTCACTCTCATTGCCTGCTCTTCAGAAGGGTCTCAGCTAGTCATGATTAGGACTGATGAGCCTTTAGTTAACCAAAAAACCTCTGAGGTATGAGATGTTAAGTGCTACTTCAAATATTCACTCATCTCATTCTATCTTTAGTGCCAGATTCTTACAATATACAGGTTTCCCTTTTCTTTTTTCTCTTGGGTCACATCTTGTTTGGAGTCTTTCCCTGAAGGATAAATGTTTCAGGTGTCTGTACATAATGGTTAAGAGATGCCTCGGCACAGCTTGTGTTGAGCACATTGCGAGCACGGGAGCAGGGAGTTTCCCCTGTAGCGCAGGAAAAGTTTCGGTGCAAGATCAGAGCCCGCCAAAACCTTGCAGCTGCACCAGTGAGTGCATGCTTGCGATTGGCTCACGTTCAATTATGCATACATGTCGGTCGGTAATTGGCTAGCTGACCGAATAAGAGGCTTGGGCAACGCCTACCCAAAGTGAAGGAGGAGAGCTGGGACGCGAATGAGGAGACATCCACGTGTGTTTCCAGGCCACACACAAGGCCTGATCAGCCAACAATGACTCCCTGCCGGATTCATCCGACATCCCATCCCCTGCGTGAGCGTGAGCTTTTGTGTGCCTGAGTTCCTGTTTTGAGTTCTGTAACTTCAAGGAACGTGCCTGCAGCCTAAGGACTATAAGTAAAGTTTTTCTGCTTCCAACAACCCGCGTGTCTAGCTCTCTGATTTCACACTCCATCAGCAGCCCCATTCCGCCAGCGTTTCTCGGCCCCCACATCAGGAACAGAAATAAAAGTTTAATACCTCATCTTGCACCTTAAGGCTAATTTACCCAAACATTATTGATTCCTGAACTGAATCCAGTATGGCTTAGAGGAGCAAACTCAGATATCTACATTTAAGCCTTATGTGACCTTTCTGGACCATATGCAACTCTTAATTATATCTGTGTAAAATTAGATTGACGCTATGGAAGTTAGCTAAGAATCTAACTGAATATTTTTCCACTGTGCCCAGGAAGTTTCCTCTCTGTTTTGCTTCTTTTGCTTTTACTGTAGATTCAAGGTACCTCTTGAAAAATGCCAGCTCTTAACTTTCACTTGTTTGTCTGATTATGGAAAAATAGTACAGCAACTTTCCTGTTGCAAATAACTCAAAGACAATGACAGGTCAGAATGGTTTTGACATTGTGGATTCCTTTTTGAAAACTGTGGCCAATTGCAGACAAGCATGCACGTGAGGTTTGTGGTGCCACAAACGTGTCTGCAGTGCTGCAAACTGCATGTACCACACATGCATGCATTTGCTCCGCTGCTAATTTGCAACACAGTGTTTTTTTGACACTGAGAGATCTTGGTTTAAAAAAAAAAAAGTGCCAGAAAAAAAGTGTGGTAGTGCACGTGGCAGCAGCATGTGCTGCTCAAAACTGGACCCTGGCCTGCCAGAGCCACACTCTGACTGCTGGCCAGGCTCCACACACCTGGATCACCACTGCTACAGTCCCAGAAGGCCCCAGGATCCTAGGTAAGGCTGCTGGGGCCAGCCCAGGTGCTGGCCCCAGCCTCCCTTCCCCTACCCTGCCCAAGGCAACTTACTGCATGCTGCAGCATGGGTGCAGGGACATTCCCCAGGAACACCTAGCAGTGGCACAAATATGTGCCACTGCTAGTTGTTCTTTGGGAAAGCACATTCTTGTACGTGCGAGTGCAGCCCCTTGGTTTATCTTGTAAATCCTATCTAGGTATTTCCATACTGAACAGTGCTACTAATATTGTATGACATCCCCTAAAACCCTTAAAGTATCTCAGAGCACCCTGAGGTGCCATGCCACTCTCATTGAAATTCACTGATTTGGATTCTAAGTACTAATGAACTGGTGTCTTGTTCTGTGTTTTCTACAGTGCCTAGCATAAATTGGGAACTGGTCTACGACTAAGGCTCATAAGCACTATGATCATGCAAATCATGAATACAAATAATAATAAGAATATCAACTGAGACACAAGATAAAAGATATAGTAGAAATACAATAGGGAAAATAAGTGAGTTTTATTTAAACAAAATAAATGCATTCTTCTTGTATTTACTGATCATCAAGGAAGATATTTAATGGAAGTATTTTTCTAAGCAACCAGTTCATACAAGCTTGTTGCCATTGTGTTTTATGCTGCCCATTTATATAATGCCACCTCAAAAACACTTGCTCACATCACTACTTTTGTAATTGTTTAGTGTTCCATTTAATTTTAGCAGTGATTCCAAGACACTCAGGAAAAGTTGGGCCAACTGATTTCTGAGAGCCAGCCACAGAATCTGATCTGGCTAATCTGAGCACCAAAATGAATGGACATACAATTTAACAAGGAGTGATGGAAGTCTAGCTCAAGGTGGAATCAATCCAGCAAGAAATGAAGTCCAGCAGATCTAAACAAAAGATGAAAGACTTCCTAAAGGCAATGAAGCTAAAAAGCATAAAGCCAAAAACAATCTGCAGATTGTCGAATGCGAGATGACGGAGGTACATCACAATGTTTGGCAAAAGGGGAACTGTGCAATTCTTTTAAAGAAAGTGAAAAGTGCCCATGATAAGTAGAGCAGAAGGAAAGAGAGTCAGTAGAGGTCCTCTGTTCATAATGAACCACTGTAACAGGCAACTGTACTTGAGGCTGCATGGGGACTCATCAACAATGATACTAGGACAAGAAATGTTAATTACAACTGAAAAGCCTCCTGGTTTGGCAGCAGTCCCGGGACAAAGTAGTGGCACTTGGGCTGCAGATGCAATATTTTATACAGTTCCTGCTGTTAAATACGCAGTGGTTTCCTCATTTTCATATATTGGTTACAGAGGAATTGGAAATAGATTTTGTTCTGAGTCTCCTGTTTTTAGAAATAGGTTCATAGACAAGGAAACTGGCACTTTTTTTCATCCAAGTTCCTTTTTTTAGCTTTACATCCAGAAAAGACAACTGCTGTTCATGAATGTATCAAATGGATTTTCTTCAGGTCCTCTAAGCAAAAATAAATGTGGTGGTTATCATACTGGAAACATGCAAATACAAGGGAATCCGTAGATTTATTGAAATGCCTTTATCACAGTCCAGAAAATGTTAACAGCTTAAACAAGCTGACTGTTGGTGCATCTACACAAGACATTCACTGTGCTGTTGCCTAATTAACTGTGCAGTAAACATCTCAGTGTTTACACATGCACCCCTATTAGGACACACACAACTAATGAACTCTGCAGCCAGTTAGGACTTGTAAGTACAAGTCCTAATCTGCTGTAGAATTTTTTCATACACAGCAGCACACGTGTACAGCACATCTGGCTGGGACAAAGGGTACCTCAATATGGGGCTAGCCAGCAGGCACCCCTGCGCTGAAGCACCATCATGTTCCAGCTAGCCACTCCCCAGTATGTGGAGGCCTGTTGGAGCAGCCCTGGGCTGCCAGGCTGAACCCTCAGGTCCTCTGCCAGCCTGGGCTGCTCTGACCACGCTCTATATACTGTGCAGGAATAAACTCTGGAGCAATATGCTCCAGAGTTTTTTGCCCCGGGTGAACATTCAAACAGTTTACCAGGGAGCAAAAAACTCTGGAGCAATAAGCTCCAGCATTTATACATGTGCATTAATTGCACGTGTAGATGCTCCCTGTGTATCCAGTCAGCAAGTAAACCCCCAGTGAGCCAGAAATCTGGATCCAAGTATGGCCTTAGGTCTAAACTTCCCCAGTCACTAGAGTGTCTTGATAATTTCCAAGGAGACCACATAGTTGCCTTAAGATGTTGCACAAGTAACATTGGAACATGTATCTTGTTAAATTTGAATATGTTCTGAAAAGTGCCCATAGGCATCTACTACAGACTACCTCACCAGGAAGAGGAGCTGGATCTGGTATTTTCCAGAGAACTGATGGAGGCTGCATGTTCAAGGGACATAGTTGTCATGGGTGACCTCAGTTACTCTGCTGGGAGGAGCACTTGGCCAGATCTGACTGGTCATGTAGGTTTTTGACCTGCATGGAAGAACTTTATTTAATATAGGAGGTGAAGGGGGAAGGCTTTGTCGGATGTTCTAGCCAAAGGGGACAACCTGGTGGGAAATCTGAGGATTGAGGGTAATCTAGGAGACAGTGACCATGAGATGATAGAATTCACTATCCATCGCAGGGCAGGGAAGGACAATAAGAAGTCCCTCTTTAGGTATATAGGGAGCAGGAGGAAGACCAAAGGAAATGTGGGGTCCTTGCAGAATGGGATGGGACAGTTGATAACAAACAGTCAAGAGAAAGCTGAATTCTAATGAATACTTTGCACTGGTGTTCCTGCATGCAAATGGTGGTCACCCACCTGGTCAGATGTTGGATGGATGCAAGGGTGGTGATTGCCAACCAATGGTCAGTGTCAAACTGGTGAAGGAGCACTTAGAGTGGCTGAATGTCTTTAAGTCAGCAGTGCCAGAGGAACAACACCTGGGAGTGCTGAGGGAATTGGCTGGAGTCTTTGGAGTCATTGAAGACTTGTGGTGCTCAGGAGAGGGTCCAAAAGACTGGAAAAGAGCCAATGTGGTGCCAATCTTTAAGGGGAGAAGGGAGGATCCAGGAAACTATAGTTTGGTCAGTTGGATCTTAAAACCAGGTAAATTTTCAGAAAAAATTATCAACAAGTTCATTTGTGACAGACTGGCAGAAGGCATGATACTGAAGGATAGCCAACATGATTAGCCAGGTCATGTCTGACCTGCCCACAATGTCTGTCATCTTGTCTGTCGGTCATGTCTGTCATCTTTTTCTATGATCAAGTAACGAACCGCTTAGATGTGGGAAGCATGGTTGATGTCATTTACTTGGATTTTAAAAAGGCCTTAGATATGTTCTCCCATGACACTTTCATAAAAAAACTGCAGGATTGTGGGCTGGCAGAGTCCACAGTCAGGTGGTTTGGGAGCTAAGGGGTCAAACTCAGAGAGTTTAGTGGATGGGTTTGTATTGTCTTGGTGGGAGGTGGCCAGTGGTGTCCTGCAGGGTTCAGTTCTGGGCCCCGTGATGTTCAATATCTTTATCAACAATTTAGATGAGGATGTGGAAAGCACACTGTCCAGGTTTGCAGATGATACTAAGTTATGGGGAAAAGCAGTCACACTAGCAGATTGGATGCGGATCTAAGCAGACCTGGACAAGCCAGAAGGGTAGGTAGAGCAGAACTGGATGCAGTTCAAAAAGGATATATGCAGAGTGTTTCATCTGGGGAGAAGTAACCTGCAACACAAATATAGGTTAGGAGGAGATGTCCTGGCCAGCAAAATGGCTGAAAAGAACCTTGGGATTATGGCTGATCACAGCATGAACATGAGTTGTCAGTATGATGCTGTAGTCAACAGAGCTAATAACATACTGGGATGTATTAGCTGATGCATCAGGAGCAGGGCTAAGGAAGTGATACGTCTTCTTTACTTGGTGTTGGTAAGACCCCACATGAAGTACTGTGTCCAGTTCTGGGTGCTGCACTTCAAAAATGATGTGGAGAATCTTGAAAGGATCAAGAGAAGGGCAACAAGAATGATTAAGAGTCTGGAGGACAAACCTTATGAGGAAAGACTAAAGGATCTGGGACTGTTCAGCCTGGGGGAGAAAAGACTGAGGGGGGACTTGGTGGCCATCTATAAGTATGTAAGTGGTAAATATTGGGAGCTAGGAGAAAAACTGTTCACTAGAGTGCCCCAGGAGAGGACAAGGAGCAATGGCCATAAACTGTTAGAGGATGGTTTCAGATTAGATGTAAGGAAGGACTTCTTTATAGCAAGGGTCTGGAACAGACTTCTCAAGGAGGTGATGCAGTCACCAACCTTGGAAGCCTTTAAGAAGAGACTGGACCAGACACCTTGCTGGGATCATTTGATCTCAGCACTATTCCTGCCCAGAGCACAGGGGTGTAGGGGTATGCTCAATGATCTTTCTGTGGTAGCCGAGTATGGTTGATAGGGCTGTGGCCAAGAGCCCAGATGGCAGGTGGGTACTTTTGACTGATGGAGCAGAATTAAGCGCAGACACATATTGATTAAACTGAGATGGCTTTACTTACACTGTCAAAGTATACAGCATAGGCACTTCCGTTATAGTTGCATGGGGTAGTGGTCTGAACAACACACAGGATATCTTTGAGCATGCAGGGCACAGGGTACGTCGGGACAGTTGGCGACGGGGAGTCGGTGGGTGATCAGTCCTCCAAGTTTACTCCAAGATGCACGTGGAGTTCTCCAACTTAGATGGAAACTGCTCTAGCTTTTATATGGCTAGCGATCCAATTGCTAGTCGCCAGGTAAGAATAATTTACAACAAGCCAATGGGTGGCACTCACTCAAACAATGCAATTGTTAGGCTTGGCAGGAACTGTTCACTGCACCAGGGTTTTCTCACCGTCCTGAAAAATCCGTTGCACCGAGAAATCTTATTGTGCCGAGGAATTCCACTGTGCCGAGGCATTTTTAACTACTGAGTACTGACACTTTCAAGGTCTCTTCCAGCCCTTAATTTTTATGATTCTATGAAGTGTCAGCTGTAAATAACTGTCCAGGAAAAATATTTCAAACTCTGTGAAACTTTCAGGTACCAGTTACTTTCTTTTTCTATTTCTTATTCAGGACACAACTAAGTCCTTTATAAATTTCTCTCTCTTTTTTTGGAGAGAAACCCCAAAATAGCCAACAGCCTAGGGGAAAAGGTACTTACTTGGGGTTTATGAGACCTCTGTTCAGGTTTCTACTTTTCTGGATCCAAATCAGAGACTATAACCTGGGACTCTCACAACCCAGCTGAGTGCCTTAACCATTAGCTTATAAAGTCAGTCTCTAACTACAGACATTTCTCCCAGGATAAAGTATGATAGTTCAGACATCTATGTGCATTGTCCTGGGACAAGCCTGAAAAATATTCATAAGATAAGAAAAGCCCACAGTTTGTACCTCGGACATTTCAAAATGCTTCTGAAAGATTATCCAGGGATTATATCATTGAATCAATGGCAAAAGAGTAACAGCAAATTCAGCCAATCAGTAAACTCTGATTGGAAGGGTGATGTGTATATATAAAGATGTAGCTAGTCATGTTAGTCTGAAGTCAAGCAGAAGGCAGATTAGATTTGCACCTTATTGACTAACCTAAGTAGATACATATGCATAAGTTTCATGAGCAGAAGCTGACTTCATCAGAAGCTGAGAAAAGATGTTTAACAAGCAGTGTATAAAGACCTTACCAGACATGCAAGTAAAGTTGCAACAGGATCTGATGCGTGATCCACACAATTATGCTTCGTGCCATGCCAAATGTGTATGCTTTTCCTGCACTGGTCAGTAACCAGCTCCTGTAGCTGAAAACCCCCTTACCTGAGGGGGCTTGGAACCACAGGGGTTTACCATATGCTCCCATAGCTTTTAAGTCCCATCAGCACATCTGGATTCCCAGCTGCAGGGGTGTGTGGTACTCCTCTTAGGTTGCCTCTGAGGCTCTCTCTTACATGTCAGCATGTTGGCAGCCTGGAGGTGGGATGCCAAGGCTCATCCCCCTGCCCGCAGTGGGGTAGATGAGATGGGCTGGTGGTGTGCCCTCTGTCCATGGTGGACTTGGGGACCTTCCCAGGGGACAGGGACCCCTCTCAGGGAGACGGAGGATCAAGGCAGAATGGGGAGGAGGGACACTTCGTTACTCTCAAGTCTTTGCTTTTGTATTCTCCTTCCTTCCTGTTGACTCCTGATTACTCTTGATCCGTGGCTGCCACTGATTGGTCTGTGTGTTCATCACACGTCTGCATAGCTAAACTTCCCTTCCTGCAAGTTGAGGCCATTGCTCCTTGTTCCCTCCTCAGTCTTTTCTTCTCTAGATTAAATAAGCCCAGTTTCCTCAGTCTCTTCTCAGAAGTCTTGTGACCCAGCCTTTTTCATTGTCATGTGCCTTAACCATGTGCCCCATTCATGTGCCATAACCATTTTCATTGCTCTTCACTGGACTCTCTCCAATTTAGCCACATCCTTTGGGGGCCTGAAAACTGGACACTGTACTCCAGATGTGGCCTTACCATGCAGAATAGAGGGGAATAATCACTTCCCTCAAGCTGCAGGCAGCCCAGTATGCTGTTAACCTTCTTTGAAACAAGGGCAAACTGTTAGCTCATATTCAACTTACTGTCCACTGTAACCCCTAAATCCTTTTCTGCAGAGCTGCTGCTTACCCAATCAGTTCCCAGACTGTACCAGACCATGGAATTGTTCCATCCTAAGAGCAGGACTTTGCACGTGCCCTTACTGAACCTCATGAGATTTCTTTGGGTCCAATTCTCCAATTTGTCAAGGTCTCTCTGAACTGAAGCCCTTACCCTTCAGCATATTTACTACTCCCCCAAGCTTAGTGTCATCTGCAAATTTGCTGAGGGTGCACTCCATCCCATCTTCCAATATGAAAATATTGAACAAAACTGGCCCCAGGACTGACTCCAGGGGCACACCATTTGATACTGGCTGCCAGTTAGACATCAAGCCATTGATTACTACCCTCTAAGTCCAATGATTCAGACAGTTTCTATCCACTTTACTGTCCATTCATCCAACCTGACCTTCCTTAGCTTGTTTGCATGCTGTGGGAGTTTGTAACAAAAGCCTTGCTAAAGGCAAGGAATATCACATTCTGCATCCCTAGAGCCAGTCAAAAGAGACTTGAGATTAACAAAGGGTTCCTCCCTGTCCCTCCTTGCTGTCCCTCCTTATTCCTTCTTGCCCCTCCTTAAGAAGGATCCCCATCCCTGTCCCCATCCCCATCCCCCAGGAAGGGCCCTGAGGTTTCCATGGACCAAGGGCATACCAGCAGCTCGTCTCATGCACCCCACTGGAGGGGGCTTTGAGCCTCGGTATCCCACCTCCAGACTGCTGATATGCTAACAAGCCATGATGACATCTGATACCTAAAAAGAGCCTCAGAAGTGAAGCCTGCATCCTGGCCAGATGTATTTGACTCTGATGAAAGCCCTAGGATTGGTAGATATAGAATTGTTTGTACTGTTGTTTTTTTTCTTATTACTCTGTATCAGTAAATTCACCTATTATCAACTGGCAAGTGTTGTGGTCAGTCTGAGGGTTGTGCCCATCCAGAATGAAGGTATAAGGTCTGGGTTCCTAAAATCCATTACCCTGTGAATGTGTCAACATTCATTACCATGTGTTTTCAAAGATGATGGCCAGTGGTTCTGCAATAATATTGGCCAGCTCCGTTAACGCCCTCGGGTTCATCCCATCTGGCCCCAAAGACTTGTACACATCCAGCTTTTCTAAATAGTCCCTAACCTGTTCTTTCACAACTGTTGGCTGCTCACTTCCTCCCCAAACTGTGCTGCCAGGCGCAGCAGTCTGGGAGCTGACCTTGCCTGTGAAGACTGATATAAAACAGGCATTGTGTACTTCAGCCTTTTCCACATCATTTGTCACTAGATTGCCTTCCCCATTCACTAAAGGGCTCAACACTTTTCCTGATCCTCCTCCTGTTGCTGACATACTTGTAGAACCTTTCTTGTTACCCTTCATGTCCCTTGATAAGTGCAACTCCAATTGCATTTTAGCCTTACTAATTTCATTCCTGCATGCCTGAGTAATGTTCTTGTATTCCTCCCTAGTTGTTTGTCCAAGTTTCCACATCTTACAAGCTTCCTTTATTTTTGTTTTAGCTCACTGAGGAGTACCCTGCTAAGTCAAGCTGGTCTTCTGCAATATTTGCTAGTCTTTCTGCACACCATGATGGTTAATTCCTGTGCCCTCAGTAAGGTTTCTTTAAAGTACAGCCAACTCTCATGGGCTTCTCCTCACTTCAGACTGGCCTCCCAGGGGATCCTACCCATGCATTCCCCAAGTGAGTCTAAGCCTGTTTTTCTGAAGTCCAAGGTCTGCACTCTGCTGGTTTCCTTCAGGGAGTTAGGTACCCTGTTGCTTGCAAGATGCCATTTGATGTTGAGGGGCTTCCTGTAAGCCAGGACAGGTTTGCCCCCTATGGGTGTGTCCAGACAAGTGTGCATGTAGCATGCAAAGCTACAGACCCATTTGCAGTGCCACACACCATACATGGCAGACAAGCAGGTGTTCCCTGCACTGCTGATTTGCAGTGCAGGGTGGTTTTTTTTACACCAGAGATCCCAGCATTGAAAAAACCCACAATGGAAAAAAGTGAGGCACAAGGAAGCACTGTGCACTGCCTGAAACCAGAGCCTGTCCAGCCAGAACCATAATCTGGCTTCTGGCCAGGCTTCCTGCTGCCCAGAATGCAGGGACCCCAGGACCCCAGATAAGGCAGGTAGGGCCAGCCTCCCTTACCCCACCCAGGGTAGTGGGCCACATAGCAGAACATGAATGCATGGGTGTTCCCAGGAACAAGTAGCAGCAGCACATATTGTGCTGTTTCTGTTTGTCCCTGGGAAAATGCACATGCCTGCATGTCTGGATCTAGTCTATGACCACTTTGAGACAATCATCCCTTTTCCAGGAGGGGCTGGAATATATATGTACATGTCAGCCTGGGATTTTTTGGTTTTGTGGCAAACAGGCAAGCCCAGTGACAAGTGCAGGATCTATTCCTGGTCTTTGTTTCATTGTCTTAGTCTCTCCCCTTAGAGCTCTTACACAGAGAATCTTAAAGTGAGTGAGAGAGAGGGAGAATGGTTGATGATACAGGCAGGGCACTCATCGGTTTGTTGGAGACCTGGTTCAGGTCCCTGTTCCTTTTACCTAATTATTTCATATAATGAAATAATGCCCCTGCCCAGGGTATTGGGCAGTGGATCACAGCTCAACCCCACCTCAGGCCCAAGTTGTCACCACTGCAAAATCCCAGCCCCAGAGCAGCTCCCACCCAGCCATGCACCCTCCTAGCACTGCTCAAGCTGGTCTCCTTGGAGACCCTGACCCCACACTGTCAGGGTCCTGCTGCTCCTAGGGTCTCCATGGAGACTGGCTGGAGCAATGCAGGCAGGGGCTGCCAGGAAATGGAGTCCGGCCACCAGCCAGATTTGCTATTTTTGCCCATCCCTGCTCTACAGCATCCATTTCTGCTACTGTCAGAGACAGAATATTGAGCTAGAAGGACCATTGGCCTGATCCAGTAGGTATTTCTTATGTTCTTATAAATGCCCCACAGCTTCAGGCTAAGTGTTTCTCTTCCCCTTCTCTCTATATCCCTTCTGGAATAAATGCAGCATATAAGATCACTAAACCTAACACAGACAAATACATTACAATTGTATAACACTTCATCCGTGCCACTTCTCCATTGAGATCAATGATGTTGCACTAATATTGATTTAGCCCATACATTTTATATTGATGTTTTCTGGCATTCTTTATTGATTCTTGAGAAGCACCTCCTAGCTGTTCTGAGTACAGTTTGCTAGTTGTCAAGGTTTTGGTGATTTTGGAACATACACATTAGGTTTTTCAATTCCAGATGTGGTAAATAGTACACAATTGTATATTTATTAACCTAACAACATATGCAATGAGGGCGATACCATGCAAGATCTCAAGCAGTGAATATCAAATGCAGTAAATAATTTTCATAACTATGAAAATATTTAATACAAAAAAACCCAAATCTTCAACACTGGCTTCGTGTCTGTCCTCATTGATTTAGTATAATTATGGAAATCCATAACAGTAATTGACAATAACCTTAACTCATTACAAAGTAAATGCTTGCAGTATAACCGCTGCTTTCACTGGCATGAGCTCATTGCAAGAATTATTCTAACTACAGCAAACCAATTTAAAGCAACAAACTTGCCAAAAAGACAATGATGGACATAAGACATGTTTTAAGGATGTTATCTGTGCTGGCAAGACACAAGCTGCCACAACTGCCAGCAGACCGGAAGTGCTGAAAGAACCCCGACCCCGAGACTTACCAGCATGCCCAACAGCTGGACAGCTGGGGGAAACCCTGGTGCCACTGCCACCATGCTTTATCAGTGCGTGCCAGGTTTAGCTGGCTGGGCAGGGGCCTGGAAATGTTATAAAGATGTGCCTGACATTGGTGAGGAAGGAGCCCAGAAGAGGAAGCTGGGGAGAGAAAAAGCCAGCTTCCACAGAGGCTTGCCCTAGCTGGGGCGAGTGGAAGGATCCAGCTGCAGTTCCTTCATGGGAAGACCCAGAGGAGTCTTCAAACTTACCTGGTGAGTGACAGCAAGACTATCTTAAGCTGCTGATGAGCCAGCCAAGCAGCAAGGAGCACTTGCCATCCTGGTGAAAAACAGAAGATGTTTAACCATTAGTGGGGAAGTAGAGAGAAGTTTCTCTTGCCCCCCATCCTCAAAGAATATATAAGATGGGAGAGACACTATTAATTGATGGTGTAGAGAAATCCTCATCAGGGGAATAGGACATTTACAGAGGCAGTCAGATTGCTTATGGACATAAATTAACTGAGGCTTCTGGCTTAGACATAAGATGCACCAAGTACTTGAGGATTTTTGTGGGCATGCTAGCTGCCCTATTTACCTAATTGTGACTGATGACATTGGGTTGGCACTAGGACAGGGATGTAGGGGAGGTGGAGCCCCAAGATATACCTCTTGACTGAGAAGAATCATGGTGTAAAGGAATTTAAAACTTTCCTCTTTCTCAATATTATAAACATCAAGCATGGTGGGTGAAAAGAGTGTTTGCACCATAATATTTTGCAAATAGGTTCAAACTGTCCAGTACTAAGGGTGGGTGTGCAGAGGAACCCACCTCAAGATGTAAATGCCTGGTTAAGATAACACATGGACGTTTTTACTATCCAAGTGATTTCCAGGGCTTTATATTATTTGTGATACTAATAAAGAGCAAATGGTGTCAGACTTCTCTGCAAGGTCTCTCTTTATGTATATGTTTGGTCACATTTATCTCATGCATCAGAAGAATTGAACCATAAAACCAGAAAGCTGTCACTGTCTCTGGTGAGTTCTAGGAGAGGATGTTTTTAAATCATGGAAAAGTCTGTTTATATATATAGTGTATTTGTATATGTTTTGTATATCTTTTACAAACACAATATATTCTTACAACCCATTTCTGCTTCCTGAAGGTCCTGTTCTTATTGTGAAGGCTATGTAATATTGGTATTGCTAAAACTAAATTGGGAAAGCTGTTTTCTATGTAGAATGGTTGCCTGAATTTTATTATTTGTTTTGGGGGGTTTTGTGAGCACTATCTTAGTGTTGTTTCTCCTCTAAAATGTACAATCATGGTTATCCAACACAGGTCTTATTTTTTGGTTATTTTATTTTTGGCCAATAGCAATTGGCCTTCACTCTTTTCCTTTTTCATAATCTACTAGGTTTGCCTACTTAAGCAAAATTACTTGTTGCTGAAAATAAGTACCAGCATACCAGCTGTTGTAATTGTAGCTCAGGACAACATTACAAGCAACAGTATTTTGGAAGTGGTTGGTAATGTTATTCCTCTAAAGCAGTATAGCACTGACCCTTTTGTTCCCACACAGCATTTTAAAATACTTAAGCATTGTCAGTTGAATGTCAGCTGAACCATGGTCAGTTCCTTACTGGAGCTGCAGCAGTAGGATCCACCATCCTAAAACAGGCCACAACAAAAGTTAGTAAGAAAATGAGCTTTTTGGGGATGAATTTTTCTAGTGGTGCAATGAAGGCTGATGGTTAGGGCCTCAACCACCAGTTAAGGCTGGTGGTGCAGTTGTGTGTCTATCCATGTCAGAAATAGCTAGAGAACTGAAAGAGAGAAGCAACCTAAAAGCCAAGCAGGTAGTAAAAAAGTACAGGAAATATGGCCCTGAGATAAAGCAAGGAGAATGAAGTTTTAGGTGCAGGAGACTGTTGGGGAAGAGTCTTGAAAGAGTAGGTAAAGACATGGCCTTTGGTTGTCTAATTCCTACTGTGTTCTGTGAAACATGATGTTGTGTACAGTTTTAAGTAAAGTTGAAATTGCAGATCTACTGACTTTAGCATGTAACCTATTAATTAAACAGTCTGGAGGGTAGCCAATGTGATGCCAGTATTTAAAAAGGCTCCAGAGCATATTCAGGGAACTACAGATTGGTGAGCCTAACTTCTGCTCCTGGCAAATTGGTAGAAACCATTAAAAAAAATAGTAGTCTGCCAAATAGATGAACAGAACTTGCTGGGGGTGTGGAGTCACCATGGCTTTCATTAAGGGGGTTATGCCCCCTAAATCTACTAACGTTCTTCGAGGCAATAACAAGCCTATTGATCAGCGTGATCTGTTGAATTTGAACTTTGAAAAAAATCCAAGCCTTGCTCTGAATTAAATTTGGCTGAAGGGCAGGAAACAAGGAGTGGTTATAAAAGGTTAAGTCTTACAATGGAGGGAGGTAAGCAATGGAGCCCCCAAGGGTACCTGCCTGGGGGCCAGTGCTGTTTAATTCATAAATTATTTGGAAAGGGAGTGTGAATAGTGAGGTGGACAATTTGTGGCTGGCTCCCAATTATTCGAGGTGGTGAAAAACAAAGCTGGTTATGAAGAGCTGCAGTAGGATCTGATAGAATTGAGTGAATGGTCAATGAAGGTCAGTGTTTTCAGTGAAGAATTAATGCATGGAGGAAAGAATAACTTAAAATCCATATGCATGATAAAGGGCTCTACATTAGCTGTTACTACCCAAGAAAAAGATTGTAGCATTATTGTGGATAGTTCTCTGAAAACACCAGCCTGGTCTTCAGCATCAGTCTAAAAGGCAAATATGATGTTAGGAATTATGAAGTAGAGAATTGAAAACAAAATAGAAAATGTCATGTTACCATGTAAAGCAATGGCATGCTAACACCTTGAATAATGTGGCAGTTCTGGTCTCCCCCGCTTTCAAAAGGATACAGAGGAACTAGAAAAGGTACAAAGAAGAATTACAGGGATGATCAGGGCATGGGGAGGCTTCTATGCATGGAAAAGCTAACTAGGCTATGACTTCTCAGCTTACAGAAAGGTGAAAGAGGTCAGGGTATAGCCGTCTCTAAAATAATGACTGGCATGGAGAAAGTAAAGAGAGATTTACTATTTTCTATCTTTCACAATACTAGAACCAGAGGCGATACAATGAAATTATTAGGGAACAGGTTTAAAACAATAAAAGTAATTATTTTTGATAATGTGTAATTAACTCATGGAACTCCTTACTACAAGATGTTCTGACAGCATATGACATTTTTTATGTTCTTATGTTTTCTTAGTAAATAAACAGGACCACGGAAAGAAATACCTGACTGTCACCAATTTTCTCCTAATGGAAATAACCTACAAGACTAAAAATATAGGATCAGGCCTAAAGGAGTAAAAAAAGAAACCAAAAAAAAAATGAAGTTATTCATAGTGTTAACATGCTTATTTTTGTGAACTTTAAGATCCCTTGATCAAGTCAAGCTGAGTTTCCTTATCTGTCATGTATTCCCACTGAGTTAGTTCGAATTTGCTTCTATTACATATACAATTGAGACCAAGTGTATAAGACCAAATTGCAGAAAAATGTATGTTTTTAGCCTGGGCTTTAAACTACACTATAGATGTATTTAAGGCTCTTAACTCTTATTTTATTTCAAGTGTTCTGAATTGTGGAATGTGTTCTGTGACTAGCTTCAGTGAAATATGCATTGTCTGTGGGCTCTCATGGTCTTATGAAAATGTGTATGTTGGCTAGAAATAAATAAATGGTAATTGTCAAACTGTACTGGATTGGCTCTTTTTTAAACTTCCAAGTTACCTTACAAATGCACAAAATGTACTTGTAGTATCTTAGCTCTAGGTTTTTAATAGGATGCTATGCATGGCTAGACAGTGTCCATAGTAAAAAGAATGGAAGGAGTTATGTTGTAATTAGAAATGAGCACATTATTAGTATATTCAGAGAGGTTCTGGAGCTAGGTCAAAGGTGGTTCATCTGTCTGATAAAGCTAGTTTATATGCTGATAAAACCACATTTCTGAGAAATTAGCCATGTTGGTTTCTCTTTCTGAATAGACACAATGAAGATGACAGACCCATAAGGCACACATTAGGCACTGCTCCCAGCTCCATCGGAGCAGTCCAGTGGGGCCCACCACTCCTGTCCTTACTGGATTGGACTGCTGGCTGCATTGAGCCATGTGGCCAGACCAGAAACTGGCTAGCTGGCTCACCAGGCAAAAAGGTTGAGTGCCACTGATGTATTTTACTGGACCGATTGTATACTGAGGGTGATATTAGACAAGCTTTTGGGAATAAAGTATCCTTCTCCAGGTCTGGGAAAGAAGTCTATTTACATGTACTGATGAAAAATGCTGTATAAGAGCTACAAATTAATTTTTTAATAGAAATGTGCCCATGGTAAGGATAGGATTTTGAGCCAGTATGTTATGGAATTTACTATAGCTTAACACAGGTTTAGAGGAATGGATAAGTTTAGAAAATTATCTGAAATGCCAACTTCTTTTTATTTTCTCTTTATATAGGTTATACTCAGCAGTTTAAAGTCAAAGTATTGAAAGTTTTCAGATACATTAGAATCATTTAATTTATTGCAGACTTGATTTTTAGTATACTTATTATACAATTGCTGAACATAAAACTCTGTATTAGCCTGAGCATTCTCTATGCCTAACTGATGCATGGGGCAGTACAGAAAAGTAAAGGGGTGGGGAAATCAATTGCTCAGACAGGGCAAAAGTTCATCTTTATAATGTACTGTATTATAGTATCATCTTTATTATATGCAGATCTAATGCAATATTCTATATTAGTGTTCAGTATAAGTTTCAAACTACAAAAACCAAAATAAAATTGTGAATGAGTTTGTTTTGAGAACATACTAAATTAGTAATTTTAGTTAATTTCTAGAGTACTATGAAAATATAAATTACTATATAAATGTTTTTATTACAGAATGTTATTAGCTTAACAGTTCCCCATTTTGAGAAATAGAAACATTTTGAACAGACGTTATCTCTAATACACTGCAGTACCCAGCCTCTTTGTTTAAAAGCCCTGGTTCACATGCTTTCGGGGTGTGGTAATAATCATGTCTGGAAATAATTATAGTAGATGTCCTTTAGGTTCAGTGAAACTCTGTTTCAAGTATTCTCCTGAGAGCAAAACCCTGTCCTGGGACTTCAGGCGATGAAATGCCTGAACAAAAGAGCACCTTACAAGGATACTTTTACCCTGAAATCTGAGTTCTCAACCTGCTTCAGGGTCCTATTACCCTCATCACATTGACTATTATATAACAAGGCACATAGGGGACTCCTTGATGATTTGGCATGGCAAGTGGAAAGATGGCAGTATTTCAATGGCAAGCTGAAAATAGTCTGGAAGACCAATCTCTCTTGAAGAATAGCCCCTCAGAAGTTATGTCTGAAGTGTGATTGAGTTTAATCACTTTGTATGGCTAATGAGTCATGTAAATCCATCTACTGAATTGTAAGGGCAGCTGTTTCTCTAGAATAGAGCTGGATTCCATAGACCTGCAGAAGAAAACAAAAAGTACATGTTCTTTAGCCAAATAGCCATTATATGCTAGAATATCCTTTAAAGGTATCCATTGCTATTGTTAATATTGAGTAGCACTTACATGAGTAAGGGCTAGATAATCAGTTGCCTCTTTAAGGCTGTTCTTTTAGAAATATATTTAGGTGTGTAGTGATGCAGGTAGGTACCTTGAAAATTCCAGTCAAGGACATATCCCAAAAAAAAGAATTTAGGAGCCTAAAACAGGCTTTCAATGGATTTTAGCTGCCAAAGTCCAAAATTAACATCCAGAACACCTGCTCAATGGCCTTCTTGGCAAGAATGGCAGTTGGCATCTTTGTTAAGACTCAGACAGGAAATGTTCTCTGAGCAGATGTGCTATCTCTTATTAGATCAACTGTGTAGCTGGAAAAAAGTTCTTTGCAAGCTTTTGGGCATGGTCACTCTTCTTCAGGCACAGGAAGTCTCTGCTGTTCTGGGACTTCAAAGAATGAAAGAAGCTAAACATGTGATAGGATATCAGTGAGAATGTAAATAATTGGAAACTAGTGGGGGAAAAAAATAGAGCAGGGAAGGGAAAAATGAGGGGGGAAAAGAGCCAAAGGCGAGTAAGGGAGACTCTACAGTAGTAGATTTTCAAGGACTCTGCTTTCCATATCCCAGGTAGGTAGAAATACCTGCCTGCAACTCTTTTTACCATGCTTGTTTCCGACCAAATCATGGCCTTTGAACTAGATTCAGCCCATGGAGCCACATCATCTCACCCACCAGGCTTTCCACAGATTTGGAAATTTGGCAGTAAAAAGTGGTGGTAGCATTAATTCCCCTGGCTTCTACAACTGTAGCAATTAATGCTGCCACTGCTCATCCTGCTGTCAAACTCCTAGACTGTAGGCAGCCCTGCTGTCCTGCAGGCAGGATTTGGAGTAGACTGACCCATGGTGCTGCCTGGGGGGCAAGAAATTTGGTGGTGGGAGACTCTGCTGCCTAATTCCAGCCCTTTTGGCCGGATGATGTGGCCCTGCATGCTGGATTTCAGCCAGCAAATGGGCCCTGTATTGCACATGTATTGTTGCACATTGTATTGTTAGTCATCTGGTCTGTAGATCAGGATGAGTTGGCTACCACTGCTCTAGAAAAGGCTGAGAGCTCCAGCAAATCCCTTTGCTTAGTGTTTCCTTTTGGGAAACTCTGCATGGCACCCCATACTGAGCAGATGAGTTGTTTGATGATAATACTTTAAGGTGACATCTCCCCCCATGAATTGTGGGGAACTAGGATGCCCAAATCTGTTTTTGGCATTCGCTTTTGGGACCAGACAGCTCAAAGGAAGGTGTTCCAACAGCAATTTGTTGACATTTTGGGTTTTTATTGGATCTTGGACACCTTGGGTTTTTTATTGGACACCTGTCTGTATCCTTCAGTGCCTTGGTGCTTTTCAAGGTCAGCCCCCTAGTTCTTTTGGATGAAAAATATAATAGGAGTTGGGAGAGTGCGTCCCTGAAACAGAAGTTCTTGGAAATGAGACCTACCTGAAGTAAGGAGAGACAAGTATGTGTTAAAGTACAAGAAACAAAGGTTATGGGAAGAAGATCAGTCCCAGTAAGAGGAGCTTTTGCTGCAGTAAAATGAGCAGAGCCATTACCAGGCTTTGTGGCACCGAATGCAGGTCATGTGGAGAGGGTCCCCAGTGCTCTACTGTGTAACCTTACTTCCATTTGATTTGGCTGTCCCCAAATGAGGGTGCTTGGTGCCAGTGCACTGCTGGCACAGCTTTTGCAATGGTACTGGTAATGGGCAGCTGAAAACACATGAGAGCTAAGTCACATGCTACAGAGAGAAAAGAGCCTTTAGAAGCCTGTGAGATATACTAAGAAAATGTATTGTTTTATATTAACAGCTTGTCAGGTGCTAAGATACTGTGGTGATGAACCTATATATGTGGGGAGATCAATCATTGTGATTACTATGACATTATGGAGAAAAAACTTTCCCAAAGGACCAATCAGTTCTAGATCAACACTATTATAAAACAAAGGACCTGGTTTATGCAGCCTTTAGTTGAAAGAAGATCAAAATTCAGCCTCAGATATGCAATTTTTCATTAAGCAAACCTCTGCTAGCAAATCTCTGCTGGTGTCTTAAGTATCAGGACAAGGTGGTAGTCCAGAGCTATTCTGAAGACACTTGAAAAATCTAGATGACTGCTTTTCTTTTTTAAAATATATTGGAAAGAAGCAAAGAAATGAAAACCTACACCTTTATGTTACCAGCAACTTGTCTGCAGCATATTTGTTAATTCATTTCCCACTGAATTATTGCTCAAACTCAGTGCTTCCTCTAAGTAGCCATAAAGGAACAGAGAATTTTTTTAAACTAAAAGCAAACCTCAGCAGTCCCCAGTTCTATCAAGAAGAAAGGAAAAGTCACAATGAAGAGCTGGTTTAAAACCCACTTTTTCCCTCTATTCTTTCAGCGTTTGAAATTAATCAGATTTAGACTGAAGGTGTGCTGATTCTTGCCCATCTACTATTCTATGTGAGAATGTGGTACTGGAATTAGAGAAGTAAAAAAACCCACATTTTAATTGTGTGGACTTCAATCAGTTTAAGCTGGTTAGAAACCTTGACCAATAAATCAATGGGTATGTGACTGTAAACACCTACATTGACATGGAAATTGCACAGCAGAGAATGGAAGCCTTTCTGATTGCATTTGCAATAAAAATGTAAGCATTCTCAATACTGTTGGGTCCCCTACAAACTGAATGCTGATTTCAGCAGAATCTAATTCATTCCAGATGGATCATTTCTTGCATGGTAGAGTTGAGTTTGCGAATGATGGTTTTGGCTAGACTCTTTCATGGTGTTCCTGAGACAGGCTGCCTGGATCTGACTGATGTGTGAGCAATTTTTTCCCCCAGAATTAATTCTATGGGAAAACACAATGGACTTGTTTTGCCTCGAAAGCTTATTTATATATGGACAGAATATACTGTGCTGTTTACTCAATAAATTTTAAAAAATGACTTGCAGGATCCTAGTTTGAAGTGTACCACTGGTTACCACTGAAAATGCCTAGGAAACCTACGTGAATTTGTAACCTCCCCTCAGACCATATTATTTGGCAAAATGGCTACCCATGCTCAAGGCTGGATTAACGCATAGACAAACTAGGCACATGCTTAGGGCCCTAAGTGAAGAAGGGGCCCAGTTGTGCTTATTTTACATATTATAATTATTGAGTGAAAAAAGTAATATTAAGTAGGGACCCATAAGCTGGTTTGCCTGAAGCCCACTAAATCCGGCCCTGCACATGCTCCTTAAAGGAGGGGCTAGAGTGTCCAAGGATTTTACTGCTGAGCAGGGACCCTGGTTTTCTTTGATTTAAAAAAAAAAAAATCCCAATTTTTGGTTAAAAAAAAAGTAACCCCAAATCCACATTTTTCCATGATTTAAATGAAACGCCACTAAGATACAGATTGATATATATTGGTATTTCATTTAAATCATGGAAAAATGTGGATTTGGAGTTACCTTTTTTAACCAAAAATTGGGGATTTTTGTAAATCAGAGAAAACCAGGATTCCTGCTGTTGAGGCAGCACTCTCTTAGGGTTTAACAGAGTCCGTCTGCTAGTAGAAGAGATTCCCATTCAACCTTCTTCCCATAAATACCTATCATAAACCACAATTCCATTTTATGAGGTGCTCTGCAAGCAGAGACCAAATAAAAGATGGGCATCTTCCTATAAAGTTTACAATCTGCGTACAAAGCAAGGCATGACAGATGCAGGCAAATAGATATACCGCTCTATATTCTGAAACACAGAGACAATTTGGGTCAGGTGGGTTTTTTTGTTTGTTTTTTGAGGTTTTTTGGTAGGAATTAAAGCAGAGATTCAAGGGAAGAGTTGAGAGAGTAATGAGGTAACTTTGCAGTTATTTAGGAAGATCCTCTTCAGGTGTGAGAAGCAGCATGGGAGAAAGGTCACAGGTTTCAACTTCTTCCATTGTGGCCAACATTGGAATTCTGTTGGAATTCTTTATCCTAGAGATGGTTAACAATGCATGATGGCTTAGGGTGACTACATGATATGGTACTGATCCAAATTGGGCTATATTGGAGACTGTCTCAGATAAGAGTGAAAGGCAAATAAGGAACAAAATGGTGAGAGGTACTGGCAGGGTGTTGAGGCATGTTCATACTGCGTCCCTGTTGTTCTTGAGAATGCCACTGAAGACAATTGTTCTGCTTACCTGCTCCTAATTTCACATGCCAAACCTGGCAATGCTGCATCAAAGCGATTCCAGGCGTTCCCTTCACTGCCACTTACAAGCACTTCAGAGGCCGAGCTCTAGTGCAGGTGAGAGGACCCCCCCAGAGTGGCTTCACTACTGCATTACTTTGATGTGTAAGTCGTAATAATTGAAAGGGGCTGTGGCAGCCTCAGGAACATCAGAACATGGTGTAGATCAGGGGTGGGCAGTTATTTTGGGCAGAGGGCCACTTACTGAGTTTTGGCAAGCCATCAAGGGCAGCATGACAGGTAGCCAGGGGCAGATAAATATTAATTTTCTAAATTTTTTAGGGATGCCTCTGGCTGGATAGAATGGCCTGGTGGGTCACATTCAGCCTGTGGGCCACATTTTGCTCACCCCTGGTGCAGATGGACAGTGCCCTGGTATCAGGAGAAGCTTTCTCCAATGTCAGTGAGTCCCCATTTGTGTTTTAGAGTAGATGAAAAAGAGAAAATAGTGTGCTATCGTGTACCCCTCAGTTCAGTCAAACTATGCTTATTTGGCTGGATAAGTGTGGCTCTCAATTGGGAGACTTACAGAGGAACAGCTGTAGGTCTTGGCCTCATGGAGTTATTTATATGTTCATATGGTTTCTACACTCCCTTAACTTGGCATAAGTAACTGCAAAACTGCAAGAAAATGGGGAATCAGACACATATAATGGACCTGATTCTCCACAGCCTTGCACCTATGCACAATGTTTCCATTGAGGTGTAGCAAGGATGTATAATTGGGAGCACTGTTGGACAAGCTTTTGGGCAACAAATGCCCTTCTTCAAGTATAAGGCAGAGGCAGATGCAAGCAGAGCTAAATATCAGTGAAAAAACAGGCATGGAGGGATAGAGAAGAGCTGTGAACTAGAAGTGAAAGGGTGTTATTAGCAGCTGTTACAGGATAGTAGAATAGGCAATCTAGTTACTGGCAGAGTGAGACCATTCAAGAAGGGAGAAAAGTAGTTATTATTTGTGCCATGTAGGGAGAGAAGTAGCAGTATTTTTTGGTTGTAATGAACCATACAGTCACTATCTGTATTAGGAGCAGGTTTTTACTGTCCAGTAGAGGTATGATTATCTGTTATCCAATCTTTAGGAGGTGTTTTGTACATTTCCTTTGTGCATAAGGATTGAGAGGTCAGAGAGGGAGTGGTTGTAACGTTTACTCCCACCTTCCACGTTATAAGCAGAATTTTATTTCACCTCATGAATGGCGAAAGTACAGTTTGCAATTAATACTGAGTTACCCAATTAAAGTGTAGGAATAATCTCTTACTGACTCTGCGTAAGTGCCTCCCGTACAAGAATAGGCACACCCTCCAGCTGTCTCTCTTCCCATAATGGAAGTGCTCTGAAAGGATACCAGAATAGCTTCTACACTTTTTAGCTGGGTAAGAGTGTTGGTCACAAGATGCACTTCTGTTCTCCATTAGGTGAAATAGGGTTCTGCCCAAAATCCCCAGCCCTGAAAACACTAGCTCCTTTGTTTCATTTTATGCGTTGGAGTAACACAATGGACCTATCCTTGTGTCAGATAAATTTACTTTGTTTTCACTCTGCAGAGCTTGGTCTGCTTTGCTTCACATTAATATAATAAATACAACTTGATTTATTCAATTGTAATTCAGTCAGCAGTTATCACTAGTGTGCAAGAGGACAAGCCCCACTGTGGTGTGCCTTCCCTCCCAATTACCCCAGTGATTTCAGGTGTAAATGAGAGTAGAATTTAGATCAAAGTTTTTCCGATTAAAATGTTGTCATTATCATAGAAATTTCTTATTACTCTTTTAATAATGGACCAAAATAGCAACCACAATTCCCTCAGGAAAAAAATCTGTTTTCAGTTAGGCAGCATGATGTGATTTTATTTTTAAACCCACAGAGAGAGAGAGAAGTACTCAAATGTCGCAGTTAAGAGACCTGGTTTTCTCACTGAAATGGGTATAAAATTAGGATAATCTTATTTAGGCCAATAGAGTTATGGCAGTAGCAGACAAATTGGGGCCAGTTCTCACAAGAGGGAAAATGGCCATGTCAGAACAGGGTTACAATATCCATCGTGGCTTTTACTGCCTACAATCCTTCTTCTCATTGACATGATATTTATTCTCTCTGGCAGGTTGAGGAAGAATCATAATTTCACATTTTTACTTGCATTTTTCCCTGAGCTTTAATGCCCCCCACAGTTGTTGCTAGCATGTTCAGTGATCACACTTGTAATGGTAATGAAGCCTTTTTTATTACTCTGACACTGAACTCATGTCTATCCAGCTTTTTAACTTACTATGTAGAGATGTAAAATATGTCTCCATGAGTCAACTCTGGTATCATAAATACTCTATTATGGGATATTAATGAAAGGGACTGCCAAGGTAGCCATCGTGCTAGCATAGCAGAGGGCCTGTAAAAAGGTAATAAATCACAGCACTTAACAGCCAATCTACAATACTCCACATATAAAAATGTGGTCATTGTCAGATATATGGCTCTGTGTTCTCTTAGTCCACCAGTTTGCTGACACACATAACAAAAATAGCCAGTATAATGACCTTATCAAGTGTTACCAACCTCCATTTATATACTACTAGTCCCCTGCATGCACAGTGCAAATTGTAGGCATCATAAAGACACATCTGTTAGCTGAATAATACCACTTACCATATGGTCCATGAAAAGAAATGTAGGGGAGAAGTTAGCAGTGGAGGTAGATGCAAGCAGGCCAGAGGGACCACAGACTAAATCCCTCAAAGCCTGCAGAATAAAGCTGTGGAAACACCACCTGGAATGTATGTTATACTGAATATGACTTCTCAGTATAATAACTGGTAGGAATTTATTTTATTTTACAATACGAGTGATCAGGGTCAATCTTTTTTTTATTTCTGTTTACATAGCTCCAGCTAGGAGAGATTTTCCCTGAATGCAGAAGCACAGAGGGTTTGCTTTTCATACTGTGATAGTGCCTAGGACAGACAGGTTTCTGAGGACCACCAATATTATATCACCTCTGCGAGCTTTTCCATCTCCAGAGAAGTTAAGGAAAAAAGCTTATCTTCAATAATTCCACAATGAGATTATTTTTCTTCATCTCAGCTAGATATTGCAAAGACTGTGGAAGCAAAAAATGAGTCTTCCTGCCTTATTTAATTTCCAAATCCAGAACAGCGAGTTTAAAATACATACCTGTACTCAGTTTGGTTTATTGATAAAGAATTGATGTACATAAATGGTTGTGGATACAATGCCCCAGAGAGCTTGAATTTGGGATTTATTTGATTGCTTTTATGGTATTTCAATATAGGAGAAGTGTAAAACATCTGAAACTTCTGATTTCTTTGAGTTAAAAATGACCACCCAATCTAACCTCCCCAAATGTCTGTACATACCCTCATTGTCAATGCATTATAAAATAAGGAGTTCATCTCAATATATCAATCTCAGGTAAATTGGGATGGGGGGGTTGCAGAGGAGATTGGGGAAGAGGCAAGGTTCTTAGGGGGCATTGACAGAATCAGGGGGGCTCATATGGTCCATGGGGAGGTTTGGGGGTTGTGGGGCACTCTCCCCCACCTCCTGGGACCATGGGCTATTTTTAGCCCCCCACCCAGAAAAAGAATGGGGATAGGGGTGGGTGTTGACAAAAGAAGTAAAAATAGCCCAGTGGTGGTAGGAAGTGGGAAAAGTGCAGCCCTGGGGCTAGGGTCAGAAGCTAGGCTTTTCTACCCCTGGAGCTGTGCTGGGAACTGTACAGAAGTTCAGGACAGTTGAATTGGTCTAACAATTGACCAACCTGATTTAAGTTAGACTTGGAGGTAGGGTTAATTTAGATCAGGTCAGTTATTTTTAAAAACTGATCCAACTGTCCTGAACTTCTGTATAGTTTGTATTAAGAACAACTTAAGTAGGGATCCAAATGTAAGATCCACACCTGGATAAACTAAGCTAAATCAGGTGGTGATTTTTAACACAATCTAACCTCCCCTCAATCTCCCTGGATGTCTGTATGTACCCTGAGACATTAACATTAAGTATAATGGACAAGGTATACGAGCACACAGTGAAAACAGAAGGAACTGCAATATTAAGCATAGCATGTCAGAACAGTCACATGCTGCACAGTGTTTATTTGCCAAGTCATCCGTGAACAGATTAGAACAAGCATCTACATTTAAGCACTTCTAGGTCCACCGGGGAGTGCACCCCCCCTCCCCCCCGCTTTCCCCTGGCTCGGCGAATAGTGCCTTCTGGGTCTGGGGGAGCACCTGAGGTTCCCCTGTGGCCAAATCACCAATTGCTGAGCTGGGGGAGCATAGGAGGGCCCTCCCCGTGTGCTCGGTGGCAGACCCAGAACTGGACCAGAAGTACTTCTGATCCACTTCTGGGTTTGTCGCCAAGCATATGACCTTGCCCCACCCTGGTCCCCCATGTTCCTGTGGGATGCTCCATCCCTGCTGTGGGACTCTCCTTCCCCATTGGCAATCTGGTGCCCCAACCCCAGACTCAGGAGGCACCAGTCACCCCTGTTTGAATGTGTGTGCTATTCTGTTTGAATTTTGTCAAGAACAACTGAGAGAGAGGTTCTGAAATAAGAACTGACTTAGGTTACTGCAAAACAGAAACATGTTATTTTTGATGTTTGAAAGTATTACATGAGCTTTTCATGTTCACCACCTGCTCTTCTGCAATATAGCAGGAGTACAAAATATAAGCTAATGTCCTGGGAGAAAGAGGACATTAGCACGTCACCAAACTAATCTTTCAAATTGAAGACAAATGGGGTAAGTTTTAATTAACTAGAAGACTGAATTTGAACACTGACAATTTCAACACTGACAAGTGCAAGGTATTGCACCAGGGGAGGAAGAACCAGCAGCATACCGATAGGCTGAGGAGCTCCCTTCTTGTCAGCACAGAGGCAGAAAAGGATCTTGGAGTCATTAAATCGATTCCAAGATGAACATGTGCCACCAACGTGGGGATGCGGTCAGGAAGGCTAACTGCACCTTGTCATGCATCACAAGCAGATCCAAGGAGGTGATCCTCCCCCTCTATGCAACACTGGTCAGGCTGCAGCTGGAGTACTGTGCCCAGTTCTGAGCACCCCATTTCAGGAGGGATGTGGCCAGCATCAAGATGGTCCTGATGAGGGCCACTCACATGATTGGGGGCAGCAGTGCAGGTCCTATGAGAGGCTGTGGGACCTGAACCTGTTCAGCCTTCACAAGAGATGGCTGAGAGGTGATCTGGTGGCCATCTATAAACTTGCTAAGGGGAACCAGCAGGCAATGGGAAAGACTCTGTTCACCTGAGCACTTCTGAGAGTAACAAGGAATAATGGCCATAAGTTGACTGAGAGTAAGTTCAGGCTAGACATCAGGAGGCACTACTTCAGTCAGGGCAGCTAGGAGTTGGAACCAACTTCCAAGGAAAGTGGTGCTGGCTCCTACCCTGGGGGCGAGTGGGGGCAGGGGGCGGATCTTCAAAAAGGAGGCTAGATAAATCACCTAGCCGGGCTTGCTTGACCCCAGCATTCTTTCCTGCGATGGCAGGGGGGTGGATGTGATGATCTGCTCAGGTCCCTTCTGACCCTACCAACTATGAAACAGGGATTCCCCATTACATCAAAATGCATTCTGCTTAAAATTAGGATCTAGAATAAAAGAAATTGACTTTACCAAAAGCAATGGTGAAAGTAGCAATGGAGCAGCCTTTCATACTTACTGCTTTGAGTCTGCTTTCAAAGGGCCCAGCATACCTAAAAGGTAGCACCCACAGATCTACAAGTCAGATGGGCCCTCTCAGCAGAAGATAGTTGTGAAGCTGGCTGGCTTCTAAAGACACTTGTACAGTCTTGCTATCACTTGCTGCCTATTAGAGCTGAACAATTTTTTTTTGTTATGAAAATAGTTTGTCAAAAAATAAAGGTAGTTTTAGGTCAACTAAAATTATTCAGTTCAAATTCAGTGAACAATTTAATCCCAACAAAGCATTAAAAAAAAATCTGAATAGTTCAAAACAATTTGTGTCAATGATTTAGAAACAAAAACCTCAAATTAAATTTCATTTCAAATCAATATTTTAATTTGTTTATGTTGATAAACACAATTAAAAAGGATTAAAAATACCCCCACCCCTATTTTTTTTTCTTCTAATAAGAAGGAAAATTATTCATTCAGATCTACCCAAAATATATATATTTTTTTCTTTCTGGGGTTCAGCCAGTGAACTGAAGAATTAATTTGTTACATAGCTCCAACTGCAATCCTTCACTGTAGTTGAAGGTAGAAGAGAGTTAGATTTCTAATTGGGAAATAAATTAAACTTTTAGCAGGGCTCAAAGCTGTGGCAAAGCTCATAAGTTAAATGGTCAAATTAATAAGAAATCCCATACAACCCCAACATTTCCAAAGCAGTTCTGCACCAGAAACCCTGTCAGTGTTCACACAAAGCATGCAAGCACATATCAGCACTGTGTAAGAATCATCTGCTTGTTTTACTGGCATGCCTATTTCTAATGTATGCACTATTAAGAAGAAAGGGGAATGGGCAATAGCAATTCATCTCGATTTAACTGCTGCAAAGGTCACTAGAAAAAGCATTAGTCTAAATCACTCCACTGTTTTTGGATCAAGGACAGTTTTAGTCATTCTGTTAGATTGTCAGGGTCTGCTTCTGATCTCAAACATGTATACATCAGAAATCATACCACAGAGGAGTGATATGGGTGTCAAACCCATACATGTGAGATCAGCACTAGGTTCTCAGTATTAGTTAATATTGGAATTTCCATGGTGACCACTTGATATAGTTACAAACAATTCGAATTTCTTCAAGTTCATATCCTTGTCATCACTTGGAAAATGTATTTTTGGCTTCCTTGCTTTTCTGAATCTGTGGAAAATAGCTTAGCTTTTTCAAATAAATTATAATGATTTAATAACCAGTGAATGTCTGTCTACAAATAAGACACAGTCTACATGTAGCCTTGAATCCAGAGAGAAGCACAATGGATTTCAGTTCTGTCTTGCATGCTTTCCTGAAGATCGATGGATATAGTTTATGCAGGCTGGTCTCATGCAAAGCCACCACTGATCTTTCAGCCCTGAATTCTCATGGGAATAGGGTATGGAGGGGTCTGAATTAAAAATAGGGGCTATAAAAAAAAAATTTCTCAGTTCAGGGCATAGCTATTTCTTCTGCTTGCAAGTATAGAGGACTCCCCATGGGTGGCTCTTCCCCTTGCTGTATAGCGGGGAGGGGGGGGGGGGGAACTGCTGCCTCCATAGGCCATTTTACTAAAACAAGCACCCTCCAGCAGCTCTCCCAGTAGAAACTATAATTGTTCATTCAAATTTGTCCCAGGGCAAATGCCCCCCCTGGAGGAAAAAGATCTTCCAGACTGATACCCAAAAGACCTCCCTTGTCAGAGAGACTGTTGTTTCACAAGAAAGAATGCTTCTGTTCTCCCCTCTCCAAGTTTGAAGGGAAGTGGATCAGTGGAGTAAAGCCCACTGCCCATTTTTCCAGATTGGGGAACCCTGCTCTGGGAAACAGACTAGAGGTTGGCCTGCTGCTCCCTTGCAGAGAAGAGGCAGGTGCAGGCAGATTGCTTGTACTGCTCCCTTTTCCAGAAAGATTCATAGTGGTGAAAATTTAAAGAAATTAGCACCACTAGAAATACTCGAGACCTTTCCCTGTAACGGGCACTGATGATCTTTATGTCTGGAGCCAGCAGCAAGGACTACTCATTTACTGAGCCATACTCCTTTCTTGGGCTGGGGAACACAACAGGACATGTTCTCTCTGGCTGTTACTGAACTGCCCCATCAGTGGAAGAACAGTTCAGCTCCTGCACCTGCAAGAATGGATTCCTTTACATTGTGTTAAGGGGCCACTTCCCAATGGATCGCCAGCATTCAATTGATTTTTTCCTTTGTACCCTGTTGCCTCCCAGCTGCTTTCCTTTGAAGGGAAATTCACACAAAACTTCCTGAGGACAACCTCAAGGCTTGCACTTTGTCCAGTGGATGTCTTGAAGAGAGTGAGTAGAGAGATGACTTCCATAGATAAACCTGAAGACCAAGAGATGGAAGAGCCAATAAGTAAGTATACCTGACTTACTCTTTGTGAGCTGCACTGACTTTTACTTTTACATTGTTAAGGCAAGGTTCTTTGGGTAAATCTGACATTGCTAAGATGCATTGTCTATTAGGATTGTCCTACAACAGCTCCTGTGTCTTCTTTATGCTTCTTAGGTGATGGCATATTTAAATTATGCCTCTCAATTGCATTTTAATTTCTTTTATAAATACCTTTCCATTGTGACCAAAAAAGTAAGAAAGCAAAAGAAATGGGTGGTAGAGACTTTGAATATTAAGAAACTAATAATAGCACTTTGCTGCCAAGATAGAAAGGAATTAACTGGAGTTCCTAAATGTAAGAGCTGATGCTTAGGATGAAACAAGTGACAGCAAATATAGTATTAGTTATTTTCATCACACATTTTTTTCCCCAGAGCTTTCAAGTCTGTCAGGGCTCGGCTGTAAACTATCCTCAATGCATATATAGAACATCATCAGTGCATCGGTAAAATCTTCCTGAAGTGATTGTGCCCAGTAGCTTTGATAATTTTAGCTGGCTGGTTTTGCAGAATATGGCTACTGCCTTTATTTATATGTCTGGAGCACAGAAAACAAATGGGAATAACCTTTGTGAGCTTGTGCCCCACTTGTAATTGATTACAGTTTTACATCCTCCATGTTGTAAATCATGCAGTGTTTCCACTAATTTTTTTGTCTTTACAGCTTAGTTTCTAATAAAATATGAAAACAATGATTTTTGTATCTTTTTTTATTGCTGAATCATTTAGCACACACTACTAAATATGCTGGAAAAGTATCGTTTGGCATTCTTGCTTCTTTAAAAATCTCAGAAGCTTGGGACCAGCCACGTGAATTTATGAAGGCTGAAGGTTCACCAGCACTTTGGCTTTCCAGAGTTGGATCTTTTTTCTCCTCTTACCACCTAAAGGAAGCCCTCCTAGCTAAAGCTTAGCTGAACCAACCTGGAATAAATTAAGAATGCAAATCATTCAAGCATGATGTGCTTTACTTGTGATATGATTCACATTTCCATTCTGAGAAGCATTTACTGTACCTTGCTTGGTTTATCTAGTAAGGATGACACACACAGATTGAATGGGAGTGCAAAGCACCTTTCCCCTTGCTTTCCTCTGGAAAGTCCTAAAATGTTCCTTCCTGGGAGTCCCCATTCAGCAGCAGGCTGGCCATTTGTTCTTTTAGAGTGAGCAAGCAGGTGCTGCTTTACATGAAGCCCATATGTTCTTCCACAAGCATTATCCAAAACACCTACAGCATGGCCCATGGTACAGAGGCAGGCTGCCAGATATTCAGCAAAGATTTTCTTTCCATCCCAAAAGGGGAGATGCACGTGTTGCAATGCCTCCCATTATAAGACATGCAGTAGAAGTCAAGAAGCAGTCAAGCTTATCAAAGCCCATATTGACCTTGCTCCTACCATTATATGTATATACCACAGCCCAGGAAAAGATTACACTACTGCAGTGGCAATATCCACAGCAACCAGATAAACATCTTGCATGTAAAATAAAAGTAAGATTTAAAAGGAGAAGTACACCAATTTAAGGCTAAGAATGCCTCACTTACCTCAAGTCAAAGGAAATTGAGAGCAGCAGCAGCAGCAGCAAGCAATAGTTGTTCATGGAGGTAATTAAACAAAAATGTTCCTATGATAACCAAAGGGGGGGGGGGGAAAAAACCACAAAAAAACCCAAACAAACACCCATCAATGGATAGCTATCTGGAACCTGAGTTAAATGGACAGTGCTTATATTTCAGAGCCAGGGGTGATTTGTGTTTAACTTTAGATGGATACATTAAAAAACAACAAACAGTGGATTTGCATTGCCAGGGAAAAAGCACACCATGTCTGCTAGTAAAAAAACTGCTGTACCTTGGAGGGAAAGTGACCACTTCAACAGATGCTAACACTAACCAAGGTTAAAGTGATACTTGTAAGCCAGGTGTTAGATCTAGCAGCTTCATGAGGATGGCTTACTGGTAGTATTTTTTGTATAGTTTTATGATCAGGTTGTGTTTATATGCATTTCAGAGCCTTGACAAACTTTCGTAAACTGAATAAGCATGGCCCGATTCTGCTCTTCTTCTTTATAAAAACCTTAATTAGAAATATACATCCTCAGTGGAGTGATCTTACTATGAATCTAAACCCAAGCCACAATCTGCAAATGGATACTCTCCTCAGAAGCATACTCATATACCTTGAGAGGTCACAGAGTAAAAAGCTGGCAGTTGGTATTTAGTAGTGGCATACCCATACCTATTCCCAAACTGTAGAGTCCATAGCTTCTGGCATGGTGGCACAGACCAAGATCTTCAGGAAGGTTTCTCTTTTTATTCTAGAAGGATGACTCACAACATGCCTGCAGTAAGAAACGGTTAGTTCAGTCTGTATTCTGTGATAACTATGAGCTGCATGGGACAGTATTAAAATCTGATTGGAAACCCTATAGTTGCTGTAGAGACCATAGGCAACTGGTGCCTCCTGAGTCAGGGAGGGCACTTGTCCCCCCCAGCAGCCGGTCAGCAACTGAGGGTGGGGGCAGGCCCTGTGGCCAATCGTTCCAACTCAGGAGTGGCAGGGGCACGTCCAGAAGTACTAGTGGTGCTCTTCCTGGAACCCCTACTTCCTGTCTGGTGCTCTCAGGGGGGGCACCAGCACTTCTGTCTTCCCCCTGCCCATTACCTAAGCAGGGAATACATGTGAACCCCCGTGCACCCCTTCTGCATCACCACTGGTAGAGATGGCCCAAAACTATGAAGTTTCAGATAAAAACCTAAAGATTCCTTCAAGTTTGGGGCTATTTAGAGTCATTCTTTTGGATTAGACCCAAAGATGTGTCCAGGCTGCACAATCTGAATTTGAATTTTTCCAGGGTCTCATGTATGGTTTCATATTGGACTTCACATATACTATTCCTAAGAGACTCTTTCAAAACTATTTTGAGTACATCTGCTAGGAAATATTAGGTACCATCACAGTATTTGAAAATATTAGAATTTAAATAAATATGGGCATGATTGTTTCAGATAAGATTAAAACTATGAGTTGTGCTTCTGAGTTCAGAGACTGATTCTGACATTCTGGTCCCTGTGAGAAATACTTACTTCAATGAGAGGTTAATTGAACACACTTATGATTATTCCTGAATAAGGGGAATTTTTAATCCCGATAGGTTCTCTCATCTTCTCTAACTGTAAAGGGAAAACAAAACAAAACAAAAAAATAACTAACTATCAGGAGAGAGAGTTGTACAAGATAATATTGTATTCTGTCTGGGCTAAGTTAATAGGAAATTCCCGAGTATAGCACTTGAACTACAGCTGAATAAGGTCACATTTTCAATCTACCTACTCATTCCATCACACAACATCAATAGCTCCTGTCATAACATCTGCTTTATTTTAACTACATCACAAACAGTAGTAGCATGTGGAAGTGTGATGAAACAATAGAACCAGGATATTTGGCCAGCAATATGAGTGAATGATATCTTTCCTTAAAATTCAGTTTATTAATATAATGAATTAGCTGTTTGACCCTACAGAGCTTAAGTTTTTGGAGAAGTTACTTTCATATTAGATTTTAAAAAAAGAACCTCTCCCTACCAATTTTGAAGCTATAGGCCCAGACAATGAAGGCATCTTGCATGCTGTACCTGGCATGAGGGGTGTGTGGGCCCTATGCCATTCATATGCCTCACTCCACTCATCCAGTCTGCAGGGCCAGACGAGTTTGACCCTCCCATTTTACAAGAAGAATAAAAGAACATAATGTAGGCAGATGGGGTATTATCACAACAGTCAGCAATGTGATGCTGTAATAGCAGGCACTTTGTATGCAAGATATAGAAGGTGGTATACTGTACTTCAGAAGTAGGCAAAATATAGCCCACCATGCCATTCTATTCAGCCTGCAGGACCCCTAAACATTTTGAAAATATTTATCTGCTCCTGGCTGCTGTCAAAGATGACAGGAGTCAGGGGCAGTAGGACCCAGGGGGAGACAGTAGCAGGAGGCAGAAGTCAAGTCTCACCCCCAGCCATTTCCTTGCTTTCCTGCCCCTGCCCTGCTCCAGCACCACGTGGCTCCCAGCTTCATTGCCCAACTGGCTCTTGTGTGGGACATGCCCTAGGCACACGCACACATACCCCAGCATAATATACACCCACAGCCCCCTCACACTGCCATACATGCAGACCCCCACACCACTTTACACACCCTAGCCACCCTCCCCTCACACAGTCCCCCACAAACCCCACACATCTACAAACCACACCCACATGTTCCCTCACTCCATGCCTATCCACCCTCACAGACACACCCACACCCTCCCCCACACTTGACAGCCCCCCTCAAACCTGTACCACCCTCCCCACAATATACAAGAGTAAGACTTCATTAAGCTATTATATACAACCACCTCTATGTAAACGACAGAAACATATGTAAAATCAAAACAAAAACATTCATTAATTTTATTTAAAAATATGTTTTAGAATTCAATTTGGTATTTTTCATGTTCTGAGATGGCAAAGTCCCTTGTTGAAAGAAGTACTTCCAGGGGCAATGGGAGGGACTTCTGGTGGCAAAGGTTGGGAGTTAGGGGGTGGTCACCAGTCCCAAGATAGTGATCAGGGGTCAGGGCACCTGTCAAGGGATGGAGTTACCCATGCAGACCTTGATAGCTTTCCAAAACTCATTAAACAGCCCTCCTCCTGAAATAATTGCCTACCCCTATAGTTTGAGCACTATAAGAAGTATTTCTCTAGGTGGAGAAAATGAATGATCTTCAGACATACGCAATGAAGAGGACAAAGGAATTGATAGCCATTTTCAAATATTGGGAAAGCCACTGTGAAGATGGTATCTTTTCTATGCCACCCATTATTTTACATACCTACATCATATACTTCTTGGTAGTTTAAGATTCAATGAAGATGAAAAACATTGTAAGTTAGGGCTAGAAGGGACCTCAGGAAGTCATTTAGTCCAAGTCTCTGCTCAAAGCAGGACCATCCCCAACTAGACCATCCCAGATAAAGCTTTGTCTAGCCAGGTTTTGAGAACCTCCAAAGCATGGAGCTTCTACCCTCCATTTTGCCTTCCCAATTCATAAGCAAATTAACTTGCTTACTCCATTTTTTTCTCCAGTTGTTTCTGGCACATTCTAAAAGAGAACCTTCTTTGTTTAAAAAAACCCAAAAACTTATGTTAGAGTCTAATACTGTCAAAATGTTCATGAAGAGGATAATCTCTAAAGATGTTTGTGGTGTTAAGAAAGCAGATGGTATACAATATGTTAGGAGCACATTGATGGAAGTACATAAATTGTAAAAGATACACAAATCTGTAAGATACAGATGTCTGATATTTTTGGTAATTTGTTATATTCAATTTTTTGTTTCAGAAATACTTTTATAAAGCAAATAGACTAGAATGTTTAGCCCACTTACTGCAATAAATACTTTCTGCCATATTTATTGGGCTGCAAATTATACAATACTTACTAATATGATCAACACCATTCTCCTTTAAAATTCTCAATAATTTTTGATGGTATATCACTTCATTTTCCACTAATTTAGGGTCCCTTGCCACCTCATTAAGGCAGAACTCTGGAAGCGACAGGAGAAATTATTTTACCTTGCAAAGGCAAGTCATTCAACTTCTATGATTATCCTTTCAAATGCAGCTGCTTAGGGCAAACTAGTCTTTCATGTCTAAGCACCTGAACTTTGGGGTGATAACTGAGCAGTGAATGGTCCACCTGGTGAAGGATTTCTGAGTACCTGATAAGGCTGATCAAAAGGTCACCTGAGAAAGAGGCAGGAAACTATAAAAGAAATGTCCTCTCATCAGCTATTGGTGAGTGCTGGGTATATGCTTCTGTGTTATTCTGGGGGGTAAACGGAGTACAAGAAAGAGGAACAAAGGAGCACATTTGCCTAACAGAGTAGTCCAGTGCAACTAACTACACTACTAGTTAAAGCATAAAGAAATACAATTTGGAGAAGATGCCATGTGCAAAAGAAGGTATGTTGGACTACATGCAGAACTCAGACCCAAGCCCAAAGAATATTCAGAAATGCTGAGGAAATTGAGGCAAAAGTTTTACTTTAGGCATTTTAGTCTTCTGTCTAGATTGGCATAGTTTAGTGGTTCTTGCTGTGCATTAAGTATCTGTACATGTTCTATACTCCATTAGGAAAGGCTGCTGCCAAACTGCATCATCTTGTATTGCTGTTCTGCTTCATCTTAGGGGTAGTTAGTGTTGTTAATAAAGATGTTTCCCCTGTTCTTCCCTGCATGATCTCACTAGGATGAGACACCCTGCCCCCCAGATACACAATGCTGGCAGTGAGGACAGGTTCCAGTAAGTAGGATGCTTCAAGTGCTTCTATCAAGGGAAAAAAAAAAAAAAAAAAAAAAAAAAAAAAAAAAAATGATTTTACAGTGATCCATGATACAAGTGAGCAGGGGCCAGATGATGGTGTTCCTCCCACATGCTGGCCTGTGTAGGTTCTCCATCATGGCTATTTTGGACCACATTAAATAATTTGATATATCCAGTCCATCCACCTGGGACTCTTATGCTGACTGGCTAGACTTCTTTCTGGAAACAAATAAGATTACCGATGATAACCAGAAATGTGCAGTGCTACAGAGTATCATTGGCTCAAGGATTTTGCAGATTATTTGCTCCCTTGTATCTACAGGCAAGCCCTTAACAAGTTATACCATGAGATCCTCCAATTGCTCAAAAAAAAAAACAAACAAAAAAAACAAAAAAAAAACAACCCTACACACACACACACAGTCCAAAATTACTTGCCAGTTCCATTTCAACCAATTAAATCAGCTGCCAGAGGAAGGAATTGCTGCAATATAGCAGATTTGCATTAATTGTCTGAGATCTGTTGTTTCAGCACCAGTTTGTAGTCTCTTCTTAGAGATTGTCTTATGTGTGGGATTCAAGATGAAGCCTTGCAATGCATAACTTAACTTTTGCCATGGCTCAAGAAGAAGCCTTTGCATATAAAGCTCTTACTCTGTTCAAGAGAAATCCAAGCATTATCAGCAAAACTGACAGCTGAGACATACCATGCTCATTCAAGGGAGAAGTCTCCAAGGAAGCCACCACTTGTACACAAGAATAAAATTTTTCTCCCAAAGCAGCTGCTATAGCTGTGGGGGAAAAAAATCACAGATGCAATGTGTGCCATTTCTGTGATGCCAACTGCACCTATTGACAATGCAAGGGTTACATGGAACATGTGTCATCAGAAGTCTAAGTTACCTGAGAAGAAGGCAGGCATGGGGAAAGCATCTCCAATTATCACTAATACTATTGCGGATTCAAATAAAATTCTAGAACATGAGTTGTCCACTGCTGCCTATACTACTGCATTTGTTAGCAATGTGAAAACACCAGCTCTACAGAAGAAGACAACCTACACATTAGTACATGAAGCACCTTGAAGAATCACTATGGAGGTAGACTCAGGATCTGAATTTACCTTAATCTCAGAAGAGATGTAAAATTCATTGTGGCCTAGAAACCATCCACCTCTTTTGATATGCAAAGTCAAGCTTTAGATTATAAGAAACAGAAATAATAGCGTTCAAGGGTGCATGTTATGTTAATGTCCACTATGGGCAGGGTTGATGGGTTCTCTGCCTAATAACTGTTAAATAGTAGAGGGCAAGTTTCCTTGGGAGAGAATGGTTTGAGCCATTGAGTATCAAATTAACAGGAGTGCACAGCCTCATGTTGGACACCATACAGGATGGCCTAAAGCAGTGGTTGTCAACCAGGGGTATGCGTACCCCTAGGGGTACTTAAAAAGGTTGTAAGGGGTATGCAGAATGAAGGAGGTGCAACAATATAAAAAGTTATAGTATTGGCAATAGGCTTTTTTTGGCTGATGTAGCTGATAAATGTGGCCAACAAATGAGGCTGATAAATGCTGCTTGCATGCGCAGCCATGCTGCAGCATGCAGGTGATCAGGAGTGAAGCCTGGCAGCGTGGAGAGCAGCTGGGTCTGGTTGGTAAGTCTGTTGTGAGAGAAGGGGCATACGGGTGAGGGCACAGATTGAGGTCCTAGTTATGAGGGAGGGAGTGGGGCTGGGATAGGGGTAGGGGCAAGAGCTGAACAGCCAGGGTGGGGCAAGGTGTGGAGTGGAACCATGGCTCATCCAGGGTATGAGGAACCCAGCCCCCACACCAGGAAGAGCCCAGCACCACCCCCAGCCCCAGCCTGCACTCACCCTGCATTATTAACATAACATTAACTGCATTATTAATATATGAATTAAATATATACATCATAGTTATGCCACAACAGTTTGGGCTGGTAAGTCTGTTGTGGGGGAAGGGGCAAAAGTGAGAGGGAAGGGACATGGAGGCACAGATTAAGGCCCCCATGGTGAGGGAGGGAATGGGGCTGGGGCAGGGGTAGGCACTGCACAGCTGGGGCAGAGCATGGGACTGATCATAGAGTGGTTCATCTGGGGGTCATGGGGGGGCAGGGAAAAAGGGTGGCTTCTGCTGCTTAGTACACCTTGGGAGGGCATGGGGTGGACATGTGCTCCCAGATCTGCATGCAGGGTGAGGACACGCTGCTGTTGCTGGGACTGGGACTTGAGCCAGGCTCTACACAGTGGAGGGGCTGGGTGGGGCTGTGCTCGGGATGGGCAGTGGTCGTACTATGAGCAGGTGTCAGGAGGGGGCTACAGTGAATTTTGGGATGGCTGCAGCCCCCCCAATCCTCATTCCCAGTGTTGCCACCTCCCATTCCAAGCATAGCCCAGGCCAGCCCCTCCACCAGGAAGAGCTGAGCACTGCCTCCTGTCCCAGCCTGCAGTGGCAGCCCGCCCTCACCCTGCATGCAGATGTGGGGGCACATGTCCCTCATCCCATGCCCTCTTAGGGTGCACATAGCAGTGGAAGCCACTCTCCTCCCAGAATTGCCCAATGAGCCACTTGTGGCTTAGTCCTGTGCTCTGCCCCAGCTGTCCAGAGCCTGCTGCAGCTCCTGCCCCTGCACCACTCCATCCTTCACTGTGGGGGCCTGGATCTGCGCCCCCCACACCTTTCCCTCCCCCTGTTCCCCTTCCCCCACAGCAGACTTACCAGCCCAAACTGTTGTGGCATAATCAACTACGATATTAATATATGCATTTAATATATATAAGACAGTCAGTGTTAATTAGTGTAGCCTTCCTTATTTTTAATGTTGTTTTATGTGATACAAGAAAAAAAAAAAAGAGAGGGGTACAGGACCTGAAACTTTGAGACAGAAGCAGTGTACTTGTTAAAAAAAGGTTGAAAATCCTTGGTTTAATAAGTGTTAATTGTGTTTAGCATGGTGGAATCCAAACACAGCAGCCAAGAGAAGGTCCAGTTTGGAGAATTTTACAAAGGCTGTGAGTTATGAATTCCTTTTTTGCTATGTCAGGGCCATAGAGAATAAAGTTTGTCAAATCAATTTAAGTGCTCTTTTGTCATAATAAAGAAGTTAAGATTAAAAGTGCATATGTTTGAGTTTCAACAAAACAATGTCACACAAATTTGTTTTCAAAGTGAATTCAGATTGTTTTGGACACAAGAATTGGGAACTGTAAAATGTTAAGATTCTAAACAAATTTCATGAAGTTCAATTTTCTGCTTTTTCAGGCAACCACTTATTCAAGGTATCCCCAAGATTGCTATTTGCACACAACTACAGGATACAATACCTGACCACCAAGAAGCCCTATAATATGCTATAAAAGCAGAGAAGATAAGGGTCAAAGAGACTTATCCACCTTATAGTTGTAGTACTGACTCTTGTACTCCCGTTTAGCCAATAACTTCCTATGAGGCATGGTATCAAAAGCTGTTGTTAACTCTAGACAAAATTACCCCTGTCTAAGGAGTCCATTATGTTGCCACAGAAGGATATTAGATTAGTCTGATATAATCACCCCCTAATAAATCCGTGTTGTGTTTTGTCCTATTATCTAGTTATTTTCATATCTTTAGGTATACTAAAGATTTGTGTAATATTTAAGTCAAGTTAGCATGCCCGTAATTTTCTATGTTACTCTCTTCTCTCTTTTTAGAATTAGGCCCTATTTATGCTGTATTCTAGTACTATCCACAAGCTGATAGATTCAGTGAAGATTTGTGGTAGGGGAGTTGCTATTTTGTCTGCCAATTCCTTCCATATTCTTGGATGGAGATTATTTGTAATGGCAATCAATCTAAGCTTTGCTTCCATCTCAGATATGGTAATTTTTATTATCATGTTCTCATTGCCCTGTGGTATGCCACCAATATCTTCATGCAACTCTTCATCATTACTGAAGATCAAGACAAAGCGTTTGGTCAGTTCCTAGGCCACGCCTATGTTGTCCTTCATCTCTACACTCTATTCAGTGTATAGTAGTCCCACTTCTTCCCTGCTGGTTCTCTTTTTATTATAAAACCAATAACAAAAGCTTCTTTAGTTATAGTATTCTTCACAAGTTTGGGCTCAACTAAGCCTTTAGCCATTCTTTCTTTATTCTTGCATTCCTTGATCACAGAGAAATTCCTTCTTCCATTTTCCATTGCTTGTAGCTCCATTTTTTATTCTTAATGGCTTTTTTGAGGCGCTTGTTCATCTGTGCAAGTCTGTAGTGCTATTACATCCTGTCATAGTTAACTGTTAATGATACAGAGCAGGGGATAAAATGGTATGCTATTGAAGTTTGCAAATGATACTAACTTTAGAAGCTTCAAATTCTAGTGAGGAGAGAGAGTAATATGGGGAATATAAAAAGATCCAGAGAAAAGACAAAAATGAGTAGAAAAATGAAAAACTTACATCTTGGGGAAAGTCTGTTCACCAGAGCACCCCAAGTATGCTCAAGATTGTGACAAGATTGAATGGTCACAAACTCTGCTGTGACCGATTCAGGCTGGCCATAAGGAAGAACTTCCTTACTGTCCGAGCCCCCAAGGTTTGGAATAGACAGCCACCAGAGGTGGTTCAAGCACCCATTTTGAATGCCTTCAAGACACAGTTGGATGCTTATCTTGCTGGAATCCTATGATCCCTACCGACTTCCTGCCCCTGGGGCAGGGAGCTGGACTCTGATCCTTCAGAGTCCCTTCCAGCCCTGATGGAACTTGGAAAAATGAAACTTGGAAAAATGCAATCTTAATTGTTCAGTGAGAAGTAATTCAACATATACATCAAGAAGAAAAAAAAGTTAAAAATCACTTCCAATTTTGCTTGAGAAATCAGTCAATATGCGAGAAAAATGGATTTCTCTGTAGCCCACAAGAAAATTGTGCTCTTGGTGGCATGAATGGAACTGTAATAAAAATCAGCTAGGAAGAAAATCATTCCTACAAGAGAGAAATTAAGTAACAGACATTAGAGAAGTGAGAATATCGCAGTACACTTCACATCTGCTATTAATAACTTTTCTCTCTCTTCACTTAAAAAAAAGTGGATTTGTTTTGAGTTCTGAAATGCCAATAGTTATTGACTGTTACAGAATTTGAAAGTTTGAGTGTTGGTTTGGTACAGAGAACACATAAGAAGTTAAGGATTCCATCTAGTAGTTTGGAAGGTAACTTGGGAGCAGTGAGTGGTCTATCAAGAACACTGGAAGACCTATTGCAAGACACAACATGATCCCTAAAATGCCATGGTGTAGCCTTCTTTATGTTACTGCCTCCATGATTAATCCTCCAGTATAGCTAAAATGGTGATAGCAACAGTAGAAGATTTTGCCTCCCCCACCCCTTTTTTTTTTTTAGCCGTAGACAAAGCCTGGTTCCTAGATACTTTAGACAACTCAGCCAGCCTCTCTGACATTGAGCTCAGATGCTGTTGGGTTGACTAAAACAAGTGCACTACAAGCAAAAAGACGATTTGCACACTTAGGTGTGCATTCCAAGAGAAGAATGAGCAGAAGTACATACACAGTAGGGGTGTGTGAAGCTTCAGTATGTGATTCGATTTGGAGAAGATTTGGCCCAATTTGGAGGCCAAGTCACTGAATCCGAATTGGATCGAGAGAAGAAAAAAAAAACAAAAAAAACAAAAAACCCCCACACGCATCTGAACTGATACAGTGGCTCCCAATCAATTTGGAAAAGTTTTGGAAAAGCTTCGGAGATTCAGAAGGAAGTATTTCAGGGGAATAAAAACTGAGAAGAGGGAGAAGGAGACCAATAGCTCTAGCTGGCTAGTGACTGTGACCTTTCCCCAAGTCCCTGTAACAGGAGGGCAGTCAGGGTTGCCGTGCTGTCCCCTGCCGCCTCCTTTACCGTGTCAAGTTGCCGATTAGCACCCTCCAATTCTCGCCCGCCATGACTTTGATCTTATACATTTTATAGTGAGGCTGCCCTTTGTTTGCTTGTCCACAGTTCTCCTGTTATCTCTAGTTCCTCTCTGGTATTCTGTACACTCCTGCCTTATGGGCTATGAGTGGCTCCAGCCACCTCTGTACCAAAGACTTGCAGATGTGCCTGACGTTGTTAGAGCTCTCTCTCACTGTGCCCTCACTAGTGCTCAGGACTAGTGCAGTCCTGTCTCTCTCTCTCAGGCCCTCTCAGTAATGCTGCCCTCCTTCCAAGGCCTCTCAGTAATGCCACCCTCTCTCAGAGCTCACCACACCCACACTGGATCTTCTCAGCAATACCCGCTTCTCTGGGGCTTCCCAGCCGCTCTGGAGCTAGGGTCTGTGCACCTGAATGCTGCGCTCTTGCTGGCACTGGGGTTCCCACACTGCTGTGGGACCCTTTGAGGCCTTCAGCAACCCCTAATAGCCTCTGCCCAAACCACCAGTAACAAACAGCAACACAAACCCAAGCCCCTGGGCTATGACACAAACAGAAGCTGCCCGGCTGTAATCACGCTCAAGCCTACCGAGGTTTCTTCATCCCTCTGCAGTGCCAGGTGTTGCTCCTGCCTCCAGCTTCTTCTTTCTTTCATGACCAAGAGCTCTTTCTTCCTTGGCTGCTTATAGGGAACTCCCTCCTGGTCTCCTGCCTGTGATTTATATAGGACTCCTTCCTTCAGCTGGCTAGGCAGGTGGGAATCATTAGTTCCCTCCAGTTACCTCAGCAACCGGCACCTGAGGAGTTATCCTGGCTCTCTCAGTAGCAGGCATCTTGGTGCCCTGCTACAGTCCCCTTCCATTCACAGTGATCTAGGGAGAGACGTAGAAATGGCATATAAGCCTCTTTCTGCAGGCTTTGTGTGCCTTCTGTGCCTGAGCAACAGCATCTGAAAGTTACTGGACTGGCTTGGCTTTCTACCTAGTCAGTCTCCTGCTACTTTCTATTCTTGGAAAGGATTGGATATAGCTTACTAACTAGAATCCCTCTAATTATCCCTATCCAATCCTTTTCTTTCAATTGATATTTATTCTTGGAGGATTTTTGCAATGCTTCTTAAAAAAGAAAGCTGTGTTTTCCCTGGCAATGTGATTCATCTCTGTGCAGGGAAGCACATCCTTTACACAAACTCACACATACGTCATAGAAGTCAGATATTATTACAACACAGAAGAAGTCAAACAGGCACAGAAGAAGAAGAAGAGATTATATATAGTTATTAATATTATTAGTTATAGTTAAGTATAGACTAAAGACAACACAGAAGAAGAAGGCAGATAGAGATTGAGATTATTAAACAAAACACAGAAGTCAGACAGTTATAGAAGAAGAGATTATTTTAGTTACACACAAAACAGTAAACACACCACAGAAAAAGTCAGGTAGAGATTCAGATTATTAAGACAAGTGAGATGTCAGACAGTTATAGAAGAAGAGGTTATATCTAGTTATTATTAGTAATAGTTACATACAAACTAAAAACAACACAGAAGAAGTCAGAGATTCCAATTAACACAACACAGAAGTTCAGACAGTCATAGAAGAAGAAGAGATCTTATTTTAGTTACACAACACTAAACACAACACAGAAGAAGTTAGACACAATTATACATCAGAGAAGAAGATGACATATATTATTAGTTAGTTACACACAGAGACACATTTTCCAGCACAGGAAAGATTACTATGAAGCATACTGCAAAGGCATGTGCCAGATCTTCTGGAAGAGGAGGGAGAGGGGCTAAAGAGGGTAGGAGGAGAGCTTGAGCTGCAAGTTCCCCTGCACCCTGCCCAAACAAAGATGCATTCTCTTTCCTGGCTGTCATGAGTCTTCTGCTGCCAGTGGAAGCAAGGAAATGGGAGCAGAACCTGTCCCTGCACCTGCACCACCTCCCCTAACTCCAGAAATAGGTACCAGTGGCTGAATGACAGTCTCCTCCATCCCAATTTCATCTCCTAGCGTGAGCCTGCACTGCCAGAGGAAGAGCTAGATCTGGAACCGGGGGGACCTGAGTACCCTAGCTAAAGAAATTCTGGGGACCGAATGGGAATCTGAATTTGTGCTCCACACCCCTCAAGGTTCCTCTAGACCCAGGTCTCCTTCTCAGGAAGGCACCACAGAGGAGGTATCATATCATAGTATCATAGTATCTAGGGTCAGAAGGGGCCTAGAGCAGGCCATCTAGTCTGACCCCCCGCCAATGGCAGGAATGAGTGCTGGGGTCACA
>JAGPOW010003316.1:125391989-125413744 GCA_030014935.1 Caiman crocodilus
TAGATAGGTACTTGGCTGGGGTCCTGTGACCCTGGCACTCGTTTCCTGCCATTGGCGGGGGGTCAGACTAGATGGCCTGCTCTAGGCCCCTTCTGACCCAAGTTACTATGAAACTATGAAACTATGAAACTATCTACCTGTGATGAACCCATGCTGGTTTCCTTTCAGCATCATTTCCCCTGTTGGGCTTTCATAAATGTGTTCTTTAATGATTTTTTCCAGTATTTTCCCAGGGATAGAAGTAAAACTGACTGGCCTAAAGTTACCCAGCTCATCCCTTCCCTTCTCCCCTTCTTAAAAATGGGCACCGCATTGGTCCTTTTCCAGTCCTCAGGGACCTAGCCACAGTACCAGGAGTGCTCAAACAGCTGTGCTAATGGCTCAGTTATGACACTGGCCAATTCCTTCAGCACCCATGGATGGAGGTACCCATCCAGCCCTTCCAAGTGCTCCTTAACTAAGTCAGCACTAATCTTTGCCCATCTGGTGCCTTTTGGACATCTGTCTGTATTCAAGGTAGGGGAATAGTCTCGGTCAGTGCTTAGGAATACCAAAGCAAAGAATTAATTGAAGAGCTTTGCCCTTTTCCTTGCGTCAACCACCAACTGTCCTGATTTGTCCTGCAGGGGCCCTATGTTATTCTGCACCTTCCTTTTTTTGCTCATTATGTATCTGTAGAAGGACTTTTTATTGTCCTTAATTGTTGTAGCCAGCTTAAGCTCCAGTCCTGCCTTGGCCTGCCTAACTGATTCCCTGCAATAGTGTACCAGAGAGGTATATTCCTCCTTGGCGGCTGCCCCCTGGCTTCACTGCCTATAAATCTCTTTCTTTACCCCAGTCTTTTCTGGAGTTCCCCGTTCAGCCAAGAGGGACTTTTTATCCCCTTATCCCCTTTCCTGTGTAAGGAGATAGACTCCTTTTTTGTCCCAAGGATCACTCCCTTGAGAAACCTCCAACCCTCCTGGACCTCCATTTACTTGACACTCTTGAGTTCCACCACCTTACTAACTAGCTTTCTAAGTTTACTAAAGTTGGCCCTTCTGAAGTCTGACACTTTAGCCTCACTGGATATTTTTCCCAACCTTTGCTGAATAGTGAACTGTACCAAGTGATGGTCACTCTCTCCCAGGTTACTGTGTACTTTCAGGTTTCCCACAAGATCATCCCTTGTTGCTAAGACCAGGTCTAGCCAGGCACTACCCCTGGTGGGACTGGTGTAAGGGTGCACTTTATTAGACCACACATTTGCCTCACAGGACCCTGTGCATGTGAGGTGAACAATCCGGTGCTCATAAGAGAGTGAAAGAAAACTGATAGGAAGGGCTAGACCCAAATTCTCACTTCTGAGCACAAAGGAGCTAGTGTCCATGACTAGGGTTCTTAAATATTATTGCAATACAGCAAGAAACACTGATGATGAAAAAGGCAAGCAATTTTCAACCTTATGGGGTGGACTTACCAATTCAGCTCAGCTTGAACGTGAGTACCCAGAAAAGGGGTCCCCACAGAGGAGGAAGCCCTGAGAGGGAGATCCTGAGGGATCAGGGACCAAGGCAGGGCCATAAGGGGCTTAGAAGGTACTGAGACCCTCCCCTTTACTCCCCCTAGGAGCGGTGCCAGGGTTTGGCTCCCTAGGGGAATGCCCAGTGGTCTTGGCCATGTGGGTATCTGGAAGGGGGGACTTGTGCCTCATACTTTGTAAATATTTATTTATATATTGTTATCCTTTAATGTGACCTGGTTTATGTCATCTATCTGTATTTACTTGTTGTTCTTGTTCTTGTCTGAACCTACCTGTTGATGTCTGTTGTTTATCTGCCTTTGTTGTACTTACTTATTGCATACAGCTGCTTACCTGCGTAGGGACCCATGTCCTTATGAGATGGTGGTCCCTTGGGCATATGATTATAGAGATATAATGGTATTTGGGTGATCTGGATATTGTATATATTTACCAATACTCTCTGTGTGTAAAGATGTGTAAATATTATTACCTGTATACCAATAAACCTGTAAATAGTTAAGCTGTAATGGCCTGAATCTATAGACAATTAGAGGGGGACTGGCCTGCACAGCAGACCCCTCTCACAGCATTGCTGCCTGGCCACCTATCCCCTTCAATTGAAGGTGAGGAAGCATGTAATGGGGTGCACCTGGGTTACACTTAAAAGCATACAAATGCAGAAATAAGATAAAATATTACAGGACATAACAGACATTGTGTACCATGTATGGATCTTGGCACAGATGAGATGTGAAACAGTTAATAAAGCAGAAACCTTAAAGTTAACTGCTTAAACCAAAAGTTTAGAGACTTCCCATATATTTTGCAGAGTTGTCATGGAGAAAACAGGCCAGTTCTGATTCTTGGAATGGTCCTTCTTGCTTAAAAATGTGCAGCTATTTGCAAGGAAATAAATGAGAGGTGACAATGTGAAATGTCTGTGGCCACTTTCTTGTTGCTAGGTCAATGAAACATAACAATGGCTTCTATTGTTTATTTAAAGAAGGTTTTCTGGCCTCATGATTGGCTCTGGTGTGAGCCAGAGGAATGCTTCCTTTCTTCCCACTTTCCTCATGACACCAACCCACTCAACAACACCCACATTTACATATGTATTCACTTCCTTACATTTTATGCTTAAGTGCAGATTCAGCTCCATGGACTGAAGGACCCATGTAAGGATATTATAATTATTTTAAAATGCAATGAACTCTTTAAGTATTGAACCTGGCCTTTCCTTTGAGAGCATTACTTGATTTGGATCTGCTGCTGTATACTTCATTTTTACTTTGTATAAGAGCTGTCCAGGATCTCAGTTCTATTGATCTTGTAGTTTTCTAAATTAATACTTCAAGAAACCTGCATTCAAATTAACACCAGTAAATTTTAAGCTGAAGTTCAACTCACAGGAAATTAGCAATTAAGAGGGAGCAGAAGCTTATGTGTTCCTGGATATTTATGAGTCAAAAGTCAACCCAAGCCTAACAGCCAAATCAAGCCAGCATAGTTAAAGCATGCCAGTTTCTGCAGCTAAAAGCACACAAAGGAGTAATGTGGCCAGAATTGCATCCAGAAGCCTTTGACTCCCCTGCCTAAATGACCAGCTGCCCATATACAACAGAGGGGAGCAGGGGCAGGGCTGCTTCTGACATAAGTATATAGTGTTACCACCTTGGGATCCATAGCAAGGCATCCTAATCATTCTGCCACCACTCCCCAGGACACTTATAAAATACCACTTTAAAAATGATGTCTAAGACCCTATGTGTTTCTTAAACTTCCTTTAATCTGAAATGATTAAACAAATATTTATTTTGAAAAACAGAGTTATTTAAAAGTTAGCATTCTTCCTGTTAGTCAGGCTGGTAATCTTGGTGGGTTGGCTGGAGAAGCAAAGGGTACATAGAGTAAATAGCAACCAGCAGTGAAGGCAATTCTAGGACTTCTAACTTGCTGCATCAGCCATTGCAGACTCCTGCCTGAAGCTCTAGGGTAAATTTGGCTAACTCAGTCTGGCAGGTGAGGATATGTAAGGGGTGGAAGCGATTGTCTGCACAGCAAGGTCTAAGGTCTGAAACAGTTATCAGCAGGGGAACATTTCAAACAGTCAGTGTTACTGGTGGAAGTTTAAGGCAAAGTGTTATGGTGGTGTTTGAAGTCCCAATAAATGCAAACAACCTGAAGAGGACACATTTGGTGTATGTGCTGATTGTATGCTTTCAGGATGGGAGCCTCACCTGGTCAGAGCTGCTTTCTGCTTGCTTACAATTACTAATGGCATTTTGATTTAAAATTGGCATATCGGGCAATAATATATGTAAGGCAGTGATCTTAACAGGCTAAGCATCTTTAATGAATGGTTTTTAACATGCCTTTCTCCCTCCTGTTTTAACAGCTGGATTCATGTCACAGTATAGAAGCCGTCCTAAGCCAATGCAAATACTAAAATAACCCAAACACATGTAGCTTGGTAAAACAGAGGCTCACCAGAATTTATATAAACCACAGTAAGTATTCTTTGACCATCTGTTTCACAATTTAAAAATTTTAAAAGTTCTGTAATGACTTAGCATCAGATAAATTAAAATAAAATAGAGCTTTATCATGGAGGAAAAATGAGAAGTCTTGCATCTAGCAATTTGCACAGTATTTACAGTGCCACCCATTCTCCAGCCATGTTGGTGCCTACAGAGAAAGTGTGCCAGATTTTACATGGGTATAAACTGGCATAGTTCCATGAGTTTTAGTGGGGCTATGTTGATTTGTGCCAGTTAAGGATCTGGATCAGCACATCTAAGTGTTATAGCAGTTTCTGTAATTCATAAATAAAAAGGTTTGTTGGCAGCAGATGATGAAAATCCAAAAGATTTATATTGGCTCCTTCTGTTTGGAAATGAATTGCAGAAGCTGAATGTCTTGTGATTCACATCCTAACCCTCAGATTTCTCTTTATTATTGCAAGACTGCCAGTACATACATTTTTGCAAAGTATGTACATTATGTGGGGAAGTCTTCGCCTTTCCTTCCTCCTAGGTTTAATTTAAAATATTAATCCACATTTTAAACTTTGCAGGATAGCATAAAAGACAAAAAAATCATGGCTATTTAGGGTCTTTTACAGTACTAGTCACTATGGTATCTGAACTCCTACAGTTGCCTGGGTTTGAAAAAATGTCTGGGAACAAAGAGGTTCACCTTAGTTTTGGTAACTCTCTTGTACAAGCAACTTACTTTGGACGCGAGTCAAAAAGCAAAACCTCATAGCAGCAACTTATTTGCACTGAATGTGGTTAATCTGTAAGAAACCAATAGGAAATGTATTGGGCCCTCAGGGAGTGTCTAGACGAGAGCTCATGTGCATTTCCCCCGGGAAAAATAGCAGCAGCACATAGTTCCCAGGGAATGCCTGTGCACACACACTCTGGCACACGACAAGTTGCGTTGGGTGGAGTAAGGGAGGCTGGAGCTAGGATTTGGGCTGGCCTCAGCAGCCCTGTCTCAGGTTCTGGGGGCCTCTGGAGCTCCAGCAATGTTAATGTGGGTGAATGGAGCCTGGCTGGAAGCCAGTGCTTGACTCCCGCTGGCCAGACTCAGGTTTTGAGTGGTACACACTGCTGCCATGTACGCTACCCAACTTTTTTTCTTCCATGGATGTTTTTGACTTCAGGATCTCCTGGTGTCAAAAAAACCCACAATGCTGCAAATTGGCAATTCAGTGAACACCTGCATGTCCTGCACATGCAGATTTTAGCACTGCAAACTGGTCTGTGGTCCTGCAAATCACATGTGCACACTCATCTGGATGTGCCATCAGGGTTTCTTTCTTTTGAGCTTCTCTGGGAGTGACTGAGGGCCATCAGTTCCCACTGACTTCAGTGGGAGTTGAGGGCTCCAGGTACTCCCAAGAACACCTGAAATCCTTGGTGGATTGGACTCTAATCCTTACTCAAGGCAAATCTCCAGTGGAATCTGGCTTGACTTGTATAAGAATTGTAGGCATAGATGGGGTTCATCTAACTCCAGTTAAATCAATCAAAAGACTTGCAGGACAGATTTTCTGTTTTATTTTGCAAGCAGCTCAGATCTGCCTGAAAATCAAGGAGTCATAACTGGCTCCTCACTAACCCTCCACACACTACAGAACTGAAGAGGAAACTGAACTGAGAATCTGGGCCACTGACCTTCATAGGAGATGGATGAGGCAGTGGGTAGAAAATGGTGATGATGCCTATGAACTTGGAGAAAAATCTTGACAGCATTACAGCATAATGTGGTACCTGAGTAACAGGAGAGCATCATAGTTATTTTGTAAGAAGGAATGAAGGAAGAAATGATTGAAATTCAAACAGTATAGTACAGGAAAATCCCAAACCGGGTAAAATCCTACAACCAGCTGACTTGCGGAACAGACTGGAAAATGGCCAATTCAGGTAATCCACTTCAGGTATATTTACACTGCAGTCTGTGGAGGTAACCACATTAACTTCTTAGTTGAGTAAATTGACCCACACAGAACTTTCTGCTGCTGAGGTTATACTTTCTCTGGTACCCAAGCAAGGTCATTTCAGGCTATTTCTACACTTGATATTTCTGTACTTTGCTGGAGACTATAGCATAGCCATCACCCAAGTCTGTGTAGCCTTTTGAGTTTGAAGTATATTTAGTAAAATAAGATCAACAAAACACTTTTATTTGTTCTTTATCAGTTTAATGGACTGACATAGAAAGGCTGAACAAAACTTCTTCTGACTGTTTTGTACAGTACTTGAAATACAAGACAGAGGGCTGAATATCATCTTCCTCACCAAACCATCTAGGCAGATTTCTTGCAAACTTCAAGTAAACAGTGAGCAAGACAACTCCATGAGACAGTTTAGGGCAGGTAAGTGATTACCCTCAAGCACCCTCTTCTGTTGAAAGACTAGAAGCACTCGAGAGCAATCTACTCTCTTTAGGGTTAGCAAGTTAGTTAATGAAACTTTGTGGTCAGTCATGTCTGACTTGGGGGAGATGTAAAAACTCTGTTCATGTTGTGGGCTCTGGCTCTTCTTTTTCAAAAGAGAGCGGTCTAAGCTTACAGATGCTCAAGGCAAGGCATTTCACCAGAAAACAGATCTCTTCCGTCAGTTTTAAGTGACAGGATGGATTTCTTAAATTGTTACTAATACACACACACACACACACACACACACACACACACACACATATTCTCATGTTGAGGCCTTTTAGTTTGAAGCGAATATTTCTGACAGAATAATAAAGCTGTGGAAATACAACTTAAAACTGGAAAGAGTGGCAGTTTTGGGCACAACAGTACTCAGAAGCATTACTGTAATAGGCTGGCTTTAAGAAGGTGACTCTTGTTCATCACAGAAGGTGGGGTGATTTCTAGATATGTCCAGCTCTTCCCCTTGATGGAAGTGGAAAGGTTGGATTGCTGGGGTGACTTGGGTTGGATCCTTGCAGTCCGTTAGGCCAACTTTGCAATTCTGAAATGGAGAAGTGAGAGTGGTGGGAATGTGCTAGGGGCAGGGAGAGAGGGAGATTATTTATGTCAACCTGTTTTGTTAGTCACCAATCAAAGGAAGGTGTCCTTCCTTCATGACAGGAAGGTACGCTTTAATTTAATAGCTTTGCTGTGGCATTCCACTATATCTTTTATGTTTCTGCAGGCTATGGTACAGAATAAAACTGACATGCTGATAGAGAAGTACCAGGAATATATGTACTATTTGCTGTTGCTGTTTCAAGCAGCACTGAAACAGTTAACGTGCTCATGTTATTCAAAAACAGAAAGGCCAGGATAAACAGAAGTTATGGTGTCCCGCAAACAAATCTGCTGGAGCACTAAGAAAGAAAAAGCCCTTGGGCACATATTTGTTTGTGTATGAAGTGCACCAGATGTTATGGTTATATCTTTTTCTTCCTAGAACCATTCATTTGCCCCTATTGATTGAATTGGGTCCTTTATGTGCTCATAGAAAAGGACATTTTTGATAAAAAGTAATTTGTAGGGCAGGCTGTTTAAAACATGGATATATTGAGCGTCACTTTTAGTATGCAGGAAAATCTAAAGAAGCACTGAATAAAATGTCAGAGCATTTAGCAAAGACCCTGATAATGGGGACTGAAACATTTTGCATTACAGTAACATACTGTGATGAGAAGAAGATCTGGATAGTTCAATGTGACATATATAAACATGACTCCATGGTACGGTACTTTGCTCAGGTGGGAAATGTGTTCAACAAATTTAATCCCACCTAGAAACCTGGATTTAATTAATGAAGCCTGGCCCAGCAGAGGCCTTCATAATATAGAGGTTGGAACATTGCCCTTTAAAAAAAAAACTAAATTCCTAGACCCTTTATAACATACCTATATGGGTTCTCCACTTCCTAAGGTTTCCCCCATCTTTTTAGTTGTTTCAGAGAAAGCAATAGTTGATGATGTCTTCACCAACAGTGTAATTTCTTTTCAGATTAATAGATATCCAGAAACACAAAATCTTTCATGTAACAATTCCCCTCACACACACACAAATAGTCAGTGAGTAAAAGACACCTGTCTTTATCACCTGCGGTTCTCAGCATTGGTATTATCCAGTCTTCAACTTCCCTTGTGTGACATTGCAAATGCATGTTCTCTGGTGGAATAGGGCAGAATTTGTTGTAGATTGAAATCTGATCTACTGAATCGGTATTGATTGTGATGATGAATAAAAAGGCAAGAACCCATATTGATTATTAGATCTGTGGTTAAGATTGAAGCCCCAAGAATTAGAAAACTTTGTTCCTATTTGGTGTGGAAGTTACTGCGGCACAATAGACAAGGAAGCCCACAATGTCATTGTTGACAGCGTGTCTGGAATGAAATCATTTGAGGTGATCAGAATCTGATCCCTGAAGCCAATGGGAATGATGATTAACAGGCTAGCCAAAAGCAGTGATAAGGAGGGTTGCCCAAATTCTTGATGACAGATATAGAATGCTCTAACAAAGCTGCATTGTCCCAAAGTCGCATAATATATAGGAATAACCAGTATTACAGAAGGAATTCTAGAAGTGTTTAATCTTAACCATAGCATGCTTGTGTGTTGAGTGAAAGCTGTGTCAGCATAGCAAATCCGGAATGCCTACTGCATAGGAGAAACCATTTTGCTCCACATAATTCCTTTATGATCAGCTTCCACTGATGCTAGGGAATAAAGTTATATTCCAAAGCCAGAAAAGCCCCAGTTTTGTGTGCTGCTTTTATTTTCAGTTATAAAAAAGCACACAATTCTTCTGAATCCAGATTTTAGCCAATCTTTTAGAGACAAGATTTAACAACAATAAATAATAAAGTGGTCAATAAACCTTCTTATTTATTTGTGAAGTGCCTGCAGTATTTAATGGCTGAATCTCCCTCTTCTTACTTTTCAGCATTGAAAACCAAAACAAGTATTTCATGAAGAAACCTTCATTCAAATTAACACCAGTAAATTTATACAGCTACATTTATAGCATCCTCACTGGCGATGTTGAGGTCTTACTAGCACAACTAGATTCACACCAAGGAATCTGTAATTAAGTCCTTTGCTGCCAAGACTACTGTCTTTTTGTGAGGGCCAAATATTCTAGAGTATTACATATAATGAAATATTATTTATTATATTATTAACTAGAATTAATGTAATAGGTTTACCACTAACTACATTTTCTGGAAACGTGAAACTTAAAACTCTCTATACATTTTATTTTCTTCTTAAATTATAATTATTATATTTGTGCACAAAGAAAAGAATAAGTAAATCTCTACTGTATGGTTTTCTCTGTGTAATACATAGAGAAAGATGGAGAATTCAGTTCTTGACATACCACATGGTCAGCTTTGTATATATTAGTATTGATATACATTTTATGCATACAGGTATTTTTAAATGATACACACACAAATATGAATCTGTGAAAGATGGAGAATTCAGTTCTTGACATACCACATGGTCAGCTTTGTATATATTAGTATTTATATACATTTTATGCATACAGGTATCTTTAAATGATACACACATAAATATGATATCTGGGATTCAAATAAAATTACTTGCATACAGGAAATGGTGATTTAATTTGCTTGAATGCAGGAGGAAAGCTGATATGCATTGGTGGGAACAGCAAATCTATTCTGGTTAACCAAGACTAATTTATAGTCATATATTTATGCTTTATTGCTGTGGTGACCACAATAAACTCTACGGCAGTTGACTATAATATCCTTCCATTTTTTTATTTGCTCAATTTAAAGTAAATATACAATATGGATTGTTAAATGTGTTGTTTTGATATTAACCTAAAATAAAGATCAGTAATGCTTTATACATATCTGTTTGTAAGGGAAGTTTAACAAAATGGTATTTGAAGGTTGGTACTCTGACCTTGGTAGAATATAATAGTGAAATATATGCTGTTCTGCGGTGTTGTGCATTTATAGTAGTTACACCTGACTGTCTGCAGCTCTCCAGGTCTATCAGACTGATAGAAGCCTCAGGCAGAGCAAGAAAATCCCTGGATACACCAGCTAGGCAACAACAGCAAATCACATACAGGCAAGGCAGGATTTCTCTCTCTCCCCTTTCTGTTTTCAGTTCCTTACTATAGGATAGCAGCTGTGTTCAGCATGGTAAATTTGAATAGGACGTGACAGATGTAGGAGTAGCCAGTGTTAATAAAAACCCAGGATTTCTGCAATATGAAATCAAGCCAGCTAGTATCCACTGTTTTCTGTGTACAATCATGGTAAGGTAAGAACTGCCAAGTAGTCAAAGGATTGTGAACAAAGACAGGGAAGTTGCAAAGTATATTTTAATCAAAATATAAAAATGTTAACTTACAGATACAAAGCAATTGAAACCTGATGTGATCATAAGAAGCTTCCGTTGTGATTTTAATATTTTGTTTCACATAGGATCTTATACTGCTTACGAAGCAGCTATGGACAGGTATAGTCAGACACATATAAGGAAAACTGTTTAAATCACATGGAGGTCACATTTCATCATAAAGCATGAGAAGGCAGACAGGCAAACAGCTCCCATTATTGTTAATGAGCTATAATTATGTGTCTGCCAACAGTAATTCCCAGTGCAACATTCTGAAATTTTACTTCCAGGGGGTCTATGTTAGAAGTCACAAATGCCAGGAAATGAAGAGTCAAAGATAAAATGCCATTTCTAACCTGCCTAAATATTGCAAGGCTCCCCGGATTTTATGAATCATAGGGAAATATTTAAGAATAGCAGGCCAAGATGGATTAAGGATGAAGCGGTTGCCTTAAATCAGAATGTGCTTTTGCTTGCAGTATTGTAACATTATTGTAATATTATTGTTAGGGCAGAGTTCTAACAGGGAGGTGGCAGGTTGTATTATTAGGTTACCTTAAGCAGTATCATTTTGAAATGAAATTGTATTTTATACGTATATATTTCAAAGCTTGTGATACAGCAATTATGGTAAGTCTCATAAGAGTGGCCTCTAAAACAGTACTGTAGAGTGGGAATTTCTCTAAAGGTAGATCTAGGACAGGAAGCAAAAAACAGTGATGAACTTCAATATTTTAATAGACACCTTAATTTTTCAATTATTTTAATAGGACATTATGTTGTTGGGCTTCCATCAACTAAAAATATCTAGGCTTTATAGGTGATACAGTTTCCTCTAAGGCTGTGCTTATTACCTTTACAGAATGCAATCTAAACCAGTGGTGCTCATTTTCCAGCCCATCGGCCAGATCTTTCCCATGGAGCTGAGTCATCCAGCTCATAGTCTCCCCGTGCCTCCAGAAATTTGACAACAAGGAACTTGTGGCAGTAATAACTACTGCTCCCCTGTTGTGAAATTTCTGGAACCATGGGAAGTCCCATGGGCCAGATGATTTTGCTTTGTGTGCTAGATTGAGCCAGCACATGGTCAGGAAAGTACGCAGAGCTGTTCACACCTATGAACATAGGAGGTGGAAAGACCCCACAAATGCAGGCAGCCCAGACGTGGGCTACAGGTGGCTGCAGCAGTGCAGGGATGGGTGTACATAAAGTTGAGCAGCCAGAGCCTGCAGGCTGCTGGGAACTCAGTCCGGCTCAGCCGTGTGTGGAACAGTACCCAGCAGGTAAATGTGTTGATGGGAAAGGGCATGGGGGAGGGAATGGTTGTGTGTGGGGGGGCAGATCAAAGCCCCCATGGGAGGGGATGAACAGGGCCCTGGGCTGGGTCATAGAATGCTTGGAGCCCAGGTGGCTCATCCAGGGGCACGGGGGCTCCCACCAATCTGCATACCCCTGGAGCAGGCGCAGGCAGCATTGGATTGGTGTATGGGGGGAAAGTGGCGGCCGCTGGAGTCTGGGATCTGCACCCCACTGCCAGTGCTCAGTCACCCCTCCCCTTGTCATATTTTCTTCCTCCACCTATGCCTATGAATCAACTCCACATATCAACTCCATGCTGGATCTGGCCCATGAACCAACCCTGTGCATAAGATCTGCTCCATAAACCAGTGCCATGCCAGACATTTGGCCCATGGGACCTGGATAGGTTGAGTACCACTAAGCTAAGCATCTTAAGTTTGAATGGTCGTCTAAGGTTGAGGGGTTTATCTGGCTTGCAAAGTACTTAAATGTAAAAAAACACACAAAAAACCTCCCCCTAAAAAGCAAAAACCCAAACAATAACAAAAATCCCAAATCTTCAGCAAATAGCATAATAGAATATTGAGGAAAGTTCATATAAATGAGTTAATCCATCTTTAATGCTTTTTTGTGGCTACCTCTATGAAACTTATCGATATTTTCCTGCCTTTGACTAGCCTTCATTTCTTACTGTAGCCCTAGATTTGAAGTAATCCATGTGTGGTGTTCAGTATGGAAGGCAAGAGAGATAAGGCCCTCCTAGCACTTTGGTTTAAATTTTTTAGTTGTTGGTTTAGAGGAGAGAGGTCTCTACCATCTTCAATGACTAGGGGGGCCAAAGCCTCAATTTTGGAGTATTTTTCCTTTCTTTACCCAGACAGATAGGATTGTCAGTGTGATGGGATCCTTTTCTTCTCCCTGAATGACCTCCATTTCAGAGCTCTCAGCCAGACAAACAACCTCTTTGGACTCCCGGCTTTTTTCTGGATGACTGACAGGTTTGGGCAAGAACCTGTCCCTTTTGTTACAGCTTCAGGATCTACACTGAGGAATGAGACCACAGATGTTTCCAATCAGTTTGTTAAGTCAGTCCCAAGATGTGAAGCAGATCTCAAAACCTGAGATATGGCCAAAGGAAAAGTACATCATTGCAGTGTACTTTGAGGCTCTTTCCCATGGGAATATCCTTATCCCTGGACTACAGAGTCAGGTTCCCTCTTGCTTACTGCATTTCTGATGCCATAAATCTTATCCTCTTGGCTGCCCAGTGGGGTGGAAAGTGTCTACCCAACCTGTCTTCTAGCCTCTCACTCCCCTGGGAGGATGGATCTGTGGGTTTCAAACTCTCAGCCACAGCCTTGAAATCTCTGTGGCTATTATAAAGAGGTAGACACATATACCATCACCACTTTCTGATGCAAATGAATGCTGTGCTTTTGTGCTGAACTTAATAGTTTTGTGTGTTTGGGGCATGCTTCAAGTACTGCTGGCTTGTCCAACATGTGGCCCACCAAGTGGTTTTCTGAGGCCTGAGGTACTGAGATGGGAAACGAACGTAAACACTGTTTACTTTCATTCCCTCCCCTTGTCCCTCCCCCATCCCTCAGCAACTTCCTAATGGCTGCTGAAGGGCTGGGGAAGGGACAAGGTTTCCACACACAGTCCCTAGTGAGCAATGCACGCATGCACTCTCTGGAGCCCGAACAACTTACTAGGCATCCTTGAAAGCAGGCAGAGGTGGTGGCATGGGACCAGGCCTCAGCGGCAGAGCTGAGGCGGGAGCAGAGGGTGGTGTGGGCACATGCGGCCGCTGGGGCAGCGAGGCAGGTGGCAGCGGAGCAGAGGGTGCCTGTCCTGCACATCCCGGGGAGGCTGCAGCCGGGAGAAGGAGCCTGGATTGGGGCTTCCACACGTGACAGCAGCTCTCTCCACCCTGCTCCGCTCCGCTTCGTGCCTGGTTGCAGCTGCAGCCAGGTCCAGCTAAGCCACGAGTCTCTCTCACAGCCTCTTGGATACACTGAGGATCCTCCTTGCCTGCCTGCCCCCTGCAAGGCAGCAAGTGGTGGTGCATTATGCAAAAGTGTTTATTTTAGTCAAGTGTTTGGTATTATTTCATTGTTGCTTTTATATTGTTTTTATTTTGGATTTTAAACCACATTTCCAGATCTATTTCATTGTCACTTCCTGCAATTTCATTAGTGTCAAAGGTCATGTGACATCACTTCCTGGTATGATATCACTTCCTGTGAGGTCTTTGAATATGGCTCACCAGCCCATTGGGTGATGAAAAGTTCATGATGATCAAAAAGGTTAGATACCCCTGGTCTACTGTATCAGGCCCTTCAGTGGCTTTAAGCCTCCTATCACTTAGTTTCTGAATTCCAAGTGAGTTCAGACATAAGACAGGTACCAATAATGTCAGTTTGTCAAGATGGTGGCAGTTCTGGGCTTATGTTGTAGGACTCCAGGCTTCTAGGGAACTCTAGGGACCTAGTGGTGAATCCTAGATATCTATCACCTTTTAGGTGCCTTGGGGGTAATGGGAGTTTTTGGAACATTCTAGGTTCCAGGAACCTAGAATGTAGAACTAGGAACCCCTAATAGTGCTCTACAGCCATGTCATAACGCACATTCACAGCTACAGAGTGTTTTTAAAATGACTGATTAGGTGAAAAAGTAGCCCTTATTAAATCAGGTTGTTGCAGGGCACTAAGGCATGTCTACCCCTTTAAGGGCAGAGGTAGCTTAGCTAGAGAGCTCTGGGAGCTAGGCAGAGTTCCACAGCTGCAGGTTGCCTTGGCAGCAGGCTAATGAGAGAATTAGATGGCACCTGCACCAAATCAGCTGACTGGAAGGAAGCAGGGCCCTGGGCACATATAAGCCCAGGGCTGGTTCTGCCAAGGGTAGGAGTTCTTGCAGGAAAGGAAATTAGAGTTTGAAGGCCTGGTCTTCTGCCTCTAAGATTGTAGAAGTCCTAAGGTACCTGGGGCTGGGAGACACACAAGAATAAGAGAGAAGTTTACCTTCTTAAACGGGCTGAGTATCCATTATTACTGTTATGTTGTAGCCCAGAGGCTTGTTTTTTCTGTTGTCTTCTATACCAGTAGAGCAGGAAGAGGAGAGCCGCCTCATTGGGGCACATGATTGTGCAGAGCCCCAGCACCAAATGGGTGCAGGCACAGGGGCCACAGAGGCCCAGCACCAGAGGTACACGGGGGTCATGGAGGGCCCAGTGGCAGAGCGGGCATGAGCACAGGGGTTGCAGAGGGCCCAGTGCCAGAGCGGGCATGGGGGGGCAGGACCTGCAGTAACCATGGGAGGCAGAGTTAGGCCAAGACATTATTAGAAAGATAATATTTAAATATGACCTGCAAGGCATGGGGCATGGTAAAGGGAAGGTTTTGGAGCTACACATCTAGCCCATAAGGCTCAGGGTATTCTGTGAAGCACCAACTTAGAGCGGTACCCAGCAAAAGATTCAAGAACCCACAAGTTTTAGTGGTGTCCAACTGGACCATGACCATGCAGAAATTCTTGGGCAGCCTCCCTATTATTTATTTATACCTACAAGACATAGCAGGTGAGAAAAGAAGGTGGCCACAGGGCAGAATTGACATGGTCACAGAGGTCTAGGGGCATCATGGCCATCTTTGGGGACCCCCCTACTTACAGGTAGTAAGTGAAGACATGCTAAATTAGAGTGCCTTAGGGAACTTGTACACACTTCATCACAAAGGTTACAAGTCATGCCCTTGGTCTGCTGCAAAGTCTCCTTTCTATGCAGCCAGCTGGCAGGGAGGAGAGGGGGAGCAGCTGGGCAGTGATCAGGATGAGGGAGCTGTGAGCAGTACCCTTCCCATCTGGAGAGGGTCCCCAATGTCCCATGGCACCAGCAGAGAGGGGCATAGTCGCTGAGCTGTCCCAACCAACATGGGAGAATGAACCTAGGGCAACTTTTTGCAGCCAGGCAGCAGGAGGGGAAGGGGAAGCAGCTGGGCTTTCTGGCTGGCTTCCACAGCAGGCTATAGTGCCTCCTGCCTCCTGGTCTCTGCCACTGCATGGAGGCACTCAGGCCCCCCCACTATCAAATGCCAAATGTCTGTTAGGTTTAATAATGCTGTAAGTTTAAGTGCTATGTGGAAAGTACAAAAAATTACAGCATGATTGAGCTGTCCTTCTGTAACTTCTGTAAACACCTCTGGCTATGTTCACATGAGAGCAGATGTTTGTTTCCCTTGGAACAAGAAGCAAGGTACACCTTGTGCCACTGCTACTTGTCCTTGGGGAAAGCCCATGCCACATCCTCTGGTACATGACAGGTTATCCTAGGTAGGGTATGGGAGGCTAGGGTCAGCAACTGTGCTGACCCCAAAAGTCTTATCTGGGTCCTGGGGGCCTTGGAGAGTTGCAGCCATGGTGCTTCTGCAAGTAGGAGCCTAGCCAGCAGCCAGAGCGTAGCTCTGGCAGTCCAGGCTCCAGTTTTGGGCAGCACACACTGCCATCATGTATGGGGGTTTTTTTAAGGAGTGGGTTTTTTTGATCTCTTAGGGTCAAAAACCCCACTGCACTGTAAAGTAGGAGTTCAGGGAATGCCTGCATGTGCGATGTCACAGGTGAGTCTGTGGTGCCTTATACCGCAGATCTGTGCTCATCTGGATGCGGCCTCTTTGTTCTAAACACCTATGTACCACGCTGGACATTTTGTAGATCTGATTCTAAATGCTTTTAGCTGTAAAGCTACTGTGAAATGCACTTTACTATACAACTAATACATCTAGTCTGAACTAGAGTGTTTCACATTTTCTTGGTGAATGTGCACTTGAGTCCCTAACAATACTTTCTTCCTTGCGTCATTGAGCAAGAAGTCATACCTTCCATTTTGTTCATGCAGAAACTGAATCACACTGGCAATTTCATACTGACTCAACTGAGCCAGATTAGAGAATTGTAATCTCACACACTGGTACAGAGGAAGACTAAAAAAGAGAATAACAAAATTCTAACTGCTGGAGGGCACACAAGGTTCTGGTTTATGCACTTTGTTGGTAGACATTTCTAAACTCTAACACTCTGTCTCTGACACCATGTTGAATGTCTCTATCCAAAACAGGCTGCTTTTAGAAAAATCATGTGATCTCTGCTCCTTCTAGCAAAGAGAAGGGTGGTTTTTCTCAGACAGAGCCATGTGTACAAATTGTCTCGTCTTCCTACCCTATGTGAAAATAGTTGCTCATAAAATGGATTTATGACCTTCCACTGAATGCCCATTTTATAAGTGCAGGTGGATGCATAGTGTAGGAGGAGGAGTATAATTTAGAGCATGAGCTGTGCCACTGATCATTTGTCAGTTCAGAGGTCTTCAAGAAATCCCAGGGGCATCCATCTTTTTAGAGATTTAACCTAGTGTCCTATTCTGTTACAATATCAATCAGTTCCGTTGTTGTTTAATGTCATCCCTTTCCCTTTTGCCTGCTAACTTAATTGTGTGGGTCTACATTGCTGACTGGAAAGGACATCATCTAACTCAAGGCTTCTCAAACTGTGGACAAAGAATTTCTTTGTTCAGATAAAATGAATATATGACTCTACACAGCTCAAATTTTTAAGGGGGGTTGCTCATGGTTCTGTATTTCCTTTCCATGTGTCACTCCCTTAGCAATAAAAGGGAAATGTTAGTCCCTTTAGTCTCTCTTCATAAGTCAAACTTCCATTTTAGTTGCCCTTCTTTAAAACCCCTTTTCTTTCCAGTACCTAAATGTGGTATGAAGTTTGGACACAAGAGAGATGGCAGTGGTGATTCAGTGACTGATAGGTGTGAGAAGTGAAAAAGACACTGAGAAAATTGATCTTTTGTCTTCATTTCCCTGCAATTCTTTACTGTAGTCAGTGGTCAGAAACATCTATCTTCCTGGATGCTGAGGGCTATACACTGTGTCGGCCTAGATCTAGGCATGATGAAAACATTCTGTGGAAGAAGGATGTATTTGTGGGTAAGGCACTGGGTGGCAATTCAGATTTATATTCTAACAAAGCCTTAAGTGAAAAAAATATTAACATTATGGGGTCAAATTCCTCCTGGGTGTAAATTTTCTGTGGCCAAAGAAGGAGAAGAAGTGAGTTCATGTAGGCCAGCACCTCTGTGAGTTTCTACTGCAATAAAAATGACAGGCTTCATAGACAGCTGCAGTAGTTATTTTCCTGCATTTAATCTGCTACAATGACCCATTGTAACAATTTCACATATTTCAGAGTTGCCCAGGAGGTAACTTTCATAACTTTCATAGGTTTCATAAATTTCATAGGCATTAGAAGCTGGAAAGGACTTCATGAGATCATCAAGTCCAGCCCTCCTGCCAGAGGCAGGAAGTATGCAGGGATCAAATAATCTGAGCAAGATAAACATCCAAACGCCTTTTAAAAGCGTAAAGAAGTTTTTCCGTACATCGACTCTGAATTGACCTTCTAGAAGTTTGTGCCCATGAGACCTAGTTATCCCTTGGGAAGCCCTGGTGAACAATTGTTCACCTAGATCCTGATGCCCCCCTCTCCCTGTTATATACTTATAGGCAGCCACTAAGTCTCCCCTGACCTTCTCTTTGCCAGGCTGAAGTGTCCCATGTTTCTCAGCCCCTCCTCATAAGGCCTGTCCTCTTGGCCTTTGATTATACAGGTGGTTCTCCTATGGACTCTACTGAGCTGATCTACATCCCTCCTGAAGTGGGAGGCCAAAACTGGACACCGTATTCCAGCTATGGCTTCTCTAAGGCCAAGTAAAGCAGGAGGATGACATCACTGGTTTTGACTGAGATGCATTGGTGGATGTATGCCAGAGTTTGGTTTATGTTGCCAGCCATGGTATTGCATTGGTGGCTCATGTTCATTTTGTGGTCAATCAAGACCCCCAAGTCTCTTTCAGTCATGGTGCTAGTGAGCATAGCACTGCTGAGCCTATGGGTATGATGCTGTTTTTTTTCTCCCAAGGTGGAGCATCCTGCATTTCTCTATGTTGAATGCCATCAGGTTTTGGTCTGCTCACTTTGGAAGCATGTCCAGGTCAGCCTGTATCTCCAGCCTGTCCTCCAGTGTGACCGACTTCCCCCATAGTTTAGTGTCATCCACAAACTTTGCCAGTCCACATCTGACACCCGAATCCACATCATTAATGAAGATATTGAAGAGTACTGGCCTGAGCACTGAGCCCTAGGGGACTCCACTGGTAACCTTATGACAATGCCACATTGATTTGTTCCCATCAACTAGTACTCTTTAAGTGTGACACCAAAGCCAATTTCCCAGCCATTGGACCATGAGAGGGTCGAGGCCACGGTTCCCCAGCTTGGTCATGAGGACATCATGGGAGACCAAGTCAAAGGTCTTCTTGAAATTCAGATGAATTAGATCAACCTCATCTCCCTTTCCAGGCAATGCATCACCTGGTCATAGAAGGAGATGAGGTTGGTCAGGCAAGACCTTCCAGTAATAAACCATGTTGGCTGGCATTCAGTAGGTTGCCTTCGAGTAGCCTGTTGCAGATGGATCCCTTGATAATTTTCTCCAAGATCTTTCCAGGGATGGACATCAGACTCATAGATCTGCAATTCCCTGGATCCTCCTTCCTCCCTTTCTTGAAGATTGGGACCATGTTGGCGCTTTCCCAGACTTTTGGTACATCACCCAAGCATCATAAGTTTTCAAATATCTTGGCCATAGGGCATGCTATGATGTCTGCCAGCTCTTTTAAGACTTTTGGGTGCAAGCCATCTGGGCCCATAGACTTATGAACATCAAGCCTCTCAAGGTGTTTTCTCACTTGATCTACATTCATTGTGAGCCCATCTCTCAACCCTATAGATGCTTTGCATCCTGTCTGACAGCATGGCCCCTTGGGCAGGTAAAAAACCAATGCAAAGTAATCGTGTAGGAGATGGGCCTTCTTTTTGGTGTCAGATGTCAGCTGCCCCATTTGATCTTGCAGGGGGCCAATGTTGCTTTTGTTTTTCCTCTGATTTCCCACGTATCTGAAGAATGACTTAATGTTATTCTTGATTCCCGTGGCTAGCCTGAGTTCGGTTGCTGCCTTGGATTTTCTGGACTGCTCCTTACAGGTATGGGCTAGTGCTGAGTAGTCTTCCTTGGTGATGATTCCAGTTTTCCATCTGGTGTAGACTTCTCTTTTTGTTTCAGGAGACCCAGAAGTTCCCTGTTAAGTGAAGAGGCTTCCTTGCCCATTCCTGTGGGATGGGATGGACTTACTTTGTGCTTTGAGGATAGACTCCCCTTCCTAGAGGGCCATGTTCCCCTAGTGCCTGACAAACCAGTCTCCTGAGTTTGTGAAAGTCAGCATTCCCAAAGTTGAGGATTTCTATTTTACTAAGGGATTTGCCCACCCTGCATTGGACAGAGAAAGTAATCAGATCATGATCGCTGTCACCAGCTTGCTCTCAATCTTCAGATCACTCACCAGATCATCCCCTTTGGCTAGAACCAGATCCAGCAGTGCCTCTCCCCTAGTTGGCCCATAGACCTCTTTCATCAGGTACAGGTCATCAATGCAGGTGAGGAAGTTTCATGACCGGTAAGACCTGGCCATGTGTTCTTCCCACAAGATGTCAGGGAGTTTGAAATGTCCCATGATGATCATACATTGGAAACACATGGCCTTAGCCAGTTCCCTACTGAATTCATGATCCAGTTCTTCTTCTTGGTTAGGAGTTCTGTAATAGACTCCTATCCCCTTCCCCATACTCACCCATATTTTAACCCAGAGGGTCTCAAGATGCCCTCCACAGTTGATGAACTCAGTTTGAAGAGATGTATACTGCTCCTTGACAGAGAGAGGTACCCACATCCCTCTTCCCAACACAATATCTCCTGTAAAGGGTACAGCCTTTTATACTTACTGACCAGTCATAGGAAGAGTCCTACCAGGTCTCTGTCATCCCTACGTTTCATAGGATGCCGAACCAACAAATTTGTTAATTTGTTGAAATAGCTTAAATAAGTTTCTTGCCAAAAATCCTGTTATAAAAAGGACACTTACACTATAAGTGAATGTTTTGGGATTGTACTATTTGTGGCCTATTGGACAGGATTCTGCTACCATGAAATAATCAAACTTCTTCATTTTGACACACTTCTGTACCATTTAACACATGAGGAATAAGAAATATGCTTACGGCACAGCTTGTGACATATGTTTAAATTTGCTGTTTCATGAAATTTAGGTAATTAACCACACTCACAGTAAGTACTCATGACAGTACTAAGCTTGAATTTTCAAAAGAGACCCGTGATTTTAAGATACTGCAATATTTGCACACCTAACTTTAAACACCTTTAAAAATAACCTGATTTAAGCATCAAGAATCCATGCTCTGAAAATGAGGTTTGATTCAACTGTTTCAATTCATTTACTTTTGAAAATGTAGGCCAGGGTTCTTCAACCCCTGGTCTGTGACCCATATCTGGCCCACAGAGCCAGGGCATCTGACTCATGGAGCTCATCTTTGGTCAGGGAATTTGGAGGCAGAGCAACTGTGGCAATTAATACTGCCACCCCTTCCTCACTGCCAAATTTTCAAGCTCCACACTGTCGAGTCAGAGTTGGGCCATACCCTTCCTCAGTCGTCGCTTTTCCCCTCCTTCCCTTCTGTAGCCAGATGGGGGCTAGGACACATCCCCTTCCCCACACAGCTAGATTGAGGCCAGGTTCCCCCATCCCCCTCTCTGCACAGTCGGATCAGGCCCAGCAGCTACATACAACCTGTGTATGGGGCAGGAGCTGTGAAATATATAGGGAGGATGAGAAGGCACCGAGAAATGTGGGGCCCCTGAAAGATGCACTGGGCAATCTGGTGGTTCCACCAGAGGAGAAGGCAGACATCTTTAACAAATTCTTCACCTTCATTTTCTTGTGCAGGGACTGCGACTCCCCTATCGTGTTTCAAGATGGACTCGAGGGGAATGCCTCAAGACCTAAGGTTGAGGAGAACCGGGTTAGAGTGCTTCTGGAGGGGCTGGATGTGTTCAAGTCAGCAGGTCCAGATGCTCTCCACCCCAGGGTGTTGAGGGAGCTAGCAGGGGTTATTGCTG
>JAGPOW010003316.1:125413844-125514911 GCA_030014935.1 Caiman crocodilus
GGGGCTGGATGTGTTCAAGTCAGCAGGTCCAGATGCTCTCCACCCCAGGGTGTTGAGGGAGCTAGCAGGGGTTATTGCTGGGCCCTTGGCATGGCTTTACGAGCACTCGTGGTGCTCAGGCCAGGTGCCAGATGATTGGAAGATAGCCAATGTGGTCCCCATCTTTAAGAAAGGGAGGAAGGAGGACCCGGGCAACTATAGGCCCATTAATCTTACCTCGATCCTGGGGAAACTCTTTCAGAAAATCATCAAGGAGCACATCTGTGATGGGCTGGCATCGGGGATGATGCTCAGGGGTAACCAGCACAGTTTCATTAAGGGGCAGGTCATGTCAGACCAAACTGGTTGCCTTTTATGATCAGGTCACAAAAGCATTGGATGCAGGTATCGCCATGTATGTAGTCTTTCTGGACTTCAGCAAGGCCTTTGACACTGTCTCCCACCCCATCCTCATTAAAAAACTAGGCGACTATGGCATCGATGCCTACACGGTCAGATGGATTGCTAATTGGCTGAAGGGTTGTACTCAGAGGGTGGTAGTGGACGAGTCATATTCGACCTGGGGGGAAGTGGGCAGCGGAGTCCCCCAGGGCTCAGTCCTTGGGCCTGCACTGTTCAATTTCTTTATCAGCGATTTGGACGACAGCGTGAAAAGCAACCTGTTCAAATTTGCTGATGATACCAAAATTTGGGGTGAGGTGGGCATGCTAGTAGGGAGGTAAAGACTGCAGAAAGACCTGGAGAGGATGCAAGGGCGGGCTAACAAAAACAGGATGCATTTCAATATGGATAAGTGCAGGGTGCTGCACTTGGGCAGTAGTAACCAGCAGCACACTTATAAGATGGGAAACTGCCTTCTTGAGAGCACGGAGGCAAAAAGGGATCTTGGAGTCATCATTGACTCCAAGATGAACATGGGCTGACAATGCGAGGTCATGGCTGGCAAGGCTAACTGGACCCTATCGTACATCCACAGGTGCATCTCAAGTAGGGCCAAGGAGGGGATCCTCCCCCTCAACGCAACACTGGTCAGGCCACAGCTGAAGTACTGCATCCAGTTCTGGGCACCCCACTTCAAGAGAGATGTGGACAGAATTGAGAGGGTCCAGAGAAGGGCCACCCACATGATCTGGAGACAGCAGGGCTGACCCTACAATGAGAAGCTACAGGACCTGAACCTGTTCAGCCTTCACAAAAGAAGGCTGAGGGGGGACCTGGTGACCATCTATAAACTCACTAGGGGGGACCAGAAGGGTTTGGGGGAGACCTTGTTTCCCCTAATGTCCCCTGGGATAACAAGGAATAACGGCCACAAGTTGTTGGAGAGTAGGTTTAGATTAGACATCCGTAGGAACTACTTAACAGTTAGGGTGGCTAGGATCTGGAACCAACTTCCAAGGGAAGTGGTGCTGGCTCCTACCCAGGGGATCTTTAAGAAGCAGCTCGATGCCTACCTGACTGGGATCATTTAAGCCCAGTTTCCCCCTTGCTCAGACAGGAGATCGGACTTGAAGATCTACAAGGTCCCTTCCAACCCAATTTCTATGATTCTATGAATCCATCATGCAGGGCAAAAAGGTTGAGCACTACTGTTATAGGTGATCAATAGACTACCTCTATACAGCATTAGTTTATATTTTCAGTTCTATGGAAATGTTAATATATATTCTTGACTTTCAAGATTTTAAGGCCTAAAATAAAACCAGGATCTCATGTATTTTCATTTTAATCTATTGCTTTTCTTTTAAGACTATTTTGAACTGAACGTCAGTGCATGATAAATATGCAATTACAGATTTTGCAAATAGACAGTAAGCCTACAATCAATACATTAATTTATGAGAACTAGAAAACACAATTGTCTAATTCGTTTTTTATAGCAAAATAAAAGAATCACCTCTGCCAGCTCAATCCAGTCAAGACTCAGTTCCACTTACCCAACTGTCCTTCAGATCTGTTGTTTGGAAAACCAACCCACTTCCTTGGCATCCATCTGTTTAACATATCTGTCTCACTTTGTCTGGCTAAGTTCCTCGAAGCACTCTTGTGGTGTTCTACAAAGGGAAGAAATAACTTGGTTAAATTAGAAAATACTCTATATATCTGTGAAATTGAGTTGTTGTTGGGGTTTTTTTTAAGAATCCTTCTAAAATGTAAAACAGTTGCATTTTTTGGACAAAAAGAGGCTCCCTGGATTTTTGACATTTTCCTTGAAGCTCAGGATAAATGTTGAGAACTCTGAAAGTTTTGTACTTCTTCCTTCTCATTTAATTAGATGGTACTTTTTCAGACTCTGAACTCTAGGACATCCAGTCTTTTACAAAACATAGGATTACTCTCTTGATTCTATATTTCCACATGATTTTTGCAGTTCACTTAAATGCAGGCAGTACTCTCACTGACAATGCAATTAGTTCCTGAAAACCACGTCTTAAGTCGAAACGTTGTAACTCATTTCCAATTGAATGAGTCCAATTGAAAATTGAACCAATTTTCTCATAAGAAGCAATGTTATAAATGGCGGATTGGTTCCTAAACCAAGGTCCAATACCCTATTTTCACCAACCCCCGCCCGAATTTTGTACTCATTCAATTATAGATGAGTAATATAGCTATATTAATGTATTTATATTGTATATAGCAATCATATTGATTTGGAAACACTTCTTTAAGGTGACTTTGCTGGATTTTTTTTAAGGCTCTTGGCTGGACCTTTTGAAGGGTTCTTGGTTGGAGTCTTCTCAGGAGTCTTGGCTGCAGGTTTTTCTGGAGTCCTGTCTGCTTTCTCAAAGAACTTGTCCAAGGAAGTTTGGACAGATATTCTTGAAGGAGATGAGTGGTGCAGCCAACTTGTTCACTGGCATTGGGTTGTATTGGATCAAGCTTTCTAAAGTCAAAACTGGCGTTGTAAAGTTGAAACAGAGTGTCAATTTATAAATGTTGTAAGTGTGAAACATTGTAACTCAAAACATTGTAAGTCAAGGACTTCTGTAATGGCATTTTTACCACTTTCTCTGAACTCTTCCAAAGTTTTGCATCTCTCTCAGTGAGTGGTTATCTTCATAATCATACATTGTTTCCCCTTCTATAATTTCAGACCCACTTCTCTGTGTTATGCATATCCTTGTTTTTCCTCTCAATTACACCAATATAAATCAGAAATAATAACATTGAAGGCAGTGAGAGTTATTTTGGTGTGGGGCCTCCACTACTTACACTTTTCTCATATGTGTAGTTATGGTGTAATAAATCTTATGGTGTAATAACCATAAAGGGGTTAATGGACCCCTACCTCCCCACCTGTGGCCAATTAATTGACTATCAGCAGCTGGGATGAAAGGCTTTATCCCAGGTAAATGAGTAGATGCCACATAGAGAGTGTCCAAGGAATGCACTTGGGACCTCTATGAGGAGTGAGGTAAACCAGCTGGGGAATGGTTTCATAGATTTCATAGACATTAGGGTTGGAAGAGACCTCGGATGATCATCAAGTCCAGCCCCCCTGCCTGAGGAACAGGAAATAAGCTGGGGTCATAGGATCCCAGCAAGATAAGCATCCAAATTTCTCTTGAAGGTGTTCAATGTAGGTGCTTGAACCACCTCTGATGTCAGGCTATTCCAGACCTTTGAGGCTTGGACAGTAAAGAAATTTTTCCTTATGTCCAACCTGAAATGGTCTTGCAGTAGTTTATAACCATTTGACCTCGTCATCCCTTGGGGCGCTCTGATGAACAAGTGTTCCCCCAGATAAACTTACAGGTGGCCATCAGATCACCCCTGAGCATGTGCTTTTCCAGGCTAAAGAGTCTCATAGCTCTCAGCCTGTCATCATAAGGTCTGTTTTCCTGACCTCTTATCATGAGCGTGGCTCATCTCTGGACTCTCTCAAGCTTCTCCACATCCTTTTTTAATTGTGGGGCCCAAAACTGGGTATAGTACTCCATAGGATGAATACAAGAGGAGAATGACATCCTAGGATTTGCTTGAGAAGCATCTATGGATGGGTTCTCGTCCACCCATTTTCTGAGCCTGTCCAGGTCAGCCTGGATTGCCCTCCTGTCTTCAGGTGTGGATGCTTTGCCCCAGAGTTTGGTGTCATCAGCAAATTTGGCCAGTCTACTTCTGACTCCAATGTCCACATAATTAATAAAGATGTTGAACAATATGGGTCCAAAAACAGAGCCTTGGGGGACCCCACTGGTCACAGGGCACCATGACGATTGACTTCTGTTAATTACCACCCTCTGGGTCCAACCACGGAGCCAATTTCCCAGCCAGCAGATCGTGGTGGACCCAAGGACATAGTTGATCAGTTTTGCCAAGAGGTGATCATGGGATACCAAATCAAAGGCTTTTTTGAAGTGAAGTTATATGACATTGATCTCTTATCCCTTGTCCAGGTGATAGGTCACCTGGTCATAAAAGGAAATGAGACTGGTCAAGCAAGACCTACCCTCAACAAACCCATGCTGGCTGTCCCTCAGGATGTTGGCATTGGCCAGTCCATTAAGGATGGCCTCTTAATAAACTTTTGTAAGACATTCCCCAGGATACAGGTCAGGCTGATGGAGCTGTAGTTTTCCATATCCACTTTCCTCATTTTCTTGAAGATAGGCACCACATTGGCCTTCTTTCAGTCTTCAGGCACTACACCAGAGCACCAGGAGTTCTCAAAAATCTGTGCCAGAGGCTGGGCTATGATGCTCACCAGCTCCTTGAGTACCCTGGGGTGTAGACTGTCAGGGCCAGCAGACTTGAAGATATCCAGCCTCTCAAGGAGGTGTTCCTTCATGAGGTCAGCATTGATGGAGGGCAGGGGATCACCCTCACCTGGACCTCCCTGTCCTGTAGTGGGCATGATCGTCCCATGGGACTGATGAAAGACCGACTCAAAGTATCCATTTACTAGGTGGCTTTTTCCTGGGCATCAGTTGTCAGATGTCTCATCTGGTTTAGCAGGGGTCCAATGTAGCCCTTGCTTTTCCTCAAGCTCCCCACATATCTGAAAAAGGACTTTTTATTGTCCTTGATATTCAAAGCTAGTTAGAATTCAGTTGCAGCCTTAGGTTTCCTGGTTTACTCCCTGCAGGACTGGACCACTGCAGAATATTCCTCCTTGGAGGTGAATCCCATCCTCCATCCTTTGTAGGCCTTTCTTTTTAGCCTCAGGAGGTCTGCTGGATCCCTGGAGATCCAGGGGGGCAGCTGTGCCCTCTTTTTGCCTTTCCTTCAAGATGGAATAGAATTAGATTGTGAATTTAGGATCGCTCCCTTGAGGAGCACTCACTCTTCCTGAACTCCCCTCCCCCGAGGTTGTGGTCCCTTAGGACCTCACTGACATGCCTCCTGAGCTTGTCAAAGTCAGCTTTTCTGAAGTCAAGGACTTCAGTGTTGCTGACTGACTTGCCATCTTTATGGCAGATAGTAAAGTAGTGTCTTTCCCTTGCAATACAGGAGATGGGCATTCAAGTGCCTATTCTGTCAGGCCTTTGGGAAAAAATAAAAAGTATCTGATGTGGGCTAGAGCCCATGAAGACCAGGGTCTTAAATGACCTAGTATAGTTAGCCCTGTGCATACAGGATAAGGGACTGAACCTGTAGAAATGTCTATATGTCACCTGTGCGAAGCTGCTTTCAGCAATAGGGGTTTTCAACACAGTGTATAGTGGAGTAATTCAACTGAAACTTCTTCTGATTTGCAGTGGTATATGTTAGAGGAGAAGCCAGGTTTAAGAGAGAGAGAAGTGATTTAAATTGGTACAATTTCTCTGCCTTCTTATAGCATTTAGTTAATGAAATTGCAAATCTAATAGCAAGAATTCTTAATAAATCAATCAGAACATGTGTAATGGTGCATGACTGGAAATGAACTGAGCACAGGCCTAAATCCCATGTCACCCACTTGATGTGTATTGTAGAACTGTTGGCAAAGTGTTTACTTGTGCAACCACCACAGACCCTGGTTTACTTCAATTTTTAAAAAATCCCCAATTTCAGGTTAAAATACAAGTAACCCCAAATGCACATTTTCCCATGATTTAAATGAAACACCCCTACATATGTATATATGTGTACATACACACATACCTTTCATTTAAATTGTGGAAAATGTGGATTTGGGGTTACTTTTTTAAAGTGAAAATTGGGGATTTTTTTTGAAATTGGAGAAAACTAGGATCCCTTGCGATCATAGTCAGGGAGACACTCAACTACACCTGTGTAGCTCTCCTATACTTTCAGTGAGAATACATTCTACTTTATCCTTCAGAACCACACAGCTCTCCCATTCACCTCAACAGGAATCACTTGAGAGATCTTTGGTTACTCAGGAGATTGGTGGCTTTTAATTCATTCCAATGGGGAGCTTTAAGCTTTGCTAAGAGACTGAGTTTTGCTTCATCCTAGCTTCATAGACTGTCATAGACATCTTAGCAAGATTTTGGATTTGATCAGAGAGAAGTTTATACAGACTACATCATAGAGTAGCAGTAGTTTTTGCTCCTCTTCTTAAAATAGTCTAATGGTTAGAGCAATTGCCCAAGACATTGGGAGACCTGGGTTGTAGGTCACCTTCACCATCAGGAGCTTTACCCTGATCACTCCAGCAGTTTGTAAAGAATCTGACCCTAACTTCATCCTACTATATGTGAATTTCTTGTTCCTCTTCAGTGAATGTCTAGAATGTATGGTATTCAGTACAGTAGCTAGAATTCAGTCACTCCCATGCCCCCTATTTGCTGTACTTTATGAGCAGTGAGGGCTGCATATATGTAATGTCTGCTGAACAGAAGAGTTGAATGACTGTAGCCCTTCTCCCTGTGTTTACAGTTACTGTGTCCAAATACAGTAGACCTGACCTCTCAAAGTATGTAGGGGTAAAAAACTATTTTTCCACTCCTAGAGCCAGAAAAATAAGCATGGGCCCCTATTCACCTTAGCAGCAGGATCATTCTTGTCCCCATCCTGGACTACCAGGGCCCCCAGAAGCTGGTCAGTTCATGTGGGTGCAGCAGGAACCCTACACTTCTGCTTTTAGGAATGTGGGACTGGAAGAAGCCTCCAAAGCCATCGTGTACAGTCCCTTACATTTGCAGGCAACAAACATCAAGACACCCCTATAACATACTATAGGTAAAAGAAAGGGGAGACAAGGGCACTGTTAATTCACTGCCACTAGTTAATACATGTTTGAAAAATTCTAGGAAAAGGTCCATTCCCTTGCTACAGATGAAAGCAGAGAGGAGATGAAGGCTAGGCTGACATTTGCGAGGAAGAGAGGGAAGAGTCCCTTCTGGCCAGGGTCATACCAATTGCTAAATTTGGGATCAGAAAAGAGTCCCTTTAGCCAAGAAGTTCTGAATTTTTTAAGTATGGGGCCATATCATGCACCCCAGTCAACTCCCCATGTCTTCCTTCTCACCAGCAAATGTCCCTATGCTTTGAAGGGAAGTGGGAGAGGTTAAAAAGGAAGCAAGAAACTAGTAGCATTCATCTACAGTGAAATAATTCCATCCTGGCCCTAACTGGAACAACAAAGAAGCCTTAAAGCATTACCAGACATTTTTAGTCAGCCAGAGTTTAGTTTACCAGACTTCCGGGATTTAATAGCAACCTTCAACTCCCTGAAGGGTGGTTACGGAGAGGATGGAGCTAGCCTTCTCAGTGATGACAGATGACAGAACAAGGAGCAATAGTCTTAAATTGCAGCAAGGGCAGTTTAGATTAGATATCAGGAAAAAAACTTCCTTACTAGGAGGGTGGGAAAACACTGGAACAGGGTACCCAAAGAGGTTGTGGAATCTCCATCCTTGGAGCTTTAAAAGACCTCGGTAGAGACAACCTTGGCTGGGATGAGATAGCTGGGAATTGTTCTTCTTTGAGCAGGGTGTTTGGCTACATGACCTCCTGAGGTTCCTTCCAACCCTAATTTTCTGTGATTTTAATACTATGACCTTCCACACTACAAGTGAACTATCTTTATACCCTAGCTTGGGAACTAAAAACACATGGTTTGTGGGTGTGCGGGGGGAAGGAAGTTCTATCCTCCCTTCCATCAACTTTTCCAATTGAATCTTGAAGTGATTCAAGTTCTTTGCCATTACTATTTTGCTTAGAAAACCATTCCAAACTTCACTTCTCCATACATGGAAATGTTCTTCTAATTTCCAGTCCAAATTAATTTTTAACTGGTTTGTAGCCATTTGATCGTTTGCTGGTATGGGGTATGTTCACTTTCCCTAGCCTAAAGAGTACCTGTGTGTATAAAGGATAATGTCATCTACTGTCAATCTCAATTTTGCTAAGCTTTGTCTCACATGAATACCCATCTTTTTGGGTGGTGATGGCTGAGACCTTCTTTCCTCCCTCCCCTCCCCACCCTTCTCCCAAAAAGAACAAGAACAAAGAAATCTGTACTGAAATCAATCAAACAGCTTTGCTAGCATGAGACAACACACACAATACTCTTATTCAGATAAACCAATTTTTAAAACTTACCAGATAAAAAGGTTAAATAGCATAATTTAGTTTCCTTAGTCATATTCATATACCTTTTAATAAGTAATCACATTAGATTGCAAATGCGGTTATGGTTTACAGTAATGGAATGATAGATTTTCATTTAACAAGAGAGTTGAGTATCTTCCAATACAGAAATGCAAACAATTAATTTCTAATTAATAGGGCCTCCTGGTTATTTATAAGTGGCAATATGAATATAGAGAAATTAATAAGTTGAAAAGAAAACATATATTTTAGTGGCTGGTGCTGTACACTGGGTTGATATATACATATTTTGCTTGCTCTGCTAATGTCTATGTAACCCTTGCCCCTGGGTTGCAAGAGGTTAAGCAGAGAGGGGTGGTGCCACTCCAAGTCTAGAAAAGCAAGACCCAGAAAGCTGGGTGGAACTACAGCTTCCAAATTACTTTGGGAACTAGCAGGAAGGGAGATGGGAAAGAGGAGCTGCAAGGGTGGCATTTGCCCATAGCCCTGTGGAAGGAGCAGGGGAGAGGCCTTGCTCCCTGATATGCTCCCTGCACTATTTGAAAGAGGCCTCAGGGAGATAGTGGAGGAACCTTGTGAGTGCAGTTAGGAGAAGGATCAACTTCCCCACAAAAAATACTGCAGCAAAGAGAGAATTTGATTGCTGGAGAAGGGCAGGGCCTGACTGAGATGCACTTAAGTGGCTGCAGAGGATTGTGGGATCAATGTAAGTGTGAAGCAGTAAAAGTCCTTGTGCCATCTAGGAGGGCTGAGGTTGTGCACAAGGTAAAAGTCTCACTTGGAAGGGTCCTTGCAAGACTGTTGGAGTTGGAGTTTTAACTTGTGCTGTTGAAAGGGTAATTTTGGTATCAGCAGGGATCCTGGTTTTCTATGATTAAAAAAGTAACACAAAATCCACATATTTCCATGTATATATGTAGGGGTAAAGCAACCTGGCACCCCAGGTCCCAAACATCTGGACATGGCCATGGGTAGCATCATGCGCCAAGGATTGTTTGTATATATATATGACCCTTGACACACAATGCTACCCATGGCCATGTGCAGATGTTTGAGAACTCAGGTGCCAGGTAGCTTTACCCCTTCTCAGCTCACCTACAAGTGGGCAGAGGCTCCCTGAGAGGAGGGGATCCCTTTCACAATGGAGAGACCTTGCAGACTCAGAGTAACTATTTACAGAAATTTAATTATATATAGAAAATAATTGCTTTATGCAAGCAAATATTAAATTCTGTCAAAAGGTTGCAATACTCTACTTACAATACACAAGGATGGGTTTATACCAAAAAAAAGTTGATAACTATTTACACTTAAGGGGTGGTCAAGATAACAAATGCAAAACCAATAACTTATGCACTATGTTAAATACTCATTGTATTAATCCCCTAATTAATTATATAACAACTAATAGCCAGGCACTCCAACTACTGTCCAGTAGATGGAGGGTGGGGCAGACCCCCTCTCCTCGCATCACACACTTGTGGGCTTCAGCTGCTTTGGGCTGTCCTGTGCAACTCCAGGTGTTTTGCAGTCTGCAAAGACTGTGTCCAGTCCAGACCCCTGCAAAACACAAATTCCTCCCCACGCACCTCATGAACTCCTCTCCACCTGTGCCCATCCTCTCCAAGCCCACAGTGATATTACACAGTTGAGCCACAGAGGGAGAGCAAATTGCCACTGCAAAACAGGCATCACCTCTGGGCTCACTTCCCCCTCTGAGAACTCAGGCACACTGAGGTTTTCCTTCAGGTCGTGCTTCCCTGGGCCTTAGTCGACACCAGCATCCTGGGACCTTTCACTAATTGGTGTCTCTTTCCGCTCAGCTGATCCAGTCCCACCTTACTCCTTTCTCAACCACTCACACAGGGGGTCTATCATACCCTTACTGACCACCTCAAGTCTCCAAGCCCAGCAGGAAATCACCTTTCTGCTCTCTTGGGGCTTCCTGGGGCTGTGTCCCCACCTTCTGGGATTTGTTCAGGTACTCATAAGCTTCACTTGCTTGTTCTAGGGGTCTGCTCTCTTTTGCTTGATCCTTCAGGTGCTCCACTGGCTTCTGGCCTGCCCAAAAGGGGTCCAGCAGGCAACTGCAGGGTGGGACCACGCTGCAGACTCTTCCCAGCCCTTCTTGCATAGCATGCACCTCTCTCTCTCTTTCTCTCTCTCTCCACCTTGGGAGCAGGGAGATACTTTGGTCTTAAGGGCAGCCATCCATCCCATCCCTGGGCTGGCATTTTCCTGGGCTCCCGAACTGATTTTTTAATCTGGCATCCCCTTTCTGGGGATAATACTCAAACTACAAATATGGTGTCCCTGTTGGAACAGTCTCCCTCAAGCATTCAGGCAGAGCCTGATGTAGGACACTCAGAAGGTAAGTGCCCCTTAAACTTCCTGTTGCATGTGTGAACATATATATATGCATGCATGCAACAGACAGTTTAAGGTATATGTATACATGTACATACACTGAAACATTTTGTTTTTGTTTTTCCCCAGGGAAACCAGGAACCCTGGTTATCAGGCTTCCATGTCTTGGTTTCATGGGTTATACCACAGATTTCAAGTTCTAATGCCTATGGGTATATATCAATCCAACTTGTTTGTACCCTCATGTTAAATTGAGGTACTTTTTGGGAAATTGAGTCACCACAACCTTATACCTACACCCCCTCATGAGAGGGGCTACAGCTATAATGTAATTATGATAACTCCAAGAACTGTATCTGTTTCAATTGAGTGATTCTTTGTTTTTCAACTCCTGTCTTTGCTTTTAAGTTTTCAAGAAAACTTTTAAAAAGTTGCAGGATGCTGCAGCCAAAAATGAACTAGCAGTTTCACCTTAAACTCAAGAACTAGGATGCATTACCAAGTTCAGTGGGTCAAGATCTCTGACATGGTTATGGAAGCTGCTTGTTTGTGCCCACCTAATATGCCTTGCTGTGGTCACTAACAAATACCAGAAGCTCACAGGACCACAGCTTCTAGGGATCCTTAGGGTGGACAGGTTCCCACCTTGATTCCTTTTCAATGCAATGGTCTGGGTATCCAAAATGGCCTCAGAAAGCCCCAGTTTTGTCTTGTCCTTGTCTTTTTCTTCTCTCAAATCACGTACTGCCTCCCAAGCACAAGTGTTTCCTTGGCTGTACTTCTGCACCATAGGCCTGACTTTTAAAAATGCAGTCCATGAATGGCCTAATGGCTCTGGAGACTCCGCTCTAACATAAATGTTTGCTTGCTTTCACTATTGTTCAAAATCCTGTGCTGGTCAGGATGGTGACCATGACGTTATCCATGTCAGTAGTGCACAGTTGATCAATTATGTTCTCCTTTTCCCTCTCCCTCCTTCAGTATAATGTTTGATCAGAAGTACAGTTAGAAAGGTGAGAAAGCTAATGGTCCTCTTCTTCCAAGTATTAAATCACTTTTGCATGATAGTACTGTTCAGGACTATTCTAGGGGTGGTGTCACACATTCAACTTGACACTGACTAAGTGCAGTTAAAACACAAGCAGTTGCATGTTCAAGCAGTTCAGCACATTTCAAGTGCACCATGGCAGTGCCAGGTTGTTCACTTTTAGGCAAGCATTGTCTCCTAACACATACTAGCTTTTAATAGGTCACTACATTCTAATGATTTCTAACTGTTCCAAGTGAACATGTGACAAGGTATGTGACTTTGTTAGGCTTCCAGATAACCATGATTTAAAGGTACTTGTAGACTGCACAAGTTGTTCTTTGTGATTGTGGGGGGGGCAGTCCCCTTGTCCTCCTTCCACCAAATATTGGCCCAAAGCATACAGTCCAGTTGTGTCCTATGCAGCATAACAGGAGTTAGAGGGCAGGGCAGGGTGGTTTGGTGTGGCTTTCTTAATCTCAAGGATGAAGATTTATGTGGTCCTTAGAGCATCTTAGAGCTGCCTCGTGGCTTTTTCCAATAGCATCCAGCTGTGCATTGCTACGTGAACTTTGACAAACAGATTGCAAGACCATCCTCAAGGCACAGAGTGGTTGTCAGGATTAGGCCATCAAAATTAAGTCATAGTGTATATGTGTGTGTGTGTGTGTGTGTGTGTGTGTGTGTGTGTGTGTGTGTGTGTATTTAAATGTAGTTTATCTAATATTTGACAATTATAAATAATTGTGCTGCTTAAATGAACTGTGCTGATCTCTGTATGGATCACAGGATATAATTGCTACCTTACTTTATTGTTCGATATAAAACAATATTTCCCTTCAGCATGGCTATCCTTGTCTCTGAATTTTACTGTTTCTGCTGAGACATCAGTTTTGATTAGAGTTAGCCTCATAGCTCAAGGCCCTGAGGAAACACAATTGTAACTGCCGTCTAGGTTGTGGTCAGATGTTGTTCTATTCTATTAGATACCTTAAACAGTATTTTGACAGAATATTTAAATCTTTAATCCCAGAGAAAGCAGTGCTTTCATATGCATCTCCTAAAAAACAAATGTAGAAATACCATGAAATAGAATTATTCACTTTGTCTTGTGCATATCAAATACAGCATTAGAATGGAGAACAAGCATTTACATAGAACCTGTCATTTTTTGTTGGCCCTCATTTGTCCCCTTGGGCTCTAAGCCAAAGCTGAGTCCTCATAGCTTCCTTTCTTTAAGGCATCCCACAGGCCTCCCTTTTTCCTGTTTTATTTGGGTTTCTTGTGCGGGACAGGGGCGCTGAATTCCCCCTCCTGCTTCTTGAAGGTATGGGGGAGGGCAGCCAGTTCAGTATGTGGTTGTTACCTATTTCTCTATGAAGCTTCTGAAAGTGGTGCATTTTTCCCCTATACAAAGAAGTGGAGTGAGAACTAGAGCAATTGAATTTTGACTAGTAACACTTTCTGCCAGTTCTGCTGGTTCCAGAAGATTTCCCGTCATTGACTGGAAGGAGGCTATAAAGTCCCAGCGAACTATCATACTTTGAAATAGGCATTACTAGAAAATGGCCTTGTTTGTGTGTTTATTTTCATGGAAACTTTATCCAGAAAAAAAATGAAAAGCCAAAAACTAAAACTTTCATTTCAAAAGAGTGGTCACATGTCTTATGGCACCTGTAGATCAAGGGCCTTATTCTGAAATTTGGTTCTGTGGGCTGGTCTCCATACTAAAAAGCACATCATACAGCAGGTCACTGCTTGATGCTGACCTGCCATGAAACATCATGGGTCCATGGTTAGGTACATCATAGAACCCTGGCACAAGGCATGTGAATTGCAAGAGCCACTGGGGTAGCAGAGAGAAAAGTGTTTGATAAAAATGTGTTTGACTTGTTGTTTTTTTTGGAGCGGGGACGAGAAGAAGGAAGTAGATCCTTTCATATGAAAAGCTTCTCTTTATGTTTTCAATGAAATTAGAATTGTCTATGGAAAATGAGGATGGGATTTTTTCATATTCAAAGTTTTCCACCAGACCTACATAGGTTCTGGCCATTTTGTAGATGGTAGTGTTTGAATTAGCTGCTTCTTTTAAAGGAAGGTGTAGAGAACAAGCTTCTGAGAAGATCCGAAATGGAAGGAGTCCTCACCTAGAAGCCATCAAGCAAAATGATGAATACTTTATGGATGGATGATATAGTGTAAACCATGCAAAAATGTTTCTGATTTTGAGGTTAGATCTGAATTTGGTTCTGTGCTTAAAGTCAAAGTGCATGGTTTAGATGAGGTGTGGTCAACCTTTGGTATATGTGCCACAAATGCCATGGGCAACCTGTGTGTGGCTCTATTCAGGCTGGAGCATAAAGCAAAGCATGAGACCAGGCAGGGAGTACAGACAAGGAAGCAGAAAGCAGAAAAGCAGGTCAAGCAGGGGAAGGGGATCAGAGTCACACCCAGGGAAGGTGTAGGGCTAATTTGTGGCATGTCTGCCTAAAAGGTTGACTTACTTCCACTGGCTTAGACAAAAACTTGAAGTTTTAATTTTAACTTTGGTGTCACTTGGATCAAGATCCAAATGCTGTAAGGTCAGCCAATCACCCTATCTTTAATCCATTAATCCCAAAGTGTATTATTTCTGACTAGTACAGGAATGTATGAGTTTTGTCATTGTGCCTTGTTGCTGTTTGGTTGTGAAGCACCCAGAAGATAAAGTTTTGAAGAGGGGAAACTAAAACACTATGCATGATACATTGAACATGGAGTACTGCCAGATTAGTTCCTAGTTACAATGATCTAATTTGTTTTGTTGCTTTCAATATCCAGCGTTGACATGCACAGTAGCCAAAGCAAATGCATTTTTAATTTTTAGACCAGACTTTTAACAGGGCTCATCACCCATTTGTTTGAGTCAGATTTCTCAGAAGAGCTCCACCTAATTAAAGCAGCCAGATCTGGGTTCAGTATTCAATATTTCCTGGTGAGTAGCGGAGGAACTGTATAGGGCTGAGCACCCTGAAGATTTGGCTCCATTAAGTTAGTGGGCACCTCCTTTGACAATCAGGCTTCTATTCTGTAGCTAGTTTCCAACTATCAAACTAGGAAATACTCATGTTGGTTTTCAAATGAATGTATCCTTCTACAAGAAATTTCTAATAAGAAATTATTGAATGCAGTTCCTAATACATTACAATAGAACTGCAACATGTTTAGTAGCTATATGTTTCCAAATAATATACTATTAAGAGGTGTGGTAAGCTCCTTCACCATCTTGGTTGGGGCAGGGAACAGGATATGTCAATCATGGATTCTGGGAAGGGGGAGCAAATGTTCCCTGCACTGTGCTCTCTGCAGACTTCTCCAATATGTTGGTGCAGGGCTGTGCCTGCTCGATCTTGCAGCTGCCATTCTGCTCACGCAACCCTTTTCCCACCCCAATTTACTGCTGGGCGTGGAGCTATAACTGCCCAGCTCCTATGGTCAAGCATGACAGGGATGCCCCTACTGTGGCCAAAACTTTGAGGTGGGGATGGAGGGGGAAGAGGAGGCAAGGAGCATTTTCATATCTCTTCAATAGTTGGCACCTGGGGCTGGTGCTCCATTTACCTCTCCCCTTACCCCCAGTTAGGCTACTGGTATTTTGTCATACTTGGGAGTATTTCCTTCCACCTATAACTCTGTACAACAGCCTTTTGAAAGCTTTCAAAGCCCTCTGAATTGTTTCAAGTGATATGTCCCCATCTTGAGCTGATAAAATAATTTAAAAATGGAAATTAAATAATAGCACATAACTTGTCCTCTTTCATAATTCAAGAAAAAGGTTATTTTTAATTCAGCTTTTCATTTTGAAAAGGATGCATGAGTAATCAGTGGAACTCATTGTCACTAGGTATCTTTAAAGGCATGAGTTTAGCTTAAATTTTTGGAACAATTAACCCTGGGCTAATGAAACAAGTTTCAGTTAGACATTCTTGCGAATTAAAAGTTCATATCCCCTGTTTTAGGAGCAGGATGGCTACTACTAACTGACACTGGCAGGTTATTCCAAAAACTTTGCTATGGAACTTGCTGAGACTTTTTGGACCAACTATTGGCAGAGTCAGGATGCTAAACTAAATGGAGTATTAGACAGTGGCAATTTCTGTGTTCAGTGGAAAAAAATGAGTAAGCTAAGTGTGTACAACAGGAAGAATAATATCCACATTAGGTTGAAAGGTAATATGCCTGCTCCTTTAGCTTGATACATCAACAAGGGTGTACATATATAGCCAAGATTTGTAGTACCTTTGCTGTGTTTGTCATGTGTCCTGTGCCACAAGCTTGCTTGTTTGGGTTTTTTTAGAGAGTTGGATGCAGAATTTCACTGTCTCTTATTCAGTTAAAAATAATTACACTGATTTTTATTATTGACAAATAACATACACTGTTTTATCGCAAAGTAACTACAAATGCTACGGGCAGAACTTTTAAATTACCTATGTGACTTCAAGGTTATTTGGGTACCTTTTCAAAAAGTCCATTAAAAGAAGTCTATTTAAGAAAGCCATAAACATATTTAATCTTAAGCATTTAAATAAATCAATTCTTAATTGCTAAGGCTCCAGTTCAGTAAAGCATTGGACTAACTTGGCATAGTAAATAGTTATGTTCTATGTTCTCTCACATAACAACACACACCTTTTCCCAAAAAAGCAGCCTCCCCAAATTGGGGTTCATGTACTAAGTAGGGAAGTTGATTTTGCTGATCCATAAAACCACATGGTTTTATTCCTGCTCCACAGTGCTCCAGTTGTTTCCTTACAATCCAGGCAGCTGAAGGTGCCAACTGACTTAAGGATTCATTGTTCTTTACTCTAAAGTGTTAATGATTGTCTCTTCTTTTCAATGGTCTTGATGTTCCACAGATCAAATAATTCTGCTAGCTGCTCTTGGTCTGTCTCTTCTCCTATTTCACAGCCTTGGAAACTATTTTGCTCTTTTCAAAATCATAGTTCTACCCATGGAAACAAGGCTTTACCAGCATCTAGGGTTTCAGCTTTTGTTAAGTAGGAAAGGGAGGGTGAGTCAGCTGAAGATTTAAACCTGTCCCTGCTCCATGCAGCCCTAACTTCAGAATACTTTTTCTTCACTCAGCCTTTCAAAGACAAGTGTGTGTTATGCTGGGGCCATGTTGTATTTGAGGAAAATAAGGTATTCGCTATGTAGCTGATATGTTTGGATTTCAAGAAGACAGCTTGTGCACTTTCAAAAGTAAGATTGTGCTAAAGGGGGTGATGAATAAACTAGAATGAGGACCACTCACTAAGCCGAGGTAACTGTATATGCATGTGCCCTTAACTTGTGGTAAATTAGTTAACCAATGTGAGTTAGGAAAGCTACCACAGACTTCACTTACTGCAGGGTCAGGGTCTGCATATAAAGGGTGAACTATCTTGGTTTAGTCTTCATTTACCATGGGCCAAAAGCAGACAATCAACATTGCAAATCCTCAGCTTTGCTTACCTCTCAGTAATGTGTTTCTCTGCCCATATTCTGTGTACTTCACTGAATTGGGGCTTAACTCCTCAATCTTCATAACACCTTCCGTGGTAAGGTACATTACTGTGGTAGTTGAATTAATATTTCTGTATCATTTGACTTAATACTTGTATGGGAAACAGAGTTCCAGTTAATGTTTAAAAAGCTAAATATTTAATTATATGTACTAGTTACATACACCTGATTGATGTTTCTGGGTGGAATGAGAGGTGGGTTTTGGGGTGAGAGTGAGGGTTAAGCTAAGCAAATAACATTTCTGTGAATTAATACAGGTCTCAAAACATATTTTTAAGAAGATGGGTTGAGCATTGTATTAGACCTCAGCTAACAGTTATGAAGAAAAATGAGAAGCCATCTCTTAAAGGCAATAACTAACATCCTTCCTCTTTCCACTGTGATTAGTCTTTTACATGATATAGGCTTATAAACAAATACCATAAATCCCAGAGCAGATTCGTTGTGGTGGGAGAGGGGGAAAAAGTTTGCATTCCACAGACATGACAAGAAGATATCAATAATTGATTACAACATTATACTTACTCTCACTAATAAGAAAGGTTCAAAATGTGGTCAACAGGGAATATGTGGTAGCTTGAATTGACTTTTTCATTTGTGTTGATTATTTTAGAACATTGAGGCAAATTCAGAGATGGTGGATGTAGGTAATGACTCCAATTCAGACTGGCATTTCTGCGTGGAGACTCTGGTACCTGATCTAACATAGTAGTCACCCATACAATTATTTCAAGGTTGTCTTGGATACACAGTCAAGGTTATTTTAGTATTTTGCCATTTTCCCCCTATACCTTCCTACTCTATATTACTATAGAGTGTACTGAGGTGATACTATTTAATTATCTAAGGCAATTTGCAAGCTGGTCTGTATTTTGTACGTACTTCCCATCAGGGACATTTTGTTTATCCTCATTACTTCTAGACCCATGCATTTGATTTCTGTGGAATTTTAATTTTCTGTTGCCTTAGGCACTCAGCTGAAGCCTACATCAGGGGAAATTTGCACAGATGCAACTCTGCCTTCTAGCAAGCCCTTTAAAATCCCCTTCTTGCATAATGAATTAATGCAAGAAAATTAGGAGTTGTGCATTTATAATCTGCATAAAAGGACTGCTTCTGCAGCCATAATCTACAGACATCTGTAAATGCCAACACAATGCAGTGAAGTACAAAATACGTTCACAAATTTCTTGAACCCCAATTCAGGACTGCACCTAAATGCTTGTCAATCTTAATTCATGATCTCTGTGTGACTTAAGCGATTGCTTAAAGCTAGGAATGCTTTTTATTGATGTCCAGCATAGGAATGTTTGCCTGAACTAAAGTTGAGTGAGCAGTAAGGTAGAGAGATGAGATGCATTCAGGACTTTCTGAAGAAATAAAAGATGAGGGATCAGATTACTAAAATGAATGAAGGACACAGGGTCCTTCATTCATTGCAGGGAGATGAAGGGATGCAGGGAGAAGCTTGTTTAGAGACACACCGGGTATGTCTACACATGCTTCTACGCATGCCTAAACTTAATGTGCATTTGCCTAATGTATATTAAGATGATTTAGGTGCATGTCTACATGTGCATTCAATAATGAGCATTAATGTGGGTGTGTGGACTGACTTGGGACTAAAGTTAGTCCCAAGCCAATGGACACACACCACATTAATGCACATTAGTGCATCTACACATTTACTAATGTGATTTAGGTATCAAATGTACACAAATAGCTGCTTTATGCAGGTATCAGATTTAAGCATGGAAAACCTTAAATCACCATTTCTAAGGCACATTAAGGGCATGCATGTGTGGATGGTATGCCCTTAATGCTCCTTAAATCAAGCTAAAGAGCCTTTAAATTGGCATGTGTAGATGTGCCCACTGAGAAGATGATGACTGAGATCATACTGGTGACTAAGATAAACTGTACAAAATGAGTTCTGTTCAGCGTACAATAAGAGCCACTCAGACCTGCTGCAGGCATTAGTTTTTGCTTGCTTCAATGGCAGACCTATTTTGCACAACTTGCCAGTTATAGCCTGGCTTCTGCCTCAGTTCCATGGTCTAGTGTTTTCAAATGGTCAGTTTAAGCTAGTGACTTCACCAGCAGCAGTCTGTGGTTGTCAGTATGTTGTAAAAGTGCAGCAGGTGACTTAACAGATTATTAGTGATGTATATATTATATGATGATGAATTTAGAAGTGTCTCATCACCTTTTGACAGCATATACTAAGGATAAATGTTGTATTTAATTCCAGGTCTGATAGTAACACTACTCAGTAAATAAAGGGGTTTCTGAATTAGGCTTCATGGGTCTTTATTCATAAAATAATATTGGGGAGTGAGAAGAGAAATCTGATTCAGGGTGGTGTTTTATATTCTTCCCCTGAATCTCACTGAATTAAAACTCCTAGAACCAGGTGCCAGACACATGAGTCCAGGCACAAAGTGCTTCAAAAGCATTTTAACATATCTGGGATGTAAACCTATATACACACTTTGTTCAGCTGCTAGGAATCTTGCTTAGAGTAGAACTCACAGCCCCAATTAAGTTCCTAAATTCCCTGTACAATACCAAGCTGCGTGGGATTGGGATTCCTTCCGAGCAGAAGAAACTTAGTCAATCAGAAACACCAAGGGTTTTCTGAAAACTAGATTTGCATGGCTTGTAGCCCTGAGTTGGGAACACATATTTACAGCCTGAAGCTCCATCCTGTATTTAGGAGCTAGACCATCTGTATGGGCATGGATATCTGGTGCTCTTTTTAAACATGGCAGGTAATGCTAGCTATCTCATAATACCAGGTAGTTAGTGCACTTGCCCAGGAACTTAAACATGACCTCAACCTAAAGAACATCAATCCCCATGCCTTTCACCTCCAAAAAAATATGTACCAGTTAAAGGACTAGAGCCAGGGCTGGACCTAAAGCACATGGATATGCATCTGAAAAGCGCAATGTTTGGATCTTGCAGACTCTAAATTTTAAGATGCTTAATCCCACAGGAGAACTTGCAGCTTCATAACGGGCTCCTCTTGTACTGTAGGGGAGAACTGGGTAAGAGTACGCAGTCACCAAAAGCTACTCTGCTTTGCTGAGAAAGAAGCCACCTAAGCTGGCCAAGGAAAGATAGGAATCTGTCTTTAAATTCCCCACTCTGGTTTAGTTGCCCAACTTGTGCTTCAGGATAACACCATCCTCTAGCTGAGAATCGCAACCACAATCCCTCTTCGGAAAGTAGATACCAAAGCAACCTTCCTCTCCTACTTTTTTTTGTTTTTTTTAAATGAAGCTAGTGTAACTCCCTCGAGCTCATACAGGGTGTGGACTCCCATGAATACAATAGCCTAATGATTGGAATAGAGGACATGGGTTCAATGCTTGACCCAGGGATTAAAACCCAGGACTAGAAGCCCAGCAGGAGCAGCAGGCATTCCTTCCTATGGACACAAGTCTAGAAAAAAATACGCACTGAGGTCAGAGTGTGATTGTAATCTAATGGTTAGAGTGAGATTGAGGGGCACTACTTGGAGCATGTCCTGGAACACCAGTCTCCTAACAAGCAAATCCCTAACCAGAGGACTACAAAGTCATACATCTTCTCATTCCCTCTTTCTGGTTGGAGACACTCATAAGTGCATTATGCCAGGGGTGGGCAATTATTTGGGCCCAGGGGCCACATAGGGAGTTTAGCATTTCCCCTCCCTCCCAACACTGCAACAGCTCACTTGGGATGGGGCCACAGGAGGGCAGTGAGTGATGTTCAGGAGCAAGATAGGTGGGTGAGGCTGGGATTACAGGGCAGGGGCTTGGGCAGCCCCTGCCCTGTGTGGGGGGTGTTCATTGTGGGATAGTATGTGTGTGTGTGGGGGGTGGGGGGTTTCCTGTGCACTCTGTCCCTGGAGCCAGCTGAGGGTGAGGGGACGGGAGAGGGGACAAGTGGTGTGTGCTGCAGGACTTTCCCAGGTCATGCAGTCCACGGCTGCCCCCATGGCACTCTGCATGGGGGCCGAGCTCCACCCAGGGCAGCCCGCACTGGATGTGCCTTCTAGCCCAGCCCTGTTCAGTGCACACAGCTTACTGGCAGGGCTGCTCCTGGTACAGCTTCAGCCTGCTGGGTGCTGCTCACTCCCCTCTTCAGCAGCGGCTCCTCCTCCTGCTCCTGTCATGCTGCTCTAAGCCAGGAGGAAGCTTCAGCCAGGTGGCATGTGCCCCAGCATCTGGGTCTCTGGCTCCACCTCCCAGTTGTCCTCCATCCACTTCACCTGCTCAGTGCGGAAAGCAGCAGGGACCTCGAGCTGTACCCCTATATGTCAGAGCAGGAGCTGCCCCGCTGAAGCTTGTGGCCTAGACTGGTGCAGCAGGAACAGGACAAGGAGGAGGAGCTGCCACTAGAGGCAATGGGAGCTAAGCAGCAGCAGCTGCACTGGGAGTTGCCCTGCTGGAAGCTGACCAGGGCTGGGCTGGCAGGCATGGACTGCCCCAGATGGGGCTTGGCTCTATGCAGAGCACTGGGAGGGTGGGCAGCTGCAGGCCACATTCAGTCAATTGGCAGGTGCCCCCTGCAAGCTGGATCCAGTCAGTTGTTTGGTTGGGTCCCATCTGCAAGCCATTGCCCATCCCTGCTTTATGCCACGTGGAACAACTTCCAAGCAGACTGGAAGCACTTGCATCTATCTTGCACCCCTTTAAGAGGTGAAAGAACTAATATATGAACCCAAGTCAGACTAAGGAGGGCTCGAACCCAGGTCCTGCACTTCCTGGGCAAGTGTTTTTCCTAATAGACAATTATAGACACTGCTAGTCATCAAAACTGATCAAAACTCATTCACTACAAGGAATACTTGTAGGCAGCTATTCCCAGAGCAATTAGGACTGGAAGTAGACCCTTAGACATGTTGTTTGGGTTTTTTTGCCTAAGGATGTCTCAACCATATCTCTCATGTTCTGGCAGGGATTCTCCCAAACGTGCTTAAGCACGCTACTACCTGAAAGCTTAAAACAAATACAGTGTTACTCTCAAATACAGAAGTTACTCTATGGGTGTCATTCTTGATTTCTTGCTTTCTTTCTTTTTTTGAATTATTTTTAAAGTGGTCACTTGGGATATTCCCTTATCAGGAACTGGGTTTGGAACATCTGAGCACAAAATGCTTGGCGGTCTTCCTGTTGAGACATGCTGGACATGTAGTATAGATATACCCATCTAGTCTGGGGAAACAGGCGTTCAGATGCATGTTGGCTGGTACCTTGTCTGTTAGCCAAAGCTGGGTGACTCCTATTCATGTTTTTGGTTTTGGTTTCAATGTCCTTCTGAGGTATGTTGCATAGAAAGCCTGGGCTTGGATTACTTTTCAGGGCCCAGGCATTAACAAACTTTAGGTGTTGTAGTTCCTAAATCCCCTAAAACATTTAATTCCAAATCTCTTCATAGATTTGTACCTTTAGTGAAAATGTTTTTTTCTACCAAAGCCATAGAGATTGTCGTCATGTTCCGAACAATTGAACTACACAGCCAATCTAAAACAAAATCTTAGAGAACACTTAGATATCATCTAATGATGGACGCTATAGAAAACACTTGCATAACTACAGATGACATGTATCTAGATAGAAGATAATCAACGCCCTCAACTGCACCTGCAGTTGACTGATTAGCTGAACAGCAGAGGAAGCAAAATCCCTTGTTAGTGTTTACTGTGTGAATGATTGCTGGCTAAGGAGAAGCAGCACATATTTGAATCCTCTGGGGGAGTGAAGAGTTTAGAGATGAAAATAAAACAATTTAATGTGTAGAAATCGAGCAGTTGCAGGTGCATCAGTAAGTGTGAAGTTATCCTGAAATGAAACATTTTAATAGAAAACATGAAGGACTCCAAATGCTTGGGGGTAGGTGGGGGAGGGGGGACAGGAAGAGAGGAGAACAACAAGAGAAACATAGATGCATCTTTAGAGTAATGAAGTGACTCTTCTCAGTTTTGCACTGTGTTTTGGCCATGGGCAGATGAAGAGAGGAAAGTCACAATTTAATTGCTCATAAAATAACTTTAAATCATTTCCACAATACAAGGGTCAGCCAGAAAACAACAGGAAATCTGTAACAGGAAATATAGCTAGCAGTGCAACACAGTACTGAATGTCAGTGCCAGGAAGACAGAAACTGCTGGCTTGTTCCTATTGTTCATGTCCCCTTACACTTGTGAAAAATGGTCTTGATTGTACCAAGACAGTTCAGTTCTGTTTTTAATCTCTGTATTACAGTGGGAAGAATCCTTTTGGTAATTTCTGGGAGTGCTGATGGCATTTGGTGCAGTTCCTTAAACAAGGAATGTATTGCAAAGGGAGCCTTTTCAATGAGGCAGGTGTCTTTGGACTGCTGGAGGAGTCCTGTTTTTCCCTGACTGTAAAGCTTTTGCATTACAACTTGTGTAACTAGTAGGGATGTAAATATCTATTAAAAAATTATTCGTTTGACCTCCTCTAATTACATTGATTAAATGATTAACCAATAACACAGTAGCTCAGACACAGGTACTGCTGGGAGCCATACTCCAGGGCCTTTAATGCGGGGAGGGAGGAGATGGTGGTAAGCCCCACCAGACAAGTAGTCAGGTGAAACCCTGAGCTGGGAAGGAAGGAGCACCGCTGAATAAGGAGTTAATTCCTTAATTGATGATGAATCAATTAGGCTGCCTACTCTTTACCTCTTTAACCTCATACACTATGGGGTACTAGTCCCCCCGCAACACACACCTACACCTCTCACCCTCCTACACCCACATGCGCACACACGCACCTCTCTCACCCTTCTGCCTGTTCTGACACCTTCTGGTTCCTACTGAGGCACTGCAGTTTCCCTTCCCTGATGGGCTGCACCCAGTCCCAAGCTAAATGGTAATCAGTAAGCTAACCAGTTATCACTGGCTTATTGGTTAAACGATTAATCATTTAACCTTTCACATCCCTAGTATCTACATCAGCGACACTCAACTCACTAAGCAGGGCCAGCTGAGCCCCAGCTCCCCTGGGTTGGTTCTGAGATTTCTTTCAAGGAATTCCTGCAGTACTAAGATCGGCAAGAGGTTAGAGCAAAGCAATTACAGGTGGAGCACGTGGAGTGCGTGAAGCAAGCGGCAGAAGGCTTTCAGCCACTGCTAGAAAATGGACGGCCATGTGGAACCGCTGCCAGAGAATAAGGCTGGAGAGCACACGGGGATTCCCTTAGGAGGCGGGCCAGTTGCATCATCGCCCTTGGCCCCGCCCTCGGAGTGATGCTGAGAGAAAACCTGCTTCCCTGTGAGGGAGAGGGATTGTGTCTAATGCTCCCAGCTGAGGAGGGGACAGAGAAGTTGCCAGCTGACTGAGAGGAGCTTCTGCCCGACACAGTTAACCCTCTCCTGACTGCAGCTCACCCAATAGTGCCTGTCGAGCAGGTCACTGATACACAGAGGGCAACATGCACCACTGCCACACATGCATCCGGCACGGACAGCAGGCAGAGGGGGCAGCAGATGCCACTGGACTAAGGCTCGCTCTAATGCTGTTACTCTTATGCATAGTTGATATGAATGAAACAATAATACAAATCTCATGGGAAAACATGCATGGTAAAAGTGCATGAATTGTTGTTGTACATCATTCTAAATATGGGTTTTCTATTCAAAGTGAATACCATGGAAGAGTGTCATTTAAAGACTTTTCGTTTACCGATGCTGTATTTGTTAAACCGACTGTGAGCCTTGCAAAGGAACCAAACTGTTTAATAGATGGTGAAAATCAGACAGTGGCAGTCATTTGGACAGCAGCCACTGAGAAACCTGCTACAAATGTTGATTGGAAAGAAGGCCTTGGTAAAATGGAATTTGGATCAAACTTGTTGGATCTAGAAGAGGCTAGCTTTCTAACACGCCAAGCCTCATGGAGCAGAGGACACGCTACTAATCTGAATGTGGTAGCAAGCAGCATTTATTGGCCCATCCAGCTTCCAGCTCCCAATATAGGTTAAGTGTGCCATGGATCTTATGTGTGGCATAAGAGATGACCGCCGGACCCGACTGTAGAGCACCTGCTAAGGCAGCTGCTACGGCTACAAGCCCTGATGCATCCAGTAGTGAAAGCCTCCGGTGAAATGAAACCGCACCTTATGGCATACCAGGACGAAGGCCTATGACCGCCGTGGTGCCAGCCTGATCCTCGGCATGAGCCTCTGGCTGTGCCACAAAGAACACTGGAAGAACAAGCTATATTTAGATTCATGGGTAGTTTGTAATATAAAGTTAGTGAATTGTTTAGAGAGTTTTTCTCCACGGGTTTAGCAACAGAACCTCCAGCATTAACCTTGCTAGCAATGCAGGAAGACAATGAGTGCCATCATTGGTAGTGCGGTGAGTGGAATTCTCTTCTTGGTCATTTTGGTTGGAGTTGTCTGCTATAGGAGAAGACGGACGTTCCATGGTGACATGATATGCAAAGAGAGTCTCCAGTCTCCTGCGAGAAGAAGATCAATGACATCTCTTAATTGAACTGAGCTTCAAGTACGACAACTGAAGCCAGCTTTTGTGGAGAGTTCAATTGTTGCCACTTTTCCTGTTTGTTTGTTTGTTTGTGTGTTTGTTTGTTCATTCTTTCACAGGCTCGATGGTGATAAAGTGACAATCCGTGACCGTCTGATCGTGAGGACCCTGAGTGCCAGACCACGACGTATTCGAGTCTGCTATTAACAGACTCCTTGACAAACAGAACTGACTTTTAAGTGTGTTTTCCAGCCTAAGATGGTACGAGGCTGCCGATGCTTGATGTGGTGCTGAACACTGACACCTGCTGTCATGAGCGAACTCACCGTGACGGACCTCGATTGAAGCAAGCGGACCTAATATCGTTAAGATTACTGGACCTTTTACGAGACTTTTATGGTGTTGTTAAAATTGTTAATAATGTTATGTTTAATATATTTAGTTAACATTGAAACCTAAAAGTTAAATAAGGAAGCTCTTGGTCTGCAGACATATCCTAGCCTGGCATTTGGTCAAGGGGGAATGTGGGTAATAAAAAGTGACCAAACGCCAGCAGAACTGTGCTCACTGCAAGGGGAAGCAGCAAGTGCAGCCCAAACAGCCGCGTGAAGCACGCATGCTGCAAAATCCCCGGCTCATGCTGCTCAGAAAGCGCGCGAATGAAAGACCTGATCTGATTGGCTGTTGGGGCAGTATAAAAGGCAAAGCCCGGGAAAGGAAAGGTGGGACCACACACAGCATCGGGAGGCCTGATCACCCTCACCAAGGTCCTGTGCCCACGGTTTCCCTCTTCCCCCCGGGCGCTCCCTATGGATAGTCTGCAAACAGATAAGGGTTTAAGAGCTCTCGAGTTCCCACGGTCTTTTTGGTTGCGGCGTTGGCTGTGAAGTTTAAGGGAACTGCTCGCACGGAGTGAGGTACGCAGTGCTGAAGTACCTCATGGTGGAGCGAGGCATTTAGGTGTCTCGTGGTGTGATTTCACACAGCTTGTCTGCGGTCTATTTAAGTTGTAAGTAAAATATTTCTTTTCTGTATTGGCTCAGAGTCTCTCGTGTGGGACGGGAAAGAATAAGAAACAGGGCACCACGTTCCTGAACCCTTTCATCCCCGGCCTGTCCGGTTGGAGGTCATGTTTCCTCCCAATTCCTCCTCACACAGTGTATTTAGAATCACCCTGCTTTCTTTTTTGCATTTCTTTTTACAGTCACACAGAGTAATTGAAATGTTTAAATGCCTAATTCCTAGCTACCATTTACGCCTCTTAGGGTGCGTCTACATGAGACATTTATGGTGGAGTAGACTAATTAGCTCAACAGTAAATGTTGTGTGTCTTCATGTGTGCCTCTTAGGTTGGAGTAAACTAATTAACTCTACAGAAGGATAGTACTTGTAAATATTTATAAATACTATCCTCCTGTGGAGTTTTTCACTCCACAGCAGCATACATGTAGATGCTGCCCTGACTGGCTGGGGTGTGAGTGTGCTTTAGTACAAGGGAATCGTGCCTCAGGCAACAAGCTCCTTTGCAGCACACTGAGTTGGGGGGAGCAGGCGTGGGCTGGCAGATCCCAGCACATGTTCAACCAGCATGCCCAGGAGCAATAAACTCTGGAGCAATACACTCCAGAGTTTATTCCTTCACATTAACTACATTTGTAGATGCACCCTTAGGGGTAGGCAGAGGAAGAAAATATTATTTGCAGGGGTGCATACCTCCTCTGGAACAGGTAAGATCTCATGGAGAAGGGATGTGGGGTGGCAGATCGAGGCCCCCACAGTGAAGGAGGGAGTGGGGCAGAGGCAAGGAATGGGGTGAATGGAGCCCTGGGGCTGGGGTGGGTCATGGGATGCTTGGAGCCCAGGCACCTATCTGAGAGAAGGGGGAGCTCCCTCTGCTACGTGCACCCTATGGGAGGCCCAGGAGGGCATGTGCCCCTCAGATCTGTGTGGGGCTGGGCTCTGTGCCCCACTGCTACTGCCCTGGGCTTTTTTCACCCTGGGAGATCCCGGGGTCAAAAAAAACCATGCTAAAAAAAGTGGGCAGTACACATGGGACAGTGCACACTGCCAAAAACTGGAGCCTGGATGGCTGGAGCCATGTTCCAGCTGCCAGCCAGGGTCCAAGCAACAGGATTGCCAATGCTGCAGCCCCAGGAGGCCCCAAGAGCCCAGGTAAGGCTGGTGGGGCCAGCGCAGTTGTTGGCCCCAGCTCCTCCTACCCCAACTGGAGTAACCTACCATGCGCCAGAGGGCACGTGACAGGCATTTTTCAGGGGCAGGCAGCAGTGGCATAAGGTGTGCTACTGCTGCTTGTCCTTGGGGAAACAAATGTCCATGCTCGTGTGGATGCAGCCTTAATGCTCATGATTAGAGCAAAGAAAATGCTACAGTAATAGGGCTGTAGTAAAAATGAAGCCCAAGAAATGTGCTAAAATGCATATAATCTGGCAGATATAGGAGCTTCTCACAAGTAACATGGATAATTTAGGTCTTTTTTTGAGATTGCAAGTACAGTGTCTGTCCAGAGCAGGCTAGCAACTTTTAAAAAAATAAATAATAGTTTATTCAAAATCAAAACATGTAGGAAAATTTTGCTATAACTTTTCATTTCCATGCTCTTCCCCTCCATGCATGCTTCTTCTGCCCGTCTCCACCAGGCAGTTTTGGGAAAACAAACAGTATTTAATCTGCAGCTACTTAAATTGGCATGCACCATTTTATTTTGATTTAGTTTAATGTTGAACTGCATTTTCATTTAGGGGCTCAGTAGCTTACTAGAGTTGTGGTAAAGGCATCTTCCAGTCCTTATTGTCTGCTATAATCCTACCAGGGAGCCTGATTTTATATCTCACATGGTGCAGCATCAGCTTCCCTCTGGCTGGTGCTTCATGGAGGATATATGGCTGTATGTACACAATGCCAGATGATCTGGCTAGTTACAAGTTTATTTTTGATTAGACATGTTGAAGCTAAAATATTTAATCATTTGTGTTTTTATTTTTAGATTTTTTTTCCAGAAAAACTGACATTTAAATGTTTATCCTGACTTTTAGACTGAAAACAAATACGGAAATATTAGAAAAAAAATGTTTTATTCACACCTCTGCTGTGGATATAAATGGCACTGAAGTTGTCATATTTTCATTTACTCCAAAGGCTGCACTGAGGAAGGTTAATGTACTGTAAAGAAGGTATCCCTGGGAAAAATTAAGACCAAATATCTTTAATATTGGAGAATTAAAGCAGGTTGCTGCTGCAGGCTGGGGCCAGCAGGCAGTCGTCCCAGCATTCAGTGAGGGCTGCACCAAGTGACTGCCACTGGCTTCAGCCTGCAGCAGCAGCCTGCTGAAACCCTGCATGCAGGTTGGTGGCCCATGCCCCCTGGGAAGAGCTGGGGAAATGATCAGAGAGCTGAGGGAAGTGATCAGATTGCTGGGGAATCAAACTGGGAGCGAGATGTCAATATAAAAGCAGTCCTTCCCCCCCTCTTCCCCCTCCCTCTTCTTACTTTCTGTTTAGCTGCAAGCAAGCCCAGCTTCGAAACTTGACACATTTAAAAACTTTTGAAATGTTTTGAGTGCCCTCGTTTTGTTTCAAAGCCTTTTGTTTCATTTTGATTTCACTTTGAGCTCAAAAAGCATTGAAACAGCTTCAAAATGAAATACACATCAAAATTTTGCACAACTCTAGTAGCTATGCCTCCATACCTGGGACCCCCATTAGCTGATAAGCCTCTCAGCTTCAGAGATGTACCATAGTTTCATATTGCTTAGGGTCAGCAGAGACCTAAACAGATCATCAGGTCCAAAAGGCAGGACTGGATGCCAGGGTCATAACACTCCAGCCAAATATCTGTCCAGTCTTCTCTTGAAGACCCTCACGGTACAAGAGAGCACAACCTCACTTGGGAGCCCATTCCAGAGCCTGGCAGCCGTAACTGTAAATGTCTGGGCTGTCATTGTTGTGGTGTGGGTGGATATTTTGGGGGTTCATTTTTGTTTTGTTTTGGGGGTTGTTTTTGTTTGTTTGTTTTGTTTTTATAATTTTTGACTTGCCAAAATGAACTTTCTTTGGGAGTCCATTCCTGGACATTCAGCCAAACAGGATCTGTTCTATCCTTGCTTGTATGTTTACTGGCTTGAGCAGGAAAGTAAGAAACAATCTCAAATGCACAGGTAGTACTCTCACAGTTTTGAAGAAGTAGAGTGAGGCATTGTAGTGAGATTAGGTCCTATCTCTTTAACAGGATGTCACAGGAATGGCCCAGACATGGGGGGCAGGGTTTAGAAGCTAGAGGTCTACAATACCATGAGTCCAAAAGCCAAGTCAAGGACCAAAGTACCAGGTGCCCATCTGAGTCCAGTGGTGCATGTGAGGGGATCATACTAGTTTGTGGTTAAGGTGAAGCCCAGAGAACAGGAACCAAGGAATCCAACACACAGGATGAAGTAGACAGGAGTGATTTGTGGATGTCAGAGGCGGGAAGCAGTGGTAGAACAGGGCAGGAGGGGGTCACAAGCAGAGGTAGGACAGGAGCAAGGCACAGGTAAGGCAGGAGGGTATAAGGCAGAGGTAGGAATAGTAGTCAGGTACAGAGCTCCATAGCAGAGATGCTGAAAGTGTTGATGCAGCCAGGCAGCTCCTGCCTAGCATATGGGGCCCCAGCTGCAGGCCAGCTTCCTCCCGCTCCACATGCCCACTCAATGCAATGAGTACCTGTGGGTGCCCCCTTCACATCCCTCACCCCCAGTATACAAAATTAAGACTTTATTTTGAGCTATTATGCAATCGCCTTTATATACACTACTCAAAAAACACAAATCAGGACAATAGTTTATTTTTTTTTAAATAATTTAAATATGTTATGGTAGATGTTTGAATTTTAGTGTATGATTATTTTTTAAATCTATAATTTGTTAAAATGATATCTTTTGAAAGATTGTGTGTGTGGCCCTCAACAGCCCACCAAAACCACTGGTAACCACTGGCCTAGTGGCTGCCACTGATTCACCTGTACCCCTCACAGAAGGGCCCAGGCTAAGCCCAGTCCAGCACACTGCCACATGCTCAGTGATGCTGCAGTCTAGGCCTCTGCCTATGAGCCCAAACGACCTAGGTTTGAGTTCCAGGGGTCCTGACACTGGGAACTGAGACACCTTGTTACTCCTGAGGAAGAGATAATTTTCTACCTATCATCTGAAGAAACTGAAAGGGAGAGAGAGAGACCATTAAGTGTATCTTAGCATGCTATGATTCTAATACTGAATGGCAGTCAAATTGGAGAGTCCAGTCTGGAGGGAAGAATATCAATAATATGTTTAGAAATTGTTTCTTGCCCAGAGCTCTCCATTTGCATTGCAAAAACTTGAATTTTTATTTGAAGAGCCATGTGCTCGGTGCTGCTGCTTGCAGTCATGTGGTGCAGTGTATACGTAGAGCTACTGTAACATTCTCCAAGCACATTGAGCTTCTTGGTGTCACCATCCAAATTATCCCCAAAACAACTTGTGTTCCAGTCTGCAGGATGTCACAGAAAAGATGAACTATTAAGAAAGTTTAAAGGATTTTTGTTTGTTTAGTATAAAAAGAGACAACCAAGTGTGGACATAAGTAAAGGTTACTGTGAAGAAGACTTCGGGCCTACTAGAGGAAGGGCAGCTTAATTTGCAGTAAAGAATAATTAGATTGGAAAGTAGGGGAAAAAAATCTGTTAAGGTGATAAAACGGTGGGACAGGCTACCCATGGGGATTGTGGAATCTTGTTCCTTGGAGATTTTTAAGAACGGGTATGACAGCAGGTATGACAAACACCTGTGGAGAGAATCTGTTTGATGCTTGGTGCTGTCTCTTTTATAGGGTTAGACTAGATTGGGGTGCTCAAACCCCAGCGTGCAGGCCAGCTATGGGCTGTGAAACTATGCCACCTGACTTGCAAGAATTCTCATGGGTCCAAATTTTTTGCAGTGGAGGAACAGTGGCAAAAATTGCCATTTCCTTGCTGTCAAATTTCTGGACCTGTGGGATTACTTGTGGGCTGGGTAGCACACTAGATTAGGGACTGGCTGGAGTTGGTTTGAGGTCTGATCATGCAGTATAGAGCTGAGTGGATGTGGACCCACCCTGATCTGGTGGTGTAGGATTGAGGGAGGTGGTAGGGGGCCTAACCATGCAGTGCAAGATCCAATCCTACTGGCATTGTGGTGTTGCAGGAAGCAGTTCAAGGTCCATTCCTGGCACATGGAGACTGACTGGGCCCATTGAACAGCCCCATACCACCCATGGTACCAAAATGTTAAGTACCATTGGACTAGATAATAGATTATGGTCTCTTCTAGCCCTATATTTCCATAATAGACTACTGGACTTTTTTTTTTTTTGCTTCTGTAGGTAAGAAATGGGAGGAACAAATGGGAATGTGAGACAGTGGCTATACTTTGAATCAACAGGAATTGCATGTGTATACTTGAGGGTAGAATGATGTCCCTGGTAAATAAGGTCTGTGCCATCTCTGCCCTATGTATGCACATTTGTAAGCACACAGGATTCCCTGCTCTTGTCAATGTAAACAGAATGCAGAATATGGAACTGATGTGCAGGGTTTATATCATAACCCTACTATCTGTCTTTTCAAGGATGACTCTGCCCGCTCAAAAACATAGACTTAAAACCACAAAAAGGACTGAGGTTCTTAAATGGCCAAGTCAAATTTTTAGACAACGTTAGCAATTGTAAAGCTTTTGTTTGGCTTCTGACTAACCCTTTTGCCCTGGTGAGATGTTTCCATTTCTGCTGGTTAGGCAATTATGTTTATTCCAAATCCTGAAGCTGCTGAGCTGTTTGGCACCCTCATACATACACCCTACCTATCTTACCTGAAGAGCCTGATGCAGTTGATATTCCCATCAACTGCATCAGTGCCTAACATGCAAAAAATAAATAAATAAATAAATAAAAGAGAGAGAGAGTTGGGAAAGAGGCTTTTTTGTGGCTGGCTTCATATGTCCAGTTATACCCAATATGTCAATGGCTAGGACACTCACCTGGAGGGAGACTGTTTTGAAATCTCTGCTCTGCATGATTTGGAGGAGACACGTGAACCCAGATTTTCTACATCCCAGGAAAATGCTGACCCACCTGTTAGGTTATTGGGCACCTATTGGTAATGCTGGACTGAATCACTGAAACTCTGTCTTGTGGGAAGTATTTTACTATGCATATATTAACATCCATTAGAGTAGGGATTTGAACTTCCCTCCCATATCTCACCTTGGGCAAGTTGGGCTATTGAGTTCACTTCTCTCATGTGCATGCCCTCTGGCTTTTCATGAGTAGGCACCCACACCTGATTAGTCCTAGGAGAGGATTTACAGATGAGAATCCTGAGCCAAGTAGGCTTCTCCTTCAAGTCTAGAGAGAGATCCTGAAGTACTGCTGCGGGGTATGGCCAAAGACCTTTCCTCCATATTTTTACTGACTGTCCTTGCTTAATTTCCTGGCTCTTGTGAATATTATTTCTGGAACCAAGCATTCCTTATCACTATCTGAAGAATCTAAGCATAAATGAGCTCAAGGCTGTCAATTCCACTAGGAAGCCAGATGCCTGCCTGATGGTACATCTGTGTCACTGTAACTGCAGATCATGTAGACGTTTCTAAACTAGCTTTAAACTAATCATCTCAGGAACTGATAGCATTACATGCAGTATCTGCTTCCACAGAACCAGGAAGTGCAGGGCAGAATGAAAAACCTGCCCGAGGAACTAGATAAATACTTGGGTATTTTAGCCTGCTGTGGACATCATAGGTGCTGACAGATGTGACACTCCCTGCTGTAACTCATGGTACTTCATGGGAAGCACCATGAGTTACAGCATTCCCCCTGAGCCAACAGACCCACCATGCTGGGGTTTCTAATCCATCCACACCACCCTCCAGTATAGAAAGTCTCCAGCCAAGCTACTGGCTAGAGTAGACACTCCTAGTAGAAATAATGACCTGAGCAAAAGTGTTACAGGTAGCAGGAGAATGTGCATGCATCTTTCTGTTATAAGCTTTCAGTTCCAGTTTACATGTATTAGAGTAAATGGATACCTGAGTGTTGTGATTAGATGAGATTATCTGTATCATTATATACAACCCAGGTAAATTTTTGAGGTAAATAACTCTGTAATCAGGTTTTATATAATAATTCTATATTGGTCTATACTAGTTCTTATACCATGCTGATCACCACAGTATCTGAATGCCCTGTTTTAAGAGCTTTTAGTGTCTATTAGTGTTCTAATGTACAATTAAGAGCACAGAATCAGCAGAATTTCTGGTGCTACCTTTTATTGGATCAACCATATAGTTTGGAGAGATGTCGGGCCACCTTTTGGATCCCAGATCCAAAGCTGGTCTAACATTCCTTCCATCACTATGGTTAGTCCAATAAAAGATTTCTGTAATGGGGCACCATCTCCAGGGATGGCTATGAAGCTCCTGGAGGCACTTTTTCTTTTTTACCCTCCTGTATGGGCAGCCAACCCATTTTTTTCACCCACTATGCCATGATATACTCTTATTTAAATATGGGAGGGTGTCTTGGTTTTATCCACTTGGACAATCCCAGGTGTCTGGGGTCAATGCCTTACAGACTAATTGCTTGGCATCAGTCCACTCCTACACCACGCCCCAAGCCTCATTAATGTTATCCTTATTGATTTTCCCTCTTTCCAACTAACATGCTTGGCCCCTGCCTGGGCCTTCAAGCCCCTTAGTCTCCCACTCAGCCCCTGTCTGGGCTGCTGGACCCCCTCAGTCTCCTATTTGGTCCTGTCTTTCTTGGTGCTCAGACTCCTTAGTCTCCAACCCTTCTCTGGGCCTCTGGAGCCTTCTGGTCTTGCTCTTTCTCTAGGCTCCTGTTCTCAGTGCTGGGCCCACCCTCATTCTCATGGCTCTTGTTCTCACTTTCTCCTTTGGACCTCCCCAGCTCAGATAGCACCACCTTAGCCTTCTTCATGCTGAACTGCAGTCTCTTTTATCCCTTTTCTCTGAGGCTAGATGTTTGGCCTATCCATTCCAAAGTCCTGGTCCTGCCTCAGGCCAGTTGAGATCTCTGGACTCCTTGGCTCCACAAGTTCCCTGCTGTGACCCTCTGGCCTTCAGCCTCCTGGGCCCTGACCCCATCCCAGGCCAGTGAGATTCAGTTGAGATCAGATTCTGGCTACCAGCTGTCATTCACCCATGGGTCAACTTGCTCTGCTAACAAACACCTCTCCCTGTGGGTTTAAACCCTCTCATGTTGGCCTTCCTCTGGGCTCCAATCCACTCTTCATTGGGTCCCTAGCCTATGGGCTCTCCTGACTTGTTGGTATTCGCTCCTGCTGTGGTCCCTCTACCTTCCCCGCCACCCAACCCTCAGGGCCCTAGGACTACTAAAAGCCTCCTTCCAGTGCTTTTCTCTCAGAGTATGCTCCCCTAGCTTTTCCCCACTAAAGGATGACCCACAAGGCATTGGGGGCTGGAGTTTCTAGGCACCCCATATTTGCCCTTCCCTGGGGTTTGCTAGCAGTGGAATGCCAACATGCAAAGGATATCTGAAGCAGTTTGAAGGTTTGGAAAGGAACTAAAGGGGTGGAAGAGATTCCTAGGGCCCCTAAATGCCTTCCTGCCACACCTGTAGCCTACCCCAGCTTCAGCCTCAGTGCCAGCCTGCCTGCTCTTAAACTTCCAAGTCTCCTGTTACAAGATCACACAAAAAAGCCTTGCCTCTCTCACACTTCCTGTACTGTCCTAACTAATAAAATATTCCAATCCTACTATGCTATTGGACTACTGTCATTTAGAACAGTGCTTCTCAAAGTGGTGGTTCGCAGACTGGTGCCGGTCTGCAAGCCACCGGTCACCGGTCCACAGCAAGTTGCCAGAAAAGAAAGAAATATATTTGTCGGTCCACAGCAAGTTGCCAGGAAAGAAATATATTTTCAGAAGCATAATATTGGTATGTCATAGTGCCACCGTTCATATGTTCCAACACTCCAGGTGACATCACGTCATGCGAGGTGAGGAAAGAGAAAGAAACAGCCCATTGTGCATTTGTGTAGCGCTGTTACACACAGTTGCTGACACTGGCTGAACTGGGCACTGGTTCCTGGCCCACTGGAAAAAAAAATTGCCTGTCTGCCACATCTGATAGCTTGAGAGGCACTGATTTAAAAGCTTCTACTCAAGAAGTGACCCTAAATATGTGTCTAAGTTTAGACACGCTATGTGTCCTGTTGGGTTTGATGTATCTCATGAATTAGGGCTACACTATTAATAGCACAGTTTCCTTCCTGTCACCCTGCACTTCTGAAATGATCTTGTGATCTTTAAATGTCCCCTGAAGCTATTGCTAAAAGTACAATGTATTTTTATGTACCTGAATTATTGGCTATAAATTGTAAACATACCTGGTTTCTGCTATCACATAGCTATGTTGTCCAGTCTTTCCTTTCTTGTTTATCCCACTGGTGCACATTCATTTTTTGGAGATATGTTTGAGTGGGGTCTATCATTTTAATATACGCCAGTATAGCATTTAGCATAATGAAGCCCTGACCTTACAGAAGTCTCTTGATACTTCTGCAATCTAAATAACAGTGATAGTGACCTCAACACTTTAGAAATAAAAGCAGCAGGAAAACAGTGTAAACCTGCATGTTTTATAATTCCCACCAAAACACAGTGGTGTCTATCTTCATACTTTTTGATTAAGATTTAATAGATTGCTGCAGCTATATATTATATCTGTTCATGTCCTTTCACAGCATCTTTGATTTAGTCTGTAAGATTTATCCTACCAAAGCAGTCTAAACAGGGCAAATGAGAATCATACCCCATTACTTGTACAGAATATTCATTTATACAGTGTGAAATATGATTAGTATATACTACAACTGTCAAAATAAACCAAAAGAGAACATTTGGGGTTTTTTTTCATTTACCAGTTCACAACATTGACTAATTTACAACCAATTCCTCAGTCATTAGGGCTAACTAGTGAGATGCTACAGAGCAAATAATCAGAGTGAATATGACGTAACACTACCATTCATGAACTGGTTGAATAATAATCTAATTGTTCATGATTAGGGACCTACCGAATTCATGACTGCATGATTTTTTGTGGAAAGCATGCATGTGGGTGTGTTCTGTGAAAAACAGCAGGATCCAGGGAAAATAGTAGGCTCCCTGAAAAAACCAAAAACCAAAACCAAACTTTCCAGCAAGCAGAGAAAAGGACAGGAAACCCTGCAGTCTTGGAGCATGAGGTGGGGGAGGAGGCAGTGCAGGGCTGCTCACAGCAGGAGGTGTAGAGGCTGCAGGCTTTCTGCCCTTTTCTCTGCTTGCCGGTAAGTTTTTTGCAATGAGCCTGCCAAAATCACAGAGCTTGCCACTTGGGGATAGCCCAAAACTGTGACTTAATTATCCAGATTAAGCCCAAGGAAGCCATTAATCCACACTTAAGAACATGAATTAATTACCCTGATTAAGCCCAGGGAAGCCATTAAGCCACATGTTTGGGCCATGTGGTAATCTGTGGGACTGTTGGGGCCCCTTAGCCAGGGCTGTTGGGGATTTCCACTGTGCTGCTCAGCCCATGAATATGGTAGCAGGCCCCGGGGTCTGCCCACAAAATCCACCAGCCACCTTACTGAATTCAGTAGACCCCTATTCATAACATCATCTGGGTTCTTGAAGAGGATGAAAACCTTAACTAGCTGCCTATTTTTCCTGCCATAATGTAGGAAAAATGCAGCTTTTTCTTATGCAGATTTTCAGCATTTTTATCATCAGCTGGATTTCGGTTGTAATAAATGACAATTGCACTGTCAAGCCATAGGAAGCGCTTCCAACAAAACATTCCAATTTTGCTTTTTAACAGCATATATGGACTCAAGCTGATTATTGGCTTCCCACTTTTCCCCAAGAGTTTACAATTAAATTACTATGTTAAATGATTGTGTTGACAAGCAATCATCAGGTGATCTTAATGGCCCCATGTATCCGTTCAAATGGAATCTTTGTTCACATGTGCCGTGTTTGAACATTTTTGCTTTGTTTGAGTTAAAGATTTTGAGCCAAATGCAGGCAGATGAAGTTGTGATGTAGCATCACAGACACAATTATGTACAGAAAAATTCTGGTTTCTCTGGCCAAGCAGTTACTGGTTTCTCCAAGCTACAGATGAATTCTGTACCATCTATGATGCACGTAACCCTTCAAATAAGTCCTCTGTCAGCTCAATAGTAGGCTCTGATTGGTTTATTTTATATGCTGACTAGCAATAGCTTCAAGTCTGCCATACCTAGCAAGATTTTAGCATTCATTTAAAAAAGGTCCTCGCCCTACAATGTGGTAACACATTGTTAAAGGCACGTATTCATTTGCAACAATTTCCTGTAAGTGAGGGCATTGTAAAAAGGACTGAATTCATTCAAAACAATTTCCGCACAGTTTCTGCAATCTGATAGGAAACTCTTCAAATAACTTTCATTATAGATTAATATTCAAGAGCATAAACTTGGCACAGATCAGAGTTGCAATGCCTCAAGTGCCAGATAATACTTCAGAAATATTTGTTGTGTCCTTAAGTGTATTGCATAACCCAGCTCTGAAATCATGCCCCAAAGTATCTGCAGTCTTTGGACTCAAACTGAACATTATTCTTTTACTTGCAGTTGCACCCCCAATCGCCAGTGATGACCAGGGACTCATTGTGCTAGGCACTGCATAAAAAAGACAAAGATACAGCCCCTGCTGTGGAGAGCATCTTAAGTTTAGAAAAAATGTAACAAGTGAGTGGGTGGATTTAAAAGATACAGTAAACTGTTTAATTTACCTATGGGATAATTTGCCTCTGCTGTTTAGTTTATCTTTGTTTGATTTCCTTGCCAGAATCGTGCACAGATTATCAAGTCCTGTTAATTGGCTATTACCAGATAATTTGCCAATATTTGCTTTTCTCCCAGAGTGGTGAATTAACCCGAGTTTGCTGTAGTTTAAATCTTTAATAAAATACCTATTTCATACAAGATAAACATTCAAACTGCTTTTCATAGGGGAACTCTTAATTATTCATATCCATCTGAAAAGCTATACAATAAGTTATAATAAGTTCTAGGAATAACTATAACTGCAGTGAACTTCACCCTGCTGCCCCCAAGAGCTTGAAGCTCAGGTATTCAGCATTAAATGGGGAGTGCTGTAGAAGTTAGATGCAGCACCTTCCAGCAAAACTGAAAAGGTAGAAGATGAGAATAAGTTTTCCTTTATTATAGAGCTCTCTGGGACTATGCTATAAATATTATTAGGAACTGTCTTGAATTTTGGATGCATTCTCAGATTAGCTAAAACCTACAAGGTTTGTAAAGTTTAAATGGCTTTTTTTCCTCTCTTTTATGTGTCATATAATGGTGATGAGAAGAAAGTTTAGGCAGGATTCTTGATTAATACAAATCGTGAAGCCAATTGACCATATGCTGTTTCACACTAATCAAAGAATGCTGCAGTTACCTTCTGAGTTATACTACTGCTTAACAACATGCTAAACAATAGCTTTTCTAATTACCAGACCATTCCAATGATTTCTTTTAAATGAATATTTGTACCCAGAGGAATAAAAAAGAACATTCCAATAGTTACTCCTCATGGAGCAGCTTCTTTACCTACTTATTAAAGAATATTATCTTCCAGTTTTGTAGTGCTTTTTATTACCAAAGGAACCTTATAATTTTGTAAAGAAAATAATTATATGAGTAGTTACTACAGTTTATGCATTTCCATTCTGATGACCTGTTTTCAGCGACTTGTAATTTTCTGAAATGTGGAAATGTGGCACTGAAATTTTCTAGGATTGGTCTCTCTTGACATATATTTATTTTTAAAAAGATTGAGCAAAATCAGTTGCCCATTTGTTTGCTTTCATCTTAACTACACACAGACAGGAAAATTTCCTACTATTATCAAACAAGAACATGTACATTATTTAAAACATATAAGAAACTATGTATGCTCTGAGGCAGCAAAACACATAGACATACACTGTAAGTCCCATTGAACTTGGGCACATGCTTTTTTAAATTAAGGAGATGATTAAAGGCATTTTGAATCAGGGCCATTATGAAAAAGGACTGGAGCCAAAACAGCAGAACAGTAGAAAACAAAAATTGGAGGAAGAAATGGCTATATTGTAATAGGAAGTCACTGGCATAACATATCCATAAATTGGGCCCAATAACCAAAAGTCAGTAGCCTAAAAATGCTGTAGGAAGCCTTAACTCTCCCATCTTCCTACTGCTCAAGTTGAAGGAGGGTATGGAGGGAAAGAATGTCACTAGAACAAGTGGAGAGACATAGTTAGCCATGTTAAACTGAAGTCAATTGAAAGGCAGGATAGATTTGCACCTTACAGACTAGCCACAGTAAATGGTGGAGGTTGGAGTATATGTATGTATATGTGTATATATGTATGTAGCACAAGCTTTTGTGAGCTATAGGTCACTTGATCAGCTGCTGTGCTGTATTTCAGATGATGTGTACAACATCTGATAAATAGAGCTATTATTAGGGACCACTGGAATTCACACTGGAAGTGCATAGTGTAGTGGCTCCTTTAACCTTGCAGTTCCCACAGCTGATTGGCAGAGGGGCCCCATCAGCCCCACTGCTTACTGCTTGTTCATGATGACTGGGAGGCAAAACCCACTGTTTTAAATATGCCATGGTTTTTGCCTCCCATCTGGTCAGCAGTTAGCAACAGGGTTGCCAGGGCCCCTCCATCAATTTACAGCGGGAGGCAAAAATCACAGCATATTTGAAACTGCAGTTTTCACCTCCTGGTCATCAGAAACAAGCTGTGGGGCCAATGGAGCCCTTCCATTAATCAGTGATGAGGCAGGGACACACTGCGGGGGAGGGGAAGATGGAGACTGCAAGATTAAATGAGCCATTGTGCCACACACTTTTGGCATGAATTCCAGTGGTCCCTAGCTTTTTTAATATATTTGCACCTTGCAGATTAACCAAAGTAGGTATATATGCCACTTTCCTGGGTGAGTAAATGAACATGTTCTCTTTTGAAAAATCCCATAGTATAGTCCTCCAGCATGTCAGGTTGCTGTGCTCTTGCCCTTCTCCCTGTTCAGGGAGATAGTGTGCTGCTCACTGGAGTCTGCCACTCTAGCTGAGCATGAAGTAGAATACATTCCCTTCACAATCCCCATGTTATATTGCAGGGAGACATAGGCTGAGCCTGAGCAGTTTGAGTCAGCCAGTCAGGGCATCCCTGTGCACCACTGACAGGTGTCTCCAGGCAGACTAAGGGAGTCTGCAGGACATCTGCCATGTGTACACAGTGGCCTCCTGGCTGTGCTCCAGCAGCATTACAAGTTGTCTGCTCTTCAGGGGCTCAGCATTCAAATGTTTGTTTAGGTATCTTTAGATACATTTTTTTTTCTACCAGGAAAACAAATCTGGTAGAATTCTCCTAGATCATTTGAGCGTGTGTATGCAGCCTATGATACCACTTCACTGTATACACTTTGCTGGACCTCTACTGCAGGTCCCTTACCCTTCCTTGCTGCTTTGATGTGCCTTGCTTTACAAGGAACTATGCAGTAGCAGAGATTGCTTGGAGTAGGTATGGAAGGAGAGGCATGCACCCACCCTTTGATCTGTGTGGGTTGAGAATGTCTCTCAAACATAGATGCTTGCAACAAAAAAGCATATTGAAATTAAAATTTAAAAAATTAGTCTTGCAGTCACTACTGTGATGAAATTCCATTTTTAGTACAGTTTGAGATTCCAGTCTATGCCAGTATCAGCCTTAAAGATAATATGTACATTATAGGTTAGGAAGCACAAATGCCAAAAATACCAGGAATGTGACACAGACCAATTTTAAAGAGCAATCATCTATTTTTGTATCAGAATATCAATGCATGAGCAGCCTGGGTGAAACTAAAATAACTGTGGAACAAAGATAAGCATGTCTAACTCACTCAACCTATAAGCATGTTTATTAATACACTGTTAAGGATTGATGCCTATTTTAAACCTTGACTATACTTTGCTCAAGTGCAACACATGAAGGTTTTAAGTTAAGCACTGAAAAATCAAGAAGTGCTAAAGTTGAGCCAGCACATGCATTATACATTTGGATATCCTTGTGCAAATGCATGGTGAATGAGGTGGAGAAGATATAGAAGGACTTACTTTTTCTGCACAGAGTTTAGAACAGAAAATTACACAATGAAATAATCCAGAGTTGCCCTTGCCTTGCATCCTGCAGATTTTTTTTCAAAAGACACAAGATGCAGGGGCTCTGTAAGAATGTGAGCTACATGAGAGAGAGAAAGGAAGGGCTCTTCAGAGCTTTGCTAGAGACAAAAAACATTAAGGAGTGGCCTTTTATATACATGCACAGCCTTCCATGCACACCATTTGGGCAATAAAGTAGTCCATTTTGGAGCTAACTTTGTGTAGCTTTCCAGTTTATAGTAGCAACTATGCTTGGTTGTTCTGTTATACTCAATCTATATTGTGGGTAGCTTTTGCTGTCTGGTACTTTTTCACATAAATTACTTTCTTGACTATTTCTGGCATATGTAGGTTAGCAGTACTCAATATCTCAAGATATTGTGTAGCACTTTGTCCAGTGACTTATCTAATGTAAAATGTGTCAGCAGGCCCAAAAGCAAAGACCAGAACCCAGGACTGTTTCTCTCCACCTTCCTGCTTTCACTAGCAGAGCACCCAAAATAATAGGTTAGAGTCAGGCTCCATCTCATTTGCTCTTCCCTGGCCCCAATTCCTACATCTTCACCCAGTGAGGCAGTTTTAAAAGGAGGGCTGAAAGATGCCTTCATCTGGGATAGTGTGTAGCCTAGTGATTATAGTACTCTCTTTTAAGGGGAAGATGTGGATTTGAATCCTATAGACTGAGGAAGATCTAAAGCACAGGTTTCCCACTCCCTACATTATGCAAAAGGCAGGCACTAGTGCCACTGTCATTGTTGCCCAGAAAGTGGCTGTCACGCTTTTCTGTGAACTCTATACTGTTGGTTTGTGTTAGGTGTGCTTAGAGCAGTGGCCTCCAATCATTTGAGGTCAGAGATTACATTTGGAATGTAAAATTAACTAAATATCTACCCTCCACCCCAGTAGGTAAGTCTGTGGAGGGGAAAGGGCCATTAGGGGTGGGGCATGACAGATTGAGGCCCCAGCCATAGTTGCACTCCCTCCCTCACTGCTTAGGCCTTGATCTTCCCCTCCATGATGGCAGCGAGGTAGGGGCAAGACCTGCACTGCCATGGTGGGGCAGGGCATGAAGCCATGAGTGGCTTATCCGGGGCGGGCAGGGAGGAGGGAACAGGGGGTACGTGGCCCTGGATCTGCACATGAGACAGGCTGCAGGCTGGGGCTGGGGCTGGGGCAACCTCAGGCTGTTTCTGGCCAGGCTGGGCTCAGGCCAGGTGACTGTGGCAGCAGTGCTGGGAGTGGGGCTAGGGGTGGGGATTGCCCCTCCAAACCCTGCTTCCAGTGCCACCACCAAGTGCAACATGGGCCAGTCCCAGCAGGAACAGACTGGTGCAGCCATCCAGCCTGCTGTTGCAGCCTACTGTCACCCATAGCTGCCAGCCCCCATGTCCTGAGGGGGGAGAGGAAGGACCAGAGACAGGGGAAGGCTGCTCGGGGCTATTCCTGCCAGGCCTGGTCTATGCTGTGCAAGATGGTGGCTCTGGGAGTGGGGTTGGGAAGCTATGTTGGTCCTGCTTCCCCATGGCCCTGCTCCCAGTGCTGCCACTGCAGCCTCCTAGCCTAAGCAGAGCCTGGCCAGGAAGAGCCCAGCACTGCCCCGGCCCCAGCCTACCCTGCATACAGATCTGCAGACATGCACACACACACACCTCCTCCACCCAGGCTGCATGCATTCCCCTTCCTGTGACAACTGGACAAGCCTCTCATGGCTCCATCCCCTGCCCCGCCCCACCCTGGCTATGTAGGGCCTGCCCCTGCCTCAGCCCCACTCCCTACCTTAGAGCTGCAGCAGCTGCCAGCACTGCCCTTTGTTTGAGAGAGCACGTGCCCGCCCCCATCTGTATGTGGCAGAAGTGGCTGCTATTGTGGCTTTGCACCTCAAGTCCAACTACACAGCGCCACCCACCCCCCGGCCTCTGCCCCTTCCCTCCTCCACCAACTGACCTGCTGGGCATGCACACTCAGGCTCCACAGCCCAGAATTGACTTCAATAGGCTCCAGGATCCATCAGTTGATCCTGATCAACCACTTGGTGACCACTGGCTTAGAGCTTGCTTATCAGATCAGGTCCCTGTTGGCAGTTTTAAAGCATTTTCTGTCTTGCATCTAGATTACAATAGAGCTTAGATGAGACTTGGACACATGGGGTATGTGCAGATGTTACACTTAGACCTAACTAGGGTTAGGTTGATATCTATACAGACATTTTGAAGGTTAGACTGGGCAAAAAATTGGCCTACCTCCTCACTCTAGCCCTGGCACTGTGCTGTTTCTACTCTACCCATCCCCCAACTCTGACCAAGCTATTTGTAGCTCCTTGACACCCCGCCACCACAACCACTCCCTTATCCTGAGGCAGACAGCACATCCTCCTCCACTATGACTTAGAACAGATTCCCAGTGCAGATCCTGACACTTGTGAATGTTTGCACAAGTGAGACCCAATCTAAAATCATACTGTTTACAGTTAGCTGTGTGATTATAGATCAGGTTCCACTAACTTGTGTAAGCTGGGGTATGTCTGTGTATGCAGAGGAACCATAAATGTATGTTCCTAAGGCACGTGTGGACACAATGCGGCCCGTGGGCCAGATGCAGCCTGCCAGGCCATCCTATCTGGCCCACGGAGCCCCTAAAAAATTTTTAAAATTAATAAATATCTGTCCCTGGCTGTTTGTCATGCAGCCCTGATGCCTTGCCAAAACTCAGTAAACAACCCTCTGCCTGAAATAATTACCCACCCCTGGCCTAGGGACTTCCTGAGGCCCAGAGTTAAGCAACTGGTAAGTGGGAGTTTCCTGGATTGCTTTCTCAGATTTAGGCAAATTCTTTGTGACCAAGTACTGTTTTAGATGTCTAAAATGTTTCTTTGGGCATTGATTTGGGGGCAGATCTGTACATGGCCCACCTATACAAACTCTTTTGAATTCAGAGGATGCAAATCAGCCTTGCTCCTAGCTGAGGATTTTACCATTATCTGTAACTTTGGTTTTTGGTTGTCTTTGAATTTTTTGAGTACATCTTCCCTAAGAATGGATTTTTTTTTTTTGTTAAAAGAAGTGATATATAGAGTTTGACTTCTTAATTAACACCTTCCAGCTTATTGTAAAGTGAAGTTTCTAGTTCTCCTTTATTGGTAAGTCTCATCTTGGTCTGAACAAACAACTGAATCAGCTGAGTAAATGCAGAAAAATAGAGGTCAAAGCTTTAACAATTTTTTCTTCTTTCTTTCTTTTGTTAGTCAACTAAGAAATAAATTGAGCTGAAGCAAGTCTGTAGTGGCTTGGTCTTCCTCTGGCCACAGGCAAATACATGTCCTTTGGCAGGAATGTAGGGCTCTGACTCTTATGTATATATAACCTTGTAGCTTGGATCCTGCACCCCTTTACTGACCTGGCTGAACATACAATATAGTAGAAGCAAGTTTCAATGAGGATATCCTCCTTAGCTGTCATTCATTATTTTGGAATAGATGGTGGCTGTTGTTAGGATTCTGGGGTGTGGGAAAAGGTGGTTGTTTAACACAGTTGATCATCCAAGTGCTCCAACATAGGCTCATCATTGTCAGAAAGGGTAGAACAGCAAAAATCCCCCAAAAACTCTTCAGTCTCATGGCAGCGACAACTTTGTGGGTGGCACCAGTCTGTATTCTCCCAAGCTCCCATGTTATCCATAGTGATGTCTTCAGCATGAACTGGGTAATGAAAATTAGCAAGGCAGAGCATAACTAAGACAGGGTGAGAAAGGCACCAGCACCATCCCTGTCAGTCATGTTGGTCCTGGGAGATGTAGTGCTTCCAAGCCCAGCAGCCAATCAAGAGTGTGTTCTCCTGCGGGCTGGGCAAACACACTTTCTGAGCTACTGGTTGGTTCAGAGCCATTGTTTGGGCCGTACTTGCAGGGTTTGAGTAGGAAGGGGAGCACAGAGATGCATGGTGTGTCCCACAGGGTCTGAGTTTGGGGAGGCAAGGAAGAAATCTATTATGCTGGAGCAGAGTGTGAGGGAGGGAGACAGACAGGTGGGCAGGAAGCCCTGGGGTTATTGGATCACTCCCAGGGCTCCCTGCCTTCCCTCCCCCTGCTGGTGCTCACCCTCACTTCCTCCCCTTTAACCACAACATCTTTGCCCAAGGCACCAAAATTGCTAGCTTTGCTTCTGTGGCAAGATGATCAAAGTGAACAAGCCTTCTTCTATGCTGCAAACAAAATTATTATATAAATCTAGACTGACATGGATTTGGGATTTGTCTTTCTCAGGGTTTGATTAAGGCATAGATCCTCTAGGCCTGTGTGTAAAGTTCCAGATCCTGGAGTATGTTAATCTCCCCTTTAATTTTTTGACAATATGATCCTGCCTGTCACAGGCAGAGAAAGACTGAGGAAACTCCCGAGCTCATGGAGAGAGCCCCACAGCCAGAACCAGAGGGTAGAGTGGAGGGAAAAGAAAAGGAAACAAACAAATTACTCACCGCAGGATGTGAGGAGGAACATGGCCGGCTGGAGAAGCCTGCGCATGGCCGGGACGATGCTTCAAGTAACCTAAGGATGGTGGGTGACGGCATCACCAATTACTGCCCAGCAGGGATTAAAGAGCCGACTGCGGTGAGGAGCGGGAGGCACATGTGGCTGCCGGGAGAAAGCCAGGCTGGGGAAGTCAGCTGGAGGCGTGAAACGCCTGAGCCAACTGCCGGCGTACAGAGCAGGAAAGTGAAAGAGCCCGGGGATGAATCAACGCCAGAGGACAGCGCCGTTGCTGTGGGTGAGCCAGAGAAGAGTGGGCTAAGAGCCTCGGTGGCGCGGAGGGGCCAGCAACCTGAGGAAAACCCAGAGAGAGGATTGCGGTCTGGGGAAGACCCAGAAGGAAGGCTGCAAGCCAGGATAGACCCAGAGAGAGAACTGCAAGTCAGGGAAAAAACCCAGAGAGGGAGTTGCTCTGGGATATACTGGGCAAAGAGTACCGGGTAGCTGGCACGTGAAGAGAGGGCTAGCATACCAGGTCACGGGAAGTAACCCGTTTGATAAGCTGAGGGGCAGCGGGACTGTAGACCCCACTAGGGAGTTTTACAGGGGCGGGGAATGTCCCCCATTAGGCTCAGTGAGCTGTAGTTAAGTTTGAAGGACTTTTGTTTCTTTTGTGTTACCCTGGCTTAGAAGGGGCTGAGGCATATCAATAGGGAGAGTGAGCAAAGGGTGAGCTTGTTAGCGGTGTGCCTGAGGGATTATGCAAGCACCAACAGAAATACTCAAGATCTGCTGGGCAGGGTAAAGGCGAAGTGTAGGGAAGGAGGAGCCTCGCAGAAGACACCTACGACTCAGGTAGCTGAAGAGGGTAATCGCGCTACACGAAGCCCTACCCACTGAAAGATCAAAGTCATGGCAGGAGAGAAAGGGGCGGGCTGCAGCCTGTGAAGAGACCACCCGAAGGCTACCTGCGACGGCAAGCCGGATATCAGCAAACCCTCGGAGCAAGGAAGCCTGAGGTAAGAGGTTTGAGGCCCGGCACTTACACTGCCCTTCAAGGCTGTGAAGAAATGCTCCAAATTGTGACCAGTGTTTACTACAGTATTCAAAGAACCTGAAAATATAGCTCAGAATAAAGAACTCCTTCGTACCTTCAAGTCTGAAGCTTGTTGCACTTTCAGTGCTGCAATGTTGCCATCCCAGCAGAGAAGTGGGGTTGTGTGGCTTGCTACTCACACCACCATAATTATGTGGAACTAGAATGAGCAGATGCTTTCCTCCCATCCAGAATTTTCTGCTCAGGTAGGGGAGGCTGTCTCCTTTCCTAGGGCAGATCTTTTTTCACCTAGAGACAAAAAGTGCATTAAGATAGTCTGGCCCTTCCCAAAGAAGAGCCTTGGAAAACTAGCAGGCCCCACCAAAATACCAGACTGTTTTTGTTTGGGTGCCACTTTCTACTGCCACCACAAGACAGCATGTTGAAGGAGACAAAGGAAGGTTCAAAGACACAAAATACCTTCATCCAGATTTTTTTCAGTCCATAGGCCGAGGCCTTCCCCAAAGTTCAGGTGGGGATATGGGAGTTGGGCCCATCTCTAGAATATTTATTGGATATTGTTGAAGGATTGATGGCCAGATTCTGATACCATTACTCCTTTTAAGAAGTACCCTTTATACCAATGTAGTTGCAGTGACTTCAGTGAATCTTTCTAAAGTGATATTCAGTATGTTACTTCCCCCTCTCAACAGGGCATTGTGTTTAATGGGCCTAGTTTGGTGTTCACATACCAGTTTACTATTCAATCACTCAAATAGTGCTGTGATGAGTGAGGCAGAAATGCCTAGAAGGTAAGAGTAGATAGACTGACTCATTTCCTCATTAGAAAAGCTAGCAAAGCATTAAGTTTCAGTGTATTTGTACGAGAAGTTGAATATCACTTTAAAAAACAGGTTAATTTTAAATAAAAAGAAACACAGTTTCCATGAGACTGGTAAAGAGATAAGTAAAGGCTTCAGGACCCACCCTTGGATTCCTACTTGCATTCTAATGGTTAGAACATCTCCAAATTATTTCGATCTATCAAGCATCCTACCAGGATCACAGATGTCTGAGAACAAGACAAGTGTGGTATTGCTTTAGTTTTGATCAATTTGGGGATCCAAAGCTTGTTGAAATAAGTGAAAATATAATAGGTGATATCAGCCTTGGAGCCTGCACCCCGCTTCGCCTGGTCTATCGGGGTGTTGCCTCTCCCCTCAACTCGTCTGCCATGATTTGGATGTAATATGTACCTTAAAAGGGGTCTACAGTGGAGATCTTTATCCTGAGTGAGAACTCCCAGTAGACAGTGTTACTCATGGTCGTCTGACATGGTGGTCCACAGGGCTCCGCCTCTCCTACACCTCGCCCACGCGCCAACCGCTGGATGATGCGCTCAAGATGTTTCCAGGCCTTGCATGATGGCCTCAGACCAGCTCTCCAGTTCCCAGTCATTCCCCCTCCTTCTGGGAGCGATTTTTCCTTTCTCCTCTTTTACAAGAAGTACTCCTCCGAGTTAGGAGGAGCTGCAGGGTGATTCCCCTGATTCCAGCTCCCCCAGCCACTTCAGGAGACTGAGAGAGTGCCCCAGCTTGCACTCTCTGTCTGCCTTCTGCTCTGCCTCCCATTGGAGGCTTACAGCTCTCTGCTAAGGTATCTGCTTGAGACCCGCAGGCTGGGTCCTCTCCTCTCCGTGTCCAAGCTCGCAGCACAAGCAGCTCGCTGGTACTCTCTCTCTCTCTGGCTCCCCCCTCTCTCCCTGTTCTGCTGGCATTTTTAAACTTTCCTGCAGCTGCCGCTATGGCCCCTGGGACTGGGAGCTGTTCCCGGCATGGGGAACAGCTGTTGCCACAGACGGCGTAATGGTGGTTCGCGTGGCTGCAGCCATGAACGTGGCTCCGACTCCCGCTGCTCTTCAGCAGGTACATATGCCCCCCTTGGAGCTTGCTCTTGGGGTCTGGGGTCTGCGAGTCCTCCTTTCTCTCCCTCAAGAGCCTGTGGGGGCACTTCACCACCACACAGGCTCTGAATTAGGCCTGTAAATCCCTCTCCCTGACTTCCCCTCTTCCCCCCAGTACTTTACCCAAATTTATTTAATGTGAGTAAAACCATATTTTGTAATCATCCTAGTAACTAGCTTTTTGTTTAATTTGATGTATGTAAAGTACTGTGTAAACAATTGGCTATCACAGAGCAGCATTTCCCCAGTTACTTTTTTTTTAAACTTATTTTAAAGCAATTCAGTAACTGCCAATGAAAAATAAAAGCAGATAGCACCATGTTACTGGACTATTGTCCAACCAGCAAATGGCCCACAATCTGAGATGTTGTGTGTTATAAACTGCTAAAAGTTTACAAAGGTTCAATCTGCTGGAGCGGGAGGAATTCTGTTCTATCCACCATCCCGATGATGCTCCAGTTAGGTAGGCTGCATTGTATAACAACACACACAAAGTCCTATATTTTGATACAATATTCATGTAGACTCACTATTCTTACTTGCAATAACTAGCAGAGAGGGTTATTTACTGTATAGAAGATAGGAGTAAAGTATCATTAGTAATATAATATATTCTTATTCCATAAGCACATTATTTCAGGCAGCCTTTTAGGCATGAAACAAATTACCAAAGTTAACTGATTAATTAGTTAACGTTTGTGCAGCACTTACAAAGTTAAAACCATTGTAAAAGTGCTCAGTATTGTTGACAAAGAAGTTGGGTTTGCAACTTAGGTTGTCTTTTTGTCTGTTGTATTATGCAGAGTCAATTGCTAGAGATGAGATAAACAGTCATGGGAAAATCTAGGCCTGCTGTGAATGCCAGAAATTTTTAAGGTCCTTGGGTAGTACAGGTATTTTGCTAGCCACTTCATGCTAGAGTAGCTATCCCTTTTGTCTTTCACAAGCGTTAAACTAGGACAGCTCCTGATAGATTGAGCCATCCAGGCTTTTACCAGGCTCATCACAGAAGTATCTGATTGCATTACAAATTAGCAAATACACAGAGTATTTCATTTTCTCTTTTTTTCATCCTCCAGTGAAAATGTTTTGTTTGTTTGTTTGATGGAATGCAATTCTGCCTTTTGGCAATATAGCTACCCTGTAGTCAAGGCATATACTCAAGAGGAGGGCAGAGAAAGCACTTCAAGGATGTCCTCAAGGCCAACTTGAACACAAATGTAACATCAACTTCTGGGATAGTATTGTCTAGCACCACCCCAAATGGGAGTCTGCTGCAAGGATCTCAATACTTTGAAACCTTATGACAACAATAGGAGACAGAAAAACAAGCGTGGCAGAAACAGTGTATCACAGACTGAATCAAGAGACCAAATTCATCCACCTCATATAGAAACATGCCTGGGCTGCCAGAGAGTCTGTCGATCCTAGATAGGCTTCCTCAGCCATCTTCAGACCCACAAATAAGACAATCATGAAAGATAATCATCCTCGACTGTGAGGAATTGCCAGTGATGACCCTGCAGTCTTGGGCCTCAGGGGGTACGCTCACACATGCAAGCACGTGTGCTTGCAGCAGCTCAAATAGAAGCAGTGCAAATCTGAGCTGGGGCTTTTTACTTTAGCGTATGTACTTGGACATAAACTTTGTTGTGGAGCATATTGTGCCACTTGGGGCAAAATAACCCTGCCTGGCCCTTGATGAAGGGCCATACCCCTGTGTGGGGGCCATAACCTCTTTTGGGGGGCTGTAGCCCAGATCTGCAGCCAGGGGGAGCTAGAGCCCAGGGCCAGCACTTGTGCTGTCTCCAGATAAAAAAAAATCCATGATAAAAGAATCCTGAAGTCACTCTGCAAAATACCCCAAAATCGATATTCCTCCACAAGTAAAGCAAAAGACCACTATAAAGAGAGAGAGAGTGAGACAGAGACAGCAATCAGTTGAACAATGTTTAATTGATATAGCTACAATGTTAAAGCAATGTGGAAGCCTACCAGTGTCTCTATCATCATAATAAAGTGAATTCTAAATACATGTTTCATGAATTCATGATTCAATGAATATATATTTTGCTGCCCTCCCACAGGAGCTATGGCCCCCACACAGGGCCTATGGCCTCCCAACAGAAGCTATGGCCCTGCAACAGGGGATTTGGCCCCCACACAGGGGCTATGGCCCCCAACAAGGGCCAAATAGCCCCCACAGGGGCAACCAGCCCCCTGCAAGGCCCACATGCCCCACCTCAGCCCAGCAGTTGCTGTTCTACCTGGCCCTATCCCCTGCCAGCTGCTACAGCCCCCCCGATGGCTGCTCCCCCACCCACTCCTCCACAGATTGGGGAGGCTAGGGCGGCAAGTAGGGGGTGGGTCTGGGCAGGGAAGTGATCGGGGGTGGGGGGGCAGGAAGGAGGTGGGGCTGAGCAGAGCAGGGATTGGGGGCCTCAGGCAGGTAGGCGGGGGATGGAGCTCGGCAGGGCTAGGATCACGGGGAGCTGCAGGAGTGGGCGGGGCCAGTAGGGTCCCACATAATCCCCTCCCCCCTCCTCCAGCCCCCCTGGCCCCTTACTTACCGGCATTGGTAGGCTGTGTGTTTCAGCACTAGGGCGAGGGGCCAACCACAGAGATGCTCTGGCAGCCAGAAGATCTCCATGGAAGACCCAGCCTCCGCTTGTCTCAAGGCATGGTCCCAGACTGTGCCCTGCCCCACTTTTTTAAACTCAGTGGCTTTGCCAACTCTTGTCAGTGATAGTCTGGGGGCTGGGTTGGCCCAGTGCTCAGGCAGACCACATGATCTCTGACCAAAGCTAGAATGCTACCATGGGAGAGGGAAATGAGCAGGGTGCCACGTGTTGCCAGCAAAAATCAATGTAATGTTTGTCGCAAGGGAATCTGGTACAGATGTTCATTATGGAGCTGTAACCTACAGCACTGAGGGCTGATACTATATCCATCCAAGGTTATCTTAGAGCAAGATCCACCATTTTTACAGTGCACTATGTGCCTTGACCATCTGTTTGGTTACGGGGGCAGAGCACTTTCTACATGCTTATTATGCAATAATTATAACTTCTGTACTTAACCTATGTTCTTAAGAACTCCAGTTAATGTAGAGATGTTGAACATAAGTCAATGTTGCCAGCCTGTGATGTCTTTAATAACATGCTTCAGAAGTATTCCCATTTACTTCAGTGGGACTACTTATAATGTAAAGGAATCTTTCTGCAGACATATTAAGAATGCTGCCTGAACTGGCCAAAAATAGGTCCATAATTACTTACCACATCTGCAGTTGGTCTGAGGAATATTTGTGAAAACTCTCAGATTGAAGATTCATGCTTTTTTTCCCCTTTGTCCCTCTGTCTGTCCTTGGGCAATGAGTTCCTCAGGATAGGCAGTACTAGAATGGTTCTTCTTGATTGTCTGGAAAGGGCTGAGCACAATGTGGGCATTCCCTTTAACAGCCAGATAACCAGGAATCCTGGTTTTCTCTGACTTAAAAAAATCCCCAATTTTCAGTTTAAAAAGTTACCCCAAACCCACATTTTTACATTATTAAAATCAAACACTACTACATACACACACATACACACACACACACATTTTAGTGGGGGGGGGTGTATATACATTTATATACATTTTAGTGCTGTTTCATTTAAATCACGGGAAAATGTAGATTTGGGGTTACTTTCTTTAAACTGAAAATTGGGGATTTTTTAAAATCAGAGAAAACCAGTGTCCCTGCAAATAACTAATACAGTAATGGCAATGAGAGCATTAGGGTTAAGGACGGATGTTACACATAAACTGGTTTCAATGATCAGAAACTGTTTTAAACATGCAACAGAACAGATATTCAATGCATATAAACCAGTTTGAAAATGGCTGAAACTGATTTGAGATAAACCTGGTTGAATGTGGTAGCAGACTGAAGTGATTTGGGTCAAACTGATTTATGCAATGTCTGGCCCAGACCCTTCACTGGTTTAATATACCCCCCCCCCGCCCACCAAGCATCCTGGCATACTCTCTGGGCTGGGCTGGGCTTGGCAGGGCTTTCTGATCCACAGCAGGGCTGGCCCCTTTCCTCTGCTCCCTGGGCAGAGCTCTGGCAGAGACTTTCAGGCACAGAGCATCTGCTTGACTTCCCCTGCTAAGCAGGGATTATTCCCCCCTCCCCTTTGCCTTATGCAGACACCTCAGCATTAGCTAGCATACCACATGCTGGCTACAGTCCATGCTGTGGGACGTGACAGGCAGACAGGCTTTTTGGAGTTAATCAACAGTAGCTTAATGCCCTTCTTTGGAAGAGCTGTTTAAGAAGAGCTCCATTAGTTAATAGAAAGAGGCTTTGTTTTCTTAATCGGTTGGTAAACACTGAGTTAGGGGTGATAAACATTCCCAGCTGGGCTGCTTAGGAAGGGACTGGAGAATAATCAAATCTTTCTGTGGGGGCCTAACCATGCCCTGCTCAGCTCTGCCCTGTCTAAGGGAAAGGAGGGCTCTAGTGACCCCTGGCTTCTAGCTTGAGCCACTGAAGGTATGTCCCTGTATTTCTGGGATGTCTGTCTGGTTACAAAACTGATTTAGCCTAGCCAAGTGGCTTAGGCTTAGGAATAATCAGCAGGTCAGCTGGTAAGCTGTTTAAGAAGAGTTTGAACTAATAGAGAGAAACTATTGTTTTGCTTATTGGCTGATAAACACTGTTATCAACTCCCTGATGGCTTGCTGGCTGGTCAGTTTGCTGTAGACAATATAAAGAAGCAAGGAGGAAGATTGAAAAGCTCTGTATCATCAACAGATGCATGCACTTCACCCCTCCTCCTGTCCTCCCCCCTTGCCTCAGAGTGCTAGCAGGAGGCTGGGGCCTGGCAACACTCCCATCCCTTGAGCAGCAAGAAAGGAAAAGCCTGGGATGGTGCAGGAAGACCTCCCTAATCAGAACATCCTGCCAGGGCCTGGCCATGCTCCTCACAGCTCAGCCGCATGCAAGGGAAGGGAGGACTGCGCTAGTACCCCCCAGCTTCTAGCCTGAGCCACAACAGGCTTGTGTCTGAATTTCCTCAGTCCAGAGAGAATGTCTGTCCGGTTACAAACTGGTTCAGCCTAACCAGGTTAGACTAACCTGCAAAGGTTGAATCCATTCAGGCTTTTTGAATGTCTGTCCATACCCAGGAGTGCTGATGTATGAAGAGGAAAGACATTTTTATTTTCTGTAGCAACCTTTTTAACTCTGTTTGTTTTGGGATTCTGTTTCTTTCCCATTCTGGGAAAGGGTGATATTGTCTAGCTCTGATAGAGACCTTTATGTTATAGCTTCAGAGGCAGAGGATACAAGCAGTTATTTTTATCTTAGAATTGATCCAGCTGCAGTTCCTGCGCTGTGGCATGCTGACTTCATCCCTCCCAACTGCCCTCCCCCTCCTTTCCTAACTTACACACCTCAGGTTTGTTGTTATTGTTGTCAGTTCAATTTTGTCTCTCTTTAACTGTTTAGCCATCTTAGCTGAGCTCCATCCTCCAGAGTGTCACCTGTTGAATGCTGATAGGGACAGGATCAGATACCACTGCAGGCACTGCAATTCCTCTGTGTCAGACAGAATCTGGAAACCCATGCACACAGCTCTGTGCAGAGCAGCCATCCAATTGTTCAGCCTGCATTATTCCTACCCTAGGGAGAAAATGCTCCAAAGACCAGCCCCATCAATTGAAGCCTTCAAGACCTGGAAACTTGCCATATGTGTCCAACATTTCTACTAGTCTGTGCTTTAAGATGTTGTCACTGAGAGAAGCAGGTTTTACATGCCTAAGCTTTTAATTTTTCTTTCCTTTGGTTCTTTTTTGTTATTAAGTTTGACATTGGCCTTGTAAAATGGTGTTTGAACTTTAACAGCTGGCATTAAGAACAACACCTATAATACCTCACAGTAATACTTTGCAGTTTATGGTTGGTTTCCATCAAGGCGCTTTACAGTGATAAGCAAATTAAAGCACTCATAGCATTATGTATATTCAGCATCCTGTGCTTCAAAATGGTGGTGGGAGCACTTTAACTAAAGCTCGTTTGAGTTTTGAACATTGGAACGCTGAAATTTTGAAACATGGAGACGCTGAATACATGTGATGCAGAGGTTCCTGGGGCATGCTAATTAGCAAGTTCCAGCAGACTCACAGGAGACTCGATTAATCAAGCCTGCTCTGACATGTGCTAATTAGCATGTGTTGAGGCAGAGGTTTGTCGTGGTTATAGGTCTCTTTAGGCACTTGATTCTGATTTTTCCCTCTGGCACCTTAAATCCATGAAACCAATAGTGCAAAAGGGAAAACAAGATAACTTGAAGAACTAGTGGTTTGTCACAGTGATACTAGTCTGAAGTTTGCATCAACATTGTAGTTATTAACCCATAGAACGAGTTGGAACAAATTACTAAGGCTTATGGTAGATCTATCTCTGGATACTTCAAGACATGACACTTCTGTAAAAAACATGTGTTCTCATACCATAGGGTCAGGCATGCCACAAATGGGCAAGCATGCTACAAATTAAGCCTCAGACCCTTCCCAGATTCAACCCCGGTCCCCATCCCTGCCCAATCTACTGTTCTGTTTTCAGCTCCCTTCTCTATCTGCCTTGTTCTGCCTGCCCTCTCCCCTGCCTCCTGCATGTTGCACACAGAGGCTGCTGATGCCATCCGGGGTACATATGCCATAGGTTGACCCCTGAATTCAATCATACTTACTTGCTTTAAAGTGAGAAATAATTCAATAAAATTCTATGGCTTAGGAAATATCAGAGGTCAGCCTAGATGATCACTATGTTGCCATCTGGCCTTAGTCTATGAAAGTCAATAGAGGTAGGGCTCTTCTCAGCATCAGTGACCCTATTAGAATTTAGCCCAAGGCAGCTATCTTGAAGTCATACAATGTACCCAGGTATTTGGACTTGCAGCCCTATTCTCAGTCCAATAAATCATAGCTGCCCCTTTAAGGTCAATGCCTTGCTCCATTCAAGTTGACAAGAGCCTTTCCATTGACTTCAGTGGGAACTGAGCTGAGTATTGACACACAAAAAAGAGGTTCCTATCCCACCACATTTCTTCTTGCTAAATAAATGTGTTGTCTCTTTATTACACTTAGAATTTCAAGCATCTATCTCTCTGAGCCTATTAAAGACAGTACCAAGCTATGTATAAAAAATAATAACCACATAAAGCAAACATAGGATGAAGTAGCAGTAAAGAGTAAAGAATCACAAAAGTGAATACAAGAAAAAGTTAAACTAATCCCTTGAGCAGGAGAGGGCTCCATTTTTCAAAAGTGTTCCTGACTACACTAAAGAACTTGTAGTTTTAAATCCCTTCATGGCAGTCACTTTGCCAACAAACAATAAAGCTGATGTTTAGAATGGCATTCATCTTCTGCAAACGGCAGCAGGAAGCTTTCAGTGTATTTTTCCCATCATTGTTTTTCTTATTGCACCAAGGTAAGAGTGGGGAGGGAGGAGAACTTGTTTAATCATTAAAATTTTGTAATATCAAGATGTGGCCAGTAACTCCCTGGTCTTACCTTTTATTTTTCCTTGTTTGTTCCTTTTATCCTCCTTGGTTCTGAGATTATCTGTTTTGCCTTTTCAGAAACTTATTTTTGGGGGGAGGGACTGTGCCTGCTTTTATGTGTTTGGAGCCATAGCACATTTCAGTGTGTATTTCCAGAAATGCCTTGTTTTAAGAGCGATACCTATTGTAATACCTGAATGTAAGAGCAGTGAGGTTTGTTTTTAAATGGAGGTTTTTAGCTGCATAGGGAAGGTTCAGATTAGGTCCCCAGGTTACATAAATGCCATTTAAATGCCATTTAAAGCAAGGAGACTCCACACATACAGAGATGCCCAACAAAATGCAGCTCTTTACCAGATTAAGGTCAAAGATATTCATATTGGATGAAACAAGCCAGGGAAGGTTTAAGAATTTTCTCTTTATCTTATGGTTCCTGTTATCAGAGCAGCTGAGTACCTCACAATCTGCAATGTATTTATCCTCAAATGGCCTTGTGTGCTAGTTGGGTCTCCTACTTCTCAGTTTTTCCTCAACAAATTCAATCTCTCAGAGTTAAAACATAGTTTGAAGATAAAGAGGAGTTCATCTGACCTTTCAGTAATTAAGTTTTCAGTATTTTCTGTCTGTTACTTGGTCTACTCTCCATCATTTTCAACAGGCCCTTAATCTGAACCAAAAGAAGAGGCCACCTTGCCTGGGGCTAGAAAAATCCTGCTTCACTGAGTTGAATATTAGGATCACATAAGAAAACAGCCAAGGTGATTCATCACAGTTCAAGATTTCTGCTTCTTTTAAGCCTGCTGGAGGTAATGTAGGGGGAGGGCAGTATTACTTAGTCCTTAATGAGAAACCTCTGTGGCATAAGAGAGGTCCACTTTATGGTGAAGAGAATTAATCAGTGAGTTCTTGAATTTTGTAGGCATTACCTAGAAAAGAAACCACAATTTATTTCCTGAGTAATTTGTTTCCTATGAGTTGTCAAGCTTGTTTTTCCTCTATGAACCACTGTTTTCCCCTTGAGAATCAGTTTTGAGTCTGACTATTTGCATCATACTAGGTGACTCTTGTTTAATAGTAGTATAGCTCTATATGGAAAGCGTGTATGCTGCACCAGTGAAACAAAGACCTGATAAATTCTCAGCAGTGGCTAATGGTTTTGGGTGCCAAATTTGCAGAACTTTCAGGGCCCAGAACTTTCTGAAAATCATAACCTTTAAAGGTTTTTCAGTAGCCACACTGTGACATCAAAAGCCACTAGTTACTTCTGAAAATGTAGGCCATTATGTTTTCCTTAATAGTTTACGTATAAATAATGGCAACAGACAAATGATAGGGATAGTAGGAATGAAGATCAAAACAAATATGACTAATGACGTATTTATTAAGCTAGGTAAAATTCATGTACCAAGATGATGATTTGGTGGCAGAAGGACGGTTGGGGAAAAAATGTTTGGATGCTTGAAGCCAAAAAATCAGCTCTACCTTTGTATGCAAGATAATTAATTAACATTTGCCTGCTTTATGGTTACTTTAGAGGTGACCTGCAAAAGGAAAAGAGCTTGAATGGTGTCATCCAACGCCCCTTTTTCAATGTATAAGGGAAGCCTGAAAAAAAATTTTGAGTTTTGTCTACCTTCTGCTAGAATTGTGTTGGCAACTACAGGCCTAGTGCAATTATTTAATGATAAAAAACTTAACTAGAGAAATATGGGGATGCTTTATAGCCAATCAGTTTAAGAATTTGACTTAATAAGCATTCACTCAAATGCCTGACATTTGGGATGAAATATCTGAAATATCTCCTTGTTAAAGTTTCAAACACTGCCTACTTTTTCTGTCACAAAGTAAAAGAAAGATGAGACTTGTTAATCGAGTCTTTTCTAGGGGTCCAGGCAGGCATTACATTTATCACACAATTAACATATTACTACTGTGATAAACTGAAGCATTCCACACATTCAGCCAAATTGTTGTGCAATTAAATGGCAAGCCAGCCACAAATATCTTTGTAGCTGGTTTCTGTCATGCCTTAAATTGAAGATGTGGCATTTGTCCCAGACCCAGGCTGTCCTCTGTGTGGTCCAAATGATCAGCTGATTGTCAGGATGTGGCATGGAGAACCTGCCCAATCACTGGGATTAGGTTGGGAGCAGCCCTGGGTCCTGCTTTGTCCCTGTTACTCATGGGTTTGGAATCTGAGTAATTTTATTCCCCATTCCAAAAACGTTCATCCTCACAGGCACATCTGGCATGGCAGGACACATGATTTTTGGGATGGGACATAAAAGTCATCAGATCCCAATCATACCATTATATTAATGTGTTCCAGGGACCTAAAGTTAAAAAGAAGGTGGAAATAATTAAACAAATATCTATAAAGAGCAAAAGAAGGCATACAATATAACTTCTTCCCTTTTATAAGCCAGTTCTAATATAGAGCTACAGGGACACTTGATACTTGTTAGTAGGGCTGTGTGAAATTTTGCCCAGTGTTTCGTTTTGAAGCTGTTTTGATGCGTTTCAAGATTGAAACAGCAAAATCAAAATGAAACAAAAGCCTTCTAAAAAGCTTCAAAACAAAACAAGGGCACTCAAAAAGTGTTGAAAGTTTCAAAATGTTTCGCGGTTCAAAGCCAGGCTTACTTGTCTTCTGCACCAATCCCAACCAGCAGCAGCTGCCTCCTACCATAGGGCAGGCAGATTGGGGGCTGCCTGCACCCCTGGGAGGGCTGCAGGGCTGTGCTGGACGCCTCCTGGGGGTGTGGGCCTCTGATCTGCCTGCAGATGACAGGAGGCTGGTGGGACTGGCTCTGGGTGCAGACCTCACTCAGCACCAGAAAGATTCGTGCTGCTGCTAGCACTAGCTGGCAGCACCAGCCTCCTGTCATCTGCCAGGTAAATTAGGGGCCTGCTGAGAAGTGTTCAGCATAGCCCCTGTGGCCCTCCCAGGAGTGTGGGTGAGCTCGCAATCTGCCTGCTGGATGACAGGAGGCTGGCGCAGCTCCTGCTGGGGAGGTCAGTGCTGCCACTGGCCCCAGCTGGCAGCACCAGCCTCCAGTCATCTGTCAGGCAGATCAGGGGCTTACCCACATCTCCAGAAGGGCTGCAGGCTGCAGGGGCTGTACCAAACTGGAGGCTGGCGCTGCTGGCTAGGGCCAGCGGCAGCACCAATCTTCCTAGCACTGAGCATGGAATAGCTTATGGGCAAAACATTGAAACAGCATTGGAACTGTGAAAGTTTCAACAAAATGAAACGGAACAGTGGTTTCAAAATTAAGCGAAACTCAAAATGAAACACTGTTCCATCAAAACAGAAGTTGAAACAGAACAGTGCTGTTTCACACAGTCCTAGTTGTTAGACAGTGGTACACCTAGCTAGCATTAGAAACAGTACACGACTTACCAAGAGCTATACTAAACTTCAGGGGACTACTGTAACAAAAATAATGTGCCAAACTTTTTGGATCTGTAAACTGTTTTCATTTTGGTTTTAGCTCCTGTACACTGTGTTCTTTGTCTGCTCTGTATCTGCTAAAAAGTCAAAGAAAATTTTTGATTTTGTGTGGTTTCCAATGAAAACAGCAATCCCTGCTGTTCTCCTGAAACTTGGACTGAATTGACCCAGAAGGCTAATAAAACTAGAACTGTTACAAGCTTCCACTGAAGCCTCAAAGAAGAGCTGCTGAGTGTCTGACTGGGATTTTTCTTTAAGACATTTTCAGTTGTGTCCCTTCCTCAGTAGATCTTAGTGAGAATTCCTGGGCCTCCCGTATCGGTGGATGCGTCACATGCAATTCTTACAGAGTAATTTAAAGACTTCCACGTTAATAAAATCTTGTATATCTTATAGCATATTTATATTTTTTGCTATATCTGGTGCTATATTGTATATTTTTTCTAGATGGACCCAGTTGGGAGGGGACTTGGGTGGAGGAGACTTGCTGTATGCGGAAAGGAAAATCACCATTTTGTGAGTGTTAATTTACATGATATTGCTTGGCAATGGCCAGAGCAAAAGCTCACTAATATCAGTGTAAGGGCTGTCCTTGCCTTACATTGTCTTAAACAATTCAGTAAACCATTTTCTGTCTATCTTGGGATCTTAGATACTTTATAAGTCTCCGTTCTATTGGTATCAATCCTTGTTGCCTGCAGCCTCACAACAGTCATTTTATGCAGGAAGTACAGTTAGCTCTATGTAGGGACTGCACATGCATGTTTAGTTATTTTCAGATTCAGGCCCTGGTAATGCCCCATTTATTCTTTGCCAATCAGGTGGATATGATATGCTTTTGGCAGATTTTATCACCTTTAAACAGGTTACTGTTGCTAATAGAGCAATGGCTTTGTTGCTCTGTGTGTGTGTGTGTGTATTTACTTTCTTGTGGGTAAGATTGTTTATTGTTTTCCCTCAGTAGTATTCTTCTCCTATATATGCCTCCAATTTTGTTTACCCAAATGATTTTATTCTCTCTCACAAATACATCAATTTCCCAATGATAATTTTATATCCTGACTGACGTACAACCACTTTTCTTTTAATTTCACTGTTTAAATTTACACAAAAGTACCAAGAGAATGCATTTTGCTAATTTTTAGGTAACTCTTTATTATTATTACCATTATTATTCTATCATGGGCATAGTCTTTATTTAAATAAAGCTATGTTTGGATATCTAGGACTGAAAGTCTTACCAGGCATTCAAGCAAATATAAAGTTTTCTCTTTACCACAAACATCATTTCAAACCTGAGCAGAAGCCTTCAGTATTGCCAATATCAACCTCTCAAATTTGAGAGGATGAATAGATTCTTTCTGGTGTTAAAACCTGCTTCTCTGAACAGAAGGGAAGGAGCTCAGGGAAGGGGTACTTTTTAGGAGATAATTATGGTTCCCTGATTCTTTGAGTAAATCAAAGCTCATCTCTGAGGGTAGGGACAGATATTATCCATAAACTGGTTTTAGTGATGAGAAACTGCTTTTAACATGTAACAGAACAAATGTTCAGTGCACATAAGCCAGTTTGAAAATGGCTGAAACCAGTTTGAGAGGAACCTGGTTGAATGTAGTATCAGATTTAACTGATTTCAGTCAAACTGGTTTATGCAATGTCTATCCCATACCCCTTCCTGGTTTAACTTAAACCAGAGTCCTTCAGCATCCCAGCATGCTCTCTGGGCTGGGCACAGAAGGGCAGGTTCCTCCCTTCTGCTCCTTCGCTGGAGCTCCGACAGAGACTGCAGGTATATCAAGGTCTGCCTGGCTTCTTCCTGTTCTCCCCTCCCCTCTTGCTGCTTGCTGTTCAAGCAGAAATACCCCCTTCTCTCCTTCCCATTTCCCACAGCAGGAACCACAGCCCCATGGATCCTAGGCATGTAATATGCTAACTATTGTTGAAAGATGTCTGTGTGTATGTGTGTCTCCAATTTCACCAAAACAGGCAGACAGAACAGTAACCACTTAGGACTAATCAGCAGGTCAGTTGGCAGGATGTTTAAAAAGAGTTTGAGCTAATGGAGGGAGACTATTGTTTTGCTAATTGGGTGAAAAACACTTTTATCAAACCCCTGCTGGCTTGCTCACTGGTCAGTTTGTTGCAGACAGTAAAAAGAAGCAGGGAGGAATATTAAAAAGCTCTGTATCATCAACAGATCCGTGCACTTCACGCTGTACACCCCTCCGCTCCTGCCTACCTCAGAGTGCTAGCAGGGGGCTGGGGTCTGACAATGCTCCTGCCACTTTAGCAGCGAGGGGGGAAAAGCCTGAGATGGTGCAGGAAGACCTCCCTAATTAGAATATCCTGCCAGGGCCTGGTCACACCTCCTCTCAGCTCAGCACTATGCAAGAGAAAGGAGGGCTGCTCTAGTGCCCCCCACGCCCCAGCTTCTAGCCTGAGCCACTGCAAACATGTGCCTGCATTTCCTCAGTCCAGAGAGAATTTCTGTCCAGTTACAAACTGGTTCAGCCTAGCCAGGTTAGACTAACATTTTTTCCCAATGAAGAAGTGGTAAAAAGTGAAAATGCTGCAAGTTCTGTCTCAGCTACAGAAGTTTTTGTACAACTCTTCAGTTTTACTGGTAATGCTGTTCCAGGCAAAAGAACTTCACCTTGTATCATTTGATGCTAAATGTTGACTTTAAAAAAATGGCTCTGGAAAACTTCCTAGATTATGCATCTGGACCTATATTAAAAAAATATATAAAGGATGAGACTAACAAAGAAAGGCATTGAGAATGGTGAGAATGTTGACACCATTTTTATTAACAGATTTTTTTATGTACAAAGCATTTCTGCAAAGCTTTGCATCCAGCCCACACTTTAAGGTACCAGATGGCCCCATTTCTCTGGATGTTTTCTTGGTATCCATGATAGGTAGATAGGTCAATTTTTTCCAGCATGCTTTTATTTCAAGAAGACAGGGGTAATCCATTCTGTTTCTGTTAAATGTGAGCAGTTACAGTGAAAAATATGTAAAACAACACTTCCCTGACCAGTATTAAATCAAAAGGTTTTGAGTTGCTCCATCTCAGCAACCTGAATAACTGATAATCATGCTTCCTTGGTCTGTGTCAAATGGAAAAACAAGTACAACTATTCAGACTCATTTCTTAAAATAGCTCAGTGGTCATAGTCAAGTGAGGTGTAAATATCACAGAAACCATTATTAGAACTGTAAGTGGGATTAATGGATGTATTTATTCCTCTTGCAAGCAGCCCAAAAAATGCAGGTAGTATCAAAACTAGTCATTCAACTAACCCAAGAAAAGCAAGCTGACATATTATGATGGCCTGAAAAAATCGCAATCAATGTCATATTTTTATAAATAAATGCCTTCAGTTTCCAGGTTTGTCTCAATTAAATATCAAAAAAGCATACATAAGTACCCTAGAAACAGAACACTATAAGTGGTAATTTTTTTTACAGTTCACTAGAAGTTCCAGGAAGAAAATAAGTATGTAATAATTATTTTGTTTAGCAGAAGTAAAGGGAAAAAAGTCTTCAAATGTTTTGATTGTGTTGAAATGATGCTGTATCGATGATGGTCCAGGAGATATGTGAGATGCAAAAATTTCCATGGTGATAGCTCTTACTGGACAAGATACATGGTTGGGATATATTTAAACAAGCTTGAGAATATCACAGGGTCATTACTTTTTTCAAAGTTAAAATATGTTTCAACATGAAATGGTTTAAATTAAAAAAAAATAAAATATTTAATTTTGAAAATCCTACACCAAAATGTTTTGATTCCCCCTGCTAAAAAAGCTTGGTGAAACTGACAAAAATATTAGCAAACTAACATTATTGTTTAAAAAAGTCATTAGTATAGTAGTTGTAGGAGTATACCTGTCCTGTTCTAATATAATAGCTTTTTCTTTTATAATGTTCCTTGAGCAAATTTTGTTTGAAGGTTTTAACCTTAGCCAAATGAAGTGCAAAGGTGCAGTGTGTGTGTGTGTGTTTGTGTGTGTGACAACACAAATAAGTAGAATTGTATTCAGGGTAATTTCTTGTAGCTAGTATTTACTAAGGAACACATTCATCTGATTAAGGAATTTTTCTGTAATAATTTTGTGTATGAAAGAGAAAAGAATATGAGCTTCCCCTTACTGCCCATACACTTAAAGGATGCTTTTTTAACAGCTGCATTTGAATTTTGCATGACTGACTGATTTTTCCCATGATGGGGAGCAGTAAATTACTCCAAATGAACCAGAATAATACAAAAAAAATCCATCTTCTATAAAAGGGAAAATTAGTCTAGCACAAAACTGTAGCTGGAATAGGATACCAGGTTGAGTGGATGAAAATACCACTTTTGAAAGGATATGCTTATATTTTGACCTGGTAAGTGGCTAACAATAGGTACAACTATCTTTTTCTATTTATGGCATATCATCAGTTGTCACTTTTTCACACCAGTTCTTTGGCTATGACTTAGATTGGTTTGTAGATGTCTAGTACTACAAGGCAAGCCCTTGAACTGTTTGTAAACTAGGATGTCAGTGTTCTGATAGAATTGTACCTTATTGTTGCCAAAAAGTACTGGATCTCAATGCCAGTGCTGAATTGTACATAGATTTAAAATGTAGTTTTGTACTTCTCTGAAATATTTAAATGGCTTCATGTATTTCTCTGATGCAGAGACACACACAAAGAATTTTCATCTTATCCAACTAGATACATCTTTTTTTTGGGGGGGTGAGGGGAGGTAGGATAAGATACTACATACATATCCCTAAAAAAATCTAGAATATGCTAACATTATCAATAATTTTGTATATAAATGAGTGTTCAAAGATCACAACAACATTAAAACAGAGCATTGATGTAGTTGAAGCTTTTTTTCATAGTAACAACCTTTCCCAGCAGTTGGGGTCAATGCTAGGACAAACAGTACATGAAGTATGGTTGGCCACAGCAAGACACAGATGCAAAGCTAAGGATGATATCTTTTCACTAGCTGCATCTGGCTCTTTGGCAGACTCTACAGGCTGATCTTCTGGCAGTCCTGGGTTTGCCTCTGGGTCTGTCATCTGTCATGTTGTTATGCAGTTGATGGGCTGTCTCTTCTGTCTTGCCCTCCTATACTGCATTTTCCTTTCAAACACCTTTGCTGCTGAGGATTTTGCTGCTGTTTATTCATTTAAGAACAAGGGGACCACAATAGATTGTTCAGATTTATAGTTCAAAGTGCAAGATTGGGACAGTGCAAAGGAGAGAACTGCCAGCCTCAAAAATATGTTCTGTGTACACTCATTAACACACTTCCTCCCATCCCCCTGCCCTAAAACTGCAGGTTTGGGTTTCACTTGCAGAATATTTGTATGCCTTACTGCTACTTAGTATTTCAGGGCTACGATGATTCATGTACCTTTGTTTTTAATTATGACACCCTCGTCTCAACACATACCTGATTATGTCACATACAATTGTTGATTAGCAAAGAAGATGCATTAATGAACATGGATTAGCTTAGTGAGCCAGCTGTAAAATAAACATGATGTGTATCACAGATTTCTTCCTCCAGCTTCATGGCACATAATAATTTGAGCAAAATAGTTAAAATAAAATATTAACGGACTCACAGGAAAGGAAAAACAACCCACTGTTAGCATGCCCAGTAGTGAGAGAAAATTACAGGTTTCATTGTGTATGCTGCACCATCTGCCTATACAGAGAGCCTAAGCCGTAGGCTCTCCCAGGGGAAATAGCTGTGGATAAGTTATTCAATTAGAACAGCATTATTGGCCAGCTACCTTGGAGAATTGGGTTGATGATGTTGTGATTATCCTGCTCTACATTCCTTCATGTTCCAGACAGGCTGCATTGCTTTGCAACTTCCTTAAGTGTTCACTCAGCTATACAGTAGGTGAGTATTTGAAATAGGGAATATCAGGGATGCCTGAAAGAAAATCAATTTTGAATGAACTTTCCTTGCTTAGCCACAGCCTAAATATTCTGAGTCATATTGTATTTTTGTGGACTCCAGTTGTACTAAGTGACAGAACTGGCAGCAGGGAGGAAAGAGAATTTCATTGTGTACATTTAACCTGTGGCACTGTGTGCCAGAATTCATACTGTAGGTTACAAAATAGAATAATTCTCCTTCGAGTGTGACATTCTTATTAGAGATAGAGAAGCTTTAAAGGACTATGATACAAGGCTCAAGGTATGTTGAGAGAGGGCTTTAGAATCTCACTGTCAAGTTTTTGATCTGACATAACAGATTCTTTATATTTTAAAATTAATATTTTAATTGAAAACTCAATAAAACTGAGAACAGTGGTTTTATTTATTTATTTTTAATTACAAAGAACCTCGTCTTGTACTTCCTTCATGGTCAGAGTTCCTATTGAAATCAAGACTAAACAAGGTTTGTTGTTTTAGACCCCAGTCCTACCTATTCAATTTCATACCACAGAATGTATAGAAATTCAGTCTGAACTGCTTTGTCAGTTTAAAAAAAAAAAAGATAGCTCTGTCTCATAACCAGAATGTTTTAAAGTAAAATCAAGACTATTTGCTCCTTCATATGTTGCTGCACTGTTTTAGTTGTCATGTGATTTGCAAAACTGGGAATAGATTCAGAGATTTTTTTAAGGTCAGAGAAACTTGGGAAATCATCTAGGTTGGCCTCTCATATATAACATATAAAGTGTCACCTAGTTTTAAATAAATCTGTGGGTCTCTGTCACATGAATCTGTGATGGCTTTTCCAACAAGAAAATCTTCAGGTTTTGCATTGGTTCTGCACTCAGAGCTGAATTCATATCTTCAAAACATCTCTATACATTGGTTTCTGAACTATTTCAGAACACTTGACTCTAAATGGCACAGTGGTACTTTTGAAAAGATGTGCAGCTGTTTTGTAAATCTTACACCAAACAATGTGTCTTGATAATCTGGACTATGTTTGCTTTGAGTTTTTGCTTAGCATCTCTCATCCCCATCCCCCACCTCTCCCAGCCTACTTAGACCAGGTCAATTGACACATCACTCCCAAGTACTAGATTTGGAGGCTTTCCACTGCTAATTAGTAACACTGAAAGAAATCATTACCTTTTCTGTCTGCCATTGTATCTCATGGATTCTCTTCAAGTGGATATAGGAAGTGGTATATCTGTTGTCTAGGAAATTCAACTTCTAAAAAGCAACAGGACCCCTTTTCTGGTCAATGCAGAATACCTCCCTGATATTTAGTGTCTTACCTAGTCAGAAGTCCTTGCCCACTTGTATGACTGCAGAGCACCAGCGTAATAGGGCACAAATCAGACTGGGACTTTGGATACTGCTGCAATGCAGATTATTATTAATGAAGATGATGATGGTAATAATAATGAATAAATTAATAATTAATAATGGCAGCCTAGCTTGCCCCAGGAAGGGCAGACATTAGTTTATAATCTCTTTTAGGGCTATATAATATATTGATTTTCTAAGCCATTTTGTTCTGTGGTTCTACTTTCTTGCCTGCAGAATATTACATGGAAATTAGTATTGTACTCATGGGATCTGCTAACTATTGCTTTTATGGAGTGCCATTTTCCTTTTCAGCTACCCATGGATAAATTAGAGCCAACAGAACCCATCTGTTCTCTCTCTAATGAAGGCCTCAATCAGAGCTTCTAGATCTGCATGGTTGGAAATCTCTACCTGGCATGGAAATTTGGAGCTAGGAGAAGGATATATGGTATATTGCTATAACTTAATTTAGAATTATGTTAATCTTCTACATAATGAATCTTACAAGGTATTATTTTCCTTTTTGAAACCCAAATGGTTTATTCCTAGAAAGGTACACTAGTTCCATATTCTTGATACCTAAGAAAATGGGTATTATAGTTCTTGCATAACTCACGTGAAATGGTGGACCTATTTTGCCATTGACTTCAGTGGGGCCAGGATCTTACCCTTACCATATCTTAGTTCTTTAGAGCTAGTAATCTTCCTTTCTCTTCTTTCCCTATCACTACCAGAGCATAGTGACAATTCAGGATACATCATCCATCCAATCTGCAGGTAAAGGAAGTTAATGGCATGTTTACTGCTAAACACAATGCCTAGCAGTCAGCATGACTACCTGAGATTGTCAAGACCACCCTTATCTCTGTTTCAGGAGATCAGGCCTCAAATCCTACCATACTAGGCACATCTACAGATGCATTTGATTTGAAATCAGTTTACTTGTGAGTGAATACTCCTGGGAAGGTATCTACATATGCAGGGACGTGGGAGTAGATTTGCTGCTAATGCCAACAAACTGCTCCTGCTTCCTAGGGCCCAGCAATGGGCCCCGAACACCACTAGGGGAGCTCTAGGCTCCCCCTGGGTGCTATCCCAGGGGCTGGCAGGCAGCACTGGGAGCACTGGCAGGGCTGGGACATTATACCTTGCCCCCAGGGACTGCATGCTGCTGGGGGAGGGACAATGTCCCTGTGCCCCAGAAGCCAGAAGGTCCTGGCTTCAGCTCCCCAGTCAAGAGCAGGAAACTTGGAAAGAACTTCAGGGTAGAGTCTCAGTCTGGCTCACTGATAGCTGCCCTACCAGCAGATTGGGTCAAGGGGCTGGGGCCATCCCCACCCCTGCAATTCTCTGCAAGCCCTGTGCCTCACTCACCTATTTGGGACGTGGGGCTGGGACCTGCCCCTGACCAGGAAAGTTCCGAGTGCCCATTCCACAATTATGGGGCTGGAGGCTGGGGAGACTGCCCCACTCAGCTCCACAACCACAGAGCTGGGGAGGGGGAACAGGTTCCCCAGCCCCTGTCAGCAGGGAGCTCCACAGTCTGGAGCTTAGGCTGGGAGATAAGGGTCTCCCAGCCCTCTGCTCCCTGATTACAATCTCAGAGGTGGGGGCTTGGAGCTCCCTGCTGCCAGGGCAGGGGGACATTGTTGGAGTTTCCTGCTGCCAGGGCAGTTCCTAGGGAAAGGGAGCAATCTCCCACCCTCTGGTGGCTAGTGGACTGGGAGCAGATTTACTCCCAGTCAGGCACAAGCATGACTGTGCCACTATTAAGTGTGAGAAAATTTGCTACTTGCATTTTCAGGTAACAAATTTACTCATGATTAGTAAAATTTACTCTGCAGTAAGCATGTGCACATGTTAGATGCACATGCTTACTGCTCAGTAAACTATGCTACATTGCAGTAAAGAGTCTCGTGTAGATGTGTCCACTAAGTCCAGGTCTTTCCTAGACTGGGATCACTGGTGTAGAATAAAGGGGACTGAACATAAAAGAATAAATGAAAATTACAGTTATGCTGTTGAAACTTGCCAGTTGTTTTACATAACTAAATGTGGACATTAGATTGAATAACCCCATTAATTGGTGTATTCAGTGCATGCATTGCAAATATGAAGAAGTACTAGGATATATTTGTTCTGCAGTTTTAAATAAATAGTAGTATTAAGGATATGTATACTGATTAATTAATTTTACAGAAAGAAGCTAAGCAGGAAGGGACGAAGGACATATTAAAAAGTTCTACAGTGAAACAATAGAAGGTAGACAGCTTTTACAATAGCATTTAGTGATTATTTATACAAAACTCAGTGATCACAATTAAATTATCATGTTTCAAACCATCACTTTTTACCAATTCAGTTGTAAGTCACTGTTCTACATGCTTACTGTTACCTGAGTGAAGGATCTGTACTTTGAAAAGAACCAGTTAGTTAAGTACTGCAGCTTATCCTGTAGTACTGCAGTTTCAAGTTTTCTGTGCTGAAATATGTCAAATGCCACCTTTCTAACCAACAGATATATGATCCAGGGATATCCAAAACTGTAGCTCATCACTTCAGTGGCTAAAACAAGAGTTTGGACTGTCTGTTACTTATGTTCACCTAGAAGTGTAGTAATATCACAATCCTACTCTATGGTCAAGGTGAGCAAACTGTGGGAATCATGGCAACTCTCCAGATGCCAGCAGCCTGCCAACAAGGATTGTAACCTTAAGGGACCAATGGGATACTTTATGGGAGTGATGATTCATAATTAAATGTAATGGAAGTTTTATAGTGACTTGAATAGGACAGAGTGAAACCTTGAGAGGCTGGGAACTGAATTTTGTTCATCTACATACTCCAGTAGTGCTCAACCTTTTGGCCCTGTGGGCAAAATTAATTGTGAAGAGTCAGTCCAGGAGCCAGAAGTAGTGCACAGAGCTGGTTCAGGGGTGTGATCTGCAGGGATCCAGGTTTTCTCTGATTGAAAAAAGTCCCTAGTTTTCAGTGAAAAAAAACTAACCCCAAATCTACATTTTTCCATGATTTACATGAAACATCACTAATATGTAAATATAGGCGACCCTTGCCATTCATGGGGGATACGTTCTTGTATCCCCTGCAAATGGCAAAATCCACGAATAAGGCACTACATTCATGAATGCAGGGCCCCTGATGGCTGGTGATGGGGCACAGCTCTGGTGGCAACGGCAGGAGCGTGACAGTGGCAGTGGGAGTGTATAAAGTGTATTTAAAATGTGGGTTCGGCATTTGAGAATATTTGAAATCATGAATGCCAAACCCGGCATTGGGGGTTGTTTTTTTTAACTGAAAATTGGGGATTTTTTAAATCAGAGAAAACCAAGATCCCTTGTGACCTGCCATGCCATCCCAACACCATGCGTGGCCCAATCTCACATGCTGGATCTGGCCTCATGTCCCTGAACATACTGGCATGATTGAGCATGTAGAACCATGTCATCTGATCTGTGAAGCTCCCCATCAGGCCACCAACTTGGTAGCAGGGGAACTACAAATGATGTTGCTACCAAATAATATTCACATTATTAACATATGTAAATAAAATTACTCTCGACATACAACATGCAGTGATATTTGTTGATCATCTGTGACATACATCATTTACATTTAATTAGTAAATGGACCATTTTAGGCCCATTGTCTAGAAAGGTCCAGAGGAATGGAGCCCTCTGTTGGTTCAAAGGGGATCCAGTTTGTGTCAGATCCATGTATATAATCTATAACCCAATCATATACCTTTTTGATATGATAATTATTCTAACTGTGTAACAAAGGACCTAGGAATTGCAGGAAAAATTGGCATGAAGGCAAAGGAGATGAACTACTGTTGGGTAATGAAATTTGGGCCCAAGAAAAAGGATATTTGTTTTGATAATAGAGATGGGGACATGTTCTCAAGAAGTAGGGATACTGACCAAGGATTTTGTCTTGCTCTGGGTTTTTCCAACCAAAGGATGATATTCTATGTTGGGAGATTGGTACTGAGGTTTCCTTTGGATAAAGTTGTGGTGGTCAGGGAGTTGGATTATCCAGAGAGCTACCCATTCAGTGAAACTGGTAGGTATCAATAACCTGGTATGTTAACTGGGTTTGCTTAGATTTGTTGCAGTATATACACTGAGTCACCATGTGCTTTGTCTGTGTTTTCCCTTTCCCTGGAGGAAGATTCCTTTAATTGATAATCCAAAGCAGACTTGAAAGTATGTTTGAGTAGTTTCACTTCATGAAAGATTTGCCTTGCAATTTAGGCTCAGACTAAAACACATATGTAGATAATTTAAAAGGAACTGTGTTAAAGAACAAAACCAACTCATACAGGCCATTGCAGCCACTTAATAATGTGAGAGGCAATGCAGTGACTCCAAAGCCACCAAAACAATTCTCTGCAGAATATGCCAGGAAGCTAGATGTCCCCACTGGACAATATTTTTGACAGTCTGGTATTTGGGCTGTGTGTTTATTATTCGAACAGGAGCAGGCAAAAGGGTATGAAGTGCAAAGTAAATGGTACTTTGCCAAACTCTTTGTTCTTATTTAATTGTTTAAAAATCATATTTTAGACTGTTCCCTCTGTATAACTGTTATGCTTGGAAAGATTTCAAAGCCTTCTGATGCTAGTAGAGAACAAGGATTTTTTTTTTAATTCTCAAAGGCAGATGTGTACAATAATGGATATTTGTGTTTGTTTCATTTTTTGTACATGTTTTCCCTTAGGGCAAGTACTGTATCTGGAAGCACATGTTAATTTAACCCTTGAGTAGAGCTACATCCAACTGTTTTGCCCCTCTGGGAAACTTGGTTGTTGTAGCAAGTGAACAGACCTTCAAAGCATGAGTTTTCTGCACTTTGTATTGTACATTCATTTATATTGTGAGCCTGAATGTACACATAATCTGAAAGCCAGGAGCAAACCTTAAAATACAGTGTATAAAAAATCTTGCTGCCATGTAAGTGGGATAGGCGACTTTTTTTAGAAAGCTTGGTGTTGACTTTGCTGCTGAAAGGTAAAAGCATCTTGTCATCAATGTCAGTGCTATTCAGTTGTTTGGGGGGGTTTTTAAATTTGTTTTTCAAAAGAAATCTAAGACAGTGAGAAAGGGGGAAAGAACAGAGAGAATCCCAGAACAGCACTTGGAATTTCAATTGGTTTTCTAGGAAATATTTAAGAGGTTAGCTATAAAAGAATAACAAAGGATCATCAAAACACTTTAAGAGCCTGAATTTTACATGCATGCCTAGTTAGTTTGGCGTAACAATGCTAACATGGAGTTAACAACCCACTTTTCATGTGCAATCTAGAAGTTCAATGGCAAAATGGTAACAGTTCTAATCACTAATTCTACCTGTAGTTGCAGGTGGCTTAGGGACCAAGTACAGACATTACATTTTTACCAGTATAAGTGACAAGATAGATCTTTACCCATAACAGACAAGAAGTCCAACACACATAGACTGGTTTAAAAATGGTGGAACCCGGTTTAGGATTTTCCCTACCCCCAACCGAAAGGTCATAGGTGTGTTCTGTTTGCTACTGATCTAAACTATGCCACTTACAAAACACTGCTGAACTTAGGTCAGTTCTGCCTGGGGCTTTTTGAATGTCAGTACTTAGCCATAAAGATCACTCTCTTCAAGTTTGAGTGTTAGACCCCCTTTACACTTTACAGGTTTTGCACAATTAACTGGTTTATTGTGCAATTTCCTTGAAAGCAACTACACAAGCAAAGTACCTATGATGCCATAAAAAGCTGCAGCCAGCTATGAAGTTAGACCCTCAAAATGTGTACTAATTTTATAGTTGGTTGCTACTGAGTTTTAATTTGCATGTGTATGAGGGTCTCCCCTGTGTCTGGGAGCCCCATCATCCTAGTAGCAGGGATGCACCATGCCCGACCAGGGCTGGGAGTCCTGCATTTGAGGGTAGTCTCAGGTCCAGCAGCTGCCAATTCTCAGTCCCAGCAGCACAGGGACTCAAGAGTCCCACAGCTGCAGAACTTGCATCCCAGTGTCAGGACCTGGCAGCCACAGGGCACAGCTGCAATCTTCTTACCCTGGGGATGTGTGGAGCCCCTGAGGCTGAGAGATCAGGGTGGCTGTGGTCTCCCACCCCTAGGGGCTTCACACACTGCTGGGCTGGGAGATCATAGCAGCTGCATCTGCCAGCTTCAGGGGGGAGGGGGAAAGGATGACACATCTCTGTAGCTGAGAGCCCCTCAACTGAGGGAGCTCCCAGCACCAGGAGCTTGTATCTTGCTGGTACAGGGAGAAGCCCAGGGTCAGACTCTCCCTGGCACCGGCAACAAGGCATAATGGAATCTAATGCACAATCCCACAACCATGCCTCCAGCCATGCACATGACATGATTGTATGACTCATGCATTTGATCCATTTGTTCCTTTACCTGTACATGTAGAAGGGCCTTAGAAATACAGACAGTGAAGGAAGGCGACAACTTTCTGGAAGACATTTTTTTACTATTATTGTTGTTTGTGTAATATTGCTAGCATATTGGGTTCTTTACAAATGAACAGGAAAGCAAGACCTTGGCCCCAGAGTTCTTGCAAACAGAAGTCAATGAGAGAACTCTTATGAACTTCACTAGAACCCAAATTTCATCCATATGAAAAGACCAGTCTTCTGTTTCATTGCTGTTTGGAGAGTCAGACTTGTACTTTGTGTAGTCTCCTCACTGAAATGAATAGACTTGAAGTTCCTAAATGGAAAATCCTATCATTTTATCCCTATTACACGGGTTCTTCTATGTAGAGGAACATCTAGATTTTCCTTATTTTAAGGACTTGAAGTTCAATCAAAAGTTGATAGTTTAAAAAAGAAAATATTTGCAGACAATCATGGTAAAAAAAAGTTACAGTTTTTAGGAACTCCCTCCCTAGAATTTGCATAATTTAAAACAATTCAGTTATTTGCTGTATGTTAGACCATAAACTGATGTCCTTGAGCCCTGACTTTTTTTTTTTTTATTCTGAATAATTAGCCAAAACTTTTGCTCCTGTGAGGTGTATTTTCACTGGGATGGAAACGAGAATGGTGGTCTCAGGATTCTCTAAGGCAATCCTATTTGTAAATATAAAAAGGTTCTTTGAATACAGAAAGAATCAAACAGCAGGGGAGAGTTAATTTGTTCATGGTTCTAAGCCTCTTGGTCAGCATTTAACACACTTAGCTTTTTTTTTTTCATCAGTTTATCAATCTTGTTATTTTTGCTGCTTCTTTGCTGCTTTTACTGTTTCTTTCTGTGGGTCTGCCCTACCCCCACCCCTGTTGCTTTCATGCACCTCTCTACTCAAGCAAAGGCACCTCAGTGAAATGTCTCTACCCACAGGGCAGTCTCATATGCGTCTGTATTTTGGTTGGAAGCCCCTATTGTTTTAGTTTCCCCTTTCCATAAATAGGCCCTTAATGCCTATCTTCAAAAAGTAGTTCTGTTTATACCTCCCCAATGTCAATGAAGTTTAACTCTATCCATCACAGTGGGAACATCTACATGAGAGGTTTACTGTGGAGTTGCCTAATTAGCTTGGTGGTAAAAATCTTAGCATCTATATGTGCAGCCCTATTAGGCCACAGAAAACTAATAAACTATGTAGCAGGCTACTAACCTGCTGTGGAGGGTTTTTATGTGTGCAGCAACACACATGTAGTTGTTGACTCAGCTGGCTGGGGCATGAGGGTGCTTCAGTGTGGGGGGCTGCCTGGTGGCTAGTGCCCCATCCAGCCCCTCTGCAGCATATTGAGCCATGTTAGATCAGACCTGGGCTGGCATACTGACCCCACCCAGACCTTCTGCCATCTGGGGCTGCTCTGACCCAGTTCAAGATGTGATGGTTTCTGGCGCACATTGAAACAGCGTGCCTGGGAGCAATAAACTCCAGTGTGATATGCACCAGATTTTATAGCTGCATATTAATATCACATATAGACTCACCCAGTACATTTGTAGCAGAGTAGCCCTTTTAATCTCAGCTCTAATTGCGTGTTCTTACTGCAGTGGTAGGTTTCTGCTAAGTAGGAAGAGTCTTTAGTAGTGGATGCACACACCTTGTGTTTGAACACAGTCACTGTTCTTCCTGGGCTGATTTTTACTTGTATTTGAGGTAACAGCTAAAGTCTGCATTGTGTCACTGAAGGAAATGTTAACAGACTAAGCCTACCATTCTGTCTCGGGGTATCTCCATACACAAAACCCTTTTCTACCTGAGCTTGTGTGGATACAAGCTGCCCTAATGCATTGCTAAATTGCTTACCTTTCTAATATTTTAACTGAGCAGTTCTGTTTTGGATAAACTTGTTTAATGCCTGTATAAAAGGATTAATATTGGGCTTGGAAGGTTTTTCATTCTTCAACAGGAACAGAGGAAGTATACAGCATGTCCCTGGGTTCTGCATTAGAGTCTGTCTGGGAGGACAGAAAATAAGACAGTACTAAATTGATTTACTGAGCAAAGGCTATCTTTGGAAGCAGAAGGGCTTGAAACTTTATTCTTTCAGATGAAAGATTATCAAGCTGCTGAGAAACACAGTGAATGCCACAAGACAAGATTTTGAAAGATATGATGCTACTTCTGCTGTGTTGTGGGTAGATGCTTTATGTGGGCTGCACTTGAAAGTATCATAATTGCCTTCACAGGATAACATTCTTCTGTTATATCTTAACTGAAGTCCTTGGTTCAAGTTTCAGGAGGTCATCTAAGCCTTTCTGCTCTAATGTGATGATCCAGAAATGAAAAAAAAACAAAAAACTTGTTAGAATAATCCAAGCCTGAAAAAAGAGAAAAAAAAGAAAAGACAATGTTTTAAGGGTTAGATTCTGTCAACCTTCCTCACACTAATCAGTATTGTACCTTAACTTAGCAAACAGTCCTGATGAAATTAATGGGGCTATTAATAAGGAAGGTACTCCTGAACAGAAGTAAAGATAACAGAAGTCAGCACCCAAATTATGTTCCCAAAAGCTTAAAATAGCAGAGCAAAGAAAGTTTATATCTTCCTTCTGTGCCTTTGTATAAGCTCATTCCTGAAAATTATAGCTCAGCTCTGTGCATGTAAAATGTCTGCTATCTCCCCAAGACCTTCTGAACAGTTTCATTATTACAGTAGTGCCAGCTGATCGCCTAAACCCCTCCTTACAAAAAAACAGAATCTAATCAGAGGATCCCTTTGCCTCTTTCATATTATACAAGCCAGATGCTGATCTCAATTATACCTTTTGTCATCCAAAGTAACTACACTGAACTCCTCAGAGATTAAAATCTTGCCAATGTGTTTTTAGGGCCGCCACTATGAATCTACTAACCAATTACTTTTTCTAGGTTAAAAGTAGAGATATTTAATCTAGAAAATGATATTACAGCTGCACTGGTAGGCTAGATACAGACAGTCAAAAACCCTGAGGCTGAACTGATTCAGTCTTTTCAGGTTAGTCTAAACTACGCAGATTGAACTGATTAGCAAATGAACACACATTCACTTTTGATTCAGGAGATGCAGCCACATGCCTGCAGTGGCTCAAGCCAAAAGCTGGGGGACACTAAAGCATGACTGCCAGGCACTGCCAAAGGGCAGAGAAAAGAGAAGGCCCTCCAAGGCTCTCACCCCTCCCTGCTGGAACAAAGCACCACCCAGGGGCTAGCAAACTGGAGGGTGGGGGTTTAAATCCTTCCTGGCCCACAGGGGTCTCCAGTCTGGGTCTGCCTGGTGGTGGCATAGTTCCTACCAGGCTTCACCTCCACCCTCACTCAAGGCAGGGAGCAGCCGCTGAGGAGGAGGGATGGGGAAAAAGATAGTAGCATTGATTCATAAAAGCTTGAACAATAATAGTCCTTCCTCTGAAGCAAGCTTGAATTGAATGCAACACTGTGCAACCTCAAACACATGACAGAAAAACAAAACCTTTGCCTAAGCTAAGATACAGCCCAGCAAAACACAGTAAGAGCTCACACAGCTGGGTCTAACTTAAAATATAATGTAACAAACCAAAAAGACAAGAGAAAGCCTTGCATTAGTTTTAAGTAATCCTGAGGGCACAGTGTCTCTTTACAGCCAGGTATTCAGAAAGATGTTGCTCAGGTATCCTAGTCCCAACATCTTTTACAGATTCTGCTGTATAATTTCAAAGATTTCATAAACATTTGGGCTGGAAGAGACTCCAGAGGATCATCAAGTCCAGCCCCCTGCCCCAGGGCAGGAAGTCAGCAGGATCCCAGCAAGATAAACACCCAAATGTGTCTTGAAAGCATTCAAAGTGGGTGCTTGAACCACCTCCGGTGGGAGTCTATTCCAAACCTTGGGGACTGGGACAATGAAGAAGTTCTTTCTTATGTGCAGCCTGAATCGGTCACAGTGGAGTTTGTGACCATTCAATCTTGTCATCTCTTGGGGGGGGCTCTGGTGAACAGACGTTCCCCCAGATCCTGATGAGCACCCCTGATAAACTTGTAGGTGGCCACCATATCACCCCTGAGCCTGCACTTTTCCAGGCTGAATAGCCCCAGGGCTCTCAGCCTCTCATCATAAGGTCTGTAGGTCTGTTTTTCTGACCTCTGATCATGTGCATAGCTCTCCTCTGCACCATCTCAAGCTTCTCCACATCCTTTTTGAATTGTGAAGTCCAAAACTGGACAAAATACTCCAGCGTAGCACTACCGAGCCTATAAGCATGCTGCAGGTTTTCCCTCCCAAAATGGAGAACCTTGGATTTTTCAGTGTTGAACACCATCAGGTTCTCATCCACCCATTTCATGAGTCTGTCCAAATCCATCTAGATAACCTTCCTGTCCTCATGAGGTGTGGCTGCTTTACGCCAAAGTTTGGTGTCATTGTTGAACTTGGCCAGTCTGCTTCTGACACCAATGTCTACATCATTGATGAAGAGGTTAAACAGTATAGGCACTAGGACAGAGCCTTGTAATGTAAATATAGTTCTCTGCTTTCTTTGGTCATACTAGTTGAAGCCGTCTGTGACCCTCTCCTGTTTCCTGAGCCTTGTGTCCAGCAAATACACGTGATAATTGTGTCAGGTCTTTGCCAACACATCCCACCTCTCAGTCTGGTCCTGCCAGGCTTGGCTCTGTGCTCACAGGTGGCAGAGAACCAGCCCAGTTCCCCAGCCTCTTCCCCCTCACCCATAGCCTGGGGGAGCTGAGGAATCACACCCCCTCCTCCTCCTCTTATCAGCTGTTGCTTTAGTCTCTGCCAGAGGTGAAAGGGGATGGAGTCTTCTCCTTAAGAAGTCTTGGATAGGAAAACAAATTCTGCTAGGTAGGTGGATCAATAATTGAGAAACATTCAAACTTGTTAGCCCCTTACTTCAGTCTAGATGGCTTTTGGATTAACATTTTAACAAGGTGTTCATTACCTTTGCTGTGCAGGGAGCAGTTTGACATAGTTATTAAAAAACTGGCAGGGGTGAAATAAACCTCCTCACCATCCCCTTCAACATGACAGCTGGCATCTGGCCATGCCCCCACCTCTGCCACTGGATCCTGGCTGAGGTCCTGGACTCAGGGGGGAGAGAAGGAAGAAATAAGCCCCCTCCCTGTCACTTTCACCCTAGGGGACCATGCTGGGCCAGCATCTGGCCCCACCACACCATGACCCACCCTTGCTCTGGCTAGATAGCAGAAGGATAGAGCTAGCCATATTCTCTGGAGCAGCCAGCACAGCCCAGCCTAGGGGACTCTGCTTTAACTTAAACCAGGAATGGGTCTGGGACAGAAGTTCTGTGAACTGGTTTGACCCAAATCAGTTAAGTCTGATACTACATTCAGCCAGGTTTATCTTAAACTAGTTTTAGCTATTTTGAAACTGGTTTATGTGCCACTGGACTTCTGTTCTGTTATAGGTTTAAACCAGTTTCTGTTCACATAAACTGTTTTATGTACAACTTCTATCCCTAGCCCTGGGGAGAACAATAATATATTATGCAACTTCTATTACAAACATTATTTGGAAACATAATTTAGGAGAAAATTTTCATGAATACTTACTATGCAAACACTTGCCTGAGACGGCTTAGGCAGGGATGATCATGCCTTGAGCAAGAAGGCTGGAATACATGACCTCATGAGCTTTCCTCCAGCTCTAGTTCCCTATGAACCTGAAGAGAGACACAAAACACCAAGAAATTATTTGGACCTCAATATGTGTATCTCAGCAACATTTAGCAGCCTTAACTGTTTTAGAAATCATGACATGAAATCATCAACTCATTTGCTTTGCTTTAATTTATCTTCTGGTCTTCAATTAAGAGACTGTCACCATGATATTTGATGACACATTTATTGTAGTAAATTTGGTCATGTGTTTCACCACTCTAGGAACACAAATAAAGGGAAATAATGTTAGTATTAAGGGAACATACACCTTGAAATATAACCTGGAGGCATTTTCCCCCATAAAATGGTATAGAAGAATGTAGGTTCTGATCATCTTGGGGTACTTTAGTTGGTTATGAATAAAGGCTTCCATGAGACTGGATCTTGTTTTAGGTCCACAAATGGTGATTTGAGCTGTGAAAAATGTTAATTGGGATGTATACCATTTATTTGCTATACTCTTACAGTGCCAAGGCACAATAGAGCCTCAAGCCTACTAAACAGAAATGATTAATAATAGTAATAAGACAAACACTAAGTACTTGATTTTCATTTAAATAGAAATGGGCATAGCTGCATTGATACAGAAGCTTTGGTGTCCCCGGAGATTATAGCTAAACTAAGGCTGAAAAACACAAAGGATTTTTTATAAATAGCAAGGCTTGATGATGCTTTCCATGACTCTATAGTCAACTGTTAAGGGGTGAACTTGGAGTCTTTACTTTAGTGAGCATTTGGCTTGTTGCAGCTTCCTCATTATGATACACATCATGGTGCTCAGATGACTGGTAGACTGGCATTAGACCCATAGGTTCTCCAGGATGTTTTTCTTTTTGTTTATTAAATATTTTTTTTGTTTTTATATGGTGATGCTTCCCAGTTCTTAATGTCAAAAGTAAATTCTTTGGTGATTTGACTTAAATCAAACCCCACAATAAAAAAAGGCTGCAAATTCAGAAGCAACAAGTTTTCTCAAGCACTCTGGCATTCTATATGTGTTCAAATTTTTCCTTAAAGTCATTAACAAAGTTTATACAACTTTTAGTAAATGTATAGTATACTTTATGATGTGACATAGTATTGGAATTAGTAAACTAGTAACAAATTTTGGTGATTTACATTTTTCGTTGCTAAAACTTTAAACATGGTTATCCACAGCCTGTTGATAAGAAGGGAAGAGATGAAGTGATTTACAAGTGCTTCATCAGCCATTTACTGGGCACATCTACAGAAGAGGCTGTTATCACAGTGACAAGCTATGATGACATAGCTCATTGCTATGGTGATAAAGCATCGGCAGACATGAACTGTGATGCTGACACTACTGTGCAGTAGCAACAAGCTGGGCTGAAAATGACCCAGCAATGGGTAGGGTAGGAAATGGCTCATTCACCACTGGGATTGCACAGTAACAGCAGTTACTGCGCAATCATTTTAGTACTTGCTTTAGTAACTACTAAATGACTGCACAGTAACGACTGCACAGTTGGGCACATGTGTAGACACACCCACTATCTCCTTTTATCACTTGTGAATCTGTTTCGAGGCATCATCGAAGCCAGACAAGCATCTTGCTGGGTTTGCAAAACTACAATATGTTGTATGTGCTGACTAAGCAACCTTCAGGTGCATGGCTAGGGTTGGAGAAATTGTGTATATTGTTTTTAGTATTTGCCACAGGGAAAGTATGCGTGGGTTTAATTTATACCAGATGGGACCACAGCTCTTAATTTTTGCAGAGAAGTATGTAGAAACACTCTAAGAATAAATGGAATATCCCATAGTTTGCTGCTAGCATAAAATTTGTGAAAATGAAAACCGTTAAGCACTGTTAGGAATAAAATGAATGAAAATGCAATGGATATTCAGTACTTTGTTTGATGTAAATTATTTTAGTCTGATACTTAAGTACAGATTTAATATAATAATTAGATTTCCTTTTGTTTATTATTTGTTAAAAAGTAAATTTTTGTAAGAAAAAGCCGGACTTTCAGGACTCTCAGTGACAGGCTTTGGTTTATCCACACAACAAGCAGATTGTTACAGGATGGGTCATGAAAGTGCAAGATTCTCTTGCATGTGCCAAACCTTATTGGGAAAAGTAATTTTTAACAATAAGAGTATTTCCAACCATAAACCTAGCTAGTTAATGTCACTTGTGATAGGGCTCTTTGGGTTGTAGACTAGAAACTAGATGGACGCCACTAACTTTCATAAGCCGTGGAACTAAGATCAGGTGGTCATCATTTTTTTACTTCAAGGTCCAAAGCAAACTTCTGGTCTGACAATGCATGGAAGCACATTATTATATTAACTTCAAGCATGGGATTAATGCTAGTGATGGGTTTATGTGTGTGCTTAAGTGATTTAACAAATCTGGGCTGTAGTTTCAACCCATCTGGGCATGTCTATACATGTATGTGATGTGGCACCAGTTTACCTGTAAGTGAATTTGTCATGAGTAAATAGTGCCAGGCAAGCATCTATGCATGCAAGGAAATGGGAGCAGATTTGCTAGTAGCCCTTTTCAAAAGGCAGCTCTGCTTGCTGCTCTCTGACCAACCACTTCCTTGGCCAGAAGCAGCGTGCCCAGCAGATGGCAGTGCTTTCCTCGCCACTTCTGCCTCCCCATGATATGGATGCTCCAGCTGCTGCCCCTGGCACTGACAACCAGTACCATGGATTCCTCCTGGCCACTCCGCTGACCCTGCTGGCTGGATGCAATGGCCACTCCTTGGCACATGGCCATCTCACTCGTCCTAGCTCCCCCATGCACAGCGACTGCCTGCCTGCCTGCCTATGTGCGCTGCACCAGGGGCCCTGCCAACACACTTTTCACCTCCATCCCATCTGCCTGGCCGGACCCCAGCAGGGATGCTGAAGACAGGCTCCAGAATGCCACCACCAAGGCCACCATTGCCCTTTTGAGCCTCCATCCCTGCCACCTCTAGGCAGCACTAGAGGTGTACCACTAACCTGTGGTACATCAGCCACCTGTTTGGTGTGGGCAAGGCCACCACTGGGGAGGCTGTCCTGGCGGTGTGGCACCCCCCAGGATGTGCTGGGGGACTCTGTGTTCTGCAAGAACAACATCCAGGTGATGGTGATAGGGTTTCCTGCCCTGGACTTCCCTCAGTGCCTCTGGCTGTCCACCAGCAGGCCCAGCTGCTGCAACAAATGTGACAGACAGGGGGCTTGACCAGGTGGTTTCCCCTCCAGAAGCCAGTGTCCAAGGCCAGCAGGGCTGGCATGCACCTTCACCCCACTGCAGGAAGCTCCAGCTCTGCACCCACATGGAAGCAGGGCAAGCAATGGGGCTGGGCCCAGGTGAGGGAGGCACTGTGGGTGAAGCCAGAGCCAGCATGGGGGCTAGGCCAGGGGCTCCTGGCTGCTGGAGGCAGTGCAGGACCTCTTCCCAGGTGCAGGTAGAGGCCTGCTGCTGGGTAGAGGATGGCTGCTAGGGGACAGGAGGGTTAGGATTGGGAGCCAGGCAGCATGAAAGTGACAATCAGGGCCAGAACAGTGTCCAGTACCCAGCAGTTGTCCATGGTCTTCACTGCCTAGGCCAGGATGGTGTTCTGTTTTCACAGGGCCTCCATCCATTCATGCTCCAGGGCCAGGAGATGCACCCAGAATTCCTGGTCTACCCAGTCCCGTGCCTCCTCACACTGGGCCTCCTCATGCCCCCTCCTCCTTGTGACCTCCTCATGGGTGACGTCCTGAGCCCACCACCTGTCCTGGTGGGCCATGTCCTCTGGCCACCATCTGTTCTGGTGGGTCATGTTCTCCACCTGCCATGTCCCAGCATTCCCCAGCTGGTTCTCTGATGCAATGACTAGGTGGTCCAGGAGGAGGATCCTTCAGGGTCCTCCTCTGACACAGCCAGCACATCTGCAGGGCCCCAACTGTGGGCAGAAGCAACCCTGAGGCCTCATACCATCTGCCAAGAGTGACCTCTTCTGTGAGTGTAGCTACAGGCCCTGTAGAGCTATGAGACAAAAACATGAGAAAGAAGTTTGTGAGAGTTTGCAACATTTCAGAAATAAGATACTTTATACCAGGGGTCCTGTGCTGTCTGGCTTCAGATCGGGGGTCGGGCATGCACAGGTGGCCAGGGGCAGTTGGTCTGGCAGGCCTGGACCCAGGCAGCCACTTGCCAAGCCCCCTCTCCCTGCTTACTTCCTTGGGTTCAGCAGGGCACTGGGTGCTGGTTGTAGGCAGCCTGCCTCCCCTATCCCATTCCCACCAGGGCAGGGAAGAGGAGCTGCCTACACCCCTGCTGTCCCCACAGGGGCCTTCTTTGGGGAGGCATCCCAGGGCCAGCCCCCCCCTTTCCCCACATCGCTGCTGTGTCCTAAGCATGTCCCTGCTGTGTATGCTCCAGGAAGTGCACAAGTAGCTGCTTGCATGAACCAAAAGATGCCTGATATACTAGGCCTTACAGCTGCTGATTGCCATGGTGCCCCACGCATACCTGTGCATCTGGTATGGGCCCCTGAGCTATGATGGAACAGGGGGCAAGCCCAGGCTGCTCTGCAACATCTGCTTCCACCTGGAGGGCTACTTGTGACTGTGCTGCATGTCCCTGCCCCCCACAGCTGAGGACATCACAGCCAGCATTGCTGCATTTCTTGGCATGGGAGAGTCCTGGACCCACCTAACTGTGGGGACATGGGCTGCTCAATAAAGTTTGGCAGAGTCTCCTGTCTACCTACCTGCATGCTGGGGACAGGGGTGGAAACCTGGGGGCAGAGGAGCATGGGTGGGCTGGGTGGGGAGTGGGGTAGGGACAAGAGCAGGGGTAGGGAGGGCCCTCTGAAGGGCCCTCCCCCCAAAGCAGGGTTTACCACCTGGCTGGGGCTGTCACGTCTGGTGGCTCTGACCAGTCATGGCTGTCGGCAATGGAGTGTAGCTTCAGGCAGTGTCTTCGGATGGTGGGGCTCAGTGGGTGGGTGACTAGCTAGGGTCCCCCTGTGGGGAGAAGCTGCCTCTGATGATGACTGTTGGTGTCATGGCTGGTCATGCCTTATGGCAGAGGCTGGGGCTGCACATAAAGGGCATGGTCTTATGGGGACTCCTGAGCTGATGAGAGTGGTGTGATGGAAACCCACTATGCCTGTAAGGCCTTGACCTTTATGTGGCACTTCCATGCTGACCAGTCATGCCTGTGCTCCTGCATGTGGGCTGACATCCCTTCATAGACATGGGCATTCAAGTGCCCACCCCAGTGGAACTGGTGCTGCATCTCTGCACCTCTGCCTTGCCCCATAGTGCCACAAGGTCACCAGTCTCCTCCATGGACCAGTTAGGGCCCCAGGTAATAGGCACAGGTGTGGGCATGGTCATGGATGTGAAGGACACCATTGTTGGTCCTGTGTTGACTCTGGGTCCCCTGTGCAACTGTTCCTGTGCTGATAGCAGGATAGCAGGATAGCTGCCTGCACCACCCCACACAGGAACTCAGAATGGGACTGGCAGCTGTGCAGCAGAAGCAATGCCCCACAGCACCTGCAAGCTCAGGGCAGGCTGCTGGATGTGTTCTATAGGTAGGTAGAGCTGGCCTTAGCAGCCAGAAGTTGCCTGCAGCTGGACCTGCAGGCCTAGATGGCTTGGGACTGGCAGCCACGTGGCAGTGCAGTGCCAGGCAGTGGTGTTGGGGTGCAGGCAGACTAGGGCAGATGATCTGTGGCTGGCCAGGGGGGACACAGGGACCAGAATCCCTGATATGCCCCAGGGCTCTGAGTGCCTGCAGGCTTTTAAAGGCCTAAGGCAGAGACTGCCATAAAGGCAGCCCAGCCCTGGGGCAGCAGAGGCTCCCAGCCTGGAGTCACCTAGTAGCAGGGCTGACCTGAGAGCTACCGGGTTGTGTCTACACGTGTGTTACTGCGCAATAGCTAATTGCGAGTAAATCTGCTACTTGCATTTGCAGGTAGCAAATTTACTCATGATTAAATGTTTTTTACTGTTCAGTAAGCATGTGCATGTGTAGATATGCGTACTTACTATGCAGTAAACTACACTACTACCCACTTAAGCATCTCATGTAGCCATGCCTTTGACTTACAAACAATGAGTTACACACTCACTGTCTGATGCTCATAACTGCTCTTGCCAAGACAACTCTAGTGTATTATTTTTGATAAAAGAAAGATAAATATTTTTATAAGAAAAACAAAATTAGCACACGAGTTTTAATCAGACTTCTAGTTTAAAAATAAAGGACAAAAATGGGATACAATTTTTTCCAGTTTCATCCCATTAAGAATTAGAATAAATCCTTTTTCTTTTCTTTTTTTCTAAAATAAACTGTTTTTCTCCAGATTTGTAAAATATAAGCAGTTTTATAAGATGAACTACAATTTTGTTTGTACTACTGTTGGAGGAAAGTGCTAAATTAGCCATGACATTACATATCTGTGCTTGTCAACTTAACTAAGTAGGAAATCATAAAAATTGTTCTGATAAAGCTTTTGTCAGCTCGTTTTTTTTGGCCTAAGCTAGGGCTAAAAGAAAATTGACTTCTGATGGACCAAACCCAAGAAAAACACTTTGTGTGTGTATTATTTTTCCTGCTAGATATTTAATAATGCATCTTTCTTCATAATTATTTTTAGAATGACATGGTATACTCAATGTAAAAATTACATTATGCAGCATTCAAGTTGATCTTTTAGACTCACAGAAGTCAGGAAATCTATATTTAATATTCCTACATCAGCTGAAACACATTGGAGATATGTCTCCAAACACTAAAGTTATTAGTATTTTATTATTTCTTTCAATATGTTCAAAATTAAAAGATCTATCAATTGCTCTAGGCACCCTTGACTTCATCTAAACATAATGATTAGCACAACTTTAATGTTATAATTCCAACATTTCCACATGACCCTAAGTCAGTAACAGCCAGGCAATAATAACTGAAACAATCTTACCTTCTCCCAACACCAACCATACTCATAATCTTCTCCCATCTCCAGAATTCAGGGAAAATTGATGGATTTTGCAACATGTCCTAAAGGTTAATGAATTCAGGCAATTTTTAGCTGTTGGGGAGAGGGAAGGAAGAATCAGTGAAAAAATTTCAGAGCTGAAGAGTCTTTAGGGAGAACACTCAGTTAGTAGCCACTTTTCTTTGATACTGAAGGAATTCCAGCTTGAGCTGCTCTGCTGAATGTAGCTCTGGCAGTACGACACTGCTTACAACAGTATGCAGTTCCACTTCTCTGGTAAGTGATTAAGTTCCTGTTTTTATAAGACCTTTAACTGTGTTTTCCAATGTTATAGACCATAACACCTCAATCATAAAGTTGAAAAACTAGGTTTGTATTCAATTTCTTTGTTCATTTACTTATAAAGAACTTATAGTGAACTTTTTTACACATTGAAATCATTAGTGGAACCTACAGTATGCTGCACACAAATAGGAAGCATCGAAGAGCTCAGACTCAGGCCCTATAACATGATATATACAGTTGGGTCCTCATACCCCATGTGGAGCTCTGAGTGGCTTCAACAAAGTCAAGGAGTTCATCTTTGCATCACCTTGAGAGTACATCTACATGAAACACTTTACTGTTCAGTAGAGCAGTTTGCAGTGCAATAAGTGTGTGTGACTACACATGCACAAGCTTACTGTGTAGGAAACTGCTCAACTTGTGAGTAAATTTACTAACTGCAAATACAAGTACCAAATTTAGCTGCAAGTACTTAGTGCACAGTTACACATGTGTAGATGCTGTGTAGATGCTGACCAGGAGCATATTTCCTCCTGGTCAGCCCTGCCACTAGGGGACCAGCCTCAGTTCTGACCCAGGACCCCACAGCCCCAGGGCTGGGAGGCCTGCCAGTGCCTAGACCCAGCTGCAGCCAGCTCCTGCCCACCAGGTCCAGCTCCATCTGGCCACAGGTGACCCCCTGTAGCCTACCCAGACCCTGCAGGTGCTGCCTGGCACTGCCTCACTGCATAGCTGTTAGTCCCATCCTGTGCCTCTGGGCTGGGCACTGCAGACAGCTGCCTATGCTCGGCAGCACCAGAACAGCTGCATGGAAGCCCAGAAGGCCATCATAGGAACCATTCTGGTGCCCTCCCCGATGCTACACACCACCTCCCAAGGCCCCAGCTGGCCACTAGAGGAGACTGGGGATTTAGTGGTGCTATGAAGTGAGGATGAGGTGCTGAGGCAGTTCATGTGGGACGGGCACTCCAATGTGCATGTTTATGAAGGGCTGTCAGGCCATATCCAGGAACCCGGGCATGACTGGTCGGCACACCAATGCTAGTCAAAATATTAGTCAGCTCATGCTTCCTCCTGGTACAAGCAAACTGCTCTCTTTGCCAGACTTCTAGAGAATGTTTATTTGGGGCTGTGAACATTTAGAGAGGGTGGTCTGTAATGCAGCATAAAATACTGAGGTTAGCTTACACAGGAAATAATTACACTCATATTCACCCCTACTACACTGTCTTGCATTCACATGATAGAAGAGACTGTATCAAATAAAAATCCAAAAGAGCACAGAATGCCTCTACAAAAATGGAAAGGGGAAACGAGACCAGAAAAGTAAGCTGTTCCACTCAGCCTCAGCAATTTAAAACCTACCTAGAGTTAGGAGCAAAACAGCTACCGAAACACAAGAAAGAAGTGGGATGTTGAGCCTAAGCTGCAAGATGGGAGTGGGAATAGTAAAGTAAGTGAAGCTAAAGCTAGCCCACAGCAAAAAGCAGTTTGCTTTTTCATCTGACCCACAAAGGCAATGAAGAGAAAAGAATAAGTGAGTAATGCATAATCTGACAAAAAGAACAGATGCCTACATCTGACCCAGCCTTTTCCTATGCACTTCTCCCATGGGAATTTGTTTCCTAGAAATCTCACCACAATGTGATTTTTGAGTTAGATACTGCTTACTTAACAGCCCTGTGGCTATAGGGAGCAGAGTTTATAGAGACAGGCTCTTTGTATAGCTCGGGACAACCAGCTGTCAGAAAGATTTTCAATGACCATAACTACACATTAGAGACAGCCAGGAACAGTGGTACATAATCAGTACCCAAAGTAGCAAGAAAGACTTCTCAGGAATGACTTTGATGAGGAACCCACAGTAAAGGCCACACCCAGGATACACACAAACAAGAATGCTTTCAGAAGTGGTTGTGTGGTGTATGTTATGAATTCTTAGACCTATTCATGCAGCAAGTGTCTGTATAAAGAAGAAGTAAAGACAGACTTGCATTCATCTCCACCAAGCTGGCCTGGATCTCTGTGTGCTGTAAAGCAGAGTTGCTAAACTGCTCACTTGTGAGCCAGATGTCATCAAGCCCATGGAGCTCCCCAGAGGTCCAGAAATTTGGTAGCAGGGGAAAAACAGCAGTGTTTATTGCCACTCTCCTGCTACCAAATTTCCATACCTGTGGATGAGGTAATGTAGGGCCATATATAGGGCAGCAGACCACACTGGCATGTAGCCAGATCTAGGCATTCAGGGGCAGGTCAATGCATGGCCAGAGCCAGATGTGCAGGGTCAGGCCAGCGCACTGAATTGCATCCATGAACCAACCCTATGTGCTGACCCTGCATTGGATCCAGCCTGTGGACTGACCCCCACACCAATTATCTAGCCTGTGGGACCAGACATTTGTGCAACAATGCTCAAAAGTCATTAGATCATCATCCTCATGGATGACTGAAAATACGCAGTTTCTCTGTTCACTGAGGCAAGATAACATCTTCTACTGAACCAACTGTAGTTGAAAGAGATGTTGGATGAGTTCTTGGAGACAAAGGACCTTTCCCAGGTTAGTTTATCCAGCATTTCTACCAACTAGATTCAGGGGAAGAATAAATAAAAGATATCATAAAGCTCTTGCCCTTTCTACATTTCCTGGACTTTCTTGGTTACAATACTTCAACTCTGTTTACTGAGCAAGGCATGAAAGAGTATTTCCTGAATCATAACTCTCTTAGGGCCTTCCTAGAGGCAACTATATGCTATCGCTTACTTAGGGCTTTCTTCAGATTCTGTACTCTAGCCTTCTTGAACAGAAACACCCCTGTGTCCCAGTAACCTTTACCTGATAATCTGCAGAGAGTGTGTGTGTGTGTGTGTGTGTGTGTGTGTGTGTGTGTGTGTGTGTTGGGAATTGTGGGAGGCGAGGCTCGTTTCTCTCCTAGAAGTTCACCTTCCAGCTGAAAAAGATAAAGACAATCTTCAGTTTGTATCAGGGAAGAATTGAACAGCAAGCCCTATACATGTCTCTGCTGAATCCACCTAATAGGGATCTATATGCTATCCACTGCAACTGAGGATCTCTTACTTTTTGCCTACACATGCTGCTTCTGAATGCAACAATTACATTTTATAAATCAGAGGCTTCAGAACACGGTGCATTTTGGGATGTATGTTCTGTGATTTTCATGAATCCGAAGAAGAAGGGAGGAAGAACTCACCAGATGAATCACCAGGTCCCTCTGGCCACCATGAACCAACACAAGCAGCACCTAAGACTGCACAGAACTCTAAACGCCTTGTAAAGAGACTGATTTGATATGGAGAAGGCTGAAATACTTGGCTTTCCTTAAAGTTGCCATAGGAATAATCTCATCAGGCAAGGTGGTGATGGTGTTGTAACTGCCCAAGAGTGGAAATCAGCAACCTATTACCTGCAGACCGAATTTGGCTTGTGGAGCTGTAGCTTCATTAGCATTTGGGGAAGGGATGCTCCACCTTTGTCACACTTCAGGTGAGTGCCTGAAGCTTCAGCAGAGGAGCAGCTCTCCCTGAGCTGTGTATAGTTGGGTGGCAGAGAGAAGCAGCAGAGGCAGCCTGTTTCTAACCTGCCTCAAACTCAAGCTGGGTCATTCTACACCCCTGCAACCCCTGCCCTACAGAACAAACAGGCTGGTAGCATAGTACACAATCTAGTGGATTAAGGACAAATCTAGGACCTACCTCTGAGATGGGGATAGTAATATTGATCTACCTGAAATTCATATTTAGAAGATTAAGTATGCATTGAAAAAAACATAGAAACTTAATATTACAACTTTTGAATACTTACCTGTTGTGAACCTTGAAGTTAGGCCAGCCCTGGTTTTGATTCTTTTATGTTGCCAGCCACAGCAAGAAATAATCACTGGGGATCCTGGTTTTCTCTGATTAAATAAAGCCCCCAATTTTCAGTTTTAAAAAAGTAACCTGAAGTGCACATTTATATAATGACATTTTACATATTACATATACTTGTGACGTTGAATTTTAATCACGGAAAAATGTGGAATTTGTGTTACTGTTTTTAAACCAAAATTTGGGGATTTTTTTAAATCAGAGATCCCTGATAATTACATATTCACTGGGACAGAAATGTAAGATAGTGAGAGGAAGAGATAGAAGATAGTGGCCATGCCTACCCAAGATGCTGACTGTGCAGTCATTACTACTGTGCAGTCATTACATTGCTAACTGGAGTTAGCATCAGTGAATGGCTTTTTCATGATGCTGACTATACAGTAAATTGTTACTACTGCGCAGTAGCATCACGTCACACTTTCTGCCATGCGATGCTACTGAGCAGTAGTAACGAGCTACTGCACATTCAGTGTCTCGTGTAGACTCAGCCAGCAAGTATCACAGGTTACTAGCTAGGGCCTTCACCTGACACAAGAGGATCTAATTCAATAAATATCTAATTAAAACATGAAACAAAAGGGAAATACTCTGGTCTGGTAATTAGGATATTTGCTTGGAGATAGGAGAGGTTCATATTCGTTGAGGCAGAGTAGTATTTAAACCCAGATCTCCAGGGTGAGTTCCAAGTAAGTGCCCTAAGTATTTAGGACAGGACCTGTACCACAAGGAGGGTGCCTTTTCTGAGAAAGGGCTGGCCTAGGTGCTTATCTCTGAGAAAGGGATTACAAGCTGGAGGTGGCACTGCCCCTTTGCCCTAGTGAAATGCCTAACTCCTTGAGATGAGTAAGGTTTAAATCCATCCCTTTCCTTAGAATTTCCTACCAGCTAATTTAGGTGGCTCCTGCTTGGCACATGGGTCTTTGTGAATCCAATTCTTAGACACCTCACTACATTTTCTTGGACTTGTTGATTTTGGTAGAGAACCTAAAATTAGACATAGATGTGCTGAACATTAGCACTCATATGTCCATTGAGTATCAAGATCTTTATCATGCTCATGCCCCCACATGTAAAAAGGGGGATAATAAAACACCTTATTATCTTCTCTATTTAAACTGTAATATATTCAAAGAAGATAGTGATTTTTACCAGATGGTTCTAGATGGCTCAGCATCACCTGGCTCTGGTAGGTGAGGCCCTCAGGTACTAGTGTGAGAACAATAAAATACTACTAACAGCTAATCCCTCTGTCATTGCAGATATCAAGCTTCCAACTTTTTACTACAGTGTGTTGAAGAGTCCTTAACATCAGAGTCCACTGCCATTGCCAAGGTTTTTTTATTATAGAGGACTTTGAAACCTGCTTCCAGAGGCACAGCGCCACTTTTATCATAGCTCATGTCAATTAAACACCATGTCCTCCCTCACTTGACATTTATCAAATAGCAGCAAATCACCAAGGAATAAAACAAAACAAAAAACAACTCCCACATGACACATCCTCAGAACAATTTACATAGTTTATATTGTTTCTGTTAGTCTGAGGATTAGAGATGGTTTTATAGCAAACAGGAGGGAAGCAGAAGTATCCTCTACTTTGTTTTCCACATAATAACTGATGATACCATAAATATATAAGTAATCACTATAAAATATTGACCATATACAACTGGGATAAGATCAATCATTTTAATGATTGAACACTCCCCTCTATGGGTTGGACCATTAAAGGTGCTAAGCACCTTTTGTTTCCACATGAAACATCCTGCAGTTTCAAGACTTGTATAACTGTTCTATATTTCAAATGAGCAATTACATTTCTAAAATACTCAGAGAACTTGAATGAAAGTCATTATGTAAGCTGCTTGAAGATAAACTCCACAGGAGGCATGTTAGCTTGTTCAATGAAAGACATCATTTTTCACTTAATTATTGTAAAAAAAAAATTAAAAAGGGAATGGGAGGATTTTACAATGTGCAGAGAATTGATAAAGCCAAGCAGGGCACTCCTGCAGATCATTAAAAGAAGCGTGTGTCTACAAAGTTTAGAACCACTTTAATGCATACATCTCAAATTTTCCAGCAATAATGTTCAAAGGACAATCTAAGCACCTTATTAGGAAATTATTTTTTTTCCAAAGGCAAATGCCTTAGCTCCCCTTGTAGTAATTGTAGTAGATCCACTGCAGGTCCTTCAAAACTCTATATTAAATACTAATAACTTAGAGAAAAGATGGGCATTTTTATTTTAATATTACAGTATATATATGAGCTACTTGTCATAAAACACTGCCTAATGCTGCACTTTTAGTTGCAAGCTACTTATTTATATAATAGTCTATAACAGCACAGTTCATCTCTCCAACTCGATGAAATTTATAAATCCTGTTGTTAAAAATAATAATTAAAAGACTCACAAACTGATACTGATTCTTTATTTAATGTCACAAACTTTATTTAATGACACGAACTTCTGTCTTTCAGGAACCCAACCTGCCAGATGTAGATTCTTTGGATCAAATACATCTGTCAACAGCTGAGTAGAAACTAACATCCTCACCTTATAAGAATTATCAAGATCTCAGGATTTTTTCCAAATTTGTATTGGAATGCAAAGTCAAATTCTTAAACATTTTTCAAGAACCAAAAACACAAATAAAAAACCTCAGAGGCTATTTGGTAACATTATGATTTCAGTTTCAACTGTTTACTATTTGCAACTATAACTACTTTTTTTTTTTTAAGTGGTTCTGTACAGGAAACAGTCATTCTAATTTTGAAGATGTCAAGATGGGGCATTATAACAATTTTGATATTTTCTTTCAACATTTTTTTGAAATTGGAAATTTGTTGAAGCATGAACAGTGAGGCTTTGATAAGTCATATCTTCCAATGCTGGGCTGGACCTGATGATCTGTAAGGTCCCTTCCATCCCCTAATGACTATGAAACTATGAAAAATTTCCTCAGAAAAGTCTGTACCAACTCTAGCCCTGAGTAGACAGGATTTGAAAGATAGACTCTTTGCTTGGCATTAAGAAGAGGACAAATCCTTCTTCTCAGGCTTCCAAGTGGTATCAGATCCATTCTCTGGGTCTGCCTGGTCACTCATATTTTATTTGAATTTCCAGAACTGATAAAGTAATATTTGATGCACAAACATTTCTAAGAATTAAGTTAACAGCTGTGTGCCAATACTCTGGCCCTGTGGCTGGCAAGAGGAATTATGCCTTGGTGGGCACATCTACACGTGCCCCAGATTGCACAGTTGTTACTGCACAGTCATGTAGTACTTGCAATCACTGTTGTACAGTTCTGGCAGATCATGGGTTGTTTGTGACCATCCTGCACAGTTCTACTGCACAGTAGTGTCAGCGTCACTGTTCATGCCCACTGATGTTATGTTGCAGTACCAACGAGCTACATCGCCTTAGCTCGTCACTATGGTGACAGTGTCTCATGTAGATGTGCCCACCGGTGTTGATGGAAGAGATGGAAGTGAGTTAATCTAATTCAAGGGTGGGGCGGAAGCAAGAGAAGGCAATTTGGGACTTGCATCTGGACTGTCTAATAGATACTGTTGCATGCACTTCAAAACAAATATTTGTACCTTCTTTTAGGTATCTGAAGGTGAGTGTAGATGAAACTAAGTAGAGAAGAGGCAATTGCAAGGAAAATAAGAACAAAAGAAAGCACACAACTTCTATAAGATAACTCTAACAGTCTTTATAGATCTCAGCCTACATCTACCTAGTGTTCATCAGCAGTTAAATACTTTTTTTCTACATGACCTGTTTCCCAGCTTGCCACCATATTCCTATTCAGTTTACTACTTTTAGAACTTTTTTTAACTGCCACCTCCTCCACTTCGGAGAACTTCCCAATTCACATTTATGGGGGACCTGATCCCTGCCCATTTATAGTGGACAAATTCCCACTTACTTTAATCAGCTTCAAATCAGTCTGCAAGTACGTTTTACATTTTCAAAGAACTTTCACAGGACCTTGTATTTCACACCACATCCCATTCTATGTTCTGTTTCATCCCAACTTATGCTACCTCTACACTAGGTTTTTGCAAATCTGATATCAAGATATTACAAATATATTGGGGGGGGGGGCATTGGATTTGAGAGGTGTTTGAGTGATATAATAGGTTGGAGTCACAGATCAAATGGCACTGTGGAGATTCCAAGAATTGCTGTGGCCGTAAGACATCCCAGGGAAGTTGCAGTCACTTAGACTTCTTTCCAGGGTCTTTCTTGTCCAAAATACCTTGTGGGTTGCTCCAGGTACTAGAATAATCCAGAACTGGGGAAGCATAAAGGTGGATTAAAGGCACCATAGTCTCTGCTGTCCTGGGACAGTTGCACTTTTTATAGTCACAGCACAGAATCAGCTATGGAAGACAAGCAGCTTGAAGCAGCAGATTCCAGGAAGCTTGTTGCACATTATCCATGATAAATTAAAGAATACAGGTATAGAGGTTTATACAAACTAGAAATGATGCCATATGGTCATGTCAGAAATACATTCCAGGAGGATAAAGTGAAGGTTTTGAATCCAGTCTTAATTTTGGCATTTCCTGGCTTGCTTCATTTCTTCAGTTTGCAAACTTAACCTTCTTTTAATTGTTTTATTGCTGGAATATAGCCATTGAGACATATTTGAGATATGTGGAGGAACAAATTTCATTTTAAGCTGTTGTAATGAAATCAAATACGAAAATAAAACAAATCTTTAAGGGCCCAATTCAAAAAACAATTCCTTGCATGAGAGCCATTAGTAAACTTCAGTCCATCTCCATGGTATCATAAAAATTTCCTTTGTATAGAAGAAGCCAGATATGTGTTTTGATGAACTGGATATTTGACTCTTGCATTAAGTCAAATAGATATTAATCTCCTGAGTATCGTACAGAATGCTCACTAAGGAACACAGCCGGCTCACAGTGAACCTTTCTTTTAAAGGGAACACAAGGATATACTGCACGCATCTACGCATGAAAATGCTGTGGGGTGGGTTTACTCTATAGCATTGGTTCCCAATCTTTTTATTACCTTGGCCTGGCAGGAATAGGACTGAGCATGCAGAGCCTGTTGCCTCCCCCCAGGGCTCCCCTGTTGCCCGGCTTTAACCCTGGAAGCTCAGCTGTGACCCTGTAAGCTGCCTAGCTGGGTGGACAGACGAGACCCTGAGCGGGAGGTTTGTGCCACAACCCCGCAGCCAACCCACTGTGGCCCAGTCCCCAGGCCACGGCCCAGTGGTTAGGAGCCTCTGCTTTGGAGTAAATTACTCTAGAGTAAGCCCTCCCTGAGCAGGCATCTACATGTGTGAGGATATGGGACCATATTTGATGCTCCTGGCACCAGTCTGTTCCTGTTCCACCATCCTCCCAGTGCTAGCACAGGGACTGGGCATGGAGCATGGGGCCAGAAGGCAGCTGTTTCCTGGCAGGGGCTGGGAGATTGCTCCATGCCCCTGGGAGCTGCCTGCTACTGGGCAGGCTCCAGTGGCAGCAGTGTTTTCCTACCCTAGCAGCAGAGAGCTCCCGGTGTTGGCTCCCTGATTGGAAGAAGGTGGCTTGGAAAGAGCTGCAGGGGAGGGGCAGGTCCCAGCTCCCTACCCTTATCTGCTGGTGGAGCAGCTACCCGTGAACCCCCCAGCTGGGCAGGGCATCCCAGCTGGGGGTTCACTACTAGCTGCTCCACCAGCAGATTAGAACAGGTGGCTAGGACCTACCCCTCCCCCCTACCTCTTTCTAAGCACCATGCCTTGATTGCCTGATCAAGGCATGGGGCTGGGAAAAATCTGTGGAGCTGGGACCTGCTCCTGACCAGGACAATTCCTGGCCAGCTCCTGGTTGCCTGGGGAATTCTGCATGTGTAGCCTGAAGCTGGCTGGGGTCTGCCAGAACTGGGACAGTCCCCAGCCACCTCCAGCTTCCACATGCAAACTTCCCCGGGCAGCCTGGGGCTGGCCAGGAACTATTCTGGTCTGGGGCAGGTCCCAGCCAGCTCCAGGTTGGGCGGAGAACTCTCCCCATACAGCAAATTCAGTGCAATTGCAGAGCATGAGCTGGGAGCTCCCTGCTGCTTGGGAAGTAGAATATTGCCCCTGCCTGGGCTCCAATGGCAGATCCTGCCCCAGCAGCAGGCAGCTCCTAGGGGCAGGGAGCAAATCTCCCATACCCCACTGCCCAGATGCCTGGGAACAAATTTGCTTCCAGTCAGTTGTCTACACATGCCATACTGTGTAGTAATTACTTGGCAGTTAATTTGTTACTTGCATTTCCCATGTAGAGCAAATTACTACACAGTAAAGGTCAGCAGGTTTAGACAATGATGCTTACTACACAGTAATTAGCTCAACTGCACAGTAAAGCATCTCTTGTAGACATCCCCACTGGGTGCATCTATGCATGTGCTTTACTGCAGATTTGACTAATTAGCCCCACAGTAAAGTGTGCTTTATCTATACATGTGCTGGCATTAGGGTTCACTAAGCTAATTAACTCTGCTGTAAAATAATACTGTCCAGGGCAATACTATCTTATAGAAGAGTCATTAAGTGAGATCAAGCGCACAGGCAGACAATGACTGCCAGGTACAAATTGCTCCTGGTTAGCCCAACCACTTGGGGGCCAGACCCATGGCTTCTGTCCAACATTGCCACCCAGAGCCCAGGGCTGACCCCCTGTACCACCTGGCAGCCCAGGGCTCCTCTGTCTCAGCTCAAATTGCTGCAGTCCCAGGCGCATGTGTAGATGCTGTGCCCGGGAGCAATTGACTCCAACTCAAACTACCTCAGAGTTTATTACTGAGCATTAATAGTACACGTAGATGCACCCACCATGTACATGAACAAGGACAGACAACTACCATCTTGTTGGAAAAACACTTTAGGCTATGTGTCATGAAGAGATTAAATAAGTTTGATAAATGCATGCCACTGGAAAATGCAATGCGATTTCAAGAATGTATGAAGATGAGGGGATTCTCTAAAGCAAAAAAATGCTTATTGATATAATTGTCTTTTTTTAAAAGAAAACAAAATACATGCCACTGTTTATTTCTGTAGTTCTAAGCATGATCATGCTGCTTACAGTGTGAATCATGCTGGTATATTACTACAATAAAGGGAATCAGGTTCATTCATTTTATGACTGTAAAGGACTGAATTTCCAAAACACTTCTTTCCTTGCTTCTGATTTTTACTCTGTATCAAAGTTAACACAAGACTTTTATAATCACACAATACTACTCTGCCTCACAAGTTTAATTTATATTACAATCCTTTCTTTATCTTATGCATATATGGTATATTACAGAATTATTCAGCGCACGAAATCCTTTGCTGCTGAGTAGTATATGATATACCTAAGACAGACAAAGGTATCTTCTTAGTGATCTGTTGGAAATTCAAACACATCAGATTTAACAGTACAGTTTTCCTGGATGTCCTTTACCAATCATTTTCTGTGACTTATCTGGCAGGACAGGTTTGGCATGATCAATGCTACTGTCTTTCTCCTGTCCTGTATTAAATTACAAATATCTAATGGTGGAGAAGTGGGTTTATGATATCTGCAGTAAGTTCTTCCTCCGCCTCTTTCTCCTGAGATACCAATCACCTAAAAACAAATTAAATGAATCAATAATCTTTAACAGTTAGATTTTCACCTTCTATAAATGTACTTTCTGCAAATGCTACCTACTGCTGTCTGTGGAGATTCTGGCAAATTCATTCATAAAATTGAGGGGCTGACTACTTGTAGATCCAGAGCCCTAGTCAGGCATTTTGGTGCCTGAGGTAGGTCATGTGCAGCGTGTGCCCCAGCCCCACCTGCCGCATGCTACTACATAACAAAAATGTATATGTATTGTTTCCATTTTTTTTAAAGAAGACACTTGAGTGACATAAAATGGGAATGCCTTAAATACATACAAATATGTGTGTAGAACAAAAACCCTGTTGTGTGTATATCTGTTTTGGGTTACATCTATGTGTGGGTGGCTACTGGAATCAGAAGGTGCTGAAGGGGAGTGTGTATCTGAATTAGAACCAGAGTGTTTGTGCGCACATGGGACACCACAGGCAAATGTCCTGACCAAAGACTAGTCTAGAGATTAGAGCACTTGCATAGCACTAGGTACCTGGATTCAGTTCCTTCTTCTACCCCAGCTTCATTGGGCTAGATCCCACCTGTACAGCAGGAAGCACAAACACTGTTCTTTCTTCCAGGAACATAGGAAGACATGTGGCTTCCAGCCAGGGAAGTGTGGTAAAAATAGGATCATGTAGGCAACTGCATTTGACAGATTTGGGCTAAGGGAGTCCTTAGTTTTGGTCCTGATTCACTTCATGATCTCCTGTGAAGCCTACTCCTTTTCAGAGTCTCACACCCCTTCTGTGCAGTGAATATAGCAGAATGTACCTCCTGCCCAGGCATGCTGTGCAGCTATATTAGGAATGGCTGCAGAGAGCAGGTTAGTGCAGAGAGATCTGTTTTCCCATATAAATACTGTAGGGGAGGGAAATCATATGTAAAACCATACATGTATCACATAATGGGCTTTGTATGGATTGTGTGTGCTGTACTTGTATCTATGGGGCTGGGTGGATATCCACATACCTCTTGCAGTGTGTCTTATATGCTGCCTATTTGCATGCACTGAGCGTGCACATTGGGTGCTGTGTTCATATGCAGGGGCTGAGCCTGATGTGTTCTCTGTGAGCTGGGGGAGCCAGGCAGGGTGAGTGGGCTGGGGATCAGTGTCTTTCTCTGCACTGTGTATGTTTGCCTAGGCTGGGAACCTGGGGGCCACTGGCTGTGTATTGAGCTTCTCCCTGGTGTGTGCATAGGAGATGGCAAGTGACTGGAACTATATTTATTTGGTGCCTCCCATGGGAGGGCATCCATGCTGTGTACACTGCTAGCACTGCCTTTGCTATGGTACTGCATAGATACTTTCCTTCCTCGGTCTATGTCCCTCCAACCTATTTAGCACATATATCTACATGAGATGTTTCCTGCAGAACAGCCTAGTTAGCTTTTCAATAAAGTCTTTATTGTATCTATATGTGCAGTCATATTAGGCCACAGTAAACTAATAAACACCACTATAGGTTAGTACTTATAAATAGGATGTGTAGGTACATGTTGATGAGGATGGCTGGGACATGAGGGTGCTTCAGTGTGGGGACTGCCTGCCAGCTAGCCATGCACCCTCATGCCTCAGCCAGCTCTTCTGCAGCATGTTGAGGCAGGTCATAGCAGCCCTGGGCTCCCTGCCAGTCAGGGCTGCTACAGCTGAGCTTAAGAGGCTGCAGGTCTGGGTACATGTGTTAATATGGCACCCGGGAATAATAAACTCTAATACAATTATGTGCTGGAGTTTGCTGTGTTGAGCTAATTGCATGTGTAGACACACCCGCTGTTGTATAAGCCCTGCATTAATCAGCATGTAGTAGTGTTCTTTTGGGTATAGAACCCTTACCCAAACTAGAAGTTCCACTGAGTTCCCATTGCTTTTCAGGCTTTCTTTGCTTGCAAAAAAGGAACCAGAATTTGACTTCCCAAACTTATGAATTCAGTTTGAACTGGTGTCAGGCCAGACAATCCAAACTGTTCACCTTTAAATGAAGATCAGGCTTCAATAAGGTGTCAATTTGGTTTGACACCAAACTGTGGGCGGAGGTGGGAACACCAGAGGAGAGGGAGAGGCTGCAGCGGGATCTGGGCAGACTGCAGGAGTGGGCGGACAGAAACAGGATGGGATTTAACGTGGACAAGTGCAGGGTG
>JAGPOW010003316.1:125515011-125600492 GCA_030014935.1 Caiman crocodilus
ACACCATCAGATTCTCATCCGCCCACTTGCTGAGCCTGTCCAGGTCAGCCTGGATCACCCGCCTGTCTTCTGGTGTGGATGCTTTGCCCCAAAGTTTGGAGCCATCAGCGAACTTGGCCAGTCCGCTTCTGTCTCCAGTGTCCACATCATTAATGAAGATGTTGAACAGTATGGGTCCAAGGACAGAGCCTTGGGGGACCCCACTGGTCACTATGATGAGTGACTTCCATCAATTACTATCTTCTGGGTCCGACCCCGGAGCCAATTTTCCAGCCAGTGGATTGTGGAGGACCCAAGGCGACAATTGGCCAGTTCGTGGGAAACCAGATCAAAGGCTTTTTTGAAGTCAAGATATATGACATCAATCTCTTCTCCCTTGTCCAGGTGATAAGTCACCTGGTCGTAGAAGGAAATGAGATTGGTCAAGCAAGACCTATCTACCCCATCTGGGCATTTGGAAAGATTGCAGTTTTCAATTAAGTGCTGTGCTGTTTGCTGGGCACTGCATTCACACGGAGCTGTCCAAGATGTTCATCTTGTATAGTGTTGTTTTGAAGTACCTGTATTCAGATCTGTCTGTTCAGTTTGACCTGTGCTGCTCTGACAAGGTCATGCCCTTTGGGGGACTGGTTTGGTATTGGTATACAATGCTGTAGGAATAGATTTCAGACAGAATTACTCTAAATGATCATTTCATTTATATTCACCCCACCCCTTATCTAAATGTAGTGCAACACATAAGACTACACAGTACCTGGCCTGCCAGGCTCTCTATGGGACCAGAAACCTGGCAGCAGGGGAGCAGTTATGCTCTGTCTTCTTAGGTCACTTGGTCTAATGCCCTACCATACAGGGAATACACCTGTGGGTGTGTGTAAGTTGTGCAGCTTGTTATGAATCTCTGTTAAGTACAGTATTGAGCTTTTTAGTGCGACAACTTCTGGCCCATACACACACAATAATCTGGTAGGGTTTATACTGTTGCAAGTGCAGTGGTTCTGAGCACTTGGAAGTTGGCACCCCATGTCTTGCTGGCTAAATGTCTTAAGGCAGCTCCCGGTGCAGAGTTTTTGCTGTTGACCTTCTGAACGTGGTGTATATAGGTGAGGGAATGGTTTCACGTGACTCCTTGATAACTTGGGGTATGCTCATAGGGAAGGATGTGGTTGCCTACTCTGATATTCAGCATGCTCTTGGCTAGGTGGAAGAGTGACAATGCTGTTGTATTGATGCTCCCCACTGAACTTGTGTGTTGCAAACATCCCCCCTCCCTCCTCCCCACAAAACACTGTGCCACTGGTCTAGAATGAAGCAGAGGGTCCAAGGTTGGGACACTCTATTGTTGAGGGCTTACCAGTCTGTGTTACATTGAATGGGGCCATAAATCTGGGTAATTGTCAACAGCATTGCTTTCCTGAGAGAGGCCAGCATGTTTACCCAGATCCACCTGACAAACCCTAACCCAAACAGACCCTGATATACCCTGAAATCTTTTTTTGAGCGAACGGGTGAAACTGTGCATTTTAACTGGCAATCCTCTGGGCTCTGTTTGGCAGAGCAGCTATGAATGAACACTGCTGCAGGCAAGGCACAGTGGGGGAAAAGGAATTCTCCCTAGCAAAACCCCCTCCACTCCCTCCCTCCCTTCCTCCTGGATAACCAGAGAAGGCTTATCCCTCCTGACTTGGATGCTCAAGTTTCGCAGCCTGCCCAGCTGCCATAGCAAGGAGATGGAAACCAGGCATCCAGGTTTTCCCAGCTGGGAGGTGAAATGTGTGCATTCTGTGCCATGGTCAGCACCAGGTCATGAGGAGCTATGTAGCTTCCAGGGAAAGGGTCCTGACAGGGGACTCACCAGAGGTCTCTTGATGTCTCCCTTGCTTGCAGACTCTGCATTTGTGTGCGGGAGGCCCAGTCGTGGAATTCAAGATGCTGGATCCAGGATGATCATCTGACACCTGCAGAGTGTCAGAGACATGTGAATAGATAATGCTGGTGACATGAGGCCCAAAGGGGACCCTTAATATGGAGAGTTAGAATGGACAGATTGGCAACTGCTTCTACCCATGGTGCTGCATCACTTGAATTAGCCACCCAGGCCCAGGAATGCGCTGTGAAGGTCCAAGAGTGAAGTCTACAGATGGCCAGCCACTCTCTGAGGGATGCTAATGTACCACTATGGAGCTGAGAGAGTCACAGCACCAGGATAAGTAGTTTATATACACAGCCAAAGACTGCTTGGGATCCAGCTACAATACCCCTGGGTGGATTAAGTGCTGCCTCCCATGGGGATATAATTGCCCTCCCAGGCTGGAGGTAGTACCCGCCCCCCAGCATAAAGCTTCACTCCAGGGACTCCTCCCTTGGACAACATGCCAGAGAGCCACATGTAGGGGAGGGAGCTCTGGATGGTGACTGAGGGGAAATGCTCCACACTACACATTTATTGGGAGATGCTGTGGGGGCAGTGATGTCCCAGGACAGGAGATATGGTGCATGGGAGTAACTGACCTGTGGTCCAAGGAGCCAGGAAGGTTTCTGGTGGAGCTACTTTGGGGAGTAGCAGTGTGGGAGGGGAGGAGAGCGGGACCAGGCTTCCTGAGACCCAGTGCCAGGGCCAGCAGTGACTCATCCCACCTTCTAGGGCCAACTCGCTACCCCAGGCTGCTGGTAGTTGTTGGTGTAGGCATGGAGCCCCAAAGAGAATGGGGAGGAGGAGAGGCAGCCCACCAGCCCCTTGGCCCAGGCCACTATAGGTCCATGTCCTGCTTCAGGGAACCCTGAGCTCCTCTAGCCTTGCATCCTTGGCACCGCTGCCCACAACCCACACCATTCCTCTCCCTCCCCAACTTCCCCCCTCCAGGGGCACACAGGGTTGTGGTGGAATGTGGCACAAAGAAGAGACTTGCCTCATTTTAATCGAATCTTGAAGCTGCCAAACAGTGTACGTATTAAACAAAAATTGTGCAATGTTGTCTGCTCTGGAATTTGGAACCATCTTCTCAGTTAACATTGAGAAAGTGGGGAAAGACCCTGGCTGCACTAGGCAGTTATGCTGCTGACGGGGAGGAGGGTGGTAGGTGTGAGGGCTTAACTGAGCGAGCATGAAACCTTTGGGCACCAGGGGGAATGCCATGTGTGAAGCTGCTGCCCCTCAGTTTAATTAAATGTTGCAGCTACCAAACTTTTTGTATGTTTAATAAAGAAAAACTATGGAATGTTGCCCACTTCAACGTGGCTCGGTGCCAGGGCTGGGCACTCAAAGCTCTCTAGCCCATCTCATCCAGGGAGGGCTGCTAGTTCATGCAGGTGAGCAGCCAGGGCCTTGCAGATCTGAACACCCTGCCACAGGGCAGGGCCAAGGACACCAATATTACAGGCATCCAACACACACACACACACACGTGACTGGTGCCTCCTGAGTCTGGGGAGGCACCAGACTGCTGACTAAGGGGCAGGGGAGGGTCCCCCAGTGGCCGATTGATGAGCCCAGAACCACTAGCATCGAAAGCGGAAGTACACTTCCACTAGTACTTCTGGTTTCATGGCTGGCACTTCCAGGGGGTGCACAGCCAATCTCAGGGGGTGAACATGCATCTGCATGCACCCCCTATGCATCTCCAGTGCACACATACACACACACATGGAAGGTACAGGGTATACTGGATGGACATGCATGGCATGACTAGCTGATGTGTTGTGGCTGATGAGCTACTGCCACATCAGGTTTAAGTGGATGGCTGTGATGTCTGCCAACCAGTCAGAGGTGGCTGGGCCTTTCAGCTCTGCTCAGGAGTCTTCAGCAGCCTGAGAAGCCTGTGGGAACGCTGGGAGGCATGCAAGAGCCCTAGCTGTCCTCAAGCTATGCAGGCAGGCTCTGATCCCTACCCACAAACGGATCACATGTGTTTTACTGCCTCCTGGCCTCCTGTGTGTACTTAGGGTAAAGCTTGAAAGTTGGAGCACTTCCTCCATGGGTTTTTTTAATGCCTGTACTTTCATAGATTTCATAGATTTCATAGACATTAGGGCCAGGAAGAGACCTCATGAGATCATCCAGTCCAGCCCCCGCACCATAGGCAGGAAGTCAGCTGGGATCAAGTGATCCCAGCAAGAAAAAAATTCAGACATTTTTTGAAAGAGTCCAGAGTAGGTGCTTGCACCACCTCTGGGGGGAGTCTGTTCCAGACTCTGGACACACGTACCATAAAGAACTTTTTCCTTATGTCTAGACTAAATTGGGCTTCCTGGAGTTTGTGGTTATTAGACCTTGTTAATCCTTGGGGAGCTCTGGTGATCAGTTGTTCTTCCAAGTCCTGATATACCCCTCTTATATAATTGTAGGCTAGTACCAAATCACCCAGAGCCTTCTGTTTTCCAGACTGAAGAGTCCGAAATCCCTTAGGTTCTCCTCATATGGCCATCCCTCCAGGCATTGGATCATATGAGTGGCTCTCCTCTGGATTCTCTCAAGCTTTTCCATGTCCCTCCTGAAGTCAGGGGCACAAAACTGGATGCAGTACTCCAGCTGTGGCCCCACGAAGGCTGAGCAAAGTAAGAGAATGATGTCCCTCGTTCTGCTTGAGATGCATTGGTAGATAGATGCATACCAGAGTTTGGTTTGCTTTGCCAGCCACAGCATTGCATTGGTGGCTCATATTCATCTGATGGTCAATCAGGTTGTGGTGCTAGCAAGCATAGCACTGCCACGCTTGTAAGTATGTTGAGGGTTCTTCCTACCGAGGTGGAATACCTTACACTTCTCAACATTGAAGGCCATCCGGTTTTGATCAGCTCACCTTGACAGCGTGACTAGGTCAGCCTGTGCTTAGCCTTGGATTTCTCCTAAATGAGGCTCTCACTTTGTATTTCTAAAATTAAATCTAAACTTAAGCAAAAAACTCGCCTCATCCATCTGAAGTGTATAACATATCATTTCATATTGACCCTTCTGTAGCCATCATGTATGATGAGCATGTTAACCCATGAGAATAGGTAAACAATACATATTGAATCATTTTTCACATCAGGGTATACACATTTGTAATAGCTGGAAATATAACATACCTTATTTATTTTCTGGTAAAAAAACTAAAGACTATTTTCTTGAGTCTCTGTCTATTTTTCATCCAGTGTTTTTTTTCAAAAATGAATTTCTTCTACCAGCTGGTTCACAAAGTCACTTTGTGGTTGACACTTTTTCAGTATGTTTACTTTTTGTTCACTTTTCTACTGCACTAGAATCAATATATCCATTCTTTTTCTGAGATCATCTACTCGGTCTTGCTTTACCAGTCACAAAGTTGCTGAGGAATCCACAACAAAAAGATAGCATGGCAGACTGTGGCAGCTCATTTCTTTTTCTTTCTTTGATAAACCCTTATCCCTGACACCAGCTCATATTTTTAACATCTACATTTGGAATGTATTTGGGTCCTTAAAATTGCAAACACCAGGTATCATGTATGTATTTGCAGATTTGTCCGCCATAGATTAAGCATGCTTTACCATAGTTCAGAAAATTCTAATTAATTTTAAAGCCAAGTAATTTTAGGTATTAAGCCTGAAAATATATGGGTTAAATAGTAACTACTAATTAAAATATTAAAAATATTAAGACCTATGTGTATTAGTTAGCTGCCCAAAATTAGTGGACAATTTTGACCTTAATGTCTATATACCTTAGTCCCCTATCTGTAAAATGGAAAGAATAACATATTGCTTACATAGTTGTTATGAAAATGTTTTTATTAGTAGTTGTGAAACAGTTGCTGAAGTGATGAGCTACACACAGGTGCACAATCTTAGAATTAAATGGGAAATTCATAGATTCATAGATGATTTCTAGATTTATAAATGGGAAATTATGTCATTTAATTTTTAAAATTCTAAATCAGAACAAAAATGAAGTCTTTTCAAACAAAAGCCATCTAAATATTAAATTTTAAATGCCAAAACAGAACATCTCAACCTTAATAAAAATGTATATACTTTTTTTTAAACCAACATGAAATTTCATCCAAATTGACACATCATTATGGAAAATTTTGGTTTTGAAGACAGGATATTTTTTGACAGAAAAAAATTTCAGAGGCAAATTTTCAGTCAGCTTTACACAGAAGGAAATTGATACTTTTTTCTACAGGAAAGGACTTAAATAATGTGCCATAAATAAGTATGGAGTATGGAGACAAGCAAAGAACAGTGAGGAAAAAAAATATTGAGCACTGACTAGCCCGTAGATTGAATAAGAGGATTCTGAGGGAAAAATAATTAAAGACTGTAGCCTTAACCCATACACAATACAGGGTGCTCCTAAGGTTCTGCTGATTTCTTCTGGCATTTTCTATCTTTTAAGAACTTTACTTTGCAACCTTAATATTTTTGTATCATTATTTTTGTGTATAATATATCCATGTGTGTATGTGTATGTGTATGGTTCAAAATTACTGCTCATTTGGCAGCCTTGATGTACATCTAAGAAAGGAATGTCCCCTTACTTTTCCGTGCAGGCTATCCATTATCAGCTGGAAAGACAGAAAAACAGCCACCAAATGTATGTGGGGATTGTTCGATCCATCCCACCCTCCAGAGAGAAGATGACAGCACAACACCTTTTATGGGAATCCACAAGGGAGTGGGTGGCAGTGATCCTTCATGATTGAGGATGGTCACTCCCATGGGTCAAGTAAAGGGTTGTAAATGGGTCTGATGGCTAAGAAGACTGATCCTAGAGCCACAAACTCTCCAGCAAGTACTACAGGTGGTGGTTAGAGGGAGGGTTGGACCACAGGTTTCTTGGTCTTGTTTCTTTTCCTTCCATTTCTCTCACTTTTCTGCCTCTAGGGTGAGATGGTTTTCTTCAAAATAAGATGCACCTTCCCTCACAAGGTGTCACCATGTAGACCTCGGGTTAGTTTTTTCCAGTTAGGGGCGGGGGGCCAATGCCACACTTATTTATGTTTCCTTTAAGAGTGTCCTTAATGTGTTTCCTCTGCCTTCTATGTGTCATTTGTCCTTGGCTGATTTGGGAGTGTAGCAGTTGTTTTGGTAAATGTATAGTAAGTGCACTGTGTACAGCAAACACACAGTGCCTTGCCTACCAGAACTGATGTTGAATAATCAATGCTTCCATACTAGTGGTGTTAGCATGGGTGAGGACACTGGCATTTGTGCAAAAATCCTCCCACTTTATACCGAGGATCTTCCAGAGGTATTACTGGTGATGGTGTTCCAGGATTTTCGGGTGGTCCCTGTAGGTCACCCAAGCTTAACAGCTGTAGAGAAGAGTACTGGATCTCCTCATCATTGTCCGCATTTTGGACAGATTGCTGCCAAGGTATGCAAAGTGTTCAATGTTCTCCAGCTCCTGTCCATAAATGAGGATCTTTGCCAGGGGGTTAATTGGCCTGGAGCAGCCTGGTGAAGCACTTCTATTTTTCCAATGTTAAGTGTCAGTCCCAGGCCTGGGTATGCTTGAGAGAAGCAGTTAAGAGATGTTTGTACATCCTCCTCCATATGTGCAACAATAGCACAATCATCAGCACCCTGAAGTTCCACAATTGAGGCCAAAGTAACTTTGGTTTTGGCATGGAGGCAGGAGAGAAAGGTTCCTGTCCATCCTTTACTCCACGCTAATGTCATGGCAGACAGTTACAGATGAGCATTTTGATTACCTCCAGAAAGATGGAAAACAAAACTAGTGTGATTGCACAGCCCTGCTTGACATCATTTTGAATGGCAAAGGAACTCTAGCAGAGCCACAACATAGGAGGGAGGCAGTCATCTCGTCATGAAGGAGTCTTAGGATGGTGTTAAATTTCTCTGGGCAGCCAAACTTTGATAACGTCTTTCATAGAGCCTCATGGTTAACAGTGTCAAAGGCTTTGGTCAAATCAGAGAAGGCCATATATAATGCTGGTGTTGTTCTCAGCATTTTCCCTAGATCTGCAGAGTTGCAAAAATCATGTCTGAGGTACCTCTTGATGGTCTGAAGCCACACTGAGATGTAGAAAGGATTTCCTTGGCAAGAAGGAGCAGTTGGTTCAGTAGAATTCAAGCAAGGATCCTCCCAGTGTTGGAGAGAAGGGTAATACCTTGTTAGTTTTCACTTTCAGACTTATCTCCCTGGTGACAATGGTGACAATATTGGCATTCCTTAGGTCAGCAGGAATTTCCTGAGTGATCTAGTTTTCGAGAAACAGTGTGGAGCTTGTTGGTCATAATTTCCCTACCAACTTTGAAGACCTCAGCTGGTATGCCATCAGGGCCATATGTTTTGTTGTTTTTCATCTGTCTTATCACTTGGTGGACTTCTTCAGGTTGGTGGACTGGCAAGGGCTTCCCTGACTGGATACTGTGGGATGGATTTGATGGTTTCATCACTCCCCATTGATTCTCAATTCAGGAGATTTTGGTTGTGCTCTGTCCAGTGGTTTTTGATGAACTCATTGTCTTAGAGGAGTCAACTGCTGTTTTCAGTTCTAAGCAGGATAAGTCCACAACAGCTTAGTCCATACACAGAGTTGGTTGCACTGAAGAAGCTACACACGACATGACTGTCAACAAATTGTTGGATTTTGTTCATGTTCCTTTTCCAAAATTTGTTATTGATTTCTTGAATCTTCTTCTACGCTTCAGCTTTAAGCCGCCAAAAAGTTCTCTACTTCTGACTGGATATAGGATGCTTTTGCCAGGTGTATCTAGGTGTATATAGGCCAGGTCTATTTAGGTGCATCTGAGGGATCATACTGGATGATAGTGTGCAGCTTTCCAACATGGATAGCCTGTAAATGCAGGACACTGGACTTGATGGTCTGGGACCCCTCTTCTAATCCTGTGTCCCTTTATGAGTGTTCAATGAATGAATCGCTTTTAACATATCCTATTTCAAAATCATCACAACAAATCCAATCTGTAAAACAATGACAGGATGAGAGAGGATGAATAACATAGATTTGAGTATTAACTACTGTATGAACATGTAATTTTAAAGCACATACTGCTGCAGGAGAGGAAGCTGTGGATGACGTATAAGAGGCATCATAAAAATGGATGTTAATAAAATGGTTCAATTAAAGCTGTATGGAGCAGCAGTAATCACAACACAGTGCATTTTGAAGAATCCCATATGAGTGTTCTGCAAACAAATCACTAAATGGTGGCCATAGCTTTTCATAAAGTGGTAGTTTGTTTAGTCTTCTATATGTGTTTTTCATACTTAGCTATTTCCAACAGCCCATTACTTCAGTGATTTATAATAGATCTAGGAGAGAAGAGTTTTTATGCAATTAGAATTAATCTTTTAGCAGCAGAGAGTAGCTCTCAGAATCTATGAATGTTTATAGACATGCTCCAGGGGTGCAGGTGGGGCACTTCAGCTTATCAAATGAGCTTTAGTTAAAGTGCTCCTGTTGCCATTTTTCAGTACTGCGACACTGATGCATGTGATGCTGGAGTCTGCTGGGGTTCGGTAATTACAATGCTCCAGCATGTTCCAACATGATGTCATTATAGAGGATTGGAGCAGCCTTGATGCATGTGTATAGGTATTTTTCCACAGCACTGGCATAACTATGTACGTTGGGAAATTACAGAAATGCCAACCTGAAATCCCATCCTGTGATGTTCATTTGACTTTGAGCACTGGAGTTTCATCAGACTTGCAGGGATGCAGAATTTTTAAGAAAAAAGCTAGTGCTGCATAAAGGTCAAGGCCTTGCAGGCACAGCAGGTAACTGAGACTGACCACAACCATCAGTCAGGAACTAGCTCCAAGTATATGCCCTCAATGTGGCAGCTGAAGGCATCCTTGTACCCCAGGACTCAGGCTGCAGCCATGCTCTGTACTGCAGCATAGGCAGCCTGTCCAGCCTGGCACCCATAGTAGTACATTGCCAGCAGTGGGCCCCTTGGCCTGCCAGCAGCCTGCCCCACAAAACCCCCTGCTTCCAGCATCTTTTAGCAGCTCTGGGAGCTCAGGCCAGCACCTGCTTTGCCAGCTCCACAGCCTCGGTCATGAGGCCAGGCTGGCCATGTCCCCACCAGATGCCAGCAGCACCAAAGGAGGCCTCTGCCTGGGGAACCATATGCTGTGCCCCTCAGACTGAGGACACCACCAGGAATCACATACTCTCACTGCCAGTAGAAATTGACCTGAGCTACTAGGCATGCCAGCCCTGCTCATGTGGTAAACCCTGCACCAAGGGAAAGGCCCTCCCCATTCTGGCCCCGGCCTCGGCCCTGGCCCAGTCCTGCCCTGCCCCTGGCCCCTGTCCTGGCCACAGCCCCAGCCTCCCCACCTAGCCCACCTGTGCTCACTGGTCCCTGGGTTCCCACCCACAGCACACAGGGAGGTGGGAGACAGTACAAAATTATTGAGCAGCCTGTGCCCCCACAGCTAGGTGGGCACAGGCCTCTCACGTGCCAAGGAATATGCTGAAACTGGCAGCAATGTCCTCCTTGGCTGCAAGGGTGGGGGGGCAGGGATGTGTAGCATAGCCACAGGTAGCCCTCCAGGCGGCAGCAGAGGCTGCAGGGGAGCATGGTCTTGCCCACTGCACCATTGAAGCTTAGAGGCATATTAGAGCTGTGTAAAACAGCACCATTTTGTTTTGACTTCCATTTCAATGGGAAAGTGTTTCATATAATGTTTAATTTTGTTTCAAAGCACTGTTCCATTTTGTTTTGTCAAAACTGTTTTGCTGTTTCAGTGCTGTTTTGACATTTCATCCATAGGCTATAATGGGGAAGCAGAAAACTACCTATAACTTTGTAATTGTTTGGCAGATTTGGATGAAAACACCATGGATAGAAGCCCTTGCTGAGGCCACAAAGCTTGCCAGGTTTCAAGGAGATAGGTGCAGGGATTTCTGGGAAACTGCACCTCAAGTTGCTGATAAGCAAAACTTGTGAAGCATGACTTTGTGTGTGTGTTAAGGCTCTCACAGGTGCTGGGGCCTCTACACAACAAAGTAGTGTGCCCCAATGAGGTCTCCTCCTTCCCTATAGCTTCAGCTCAGTCCACCACTTTAAATAACAACAGGTAATAACTTAGGAAGCAGCACAGTAGCACTAGCAGCATCTCAGGCAGCCAAACTATCACAGACTAGAGCTGTTCTTTCCTTTCCTGCAGGAGCTGCTTCTCCAGCAGCTGACAGGAACTCTCTCTGCCAGCCCCAGCTCTGGGGCTTAGATGTTCCCAGGGCCCTATGTCCTTCTGGTCAGGTGCTAGGGGTGTTGGTTTAAGGACATGCATTGGCAAACAAGGTTCTTTGGGTCAATCTGGTATCTTTTAGTAGACCAAGTGAATAGTTAGAGAAATATATCTCAGCAAGACTTCAGATTGAAAAACTCTTTATCAGACTGAGGAAGCACCCGTACTTGGTCTGTGCCCTGATGGAAAATATGTGGAGACACCAAGGAACAACTGCATACCAGAATGAGCGCACACCAAAAAGCTATCAAAGACAAGAACAAAAATCTATCAAACACTACCTGTCTCCAGTTTCTAAGGCCTGATCCTCAAAGAGAATTTACAAACTACTTTTCGCATACGAGCCTATGAGCTAACTTCATCAAACCTCCTAGATACAGAAACTCATGGACTCAGTATAGACAGTGGAATTCTGGTACACTACAACCTGCCAGACAGCTGACTCCCCAGGTACCTCTTCACTTTTACTTGTGCTGCTACATCCCCCTTCCTCCCCCACCCCAGCCTGTTCTTCACCTCCTGATGTCTCCATTTACATTTTCATTGACTGGCTTTCTTGCCTTCATTGCACACTAGCCTCTGGCTTCTTTACTATTCCTTCCATCCAGGAACAGCACACACACACACACACCAACTGCAGGAGCTTTCTCAGCCTGACAATGGGTTTTTGAACCCAAAAGCTGGCATCCCAAGTACCTAAGCTGGGCTCACCTGGTGCCTCACAACTCCACTGCAACCAGGGAGCCTCAGGCCTGTCAAAGACATGACGGGTCTGGGATTTCCCCAGCCAGGACTGTGTGCATGCATGTGGTATTTGGAGGTTATGGCACCTCCTACCTGCCTTTTACTAGAGAGAGCCTTGGTCCTGGCACTTCCTGGGACTGCGCACCATTGGTAGTCCCACCAGGCCTCCTGACCCTGGCAGAGTGCAGTTTTAGTGGTCATACTCAGGACCTTAAGCCTCCTCCTTCCTCATAGCCCTAGCACCAGGACAGCTGTGCGAAAGCCAGAATGCCATTACAGGAGCCATACCATACCTCCAAGGTCGTCCTGGCATGGGAGCTCAGCAGGGACTTGTTCTTTCCCTGCTGGATGGTGATGCAGTGAATGTTGCCTCCAGCTCTGAGACTAGGGCATTAAATGGTTTTTAAAAAATGAAAAAAGGAAATAAATGCAGACAGAGTGAGGAGGGTGATATTCACTCCATCTGCAGCTGGAGCTTGGGGAACCCCAACAGTAGGAGGTTCGCCTTCAGGAACCCCAGCTCCTCCACCAAACCAGGATACAAGGAGATACAGTGGGGTGTCACTGCATCACCAGCAATGCTGAACACCCTCTCACTTGGAACACTGGGTGGTGGATAGGACAGGTGTCCCTGGGAAGCTGTGGCCAGATCCGGTCACATCTGGCTGCAGCTTACTCAGTAGGTCAAGGGGTCACACAGCAGTGGTTACATATCCTCAGTGAGATAGGCAGCCACCAAGGCCTGAGTGCTACTGACCTGATGGTGGAGTCTGGTGCGACTGAACCCCACCATGGAAGCCATGCCCTTGGCCCAAATTGGTAGCACCTGTGGTGGAGGAGGAAACTGGCTGGTGGATGGCATGCTGGCATGAGGTAGTGGATCCCCCTCTTCCACATCTCCCCTCCTCTGCCATTCTGCCTCCCTCACTGTCTTCACCAGCACCTCCATCCACTGATTCAGGCTTTGGCTGTTGCATATGCTGCCCTTCACCCTCTGGTCACACATGGCAGCCAGCACATGGACCATGCTGACCTGCAAAGGATCAAGCCATTTCCTGATACTCTCCTTCAGCTGCCTCACCAGTGCCTGCATGTCTGGTGACAGTGGCTTGCCCCAGCCAGGAACACTGATCCGCTGGAAGCTCTCCATTTGGTTCTAAAGTTCCCTCACTACAGGGATAACCTTGACTAAGAAGGACTCTCACCACCGCTGAGAATCTCAGTGGCCTTGAGGAAGGGCTTGAGGACCACCAAGATGTGGGAGATGGTTTCCTACCCAGATGTTAAGTGGTTCACTGATTCCAATTTCTCCAAGCAAGGCCATCTCATGGATAGCCTTCTGTTGCTCCACCAGCCTCTCAAGCATCAGGTATGTGGAGTTCCACTGAGTTGCCTGCCACCTTCCCGCATTTGGAAATAAGCTTGCTGGTGTTGATGGCACTATCACTAGAAGCCCTATACCCCTCCAAGGCATTCCTGACAATGAGGTGGAACATGTGTGCCACATAGAGGATGCCAACAAAGTTGGTATCATGGATCGCCTTGACCATATTGGTTCCATTGTCAGTGACCAGGAACCCATGGATGAGCTCACCTAGCCCAATGAGCCACCCCTATACCAAGAGTCTCATGGCCCCCATGATCTCTGTTGCCATGTAAGACTCACCCATCACCTCAGCTTGAAGGAGAGCTCTCCAAGGACCTGACTGGTTGCACCACCACCCTGTGAGGGAGAACTATGTATGATCTCCACCCTGGCTGCTCTAGATGTCCAAGGTGAAGTGTAAGGTCAGCTGTGGACTTGCCTTGTGCAGCTCCTCCCTCAAGTATTCCCTGCATGGCTCATACAGGGAGGGCACCACCATCCTGCTGAAGGTGGTGCATGTGGGCACTTGGTATGATAGGGCCATCAGCACCATGAGCAGCCTGAACCCTGGCCACTCAACTAAGGAGAAGCACTGGCCATCTACAGCAAGCATCTCCCTAATGCTCTGAGTGATCTCGCTTATCTTTACAACACCCCCCACCTTTCTGTCCCCACTGTTCCACCGTGGCCTGCCTCTGTGTTGGGAGGACAGAAGCTTTGGAGTGAGGGGGGACTTCTTTTTGGGCATGCTTCCACTGGTGTCAGGCTGAGGAGGATCAAGGGGGTGGTGTTTGTGGAGATGGGTCAGCATCTCCATGTTGCTTGTGTTTCATTCCCTTGCTCTGACTGGTTTTGGCTGGGTGGTGAGGGCAGATAGCATATGTGGGATCATCTGTCAGCTCAAAATGATCCCAGACCACACTACTTACTCACTTCTGTAGTGCAAGTGCATATGTGGATGCTGCACTTTCCCCCTCCTCAGCAGGCAGCAACTAGAGGAGCAGATTCAGCTGAGCCACTTGCCTCTGCACCCTCTACCTCAACTCCCTCTGAAGTGTCTTGTGGGGAAGGAGACCTGGCTCTAGGGGAAACTTGGGAGGTGTGGAGCACAAACTCAGATGATTCCCTCTCCTTCCCCATAATTTACCTTGCTATGGCACTCAGATCCAGCTCCAGCTCCAGCTCTTCCTCTGGTACTGGAAGGCTCAGCATGAGAAGTGAAATAGGGGTGGAAGAGACTGTCATGCTGGTGCTGCTACTTGTTGTCATGGTGCTGGTGGGGATGGTTATGGCTGGTGTTTTTGGAGGGTAGGCAGATTCAGGCACCAGCAGTGGCAGTGGCACTGCTTCCATCTCCTTGCTGCCTGTAGAACTACTGGAAGCCTCATGCCTGCTTGTTGTAGCAAAGAGACTGCATCTCAGTTTGGGGGACAGGAACTTACAGATGTCCTTCTACCCCCTCTTCCACCCCACCCTGACAGCTTGCCAACTGCTTTTCTAGCACGTTTCATGGTATGTTTCATAGTGGTTTGTCTTTGCCTTGGTGTGCTGGAATATCTTTCTCTTCTATAATGTTATCTGAATTATGTAATATATGTAGATAAAATAATTATATTTATATAATGTATGTATTTATGTAATAAATAAAATAAAAATATATAAATATAGGTTTGTGTTTTCCTATATAAATGATATATTATAATATGCAATATAATTTTGCTGTGCTGCCCTGCACAGTGAATGGAATGCACACTGTGAGAAAAAGCACAGATTTGAAAAGAATCAAAATAGACTAACAAAACAAAAATTTTGTGGGAGGAATAAATTTTGTGGGAGGAATAAATTGAAAGGAATCAATGAATATAACAATAAAATAACAATAAAATAAAAGGGTATTAAAAGAAAGCAAAAGGTATTGCTGAATCCCACTTGCTAGGCTAGCAAGTAGGAAATGAATAGTAGCCTTTGTTACCTGATGCTGCTGAGCTCAATAACTGACCCCAAGGCAGAAAGCAGCCCAGTTCAAACAATGTTGCTTTTTATGCTGTTTTTTCATGCCTCCTCCAGGGCACTGGGATTGAAAGGGACCTCAGAGAAGGATCAGTCACTGGCTTGCTACACAGTCAATATCAGAGCAGTCCTTCCAGCCTCTTCCCCCTCTCTCTTCTTTCTGTTTCCTTACAGAAAGCCCAGCTTCAGCTTCAAAACTCAAAATTTTTCAAAATTTCTGAAATGTTTCAACTGCCCCTCGTTTAGTTTCAAAGCCCTTTGTTTCATTTCAATTTTGTTGTTTCATGTTCAAAACAAATCAAAACAGCATTGGCAAAATTTCACACAGCCCTAGTCGCAGGTGCACCAGGGGCACTATGGCCAGCGGCAGCAGCAGGGCCTAGTGGGTTGGACACCCCTCGGTTCATGCATACACTTCCTCATGCTGTGCCTGGGACACTCACAGCAGGGGCACACGCGGGGCCTGTTTCATGATTGTTTTTGAAGATATGTGTGTGTCACGGCAGGGTCCTTGAGGAAGGCCGTCATCTCCTTAAGCCCCCCTCTTCCGTGCCAAGGGCACTCTCGGTTTCTCGCTCACCACGTCTTTGATGTTTAGGTAAAGTTGGGAGGCTTCCTCACGTCTCCTTGGGCACGGCTAGTTGGGACCTCCATCCCCGTGTTTTCCCGGACTCACCGGGGGTATCTCTGTATGATGGGTGCTTCCTGGGCACCCTAGCCTTATGGGCTATGCGTGGCTCCAACCACCCCTTATACCACGCCCTAAGCCTTGCAGATGGGATAGATGTTGGTCTGTCTCTATAGATGCACAGCCCGTCTCTTGGGCCTCCTCTGTACACTCGCCCAGTCTCTGGGGCCTCCTGTGCCCACTATGGGCCTTCTCAATCAAATCACCCATTTCTAGGGCTGTCTGTGGCTGCACTAGGCCTTCTCTGTCTAACAGCTCTCTCTCGGGGCACTCCTCTAATGCTGTCCCTCTCTCGGGGCTCTCGGCGCCCACTCTGGGCTGTCTCTGTAACGTTGCCCCTCTCCTGGGGCTCTCTGTACCAGCACCCTTTTCCTGGGGACCTCTCTATAACGCCGCCCCTCTCCTGGGGACTCCTGTGTCCACTCTGGAACTTCTCGGCTATGCCAACTGACTCCTGGGCCCACTGCACTGCTACCCCCTTTCTCCAGGGCTCACCGCACCACTACACACTCTCGCCGGGGTTCACCGCAGCACTCTGCCCTTCTCCAGGGTTTACCATAGTACTAAGCCCTTCTTCAGGGGCTCACCACACCCGTACTAGGATGCTCAGTAGTACCTCTTCTCTGGGGCTTGCTGGGCCCACACTGGGGCTGCCTAATAATACTGCTCCCTCTCTGGGACTCGTGCCCATGCTGGGCTTCCTAATAATACTGCCCTCTCTCTGGGACTCACTGTGCCGACGCTGGGCTTCCTCAAATGCCCCTCTCTGGGGCTGGGGTCTAAGCACCCCGAAAGCTGTGCCCTTACTGGCGCCGGGGTCCTCACACTCCGCTGTGAGTCCCAACTGAATATACACTGCGCCCTCACTAGCACTAGAGCCCCACACCACTGTGGGTCCCGATACGTATACTGCGCCCGCTCCAGCGCTGGGGTCCTCACAATTTGTTGTGAGTCCCCAGAGAGTACGCTGCACCCTCCCTGGTGCCGGGATTCCCACACTGCTGGGGGTTCCCCCTGAGGCTTCGTCCAACCCCTAATAGCCTCACCCAAACCACCGGTGTAATACATAACAATGCCAATGCAAAACACAAGCCCCTAGGCTGTAACACAAACTGGAGCCGCCTGGCTATAACTTAACATCACCACTCAAGCCTCCAGAGCTGCCATAAGCTGTACTTGTGATTCTCACATTCTAACTCCAGGAGCTCCTACCCCTCTGGCTGCTGGCAAGGACCTGCTAACCTGGCCTCAGCCCCTGGGCCTTATGAGGGCCAGGCCCTGCCCCTTCCAGTCAGCTGACTTCCTGGTTGCCCCTGCTGTGCCCCCAGCTGTGCTCATTATTCCCTGCCAGGGCTCTCTCTTTGGCAGTTTCCACTCTTTAGGAGCAGAGCACCGAGGTGCCTTGCGACAGTATGTATATTCCTAATGACCTGGAAAAGAGCCGTGTAGTGGTGGGTGAGACCCTGAAAAGGTCAAGAAAATCCCATATTGCCCATTCACAAAAATCCATATTGCCTATCCACCCTCCAATCTAGAAGGTACCACTTTGTAGGGAGACTGTAAATTGGTAAATTAATTGTCTTCCCATGTTTTATTTCAGTTTGAATTTTCCATTACATTGAGCAGTCAAAATTTTATATATCAATACCTGAAGTCCATTCGTGGTTCAAATAAGCAAAATTAAAAGGATACAATATATGTTATTATTAAAGAAACAGTAATATACAAATTAAACAATGTCAGTTTAAATCTTGTAGTTAATTCAGTACAACAGGCTACACATTTGTAGGCCTCTCTTAATAGTTAAAATTTATTGAGAATATATTATTTAGAAGCAAATGCAGAAATCCATACAGCTGATAAATTCTGTCCACTTTTCTTTCATGGCCAGTATACTGTTCTTCTTATGTTCTTTCATGTAATAATAGGACCGGGTGAAGTGCTGGGTAATGCTTTGCAAATCCCTATAATGTTTATAATGTGGTCCTGATCCCTTAAGAGCCTCCTTATGTTATTCATTGCCTGAGGAAGAAGGCATACACAGACGTTACCTTCCATCTCACTCATGCCATGCAGGGTATAACTTATGCACCTCATTTCTGTGTCCCTCAATGTAAAGAAAGAGTCTACAGGTTTAGATTTCATAGTGCCAGTGGCTTCTGCTTTACTGTGTACTGTGCAACAGACTTTAAAATAGTGTTGTCCCCAGAGCTCCAGTCTGACGGGTACACCATGTCTCTTGGATACCCTGGGAGGCACAGGGAAGACCCTTCCTTCTCAGAACCATGTATTCATCAGTCCATCTCTTGGTGAATTTTTGATGGCTTGTTCATGGGTGGTGCTACTGGTGACTCAAAACCTTTAGAGGGGGATGTGCCTAAGTTGAATCGATTCTGAAGCTAAAAAACAAATATGTTTAGTCTTTGCTGTTAGCAAATATTTTAGTTAAAGCTGAAGCCTGTAAGTACAAAAGAAGGTTACAATGAAATATAATCTCTTCCATAGTGGTGGCTATCCTGTTTTTTTTCCCTTGTGAATTTGCTTAATTCTAGCTTGCTGTTTAAGGTGTCAGTACTGAAATGTTACTCACAAGCTTCAGTAGGGCTACTCATATGGACAAGAACCAATCCTACAGATGCAAAAAACATTCTACATTTCTAAATATGTAACATCTAATATAGGGATGTGCAAAATGGACCCTTTAATGTTAGTGCAGGAGTTTTAACAGTTACATTTTTTGACTTTTTTACATTTTAATTGTGCAACCTTACCATTGCACAAATGCAGGTTTCTTGCATTTAATGTGGAATACATTTGAGAAAACATCTGGCATACAATCCCTCCCAGAGCAGTGTTAGAAGGAGAAAGGTGTCCTCTGTGTGCCTCTGCCACCGGAAAAGAGGAATATTTTCTCATTTCTTTGGATGCTGGAACCCCATGATGAGCAAATTTGCATTACAATTAACCTCTAAAAGTAATTTACAGCCTCAGAGATGAGAAATTAGCTTCAGTGTGCTTAAAAGGGGAGAATCCTTTATTAACATAAATGTTTTTATAAAGGAGACATCAAACAATATCAATACATCTCCAAATTGTGAGGAAAAGCTTTGTCTTTGCTACAGTGAGTACAGGGCCCTGTTGATGTTTCGTTTTCCCCCATATGGATCAGCATCTCATTTAAAAATATATATATATATAATATGAAAAGCAAAGAAATGTATTTTATTAACAGTCTCTTTGTGTGATCTAGTAAAGTATTTAAAAGACTAAAAGCTAGATAGTGGCTAAACCTATGTCCATGATTCTTACATCCCTGTGTAGGCCATCAGGACTTTGAGTCCCTATACACAAGCATGGAGGCTGCTCCAATGCACTGTAATTACAGTGTGTTGGAGCAGACTCAATTAATCCGCAGACTTGATTAATCAAGTTTGCTGGGGCTTGGTAATTACTATGCTCCAGCCAGCTGCTGCACCTCATGTATCAGCACCCCTGCATTTTAAAATGGTAGCAGAGGCACTTTATCTAAAGCTTGTTCAATGAGCTGTAGATAAAGCCACCCCACTACCATTTTGAAGTGTGGGGGTGCTGATATACAAGATGCTCCAGGTGCTTTAATTAAAGCAGCTTTCAGAGTCTCTCTAATTAAAGTGCCCCCTCCCCACACTTGGAGGACAAGTATAGATGCCCTTTGGGTGCGTACATGTTGGAACTATCATGAGCTATCTACAGACACTTAATGCATCCCTGGAGCAAATATGTGGGAAAGGCATTGCAGCATTGGTTCTACTACCCCTCTATATGGCCATCAGCAAGTCTGAACCATTTGAAGGCAAACAAAAGTTTACTGGTGGTTTTAGACTAGCAGTGAACTGTAGTCTCTCCCTCTAGAAAGAAAAGATGAAATGGCGAGACTCTGTAATTTAGAGGAGTTTGTAGTTCAGCACCAGGCAAGGGTTACTGGGATGGTCCAGTGTGCCAAAATTGGAAAATAGCTCTTAATAGAAAGAAAATCAGTCTCACTGCAGGAATCCATTACATAGTCCTTTACAGAGCCTTCCTCCTTTCCTTGTACTGTTTAGAAGTTGGGTTCTTAAAACCAAAAAGAAGAAAGGATGCACCCAACCTCCTTAGAGCTTTATTCCTTATTTTTCCTAGTTAATAAATGCCAGGAAAATACCCAGTGCTTTCCAGAATATGGTATAAGAGAGTTCCTGCCATAAAGGACTTACAGTTCATAGATTTCATAGACATTAGGGCTGAAAGTGACCTCGGAAGATCATCAACTCCAGCCCCAGCCCCAACAGCAGGAAGACAGCTGGGGTCATAGGATCCCAGCAAGATAAGCATCCAGTTTGCTCTGAAGGTGTTCAATGTAGGTGCTTGAACTACCTCTGATGGCAGGCTATTCTAGACCTTAGGGGCTCGGACGGTAAAGAAATTCTTCCTTATGTCCAGCCTGAAACGGTCTTGTAGTAGTTTATAACCATTGTACCTCATCATCCCTCAGGAGGTCTGCTAGGTCCCTGGAGAGCCAGGGGGGCTGCTGTGCCCTCTTGCTGCCTTTCCTCAGAAATGGAATAGAATTAGCTTGTGCATTGAGGATCACTCCCTTGAGGAGAAACCACTCTTCCTGGACTCCCCTCCCCCTGGGGTTGTGGTCCCTTAGGGCCTCACTGACAAGCCTCCTGAGCTTCTCAAAGTTGGCTTTTCTGAAGTGAAGGACTTCAGTGTTGCTGACTGACTTGCCAACTTTACGGCAGATGGTGAAGGTGATCAGCTCATGGTCGCTGTCACCTAGCTTCCCATCGATCACTAGGTCACCGATTAGGTCATCTCCAGTAGCCAGTACCAGGTCGAGCAGCGCTTTACCTTTCATTGGCCCACAGACTTCTTCAGTCAGGCAGAGGTCATCCATGCATTATAGGAAGTTTTGCGACTGCTTGGATTTTGCTGAGTGATCCTCCCACAAGATATCTGGGTAATTGAAGTCATCCATGACAACCATGGTCCTGGAGCATGCGGCCTCAGACAGTTCCCAGGTGAACTCCTAGTCAAGCTCTTGACTTTGGGTGGGAGGTCTGTAGTAGACTCCCACCGTTGTGTCCCCTGTACTCTATTCCCCATGGATTTTAACCCAGAGGGTCTCCAATTGTTCATCCTGGTCACCAACATCAGCTTGCAGGGATGCGTAGCTTTCCTTAACAGAGAGAGCTACACTTCCACCCCTTTTATCTACGCAATCTCTCCTGTACAAGGTATAGCCATCTATATCCATGGTCCAGTCATGGGTGGAGTCCCACCAGGTCTCCATTATCCCTATGATGTCAGTAAAGTAATGGCTTCAATGAAGTAACTCAAATTATCACCATAATCAACAACACTTGCAATGCTGAGAAAATTTCATGTATCTGTACTTTTCTGCCAGGAGCCTTTGGCAGCTTTAAATACCTTAAAATTGACAAATGCCATTGACAAGAAACCTGGGAAAAGTTAAATACCTATGTGCATCTTGGGACCTCTTTAATAGGTAGCACTTCTTTATTGGCAAGCACAGACTTAGACAGACACATATTTCCATGAATAATAAGTAAAACAGCAACTCCCTTTATCTCTACTGGTATAAGCAAACTGGTCTGATAAGCAAACATCCTCCATTCCTCTCTGCTGTGCACCAGAAATTGTTTGGTGTCAGCATATACCATAGTTCCATAGTCTTGGGAGTATAGTTGGACTGGTCTGGCTTCTGCCTCTAAAGGATTGAAACATGAATAATTTGGTGCTGCAACTCTACCACCTGAGCCAGCTAGAATGAGTCCAGCTTTACTGCTATTGGGTTGAAGGGGCCGTCACTGGAATTTACTTATCTCCACAGTTGCCTTCTTCAGCTTCAGCAAAGAGCAACATCTCCACTGTCACCTCTGCTTCTTCAGTCCTCAGTGGAGGGGCAATAAATGGCATAGTAGGGTACTTGAACAGAATCCTTCCCATCAGGACAAGGACTTACACTTCTTGTCACAAAGAATGTAAGACTCCCTCTTATCTCCCTAATTTTCTTTTATTCAGGGTCATTATCCAAACAATTTAGTTTATGTATGATTTTGGTAACTCCTGAAAACATCACTGGAGGATCTTGACATAAACAGCTTGATGTAAAGCTCTTTTAAGTCATGCTATTCCCTGTTCCTCAATTAATGTAATCCAGAATTTCTCCCAAAGGACTTTCTGTCTATCTGACATTCTAGGCAAACAATGTATGAAACAGCTCTTGCATGCTCCTTCCTGATGAACAATATGTGGTAGCAGAAAAAGACAAAAGCTTATTCCACTATCCATTCTTTCACTTGTTCACCAATGGACCATAGTAGAGAGCTCTGTATTGTCTCTGGTTTCAGACCATGGACTTCAATATCTTCCCTGTGAGTTTTATCACCGGAAAAATATACACTTTTGCATAGCCAACCTTCACGTGCTACTGAAGGAAGTCCTATTTCTTGAATTCCCTTGTTGAAGTCTTTGTGTATACTTTCTATCTTAAGAAAGCTGAGAACTAATTGGGGGTTAGACTAGATGACCTCCTGATCTCCCTTCCTACCCTAATTTTCTATGATTCTATGGTAATTATACAATTGCCTTCTGGGCTAGGTTCATAAGTTATACATAAACTGGTTTAAGTGACCAGAAACTAGTTTAAAACTATAACAGAACAGAAGTTCAGTGCACATATACCAGTTTCAAAATGGCTGAAGTCTGTTTGAGATAAACCTGGTTGAATGTAGTATCAGACTTAACTGATGTGGGTCAAATCGGTATATGGAGCTTCTGTCCCAGACTCTTTCCTTGTTGTTTAAGTTAAATCAGAGTTCCCCAGAATCCTAGCATGCTTTTCAGCCCAGGGCTGTGCTCTCTGTTCCAATGAAGTAGGGCTGGTCCCACCCCCAGCTGCCAGCAGGAACTTTTCCATCCCCAGCAGCCAGGAGTGGAGCAGATTCTCCCACCTCCTCCTTTACTGGGGAGCTCCCATCTGGTGTGGGGGAGTAAAGCTCCCACTGCTAGCTTCCCCCCTCCACCGGGCATGGGGTGAGCATTTCCCCCCCCAACTCCTGCCTCAGCTGGCCCACAGTCTGGGGAGAGGGCATGGCCAGAGAATCACCCCCGCTTGGGTAAAAGAAGTAAAGCTCCCACTGTAGGCTGCATCCTTCCCGCAGTGGAGCATCCTCAGGTCAGCCCAGAGCCCAGGCAGCAGCAGCTCCCAGTGAGCTCTCTCCAAGCCAGCTACCCTCAGCAAACATCCTGGATAGGACTACAGAGTGCTCGTCTCCAGCTGTGCCAGGACCTGCTGGTCTGTGGGCTGTACTCACCAGGGAGCCCTGCACTGCAGGACACTCTGGGGCAGCAGAGCTGCAGCTGGCAATGCAAGCCCCCTCCCTCCTCCCATGTCAGTGACACTGCTATCCTGTCCCTTGGCCTGGCTGGTGGAGAAGACTGGCAGCCACAGAGGCTGTGCCAGGCAGGGCTGATGGGCAGCCAGGAGGAGGGGTGGACTCATGTGATGCCCACAGGGAGCTTGGGGCAGGGGCAGCTGGGCCCAGCTCCCAGGTTAGCGTGACATGCTGGGCTGCAGCTCTGGGCAGGACGCACTGGGCAGCCATGATGGTCTGACCCCACTAGGCTAGCTCCAGTAAAGCTGTGGCACCAGGGGGACCAGCTCTGGGCATGGGGAGACAGGGAAAGAGGCTTCCCTCCTTCCTCTTCCCGGTGCTGGAGAGACCCCAGCTGGGGGTCCAGTGGAATGGGGGTTTCCACCACTCCCCCTCCTTTGGCATGGGGAATGGCAGCTGACTAGCAGCTAAAGAGGGTGTGTAGCTGGGTAAATCACACATCTCCCGGCAGGCTTAGAAATGTGTTCTAGTGCCCCCTGGTGCCTGGTATGGGTCTGACTGCCTTTCACTTTCGAAAAGCACATGTCAGTTCCCTTTCTTATGGGTTCAATCTCAGCGCTTTACAAAAACCTGCAAAGATGGAATCAATTCAGCCCCAGGCTTTTTGACTGTCTGTGCCTAGCCTTGCTGACAATCAAACAATATCCTTCTTTATAACTTCATGTTTTCTGTTGATGTTTGGGCATAATTTGAGTTCCTGTTGCTACAAAGATGAGGACATAAAATTAGATTTTGTAGATTTAGAGGAACTATGGACTTTGGGCCAGATCTTCAGATGGTGTGAAGTAACGCATCTCTATTTATTTTAATGAAGCTTTCTTCACTGACACCAACTGAGCACCAGACTCCTACAGCACAATATTTGGGAGAACTCATTGAGAAAAAATACAACAGGCTCTTTCACTGAAATGTTTGCACAGTACCCTTCTGAATCTTTAAAATTGTACCTTTGAATGTGTTATTTTTTTCTTTGTTTTGCTTCTCCGTTTGGGGGTTCCTTTGGGGTTAGAAGAAGAATTGTTGGAATGCTAACAGAGAGCTGGTTGTCCAACTATGTTTGGCCTTGTAGGACAGTGAAAGTACTGGAAAAACTACAAGAAATCCTAATTTGAATGTTATGCCCAATATTTCAGTCCCAAAACGTTCAGAGGGTTGGAATAAGTCACAACATGAAGGTATATGACCTGAAGGAATGATACCTTTGTACTTTACACCCTGAGCATAGGGTCATCTGAGTTTCCACTGGATGGACAGATATCTATTCACCTTGTCCTCACTGGCTTGTTTTACATATAATTCTAGGATAGCTTTTTGTATGATATTTTGAGGACTGGTTTTTCACTTAAACGTTGACTAATTTTATAGTATATATTTCAAATAATACAGGACTATTGTCACACCCAAAGTAAGTCTGTATGGCTACGATTTTTCAGTATATCTGAAGAGGAGTTCCAACACATAGCTAACATTTTGTCATTTGTGTTGCTTGGAGAAATCTTTGGCAGAAACAGATATCTTCTGTGTCAGTGAATTTGTATAGAAACTGAATCAAATTAGTGACTTGTTGCAACCCTGGTTTCAACCTATTGTACAGTTGTTTTCACCCATCTTAGAAAATCGTTATAACAGCTGTAGAAACAAGACTATACACAGGTGTTTCCAGTGCTTGTTTCATTTCTATAATGTAATTCAATTCTGTACTTTGAATCAAGTCATTTTTACTCAGGTGAATAACACTTACCACAGCCCTGGGGTGCTTCGCCACTGAAAAATATGACCTGTGTCATCACGCTCTGATCTGCTGCTTGATCCCCTACTGATAAGACATACACAGTTTTCTTAACAATTCCTACTGTATGTACATATCTGTTCTGAGGGAGGAAGCAGATTCTGCTTGCTTTTCAGTCTCCCAAGAAGTTCTGTATTTTTTTAAATTGTAATAGCTATGATACTTTATCACCTGATAATACTGGCTTCACCCCAATAATCTGCTTAAACTGAATTTGTTTAAACTGAGCTGGCGCAAAGTCCAGAAGGTTTGCTGTTTGTGGGAAATCCACTGTGTGACAGGTTCTGGTGAGAAATGTATTAGCCTAAGCAACAGTGTAGGTGAGCCTCTGTGTTCCCCTGCAAACATACAATGGGTAGATTCTTTACAATAATTCTGCAAAGGGAAGGTGTAGCTGGGGCTACCTTAGTTTAGGTCAGAGGAAGAGCTTCTCTTGGCTCTTGCAGTTTAAACACTGCAAAGAGTGGTGGCATGAGCAACTAGTGCTATCTCAGCCAGGGGGGCATGTGCCCCCTGGTGACCAGTCAGTGACTGAGGGGATGTCTCTCCATGGCCAATCTCACTGATGGGGGGGGCAGTCCCCCCATGGCCAATCTCACCAATGGTGCCCCCACTCCCTAGCCAATGTTTACAGGGGGAGCACCGGCACTCCCACCTGCTCCACCCCGCCTATCACCTCAGCAGCTAGTGTGGCCAGTCATGGGGTCCACGTGCACCCCTGTGCATCCCCTATGCATTGCCACTGAGTGGTAGTAAGGTATAAACAGAATTGGCAGCTGAAAAATATAACTAATTCAGCTAACTCAGTAGGAAGGAAGATGATGACCCTTATGCAAATTGTTGGGGTGAAGCCAGTGTTATCATTGAATGGAGCACAGATCCAATTGCACAGATCCAGTGCTCTTAGAGAGAGGGTCCTTGGGTATTACTGAGAAGAAGCCATACAGGACTGCACTGCAGCCTTGTGTCTTGGCCCTAGATTTTAGAGGTGGATTCTTCAGAAATCCTCTAGTGCTAAATTGGCAAAAAGTCACTTTGCTCAGGTTCTGTGTGACAAAGGCAAGCGTATTCTATGTCTAATATTTAGCAACATGAGTCTCATCCAGTGATGAGCCAGAAGCCTGAGAGAGATTGATAAAAATTCTCCTCATTTAAATCAATAGGAGTTGAAAATCCTTGTTCTCTTTCAGGGATGAGTCCAATGAGCTATAGGTGATGTTACCAGAAGGGACCATTTTGAGATTCTGACCTCCAATGCCCCACAAACTATGGATGTTCCCTGAATTAATGTTCATTAAGAGCCAATACTTTGAGCTGTAATGCTCTCATTTAGAACTAAATCTGAATCTCTCAGAGCTCACAGATGTTCATGTCTGGGATTTGGGAGCTAATCTAAGCATCATTATATGCAAATTTGCCCATTGTAAGCTTGAGAAGAATGCTATGACATTTTCTTCCTAACTAGTATTTCTTAAGAAAGTAGTAAAATGAGACTTATGTTTTGCTGCTGAACTCTCCAGTTTTCCATCTGTTGCCTCTTGATGGATACTTGAGAGGAATCTTGCCATGGACTTCAGTGCATGTAGGATTTTACTGTAAAACTGTCAGCTCTCAGGGCATGGTCTTTTTTGTTATATTAGACAGGCGACTCAATTTGATATACAATAGTGGTTCCTAGCCACTAGTGCAGTGGTACTCAACCTTTTGACCCCAGATTCTGGATCTGCAGACTTGGTGCCCATATTGGGCCCTGCACAGTGGTAGATTAAGATTTATTGGGGCCTTGGAAAAACAGAAAATTGGAGACCCCCAACCAGGTGAGGGCATGTTTCCTCCACCAGGGAGGCTGTACCTGGCCAGTCCAACCTCCTTGGCATGTCTGGGGTGAGCCAGGGGGTGCAAGTGTTGCTGAAGTGAAGGCAGCCCTGGCTCCTACTCAGCCTGACCCCTCAACTCAGTGGGTATAATGCAGCACTGGGGGATAAGGCAGAGCCAGGGCCAGTTCTGGGGCCAGGCTTGGTAGAGGGCATGGGCTCTTTACTGCTGTCGGCTGCCCGCCTGCCCATCTGTCATTCCCTGTCCTGTCCCATCCTGTCCCGGCTGCGCTAGTGTCAGTGACCTCCCACAGACAGTGGGGAGCAGGAGCAGGGCTATCCATGGGGCCTCCTGGCAGCAGATGGCCCCAGCAAATCACAGCCGCCTGCAGGGAGTCCCACACCTGTTCCTAGCCCCTGGCCCTGGCCCTGGCCTGGTCACAGGGGAGGGGAAGAGGTGTGCCCTGCCCACCCCAGATGCTCATGGTCAGCATACCTGCCTGTGCCATACTACCCCTGGCATGCCAGGGGGGCCCTGATTGGCAGGGCTTCCTGGGCCTGGGCCCATGCATTAATCTGCCCCTGCTGCTCACCCAGATCCAGCCCCATGCCACCCAGATTGGACCTTGTACACCTACATTTGGCCTCATGCCTCCTTGATCTGTCCTGCATGTCTGCATCTAGCCCCATGAATCCTGGATTGGCCCTGAATGCCTAGATTCCACCTCACACCACCTGGATTAGATCCTGCGCATCCCGATCCTACCTCATGCCACCTCACTCACACACCCAATCTAGTAGGCAGGGTCACACTAGCTAACCCACTCCCCATGGGCCCAGAAATTTAGCAGCAGGGAAACTGCAATTACCATAGCCACCATGCCTCAACTATCAATTTCAGGTCATGGAGAGCCCTGTGAGCTAGATGACATGAATTTGGGCCAGATCTGACCTATGGACCAGGGGTTGAGTGCCCCTGCATGAGTGTAATAGAGGACATAAGTAATATGAAATGAACATTTCTTGTATACCTACATGAAGTCTGAGAAGTATTTCCAAGGTACGGTAACAATAGGTCTTCTGCTAAATGAGTACAGGCAAATTACAATTTTAAATGGAAAAACATATAGCTGAAAGAAGAGGAGGCCTTACAGGTACCACACAACACTAGTAGATTGTACATAGAGCTGTGGTAGTACAGCATGTCATCAAACAGGGGAAAGGTATAAAGAACAAAACTTCTGGTGTTTTCTTGTCTAGTTTTGAGAGGAAAAGTGGCTATGATACCTAAACCTGGTGTTTTGTTTTGTTTTGCGGGGGGGAGGATTGGGTTTCCATCCTCTATATCATGAACTTATTCTGTTCCTAATCTTTTGCTTTGTTTTCACTCCAGGTCTTCGCTATATTATTTTTTCAGTGGTCCTGCACTAACCACTGATCTGTGAATCCTGCTGTTTATCTCCTTTCCATCTGAACATGTCCATATCATCCACAGTTCCATTTTATGTTGGTATTTGTAATTAAACTTTAAAGCATGAGATTTAACCAGTCACCTGCAGGGGCCTGGAAAGATTATTTTTTTAAACTAATGCATAATTTAGTTTTGGGCGCTTGCTTTTCTGTGAAGCATCAGGGATTTATAAGGTTGGAGATGGGATTTTAAAAGTGGGCCAGTATTCTAGAGTGGTATTGAGACTTCTCTGAGGTGCCTGAGACATGCCTTGCTTATACTAAGTGCTACAATGATTTGGGACCAGGAAGGGATATTTTTCTAGTGTGGGTGCTACCTTTTAGGAGCATTTGCACTGCAGGACACAGTGGGCATTTTTATACGTGCACCGGGAGGCACGGGGGAGCACTTTAATTAGCGAGCCATGCTAATTTAAAGCACCCAAGTGCCATGTGTATATAAAATGATGGTGGGGCACTTCGAACTGAAGCTCATCTAACTAGCTTTAGTTCAAAGCACCCTGCTGCCATTTTTCAGCACGGGGATGCTGATACATGTGACGCCAGGGTCTGCTGGAGTGCATTTATTTCCATGCTCCATCAGACTTGATTAATTGAGCCTGCTCCAACATGCTGGGTTTCCAGTGCATCGGAACTGGCTCCCTGAACAGCTATAGGAACCCAGTCTGCTGCAAGTATCTTTTGGAAATATCTCACCTAATTGGTTCCTTGACACTGCAAAGGCCTCAGGCATTAGGAACCCCTGGTCTCTCCTGTTCTCTTGCTATGGCTTATGTTTTTGTTCTTTAAGAACTAAAATATTTTGTGTTACTAAACTATTTTAGCTTCTTAGAAGGTACCTGAATTATGCTTAATGGCCTGTAATGCACAAGAGGGCAGACAAGATAATCTAGTGATTTCCTGTCTATAAAATCTATGAGCCAAATATTTGCATTTCCCTTTCATTTCCTCTTATGTCTTTCCATTTTTCTTTAAAGATTTATCTTTTCCTGCTGACAGACTTCAAAAATATGACTCCTGCAACCTCTGCACAGTGAGGTTACATTGAATTGTTTAAGGATTGGATAACAACGGGTATGATCCTAAAATTTAAAAGATGAGGCTGATCACAAAGGTGCATTATCCAGGCCTTTTGCACTTTCTCTCCTAATGTCTCCAATTAATTTAGAAGACAAATTTATTTCTTTCACTTAGAGCTTTATGTGGCCTCAGTCATTTAAGTAAATTGTTGCTTCAACTTATATTCCATTTATCCTTCCTTTCCACTAATGCCCATAAGGTCTTGTTGGATTCTCTGAACAAGAAGGGAGGAAAGACTCGGGGCTAAGGTGGGGAGGGACAATTAATTGAAAGAAATAAAGATAATGAAAATTAATTCAATCCTGGTAATCCAATAATGCCTCTTTTCTTATCACAATACCTATTAAAATCTAGTTTAGGATATTGGTGTTGTAATTTTTAATCACAGCATACTTGTGTTGCTGATGACTTTGAATTTAGAATGCAGGTTGCTGCTTTGGTTAATCCAGGGGGAATCAAGGAATACAATACATTTACTATGAATTGAGAAATCACACCTTTTTATAACAATGTTTTAAACAACCTAACTCAGAAGGAGTAATCTGTACTATCTGGATGGTTCCTACAATGTGCTGTTTGCCTTAAACACACTGCATGCATCTACAGGTGCACTTAACTGCACAGTAGATTAATTTGCTGTGGTGTAAAATGTTACAGTCTATACATGCAATGCTTTTAGAATGAGGCAAACTAATTTTCACTGCTGTAAGGTAGTACTGTTGGGGACTGTTGCCTAGCCACACAGCTCTGCTCTTTGGGGACTCTTGTGCCTCAGCCAGCCCCTCTGCCAATGCCGTGACCCAGTGCTTGGGGTGACTGCTCCTCCCCCCTCCCCAGTCTGCTGCCTGCCCAGGGCTGTTCCATCTTGGCTCAAATTGCTGTGGTCCAAGTGCACATATATATGCTGCGCTCTGGCATGAACTGTGCCAAAGTTTATTTCTGCATACTAATTGCACATGTAGATGCACTCACTGTCATGATCTGTATTAATACTTGGTGGGTATAGCCAAGCCTATAAAACACAGATAAGACACTTACTAGACAAAGTCTTATATTTATCAGCCAGGGGATACTGCAGAAGATGGGGGATAATTTGGACCAGCTGGTAAGTCTCAGTATAACAATTCCAGTGCCTGGGCCACTGCTCACAGATTCTCAAGCAACAGCAAAATGAAACTGATTTGATCTATAACTTTTTCTCTATTAGAAGGGGAAATGACCAATGTTTTCTTCATTTCACTGTGCAGCCACTGGGCAGAGTCCCAAGGTAGGGAAAATAAATTTTCAAAACTTAAAAAATCGAGATTTGTTTCAGGAACTGGTGGCATAAACTCTGCCTTTATAAGGAGAAACACCCCACTCACCAGTGAAGGACATAGAAAAGTAGGTTTTTCAGCCTGTAGGCAGCAATCTAGGAGCAGTACACTGTGTTACAAAGTTACGGTATGAATTTACCCTTACAGTACTTAGACCAGCGGGGGCTGGAAACTGCTGTATAGGATGTACCACTGCTATAGTGCCACCCCTGGAATTCAACTTCTAAAACAGCTGTATCAGGAACTAGTCTGGTTCAGGGCAGCAAATATTATTAGAGGCCTGAAAGGCAAGATTTCTGAGGAAAGGCTGAAAGAAGTAGAGTTATTCTGAGAAGAGAAAGGTGAAGAGGGATTTGATAACAATCTTCAAATACCTGAAGGGGATTTACAGAGAGGTGGGAGATGGGCATTTTCCTGTGGCCATAAGGCACAGGACTAGGAGCAATGGCCTCAAGATGCAGCATGAGAAATTTAATTTGGAGATTAGAAGGAACTTTCTGACTAGGAGGATGTTCAAACACTGGAACAGGCTACCTAGAGAAACTGTGGGATCTTCATCTTTAAGAATTTTCAAGAGCAGGTTAGACAGACACTTGCCTGGGATGGTTTAGTCAGGAATGATCCTGCCTTGAGCAAGTGGATGGACTAGATAGCTTTGTGAGGTTCTCTTTCATCCCTACTTTCCTATGATGCTGTATTGCTTTACGTGTATATGTAAACCAGTTGCTATACTTAAGCTTGAGTTCAGATGTCTGTATTCTCCATTTTCAGTTCCTAATAGTTCTCCTAAATTGATTTTGAGGTGAAATGCTATGCTTGTTCTCATCTCAAAGGTAATTCCTTTAAAACTTTCAACTGTCTCAGCCTAGTCACTATAGAGTTTCATGTTTTGGAGGAAAAAATATACTTTGCTCATATGTTGCAAATGAAATATCTGAGTTCACTTAGCTAAAAGAGCTGAAGCTAGGAATGGGTCTTACTTCAGTCTCATCACTAAAGAATGAACAGGGAAGTTAAACTGTTCAGCACAGTTAAAATTATGGGTGTTTGGGGATGATACATTGAAAAGTAGCTTGGAACATGGAGCACCATTAAATTAGCTGTAGCTTGTCCTTAACTGCTCAAGGCCTCTTCAAGCTATAAGGAGCTCATTACTTAAAACTATTTTAAAAGCTAAAGCCTGTCAGAGGAAATCCTACTCCTGGGTACATGGTTACAGGAAAATTCAAAAGGTGCAGTGTTTCCCCAGTTCCTCTGGGTAGGTTTGCTGCTAAGAGATAACTTTATATTAGTGCCACCTGGAGTGGAGGAATTAAATTAAACGAATGGGAACCAAAATAAAATTTTGCTGCTGTCTTCCAACCATATGATGATGACTTGTACATAAAGACAGCTGTGGCTGAAATACTTAAAACAGAGCTGGGACAAGAACGGTTTTTAAATTGGAACCTTGATATAGAGTTGGATGTTTTAGGAAGGGTCTTCTTTCCCAAAGGTTATTCCTTATCCACTCAGCTACCCAGATCACCTTCCCTTTCCCATCTAGTATTGTTTTCTGGGGGGAAAGTAATCTGTAAGCTTATCCATTGCTTTCTGACATCAATACAAAGTACCCATCTCTTCAGTGTATGCTAGATTAGGTCTGTTGGCCCCTTTGGGACCTTTTAGGGACATAGCATGAACAAAAATGGCCTCTTCTGTTGAGCCAATCAGGAAGTATGAGGAAATAGCATGTGACTTCAGCTTAACCAGATATTGTGTGCCTGCAATTCAACCAACCCAACTTGAACTTGCTCCAGAAAAAACTATGCCTATAAGCTTGCTGGCAATCCAGATAATGAAACATGAAGCTGTGCATCGTTGAAAGTGCTATACATTTTTTAAGAGAAAGCTGTGTTCTTGAGGAAATGCCATAAAATCATAAAAAAATTCAGCTGAGCCCTTTACATTTCACAAATCTATTTCTTTAAAATACCTGAAGTAATAATTGGAATTATTCTTTCCCCACAAAGCCCTCTAGCTTGTATGACATTATAAATAATAGTATTTGTAATACAGAACTACTTTATTTTGCATCATTCCTTAATATGTGTTTTTGCTCCAAAGTAGAAAAGATATTCCTTTGCCCTATTATAAATAGCTCTTAGTATACAGGATTTTCAGATTCCTTTGTGCCTTGAAGATGGACCACTCGACATGTTATCGGAGAATAAAGAGGAAGCTAGGAAACTCATTAAAGTTTAGCAGAAATTATTCTGCCATTTCCTTATCATAAACACCATCAGCATTCTAGGGTGTTAGAAGATCATTTTTAACCATATCTCCTTTTATCTGGAATGAAACTGAAAACTGAAGTTCATTCATCTAGCAAAAGTTTGATTGCTGCAGGTTATTTCATATCCAGGTATCACTCTTTGTGTGCGTTAATTCAGATTAATTGCACATTTGCCTCATAATTGGAACATGTAGCTTCTACAGATATGGGTTTTACCCAATGTAGTGCTAAGTTTCTCCAGTGAGGTCCCAGTGGGCATTGAGGTTGCTCAGACCTGTGTGCCCATAAAATCTGAACTGTATAAACTGCTGTAACCTAGTTTAACTAGGCTAAACTCTGACTTTTCTGAAATTGTGTCCATTTACACCAAGGCATAACTTGTGTGTTAGATGAAAGACATATTACCTCCTTGCTGAGAACCAACACAGTTTTGCTGCAATAGTGAATATTCCCATTATAGCCCATAGTGGTACTTGGCAAAGGCCCTATGTGTACCAGCTTGAGGCTGCAGAGGCAGGGGAGGATCTACTGCTTATGCTGCTCTTCCCATCATCTCCTCATTAACTTGGGAAAGAGGCACACTTAGGGATGACTGTATCCACAGCTCTCCTGTATGGAGGAGGTTTTTCAAAAACATGGGATCATAGAAGTATTGGATGGGAAAAGCAGTCAGAGCAGAGGAATTTTTAGCAGGCATGGGCTATTTTGCTTCTAGGACATGCTGTTGGAGAAAGGTTTTTTCTAATGTTTCACTGACTGATTACACTTCAATAGATCCAAAAGTCTGGTAATACAATTTCATCTGTAGCGAATTGTTGTAACAACCCTGGAAATAAGGGTCTACAGCTAAAATACTGACACATCAACTGTGCGCTAACAAGTACCATTTTTCCTTCTAAAATGCCATAATTTTTTCTGCCATCTTTGAAGGATTTTATCCCCCGTTCTGTGTTCCTTCTCTAAATGATACTATCTTTCAGAGCACTGTTTAAAATTTAATGCTTTAATAAATTCCATCAATAAAATACCCCGAAATAATCCATGCTGGGTGTGATGAATAATTATCAAATCAATCACATGGATGGTATTCCCAAACATTAGATTCTTGCTTCTTTTCACTGAATTACTAATTTGGGGCTTTCCAAGTGCTATTGATGTCAAGCAGAAGCCCACTGAATTTAATGGGTCTGCCTTCTTGGATCTAATTTCAGGTTCAGAACACAAATCTTTAACCTAAAAATTCCTTTGCATGTCCTATGAAAGCCAGAGGAAGCCAAAATTTACTTCATATGAAACAAATATCCTTCCGTCCCTTTGTCTGGAACACTAATTAGCTCCAGCTGGAGTGATTGCTAGAAAGTAGGAGATGGCTCTCATAGTTGCACATAGGCAGAAAGCAGGGCAGTGTGGCACCTTATAGACTAACTCACCTATAACTAATATGTTATTCTTTAAGACATCGTACTGCCCTGCCTTCTGTCTAACTTCAGACTAACATGGTTAACTACCTCTCTCTCTCTATTTGTAGTTGCACATGGAATGCATAGGGAATAATCAAGTATTTTTATGATGCTGACTTCTTTTGTCACTAAAAGGGCTGTGAGATGATGGCCTCTGACATGAGTATGCCTTCTTCTCTGAAAGGTCTGAATATTTTTCAGACTGTTTGCTACAATGTATACTACTATCATGGAGTAGCCATCATAGAGGACAGTCTGGTTGTCCTCTGTCCTCAGTTGATATGAAACCGGATGCCTTTATGTCCTCTACTTAATATCAGCAGAGGACAGAATAGCAGAAAACAGGAATGTCCTCTATGATGGGTCATGGGCAATTAGGTCTGGGAGTTGACCAGGGTCGGGAGAAGCAACCAAGATCAGAAGGTGCGTGAATAGTCTTAGTATAGGACAGCAAGGAAGCCAGAAGCTAGGAGATCTATCAAAGGAGCCAAGTCAAAGATCCAGAGAGTCAGGCAGAGTGTGGGGTCTGAAGACCAGCTGAGTCAGATGACCAAGAGATTAAAGCAGGAGTTGGGTTAAGGGGCTTAAGGGTCAGGCCAAACTCCAGGTCCATATGCGAGCCAGATCAGGTAGCCAGAGACTCAATCAGGAAGCTAGCAGAGGCATAAGCCAAAGGCAAAGCAGCCTGGGTACAGGTTGAGCCCTGTTGCCTGGACACTACTTCTTCCAAGTCAAGCATTCTTATAGGAAGAGGTAAAGGTTCAAATGCTGCTTGCCAGCCCTCTGGTGGCAGGGACTGTGTGGGTGGGTAAGCCCTGATGGAAAGTTTGGACCACCTGTGCCCACTTAGCTGCTTGTTTGGGGTGGTGACAGACTGGGATAAGTAGCTCTCTTGGGTAGGCTAAGGCCCTGGGTTTGAGGCCAAGGCCTGACAATTGCAGTCACAGAAGCCCCTCTACAAGAAGGTCCCTATTCACTGAGCAAAAGCAGCAAGTATCTCCACCTTGAACATCATCTGGAAGTTGATGATACAGTCTTGAATCCCTAATGACAGCCTTATTCAAAGGACAGGTATTTGGCCTCTTTATTAAAGAGAGATAGAACAGTGCTGTCCAGAAGAAGGGCAATGTCAAAAGCCCTTACAACTTGTAGTAGGATTGGAGTGTTGTAGTAGCTAGGATGGCCCAGGAAATATCAAAAAGCAAGGTTTTCTCTGATATCTTTTACTGAATCAACTATATAATTGCGACAAACTTTTGACATCAGGTGGCTTTTTTTGGGTCCTTGCTTTTTATGCAGGACATATTCCATGCCTGTTTTCCTCAGACTGTAGCAGAGCTGTCTGCTCTGTTGCCACACTCGGTTAAGGGCTTGCCTAAAGTTTTTCAGGGTGGCCTGATTCTCTGTTTTCCCCACCTGTGGCTTGTTTGTTATGTGCTTTGCATGAGCTGAGCACAAGCCAAAGGAAGTATGTTTGACAATACAAAAACAATCATTTTACCAGGCCTTTCATACCACATTTGAGTTAACAGGTGTTTCATTATATTTGCCAGAAAGTCAACCAAAGCTTCTTAAAAGCTCTTTTCAGTTGCCTTGCAGATAGATGAAGGGAAAGGGAAAAGCATACGCTAATCTTCCACTAGAGTTCAGTGTGCCTGAAGTGCTCTCATTTATCTTGCCATTTATCTGCAGTTTTACCGTTCTTTACAAATAACTGCTGTAATGTTTTGTTTATCCACACTGGAAGGAAACACATGTTGCTTCTTGGACTTGCTTTATTCCAGCTGCCTTAATCTGACTCCAGAGTAACACTAATGTACTCACACAGCAATGTTTCTGCCAGAAACTTGCTTGGGAGAATCTCATCATAAAACACCAAAAATGATCTGACAGCTTCTTGAATAGAATATATATGTTGCACATGTGTGTAACTTTATGTCAACGTCACATTAATATGCTTGTACTCACTAATGTTGATGAAAAATTACTCCCACTGATCATACTGAATGCAAATACATGAGAATAATAATCCTTCCATTTCTTAATGCTGAAGCATTTATATAAATATATTTAAAAATAAACCTTAATATATTTATAGGTGAAGATTTAGCCTAGTAGCCAAAGGGAGTTTTACCAGTGACTTCCGAGAGGCAATGGTTTTATCTTATAAGTCTAAAACTTGGCCACTTTTGATATGAACAAGTTTTGTGTATTGCAGTAGGAGAGGCAGGTCTAATGGGAACTTGTTTCTTTCATGATTTAAAAGCTTCAGCTGAAACTGAACAGTGTTTGGAAATACCAGTCCCAACTTCTACCCAGGACCATACACACCCACATGCAGGACTTCACTGTGTCTGGGAGGCAGGGTGTAAGTGGGATGAGTCGAATGCTGCTCCACGCCACCTCTAGCCAGAGGTGCAGCCCTGCATCCAATAGCAGATGCAGCTCTTGGAGAGCCCGTGCTACCAGGTTGCTGCCACCCAATCTAACCCTGCAACAGCCACAGCAGAGAGCCCAGGCAGGTAAGGCTTCCCTTCCCCTCACTGCCCCTGGTGTACAGTGGTCAGCATACCATCTTCTCCTGCCTTGGGAGATGAAGGAACTGGCTGTGCCTCTGCTTCTAATTTAGGGAAGGTTGCCAGTGACTTCTATAATACATGAGGAAGAGCAGGGTGTGAACATGATGTGATCATCAGTTTTAACTTCTTTTATCACAACACTAGTAGCCATTTGTCCTGTCTCCTGTGGTCAGCACTAAGAGTAGCTTAATGGCAAAGTAAGAGTTGTTACTGTTATCATAACCAAATGAGTTGAATGCCCCTGTCACAATAGAACTGCCCTAAGCAACTGCAGTTATGTTAAAAAATTTGGTATGTTCCACCTCATTAGCTATTCCCACCTGTCAGTCTGTCATTGGCTACTCTAAAAGTTTAAAGGTCTGTGCAGCTTCTGCCCAAGTCGGAGAACTCTGAGCATGTGGTAGAGTACAGAGAACTTTGCCATGCAGCAGAGAAAAGCTGGCAGGCTGATTACCCTCCAACATCTCCCTGTCTGTTCCTGACGTATCCCTTATCCTGCATGCTCATTTCCGTTTAAGAACTCGCCGGCTCGTTTTGTTGCCCGTTACCTGTAACTACGCAAGCAACTCGTTACCTGTAACTACGTAAGCAACCTAATCACCTGCATCGCGGCGACCAGTTGCGTAAGTACAGTTAAAGTAAAAGTTAATTTTTGCAACCAATACGCTGTGTCCAGCCTCTCCATTCACCAGCCCGCCTGATGACCGATTAAATCAGTGATCCTCTTCAAGTCAGCTCTAGCTGTCTCAGACAATTGTTTGCTTTTCATCTTAGCTTTTACCTGTCTGGATTCATGGCTTCAGGTTTTGCTTGTTCAGCTGTATATGTGGATGTTTATAAAATGTTAGTCATGGCAAACCTGGGCTATATATATTCTCTGAATAAAGAGGGGACTTTGTTTTTCAGAAATGTTACCCTGGTACACTGGCAAAAATTATAGGAAATGTTACATTTTAAAATGAACATAGTCCTACTTACTGCTTTTATTTTGTTTTTAAGGAAGCCAAATCAGGCATTCAGGCCTAAATCCACAAAAAACTTAGGTGCTTAAAACAGGACTTAGGCAGAATTCAGGTGCCTAAATTCAAGTGTGATATACGTAGCCCCCAGACTAACTTCTTAGGTGGCTAGAAATCAGCTGTTACTATATGTTGTCATGTGTTACCAAAGTCACTGTTGCTGTTGCCTTCTTCAAGTATTATTGATGTGTTGTCAGTGCTGAAGTCTCAAGAACTGCAGTCACAGCCAGAAGATTCCAGTACAAGTCTTGTTTTAAAGAATGACCTCAGGCTTAGTTCAGTGGCAAAGATTCAGCCACGTTTATTGCCTACAAGCACAATCCTAACACATTTTGGCCTAACAAGTACATCATACCAGAAGCTAAGACGTTAAGGAATTTTTACTTGTGACAAGGTAGCTGACACAACACCATGCAGATTCTGCTAGACTGCTACAAAGTTCCTATAGTTTCCAACCCCCCTTTTGTACACTGATCAAAACAAACTACATATTGCATTCCCTCTGTATCTTGAACGTCTCAAATCATCCTGCACCATGGCTTGTTTCATATTCTGACCTGCATGGGCAACCGGTACCAACTTAGTCAGAGGGGGCATATGCCTGCACAGTGACCAGTCAGCAACCAGTGGGGGGTTTCCCCATGGCCAATTTCATTAACTGGGGAGGGAAGGGGGTCCTCCCACAGCTACCATATATGTAGTGCTGTTTCATTTTAATCACAGAAAAATGTGGATTTGGGGTTACTTTTTTAATCTGAAAAATGGAGAGATTTTTTTATCAGAGAAAACCAGGATCCCTGCTGATAATTGCGTGGCACTTTAATGCTCTGTTTGATGTATTATATCCATTTCTTACTCTTGTGGGTGTTGAGAAATGCCCCCCTCCCTTCCCATCTTGTTAAATACAGGGAAAATTGATATAATTCTTTTTCTCAATCCTTCTTCAGGGGGTGGGTTGAGAGGAGGAAGAAGGTACTTTGCAGGTTGGTAAATTTATTCTCTCTATTTAAAATACTCTCTTACTTTAAACCAAAGTTAAAACAGCAAAAGGCAAAGCCATTTTTGCAACTGTAAAGTTTGCAGAAGAGATGGACATTTTAAAGAGCTTATTTATAATCTCTGTACCAGTCTGATTTATCCAGTATTGGAAAAATGGAGAGTCCTATCTCTACTTAGAACTGATCAATCAATGTGCGCATTCACAGCAAGATCACTGATATGCTTTACCTATTTTGCTGCAAAATCCCAGAGAAGACAAAGATCTATACTTTCATATAGTTCTATTGCTTAAAACTACAACTTATGCTTTATGCCCTTGCTTAGCTATATTATGGTAAAAATACTTCTGCCTTGCCTCCACTATGATTTAATAGCATGATAATTATCACACATTAATTATCTTGTTGTAGAAAACCCTCACCCTGGCAGCAAGGGCCAACCCTTGGAACAAATAATATTGTTCCTTATGCTGTTACAGTTTGCATCCACTGAACACTGGCCACTACCACTTCAGTAAATGGTTTCTTATTATTAGTTATCAGTAATGAAAGAACTTTAATCATTTTCCGGACCTCCCACCCACCAAAGGGATTGACTTTTCTTCCAAAACTGATTCAGTATGTTTTCTATGCAATAACTTTTATTAAGCTTTTATCTACATCTATTATCTACATCTACCACTTCAGATAATGTATGAGATCTAAAAAGTTGCATATGGGACAAAGGAAATCTTCTTAGTTATAAAACATAGTGAATTTACATTAGTGTTCAATCCATGAAGAAAGGCATTTAGGGCATGTGGAGATGAAACGAGGGGCATATGTGCATGACATTTTAAAGTAGGTTAAATGATTTTGCTCTGCTTTAATGGTGTTGGTGTTTGCATGCATTGGCAGCATATTATGCATTAATTCCAGCTGCTGTAGCGCATTCGGCGGTGTAATGCACCTAAATGACTTTGGGGCACAGCAAACTAAAATACCTCTGAGGATTTTTAGTTTGCTGCCCTACAGCTACAGAATGAAGCACTGGGCTCTGTGTGACTCAGGGGCTGTTCAAACAGCCCATGCAGGCAGCCTGGCAGCAGCCCGGGAAGGCAAGCTTCACCAAAGGGAAAAAAAAGTGGTGAGCCTGATCTTTTTCTTTTTCTTTTCCGCATGGAGCCCATGTGCCTGCATGAGCTGCACAGGGCCCAGTCCTTCCCTCTGTGGCTGTGGTGTCTCCTGGGACTGCCCAAGTCGAGTGCCTGTGGACGGGTGCTGCCTGGGAGGGAGCCACCAGTCCCCCTTCCTCCCCCCTGCAGCCCAGAGCCCAGGGGCCACTCTGCCTGCCGGCAGCATGCCCTCGCCTCCCCACAGCTGGACAGGCAGATAAGATAAGCGTGTACATGACACAGGGGTTTACTTTGCCCTAAATTTAAGTGGTGTTTTTAAAAACTCACCACTTGAATTCAGGGCCCCCATTTCATCTAAACATGCCCTTATATATTGTAGTTATAGATTTTGTAAGAGTGGGGTGTCACCATGGAAGGGGCTTTGATAGCCATGCTTAGCATGGTCAGTTTAAGAAAACAAACTCTGTACAGCTAGTGAAACACTGCTACCGTCTGTCTTTAAAACTGACAATGTCATCTGACTGCTTCCTACCTACTAATGTGGGCCCACAACTAGCAGCCAAACACTAGAAAAATCGGCCAACTGGAACAAGTTCTTATCTTGTTGATACACTGTATACGTGGGTGTATGAGAACACTCCTATTGTGTATTAGTGCAGAGAGGATTCTAAGTGAGATCTTCATCTTCTATAGACAACAAGTTTATTTAATAAGCCAAAAAGGGAAGCTTTCTGCTCAGTCTTTCTGCCCAACTGTAGACTCTGTTAAGATAATATTGTCTAAATATGGAGTAATTCCTATCATGTTTGGACACTTACACTGAAATAAGAGGATTTACACAATGGGAATTATTCAGGGAAAAGCTGTTGCACCTTAAATTTTTTCCCTATTTTAATCCAAATTGAGTTTCAAGTATATACAACAAATACCAATACAACCAATACCAGAATTTTATGCTGATCTTTTTTCCCTTTGTGCTATCATGTAAGCTGGGGCAGAATGGCTTACTGTTTCTTTGGGCAGATGATTAAACCTAGAACAAATTACATTTTGCTCCTCCTACTTTATTATTTTCCCTTTTTCCTCATGGACTATTTGTCCAAAACAAGTAGGAAAGACAAATATACACAATAAGCACTTCCTGCATTAGAATTCATCAGATACTCTTCCTTTATCTCCAAAAACTGAGCTTGTAATAACTTGGTATGTTTACACATACAATTAATGCACCTGAATTTACTACACAGAAAATACAGGCACATTAATCTGTGCCCCTGCACACATCTGAACATGTGCCCATCAGAAGCAAATTTGTTCCAAATGGGAGCAGTTCAGTCTAGGGCTGCTTCTACCCTGCTCTGGCCTCCTGGGCTGGTCCCAACTATCCACGTGGCTGGGAGAGTTGTCCCCACTGTTAGGACATCTCTCCAAGGCCTGTGCAGATTGGAACAGCTCCCAATCTCCACGTGGCTGGCAAGCAGCATCCTGCTGAGCCAGCACAGCTCTTTTCACCTCCTGTGGCCCCTGCTGCATAGGCCGACTGGGAGCAATTTGCTCCTGGTCAGCAGCTACATATGTGCTTTGGTGCATTAGTTTTAATGCACTGATTTTGAGTGCCTGTATCTACAGGTACTAGAAGAGGGCATATTGGACTAAAACTATTGTGCAGTAATTGCTGAGCACATGCAGACGGTGACACTTTACTGCACAATTAATTAGATTAGTCTAATGTGCACTAAAGTGTCTCATGTAGATTCATCTACTGTTAAGGTTTCTCCCTGCACCTGCCAAAATGAAACAAATTCCCCAAATATGTAGTTAAATGGATTTCAGCCAGTTTTACCACTAGTCTCTGTGGTCAAGTCTACACATACAATTCATACACCTGAATTTACTGAGCAGTAAATTTAAATTCATTGAACTTTGCCCGAGAATGCATCTCTACATGGACCCATGTTGGGCACAGAATTGTGCCTAACAGGAGCAGCCTAGTCTAGGGCTTTGGGCCCTCTAGTCCTCTGGCCCTGCCACCTCCTGCATGGTTACCACGCCAGTGTGGGGCTGTGCCCAGTGCACCTGCAGAGCTCTCAGCAATAGGTAGGGAAATGCTGGTGTGCCCAGCCCCTGCATCCCCATGCCTGCCTGCTCCTTGCTCTCTGCCTGAGACTCGCAAACAGCCCACACCAGTGAGGAACCCTGCTCCGCAAAAGCCCCAGAGCCAAGCATGGCTGGTGAAAGACCAGGCTGGGCTCTGCTCTTATACCAGGTACTTCAGGGGAACAGGGACCCAGCTGGGGACAGGATTGGCTGCTCAGCAGTACAAGGGTATTTCCCAGCCCTGGGACTCCTATGTTGTTCCTGCTGCCCTGTGCTTCCTCCTTAGCTCTAGGATCCACACTGCAGGGAAGCTCCAGGCCCCACTGTCAATGTTATCACATCTACCAGGGAAAATCACAGTTGGGGAAGCTCCATGCCCCACTCCATTGTGATCTCAGCTCCTGGGGGAAATTACAGCTCCCAGGAGAAGGAAGGACAGGTATAGTATGGGTGGCACAGCCAACATATCCCCAGATGGTGGCTCAGACCCAAACATACTTCTCCTGGGAGCACTGGCCACAGCCAGCCATGAACTCCACAGGACTGGGCATTGCCTGTGGAATCAGGCACAGCTTCCCTCACATCCTGGCTTAGCCAGGCAGCAGTGTGTGCCCCTGGTGCTTGGGCTGACCAGAAACAATTTGCTCCTGGTCAGTGTCTACATGTGTGCTATGGTGCATTAGTTTAACGTGCCTTTTTCTAGGACCTGTATTTATCGGTACTAGCAAATGGTGCATTAGGCTAATCAAATGTGCAGTAATTGCCACATATGTGTAGACAATGATGCTTTACTGTACGTTAGTTTAGTCTAATATGCAGTAAAGCACATTGTATAGAATGCTTTGTATTTCTAAGCATAAGTTTGCAAAGCTTTCCTCTTGAGTTGACAGCCTTGAAGGCTCTCTTTCCCCTCCCCAAACAGCTCCTGCTGGAATTCTGAAAGCTGCTGACTCTGCAAGATTCAGCCCATCAAAACTTGTCATAAGTCATGGAATTTACCCTTTGACATTCAGCTTCCACTTTCCCTTTGGAGGCACAAGTGTAATCTCTACAAAGCATAAATAATGTTTCCTTGACAAAATGCAGTAATGTGTTGCACCAGCAAAAAAGTCTCACTTTGTCATGGAAACCTTTTAAGTAGCAAAATTCCCATGTTGTGCTTAATTTATAAAATTTTACTAGGGTACGCTTTTTCAACGTTACAATAAAATGACCATGCAGAATCAATACTTTGGTCAATTGTTATTATGTCATGATCCAAATATTCAAGTACTGTATTAATAGATGGTTTTATCATCAAATAGCATGCTAAAATGGATGTCACACCTGTCTGTTAGCAGTTTAAGGATGTTCTAATATGGGGGTGCACAAAATATGGCCCACAGGCCAAATTCAGCCCACCAACTGACTGGATCTGTCCCACAGCTACCCGTGTGGTGCTTTGCATGAGCCTGAGACCCATCCGTTCCCACCAAGGTAGCCTGCACCATGCTCCCACCAGCACTTACTGGCCCAGGCCCAGCTTCTGGTGGGGTCATTCCCGGTGTGGATGAAGCCAGCCAGATGTTACTCTGCTCACCTCACCACCAGTGGGAGATGCTGGACTGAAGCTTCCCTCCATCCCACCCACCAAAATGGTGTAGCAGGGGCAGGAGCAAGAGGAAGAGTTGCCTCTGGAGGCAAGGGGAGCACAGCAGCACCAGACAGCTGCAGCTGCACCAGGAACAGCTCTGCTGGAAGCTGCATGTTGGTTGGGGCCTAGGCAAGCAGGATGTTCTACTCCCCTTGCCTCCAGCTGTTTCTGCTGCTTCTGCTGCTGCCCCTGCCACATTGCTTTGGGCAAGGGGAAAGCTTCAGCCAGGGGAAGTTTCAGCCAGGTGGCCCAGCATGGAGCTCTGGCTCTAACTCCCGGCTACCTCCACCTGACATGATGAGTAGCTACCTGTGGGCAAGCTCTGCTGCATGTATCCCCCAACTCCCCTCTGCATCTCTCTCCCCTCACCCCCAGCTGCCTCCCAGGCAGCCCTCCCCCTACATGCACACATGATCCATCCACACACACTCATACACCTCCCACAACAGGGCAGGGCATACAGGGAGTGGATCACAAATGTCCCACTCCTGAACACTGCTCCCCAACCACCCAAAACCCCATAAAGAGTTTTGGTGAGTTGTTCCTGTGGGGTAGGGGTGCTGACCTGGCCTATGACAGCTCATCAAAACTCACTATGTGACCTTCAGGCCCAAATAATTGCCCAACCCTGGCCTAATATTACTTTTCATCCTCCACACACTTTACTATTACATTTTGGATTCTCATACAGGGACAAATTCTACCTTCATATATACTTGTCCAGCCTTACTGAAATAAAAAATGTTAGAATGATGTAACTAGTAGTCAAATTTCTCATAGATGTTCTCCCTGTCACAGCACAAACTCCTGAATATGAGATCTTAACTAGAACATCCACACTTGAGGAAAGGATGGAGATCCAGGCCGACCTAGACAGGATCAGAAAATGGGCGGACGAAAACCTGATGGCATGCAACACCAAAAAATGCAACATACTCCACCTTGGGGAAAAAAACCCATGGCACGCTTATAGGCTTGGCAGTGCTACACTTGTTAGCACCATGGCTGAAAGGGACTTGGGGGTCATAATCAACCACAAGATGAATATGAGTCACCAATGTGATGTCACAACTGGGAAAGCGAGCAAAACTCTGGCTTGCGTCTATAGATGCTTCTCAAGCAAATCTCAGAATGTCATCCTCCTGCTGTGCTTGGCCTTGGTGAGGCTGCAGCTGGAATACTGCATCCAGTTCCAGGCTCCACAATTTTAAAAGTATGTGGAGAAGCTTGAGAGAGTACAGAGGAGATCCATGCGCATGGTCAGAAGGCAAGAGAACAGGCCTTATGATAAGAGGCTGAGAGCCATGGGACTCAGCCTGGAAAAGCGCAGGCTCAGGGAGGACCTGGTGGCAGCCTGTAAGTATATAACGGGTGTATATCAGGACCTTGGGGAACGCCTGTTCACCAGAGCACCCCAAGGGATGATAAGGTCAAATGGTTACAAACTCCTCCAGGACCATTTGAGGCTAGACATAAGGAAGAACTTCTTTACTGTCTGAGCCCCCAAGGCCTGAAATAGACTGCCTCCAGAGGTGGCACAAGCACCTATTTTGGACTCCTTTAAGAGGCATTTGGATTTTTATCTTCCTGGGATCCTTTGACCCCAGCTGACTTCCTGACCCTGGGGCAGGGGACTGGATTTGATGATCTTCCAAGGTCCCTTCCAGGCCCAATGTCTATGAAATCTATAAAATCTATTAAACTAGTCAATTATGTGAGATACGCTATTCATTGGGACTATTACGTTTTTATTCAAATATCACACTCAACTTTTTCCCCCAAAAAAGCAATACAAAATGAGGTGTATGTCTTAAATGAGGGAACTGAATCTAAATGGTTTGTTTAGAACAAAAGGTCTTTTTCATTCTGCCTTCAAAAAACAAAGTGTGTGTCATATTTGAGGGATGTGGGGTATGCAAATAAATAGGTACTTCTTTGAGGACATAGTGCTTGTTATGTTGCTCAGAAAAGAAAATATATTTCATGCATCCAAATGTCATTTTCTTCTTTTTCAATACAATTGTTTTGTTACCAATATTTTCAAAAGCATCAATGTCTGCTAATGGATTTTGGAAATGGAATTATGATCTCATTGGTAGTTCTTTATCTTTCTTAGCAGACAAGTGTGAGAGTAATATAGTATGCAGTACACTATGAATAGTATGGAATGTAATAGACATTGGTCAGTAATAATAAAGTATAAACTATAATAATGGTATATACCTAATGACTTTATACATATCATCATCACATTGAAATAAATTATATAAAGAGTAAATAAGAGTAAAAAACATTTTTGATTATTTTTTTCCCTTTATGATTATACTTCCAGGGCACTTTTATGAACATATTTAATGCTCTTTTACCATCCAACAATATACTGACAAATCTTGTTAACATGTAGTTATAGCTGTAAGCTCAAATGATTCTCACACAGTACTGATAAGGGACTGCTTCTGATTCTGCAGTTGAATATTGCTGTTCCTTTTATCCAAGTCCAGCTACAAACTCTAAAGTATCAACCAGCTTTTTCTTTTCTGCATGACAGATATCAAAGACATGAAATGAAATGCAGGCAGATCAGAAGGTCAAGAGTTACACAGTTTGTTCTTCCAAGGGAAAGCTGGAGAAAAATCCAGCAGTAGCTCTATGGCTGTGATAGTTGAGTCCATAAAAACATAAATGGTGCTGACCCCAGAGAGCAGTTGCAGAGATGGCAACATTCCCAGCATTAGGATACCATACTTCTACTGACCTATTCACTTCAGTTTTATTCCCTTTATTGGTAAAGAGTATTGGCTAGAGTTAAACTAAATGAAATCATTCACCTGGCACTTTTAAAAATTATTTTGATACTTATTCAATGAATTGAGTAAACATCCTTCTTTCTGAGTTCAGTTATATAGTCTCTTGCTTTCATGTAATTGTGATTATTTGGCATAATTATGGATTAGAGCTGGCAGAGGTGTTCATCAGATACAAACCTGAGTAATGTGTCATGTTCTCCCTTTTTTCAGAATTTAATTCACTCAGCCTGATTACCCAAACTGCTTTCCTATCTCGCCTAGAAAAGCACGGTTGTAATTCCCATGCTGTGCACACCTTTTCATTGCTATGCTGTTGAGCACAATTTGAAAGATATATTACATATGGACCACACATTTACTTACACTTATATTTGAAGCTTGCTTCATTATTTTACAGTTATTTTTTAATTTCATACCCATACATTTTCAGATGTATTCCTTTAGAAACAATATCTCATTAAATAGCCTTGTGAATACACAAATGAACAAACTGGGGGTATGGACAAATGAACAGGAAATGCACTTTAAAATTAGTTTTTTAAAGCTAACTGCTATAACTTTCATCCATCCATTCTATTCCACTCTAGGAAAGTTAAACCACTGTAACTTTAAGCATACTTCAATCTGTGGACAGACTCAATATTAGGCTTTTTTTAAGTTTGAGAGAGACTTGTATCTCAGGAGTACATGTCATCAGAAGAGGTGGTTCAGCTGTCTGCTTCTATTTGAGTATGCATTGCTGTAATTTTAAATCTGAAGGAAACAACATAAAATCATTTAAGCACTATAATTTTAAGTGATTTTTAACCAGGTATAATTTTAACTGTTCATCTCCATTATTTAGGCTTAAAGTACAGACATGTAGAAGTTTATCCTTGTATAGAAGCAGATAGACAAAACAGTTTTATTGATTCTGCTGATAAACATTCCCAAGTAATACATTTCTCTTTTCTTAGCATTACATCTATGAAATTAGAGCCAACATTTTTTAATGCAGATGATTACAATTCGGTATCTGTTTCCATATTTAGGTAAGTGACCTTATCTTCCCTGGTTATGGATCCTTACAAAGGCTGTGTACACACATTCAAATATTGTGGAAGAATTCTCCCAGGTTTGTTCTTCTGATAGAAAAACTTACTCATAGTTGCACATACAGACATTCAAATGCTGAAGCCATGAAGAGTGGAGAGCTTGCAGTGCTGGCAAGATGCAGCTAGAAGGGGTCCCTGTGCACACATCTCAGCATGTTCTGCATGTTCCCCTAGACAAATAGCAGTAGTGCATTGGGCAGCCCTGAGTGGGGGATGCTAGAGGTCTATCTTCTCTTCTGAGAAAGCCACAGCATGCACAAACCTCCAGAAACTCTCCCAGGAGTAATTTAACCCTAGGGCCATATGGTGTATAGGGATGTGTGTTTGCAGTGGCACAAATTTGTGCCACTACTTTGTACTACTGTGCATGCCTCTGCATGTGCAATTTGATGAAGGACAAATTGTTCCACTTTGAGAAAACTGCCCTATCCCAACTCTTCCTGGCTCCCAGTGTGCTGAAGCAGCCGGGGAACAAATAAATAGCATGGATACTTTGACCAATAACCAGAGCATCTTCCTGGAAGACTGAGCCTCTGTTTGTTCTGGCAGCATGCACTGCGCCACCTTTTTTCTCAGAATTTTTTTTTTTAGCTACTGGGAAATCCCAGTAGCATATTTTGCCCCTGCATGCATGTTTTAATGTTCTAGAAATGCAGTTTGTGGTAATGCAAAGTCTGTGGTGCCACAAACCACATGTGCCTGCCTGGACATGGCCAACATCTTTATACTCATGGTTTCTCCTGGGAGAGCAGCAATTCTCCCAAGAAAAACTGAATGTCTGTATAAGGATAAATTAATAAAAGATTTTCCTAGTGGACATTGACATTGTTAGTCAATATCAAAGCTTGGAGTAAAACCCAGGAATTCTTTGATTGCTGTCCAATTTTTTAACACATGCACAATATCCTTTTCAATTCATATCTGCAGGCAATCATATTTCACATAGCTGTGGTACATGGCCACAAATTTGGGATTTTTATCCTTTTATTGCAAAGCATTACCATACCATTCTGTCATGTAGATAAAGCCTTTTAAAATATGTCAAATATTTATGAATTAGGCCCTTAAAGAAAATACCAATCCTGGAGCCAACCACATTAACAAATAGAAAAAAAAATCTTTTTTTCTTTTTTTTTAAAGTGTTTCACAACTAAAACCACTAATTTTCATATAGAAGCAAGACTCCCCTCCAGTCACCAGTGCTTCTGTCCACCTACAGCCAGCACTATATAAATAAATACTGTCATGGCATCATCATTCTTCCTACCTGTCATTCTTTTAGCACCACATATGTGCAGCAGATTATGTGCACAAATATTATTAACTCTGTTCCTGATTAAGCAAAGTTCATGCTTAATTAACTTCAGGCACTTGACCAGTGCCATTGACTTTAAGTGCTTTGCTGAACTGGGCCTAATAAAATGAGTTAGGATGCTTAGGGATGGTTAATCTAGATATGAGGAAGGCTGCTTCTTTACCTAACATGTGAACAAAACACACCTTTACATTTCCTAGTTCTCACAAGGACCAGGAGAAATGGACCTGACAGGGAACAGGAAGTATGATAAATTCCAGAGGAGAATCTATTCTTTTGAGACGCCCATTTTTCCCATCGAAGTCAATATTCTTACCAGAACAGAACTATCAGACTTTTTTTGGTTCGTTCATTCATCATTAACATATCATCCAAGCTGTTACACAAAATTTGGTGCATTCTCTAAACCATTTTATTTAAGGCTATAACATATTTAGGGTAATTACATGTTGAAGTCATATTTCAAGAATACATTTTTTTTTGTCTCCAGAGGCTTTTTGTTTCCAGTGACATCACTTTAATAGAAAAATTTTGGATAATAATTATTTAGAGTTCAGTTCAAATAGTGCAATATTGTTTAAGGAAGTGATCTATATAGAAAGGGAATGATGTAATAAGTTATAAATATTGGCAGTTTTAAAAGTAACTTGGAACCAGTTCCTCCCCTCTTTTACATTTTTAAAGCCAGGCAAGATAAAATATGAATATACATAGAATGATCCTAATTGGCAAGAGGATAATTTAGCTTGGATTCTCATACTTTTGCCTAATGTGGGGTCATGCGCTAATATAAAACTTGATTTGTGGACCACTTCCTTTCCACTCTTAATTGCAGAGGCCACCTCTACTCACATTAAGCCTGTGGCAACTACAGTAATAAAACATGAACATTAGGAAAGTAATTAATGTAATATTAGCTGTTTTAATGGAATTTAGCAGGCAATGGAGCCAGCATCATTCAGTCCAGTGCTTCTCTGCAGGCCCTTCCTAAGCACTGCATGGACCAACAGCAAGTCATAGGCCAAAGTCTGGAAAACTCTAAATTAATGGGTTTTCCACATTCTTATTCCTATAATCTACATTCATAGGTGTGATAGAGCTCAATGGAGGAGATGTTTATAACTAAAATTTGCCCTCGGTTTTACCAGTGAAAATGAGCATAGACAGATATCTGTGAAAATGCAAAGTAATTAGTGGAAAGCAGAATTTTGCCTTCACCTAGCTTGTCATCTTTATTAACTGGTGTTTTCTCCTGCCCATCCCACTATAAAGACAAAATACCCTCATCATTTTGATGGTGAGAGCTAACAATTATCCTACCATCATCCATAATTTGTTTCACTCGTCTTTCCATTTTTCACAGATGCTGCAGCTGTCATTATCATTGTATAGCACTTATCTTCTAGCATGGAAACAGCTAGATATATTATCTCTGATAATATTTTTTTGGTTGACTCACCTGAAAGTGAGGTCAGAACTTTTCTCCTTTTTCCTTGTCTTCCTTATGGAAAATGCAGTTCTCCTTCTATTGCCACATTTTCTTTAATGGTAGCACAAGGTACTATTGAAGTTTGACCTAGTTGGTTCAGGGATTCATTTTTGCTGATGCTTTCATCCAGGTCTACTCATGGGCAGTAGATAATTTTAATTGCTGTGAGCGGAGAGCCAGGCATATTCTGACCCAGACACCTCTGTCAAAAAAAAAAAAGTGGATGCTTGTGACATATTGGGAAATAAAGTAACTGAGGGCATTATCTGACTTGAACTGAGCTGACAGATTTTTATTGTGCTATGTCTATATTTCAGCAACCTAGGTTTAAAAAAATACAACAAAATGTTATATTTTGGACAATAAAAAGTCTTGGAAAGGCACTACAGAAAATGAAATGTATCACCTGAACTCAAAAATTTAGGAACAACAGGATGCAAATAATAAGGCTTAATTTTAGGGCCTAGTTCTTAGAGTTTGCATGGTATATTTTATCTTTGGCAGTACATTTCTTTGACTTTATGTTTTCCTATCATAAACATTGATGAACCTATAATGCAGGATTTTAGATATAAATGTTCCTGATTTTTATGATTATACTTAGCATTTATGTATTTCTAGTATAAATGTCCATATTCTTTCATTCATACTCATGGGGCATGATTAACATCAATGGGACTATTCAGAATATCATTCTAATCAATCACTTTTACTTATTAATTATACATATTTTTATTGTGTTCATCACTGGATACTTAGAAGTACATTATAGGGTACCTTTCATTCAAAGGTCTTAAAGTGTGAAAGTTGTTGAAAGTAACTGAACTATTGGAAGGATTTTGTCCAAGGTCATGTACTATGTCAATATCAGAATAAAGGTATTATATGCACCTTACTCTTTTATAACAAAAGTAATGTTCACTATTTCATGTACAGAAAGTACGTTTATGTCAGTACTATAACCAGGGTGCCACCAGATTCTTTTAAGGGTCTTTTTGGAGTTCCATGCAATATTAGCCCTGCAAGGTATGCGAACACCTACGCAAAATTCACAAGATAGACCCAGAGATGTCAAATAGGAATCCATGGTATGAAAAACATCCTGACCTATTGTGATCATTCTGAGTTCTTTGCAACAAAAGAATTGCTCCGTGATTCTTTTACACTCAAGAAATGAATAGAAATTGAGAGATGGCATTTCCTAAAGGGTGTCTTGGGTCTAACAAGGGGCTGTCCCTGAATCTAAAAAGGTTGAGAACCACTAGTCGTATCGTAACTGTTTGTTACAGATCGTAACTGTTTGTTACAGATTTTACTGGAAATTAGAAACCACTGAAGGAGATCTGGGATGCTGAAAGGGAGACTCAGCCTACACAGATTAGTAACCAGAACACAGTGCAGTGCTCCAAGATGGGGCAGCTGGAATATTGAATCAAATTTTTGCATATGAATGCAAGTCAGGTAATTTTGTACAAAGACAGCATAGAGTTAAGTCCTACACTTGGTGTTACTTTTTCTCTCTGTACTGACAAGCTCTAGTTATGAGCTAAAATAAAATCAGTGTGGTATAGGAGTACCAGGACCATGCCCCTAGCAGCAGGATGTGTGTCATATAAACCATGCTGTCAGCTGTTCACCACTTCTGCACTCACCAACATTCAGTGTTCCTTCCCAGGCTATTTATATAGATTTCATGGCAAAGATATGCCAGCACATTGCCCAAAGCAGCTGCACTACAAGGTATTTTGCTCAATAGGATTACACAATTTTCTTTTGAAGTTGCAATCTATTATGAATTTCCATACGTAGTTAGGAAGCCAGTAGTCCCATGAAACCTTACCTCCATTTGGTGGTGATGTAAAACAGTAACAAAAAACAAGCAAAAATTTGCTAACATTGGAATCTAATGTTATCTAGGGAGTATGTAGGATTTTCTGTACTGAATGTATACATCTTTGAATTTACATTTTGTACAGCTCAAGATAGGTAATGCCCTGAAATGCATGGAATCTAAAAGGTGGGAAACTTCACTCTCATGGTACTAATATACTATTAGTTGTTCCTATAGTAGCAAATGGAGAACTTCAACACACATTAATCTTTAGGGCCAAGTGAGACACTGCTCAGCTACAAGTCTACACTTACCTAGCATAAGCACCAAATGCAAACTATTGTATTATGTCAAAATGTATGTTTACCAAGAGTAATAACGGTAGGAAACTTGAGTGTCTGAGAAAGAGAGGTCCAATAAAATCAACCATCTGCACGGACAGAAAAATAATCGTATCAGCCCTGAGAGTATGTGCTTGTGCCCAAAGACGGTAGTTACAGTGCTAAGATTGGCTCCTCATTCTTTGCAACAGCAATGGCAATTTGGATTATAGTGATACAGTGGAATCAAATCTTACATTGCCTAAACAACCTGTCAGACAGAACCTCTAACCACTAGTAATGTATCCATCTAGCTGAAATAAAGTCAGGTTTCTATTAGCCAAGCTTTAGTTTTCTATTTTGTTCTTTGCTGATACAGTTGGAGGGGATTTTTAATTCCATTTACTTTCAGTCCTCTGCTATAGTTAGTGGGGTTACTTTGGCAATGAAGCTGATCATTGCTATCATTTGCCCTCATCAGCACTTACATGGGTGTACAACTCTTTGCTTAACTGAACCATTACAGCAGTTATTTTTTCCCTCAGGGAACTCTTCATGAGAAGCTATTGTAATATACTCACTTTTTAACTCCTTTTTAACCCCAGTCATGGTTTCTTTTTCTGTTTGCTTGATTATTGATTTTTTGTTTGTGTGTTTTCAACATACCTAAAAATCAGGGATCCTGGTTTTCTCTGATAAAAAAATCCCCAATTGTCAGATTTAAAAAAGTAGCCCAAAATCCACATTTTTCTGTGATTAAAATGAAATGCCACTAATATATCTAGATCCAGATGTAGCTATAGCTATAGCTATAGCTATAGATATATTAGTGGCATATAATTTTAATCACGGAAAAATGTGGATTTTGGGTTACTTTTTTTAATCCGAAAATTGGGGATTTTTTTATCAGAGAAAGCCAGGATTCCTGCTAAACATTCATGAAACAGGCATCTATTTGTGGAAGCTACATAAAAAGATATGAATGGATTACTTTAAAAAAATTTTGGCGTGTTTCCAGTGTTCTGCCTTATTTTTAATCAAAATGGGTGGAACACATGCTACACTTGCTCACACTGCACTAAATCACTTTAATAAACTCACTACAGAATTCACTCAAATGTAGCAAAACTTTAGTACTGACAATCTGTCAACACTCGAAGGCATTTTGCTCAGCAGAATGTGCTACTAAATACTCTGCTCATTCAGTTTCATGTCTACATTCTTAAAAGGAAGAAACAGTACTTGGAATTATCCTGAGAACCCTCACATATGTCAGTCTAATTAAAGAAGTTCTTGCATTATCAAGCACACCTTGCCATATTTTTTTTCCAGGGTCAATACAGTTCCTAACACTTTCTACTCACTTGATGAGGTTTTATTTTCTTCAAGTCAAACTCTATCATTCAGTTCAAAAAGGAAAACTTGGACTGCCAAATGGAAAATGTATTTAAGGGCAGGTCAGGGCAGATCTTCCTGTAACGTGCTAAATATAAATGAACAATGTCAGCCAAGGAAGTTCTTGACTAGACCAAGGTGAATGCTGCAAAACAAAAACAAAATGTTTCTGAAAATATTTTCTCAATTATTTTAAAGTGTCTACTGCTGTATAGCTCATGTCACGTTTGTGTTCATCTTCAGTGCACAGTTGTGCAAAAAAAATTATTAGCATTTATACTCCCAGAGATGAAGGTAAATTCTAATGCACAGGTTGTCCTTTCAGGAGTAGTGACCTGCTTTAGCTTTACTGAAAGAGCATCCATTTGTTTCAGTATGAATTGCAGTCTAAGGGTGTCTACACATATGCTCTGAGACAGCCGCAGTGCCACATGTATTCAGTGTCCTGAATTTCAAAATGGCAGCAGGGGTGTTTTAACTAAAGCTTATTCAATGAGCTTTAGTTAAATTGCCACCACTGCCATTTTGAAACACAGGATGTTGAATATGCATGACCCTGCAGTGCACTGTAGCATTCCAATCAGAATTAAATTAATCAAGCCTGCTCTGATGCATGCTAATTAGAATGTGTTGGAGCACGTGTATAGGTACCTTTGGATAGAGCATAGGAAAAAAGCTGTATCTCTCATAATACCTTTCATAGCTGACCAAGGTGGCTTCAATGGTGAATACGGAATACTTACAGACAATGGCAAGTGATAATTTCAATGAGGCATAAATTGGGAGAAATTAAAATCTGCCACAAATAGCAGATCAACATAAAAACAGGCAAAATATACTACATGCTTTGTTCATGATATAACCATGCCATTAAAAATTCATGACCCTAAATGCATGGAATTAAAAAGACAGCAGGTATGAAACTGCAGTCCTTCAATTTACAAATCATTTGTGGACCTGGGCTCCTGGGTCTCATTGAAATGAACGGGGCTCCACATGAACATCAAGGTTGGTCTGTAAATTGCAACTTGTAGGATTATACCAGCAGTATAACCGATAGTACATTTTGGAAGAGATTAGGGGCCTGGTGTAAAATCCATTTAAATCAGTGGAAAGATTTACATTGAATTTACTGGACATGGGCCTCAGGGCACAGATTCTCAGATGAGGTAAAGTGGAATCCCTTTATCAAAGGAAATCCAATACAGATTATACCGGTTGAGGATTGGTACTGTATGTTTTAAATCTTCTTTCTAACACTTATCTACAGGATCATTACATTCTCATTCTCTTTTCTGAGATAATCGTCTTAAGCAACATAACATTTCAAGAGTATAATAATAAAAAGAGGTTTTGGGTTTGTTAGCGATGTACTGAAATAAGTACATATTTCTATCTATATTTTCCATACTGAGAAGAAAGAGGATTCCTTATGCAAGTATAATAGCTTCCCTTATGAATTACTTTGTTAGGAAGCCTGATCAGTACTGACTAATCTGTGCACGTATTTGCAGAATCTAAGTAGGGCACAAGTAATGAGTATTTGGCTCTTATCAGCACAGCAGATATTCAGATATCTTTAAAATAAATGGGGTACAATCCTGAAATCTTTGCTTCCATTACATTTATTTGAGAACTTAATATGGAGATACAAACTAGGCCTCTGTAGTAGCAAAATTCGTTCTGTCCGTTCATAATGGGCTAGAGGGATATTGCCTCAATCTCACTCCTGTGACCAGTTTCATATTCAGAAAAATTAATTAAAAATTAAATTCACAGGGCACATCAACATCTGCTGGGCATGGCACACTTCTCCTAGCAGCAATACAAACCTTAGGATGGAAACAGAGATCGCCTTTGTGCTACCATAACATTTTTTATGGTGGAACAAAAGCCCAGCAAACATCCATACCCCTTGTCACAGCACAAATGCCCAAAATTTATGGCCATGACAAAGGTGGTAGTAATTTCTGCCACTTTATTGTGAAATACCTGTTTGCTTCCATGGCTTGAGGGGTCTGATCCCATGTATCTCAGAAATTTGCATGCAGGATCAGGTCCTTCAAGCAACCACAAACACTTTCTCAGCTTTCCTCTTCTACAAAGATGCACCCTGGACAATCTCCTGGGTGTCTCTCTGTAAGCACAGAATCCTGGCTTTCCCTGATTAGAGATGTGTCTTGAAGATTCCCCAGGATGTGTCTCTGTAAGCAGAGCAAGCTGAATTTCCACATTTAAAGACATGTCCCAGGGAATCTCTGAAGTATATTTCTGTAAGTGGGGAAAGCCAGGGTTCTATACTTGGAGACATGTCCCAGCAAATCTTTAAGTGGGGAAAGCCAGGATTTCCCACTTACAGAGATATACCCTGGAGATTACTTGGGGTTCATTTCTGCAAACAGGAAGCCCCAGATTTCCCCTCTTACAGAGATGACCCCCTGGGAATCTCCAATGCAAGCCATGTCAGTTCAATCCTAAATTCGCTGTGACCATTGGGACACCTTAGATGCTGTAACATCAGCCACTCCTCCACTCTGCCTTTCTGGCCAGCTTTGTGCACTCTGTCATTTGAAGCCTCATCCATTCCTTAATATTGGTTCTCCAGCTCTTCTTGGGTCTACTCTTTTTCTCTTTCCCTCCATTCTGCCCTGCATTATGGCATTGGCAAAGGTTTCCACCCTTCTCACGATGTATCCAAACCATTTCTGCTTCCTTCATTGCACATCTCCAAGGCACTTCTGTATAGGCACCATCTCCAAAGCACCACTCTGTAAATGGGGAACACATTGCACGTAGTCCTACAGGATCAGGCCCTTGTCCAATGTGGGACAATAGGTGACATTGGCTTCACCCAGTGAAGCAGATCAGCTGTGGTAGGACATATCCCTCTACAGCTGGTTCACTTCATTTGGAAACATCTGTTTATACCCTTAGAGATATTAACATTTGGGAACTGCAGGAAGGCATCTGCCTAATGAAGTATTTGTAAAGGAAAAAAGAAGCATAATACTTGCTGCATATTTTCAACATAATTCCCCTTTTAATGAGAGCGTGTATCTAAAATCTCACTTGGGAAACATGTCTTGCCTTATAATTGCTGATACTGTATCTCTGTCATTCAGTTGATTCTTTAAATGGCCTGGTTGCAGACTTCTTGTTGCAGACTCTGATGCATATCCATCTTTACTAAGGTAGCAAAAGAAAAACAGCAGTTTAAACAGGAATAAATCTACCTCTATGCTCAAATATTTCTTTGTCTTGGTTTTCTGTTCACTCTGGAACATTACTTGGGTCCTTTGGGTGTCCAGGGTCCTTCTCATGTATTGCCAGACTACTCTCCAAAACCTATAGCTCTTCAGCATCAGCTAGGTCCTCTGACTTTGGTTGGTCCCACAATTAAATGGGACCTCCCCTCATTTATGAAAGCATACCAATCTCTTCCCCAGTCCTGCCCAAGTCTTCCTGTTTGCCTTTGTACATCTTTTCTAGTTTATATGTTCTCTACCGATATATGACACTAATTCTGGCTTTGGGCATTTTTCAGTTCCTAGATGGCAACCCCATGTAGAGATATTTCGACATAAGCTTTGGTGAATCCCTTGCTGAAGATGTTTCTACCTGAGTAGACAACCACTACAGTTTAACTACTAATTTTTGTCAGCAAATAGTGAATTCCACATGTGATGAAATGCTCTATTATAGAATTATTTTTCATTAAAACAAGTTATTAACTTCAACCAGAATCCTTAGATGTATCTTTGAATCATCACATTTCTGTTACACTACACTTCTCATGGTGTAGAGACTGTATGAAATCACAGAGGAGCTTACCCTTCATCTTATTTACCCATTAGTAGGAACCTACTCAAATCGCAATTTAACATTTTTTGCAGAAAACACAATTTAAGGCAGTTTCCATGAAAAGCATCACTCCCAATGATTTTTGGCAGAATTGGAAAGGAAAATTAAACAACATACTGAAAATAAAATGCTCATGACTGTCAGCACACAAAGGTAATCACAGTGGTGGCCACCCTTTCCTCCCTCTACCACTGATTAGCAGAGAGGGCTACCTATTGTGCAGCTCTGCCCTCTCTGCCAATTCATCAACTGTATGAACAGCATTCCTCTTGGCCAATCAGTGGTCAGGAGTGGGGCCACCTGAAGGCAGACTTCTTGGTCAATCAGTGTTTAGGGACAGGGGCAAGGCCAGTGCTGGGACCCCTCAGCCAATTGGTGGCATGGGGGTAGGGGATTGCCATAAGAAAACACAAAAATGGTAGTTGGTGCCATGATTGGCCAACAAAATTTCCCACTTGTCTCCCTGATTTTAATAGGGCCCTACCCATTGGGACTTTCACAAACCTTACAATATCTGACTGCACTATTAGGCCTTTAATTCCATAAACACTACATTTATTCCCATTAATCAGGTCTCAATGTTTTGCATAACTGGATTATTTTCTGGTTTATTATCAATCTTTGTGTTTTACTAAATGCAACATATTCTTGAGTTTTTCATTTTTGTTACTATTAACTTCCATAAAACAAAGAGTGAACTATGTTATCTCTAAAGCTTTTAAAAAACATAAAAGATGTATCTCTTAAAGTAATGAAACATATGGCTTGGTACAGACATTCAAAAAGCCCAAGGCGGAATCAAGCTAAGTTAGTGGGTTTTTGTAAGCAGGGTAATTTAGATTGGTAGCAAACAGAAAACACATTTGCCTTTTGGTGGCAGGGGCAAATCTTAGATCAAATGCCATCATTTTTAAACCAGTCTGTGTGTGCCAAACTTCTGTTCTGTTACTGGTATATGTTGGTTTCCAATCATTTACAGAGGTAAAAGTATAATGTCTGTACCTGGCCTTTGTGGGGGGGAGGGGGGGTTTCAGTGTTGCACAGTATGGCTCAGATGCAAGGAGAAGGTAGGGTAGATTTGCACCTTATACCCTAACTAAAGTGTGCGTGTGTACAGACACAAATAGATAGATAGATAGATAGTACTCTTCTGTATAATATAGCTTGACATACAGATCCAAAATGGACCTCAAGGAAACTTTGGTCCTTGAATCTGATTATATCTATATATCTGTATCTAAAAAGATAATTTCTATATAATGTCAAGCCACATTATACAGGAAAGATACACACACACACACACACACACACATGTATATATATAGCTACATATAGATATAATCAGATTCAAGGACCAAAGGTTCCTTGAGGTCCATTTTGGAGCTGTCTGTCAAGCCACATTATACAGAAAAGGAATTAATTAAGGTAGAGGGCACTGCAGAGATGAGAAGAAGGATCAATACATACATTCCCCTAAGGAAGTTCAGTCACTAAGTCAAAGGAGTGATTCCATTTGAACTAATACAGGCTTCCTGGTTATCCAAGAATTCTTTTAATTTTATTATGTTTCCTTGCTTGCTAATACAGTTTCTTTATGATGTTCAATGAACTCCAAGTTTAGGGCATGATTTGGATTCCCACATGTTATTTTCAACGTGATACTGTATCTGACAGTCCCTGGCTTTTCTAATGTGGAGAAAATGTAATTTCTTCATGTGGATGGTAGTGTAAACATAGTTTATTAATCATAGTGAGAAGGAAAGATACTGCTGTATCTAAAATTATACTTCAAGCTTCTGAACCAAAAGGTTGCTACTGAATAGCTTCACCCATACAGGCTGACAAATCATTCCTCAAACTTTATTCAGAGTTCATGATGACTTGCTGTGTTTTGGAACTATCAAAAACTCTGGAGTTTGACTGTTTGCCAAAATCCACAATTCCAAGAAAAAATTCATGAGTTTCCCATGTGAAAAAGGCCAAACTGGTCAGAATTGCAGAGACAACTGTGGCTCCTTCTCCTCCTCAACACTGAATTTATGCATTTCTATCTGGTTCTTAATTTCAGACTTTAGGATGTAAAACTATTAGATCCTGTCTAGCCCCCTCTTTGGAGACAGTCAGGAACCTAGCATGTAAGGCCTGTATGGTATGACCCATAGAGATCATAGTATTTACTTCCAAAGTCTTTTGAAGATGAGGGCAGGCAAACTAGCTGGGGGTTATATACAACTGAAGCAAACAGCTGCACAAGACCCCTGAGATGATCCAGCTGCTCGCTGCAAGCTGTTGTTTTTTTTCCGGAGGGCACCACTTCTCCAGTCCACTGCATGGGACCTCCAGCTGACTTGGGAAGGAGTGCCATTCCAAGTGAAAGCTGCAGCAATCAACTGCAAACTCTCACACTTAGCAACCTGATGTAAATCATGAAAAGGGTTCCTGATTTCCTCTGATTTAAAAAAATCCCCAATTTTCAGCTTAAAAAAGGTAACCCCAAATCCATATTTTTCCATGATTCAAATGAAACACCACTATATATATATTACTAAATTAGTATAATAATACTAATAATATAGTGTGTATGTGTGTGTGTGTGTATAGTGGTGTTTCATTTGAATCATGGAAAAATATGGATTTTAGGTTACTTTTTTAAAATAAAAAATAGGGTTTTTGGTTTTTTTATCACTGAAAACCAGGATCCCTGATCATGAAAAATGAGTTTGTGGGGAGGGGCATAATGAGACAATTACATGGTTAAACCCAGCCATTCCGTAGCGTGGTATGTGGAAGTGTGGCAGGAGTGTGGAGTACCTCAGGTCTGATTTGCTCCTCCTACATAAATCTGATGAGTTTCTTGCCACTAACTACTGTGAAACACATCTGTGCCACATATTACCGAATTTAGGCCCAGATCTAGAGCTGTGACCATAGGTAGATCTGGAACTTGGTAAAAGGGGTCTGGGAGCAGCAGCAGGCACTGGAGAGTGTCTGCACCATCCCCTTCCCAGCTTCTACCCTCCTGCCACCTACCAGGGAGAACAGACCACACTGTGGGAGCAGCAGCCAGGGGCTCTTTTTTAAGTTCCTCAATCAGGTTAAAAGATTCCCTCCCTTCCTCTCTGTGCTCAGTGGCTCATCCTCTCCACTACCATTCCCCCCTCAAGGAAGTAGCATTTGCAAGGTTAAAGAGAGAAATCAAACAAGCAGAAGCATGACTGTTACCCAGTTATGAGGCCACTCAACTGAGAGAGGAAGATCTGGGACTTCTAGGACTACTTATTTTGCATTAAACAGCCATTGGATAAGATGAGGTTGAAGGTCTGAGATCCTCATTTTTTCCATTCTTCGACCAATTCTAATTACTCATTAAATTAAAGAAAGAGAAATGTGAAACACACACACACACATGAATTTTCCATCACACACTTTGTTTATGGAGATGAGATGGGCCTCTATATGTAAGATGAAATACACAGGGACTGGCGTAACCCATTTTAGGAGTCAAATCATGAGCTATAGAATGACAAAGGCAGATGCTAAGAAAAAGGAACAAGCTCCAAGAAAAGGTAGGACACCTGCCTCCCAGAAGTGCTGCTGTGAAGCACGCTGCCTAGTTTCTTGGTTTTGGCACACATGGAGCATAAGCAAGGGGGCCACGTGCCCTTTATGACAGAGTTCCCAGGGATGGCACAAAGGTGCTGTAGACCCCAGTGTCTGTAAATAAATAAGTAAGTAAGTAAGTAAGTAAGTAAATAACATTAAAATTCAGCTCCTGTCCCTGCAGTCATATAGTATAGGGTGCTTCCCTCTTAGCTAACCTGTAATTTGCCTCAGAACAGAGATGGAGAACTGCTATTTGCTTCCAAAAGAATAGGGGAGCATGGGGAAACTCCATCACAATAGAATGATCAAGGTGGAGAAGAGAGAGGTGCTTATCTAGTATTTTTTTTGTTTATCTGAATGGCTTTTTTGCCCATTTGGATAGAAATATTTCAAAGGAGGAGTTAGGAGAAGCTGAGTCAGGGTTGCAGCCTGTTGAAAGTAACCATCCCTTAGAATTCAGTGTCTTTGTAAATCACAGCTGGGTTTTAAAAGAACCTGGGTGGTATAATGTGTAAAAATAACACTTACAGGATGCTAAGATGAAGCTAATCAAAGCTCACGCTTCACAGTCAGGTGATTGGTGCTGAGATCAGGAAGGAATTTTTTATCCTATGTTTAGTTGTCCAGATGCATTATAGAAGTTTTTAAGCTTTCTTTTAAACCATCATGAATATAAAGGTGAGAAGAAGGATTTAACTGATTTGATGGTAAATCCTTACTGGACCAGAAAATAAATATCTTAGATCTTTGTATCTGGGCTCTTGAATAACATAAAGCATAGGCAAGTCGACATGCATAAAGGTTGTATAATTTTCCCACTGACTATAAAAATAAACAAGTTCCCATTTGTATATTTGTTTATTAGTATTGAAATGCATAGATACTATTGCTGTGGCAAACTGTTTGCTGACAGTACAAATAAAATTAAAGTGTATTTTGTCAGTGTTGACACTCAGGTTTTGTATATAAGGATATCAATGAAATGATGAATGCTTCAGGGTAGACTATGTAAGAATTGTTTAAATATTAAAAATGACACTGGTACTCCATATTACCAAACCATCATTAGAGCAAGATAGAAATTAGCTGGCAGTAACTAAATGAGCTGTAGCCCTCTAGTTTTTTCTTCAAGAACCATTTCTGAAAAAAACCTTTGAGCATGAATGGGAAATCTGGATTTCTCTTCTATTAAGGATAGTAAGTAGTTGTAAGAGTGAGATGCAAAGTGTTGTCATGGATCAGAAACAAGAGAAAAAAAACCATAAAAGCAAAAGTGGATATAAGTGGTCAATTTTTTATCACGCCAAAAGCTTAGGACTGGGATGCATCAAGGTGTCATATTATTGGAATATGCCAAAAATCTGTCAAAAGGTTTTTCCAGTTTTTGACTAAACAGAAATACTGAACAAAATCTATTTTCAACCAGAATGTTCAAGCTTGTTGTTGAATAACTGAAAACTAAGAACTTTTCAGCTTTTAGCAACCCATGTTTGATTTCAAGCTGAAAAATATCTCTTTAAAGGACTGAAAAAAAATCATCTTTATAGTTGCTGAAAGAATGAGTTTCTTTTAACAAAAATCTGAAAAAACAAATCATTTCTTTAAATGAACACATTGGGGAAAATATCTTTCCAAGGCTAGTTTTTTTTTCCTACTGAGAAAAAATGTAATTTTTTCATAAGCTCTTTTATTCCGGCTAATTGATGTTTAACATCCAAACAATCAAGGAAAGAGGGAAAGTAGAGACACAGAAAAAATGACAAATGGCACAAATAATTGGATTAGTCCAAAATGTAGAAAACTTCAAAGGAATCTAAATGGGATGAATTGGCAACCCTATGGATAAAGAACAATCTTAACTATGTATGCATCCTACAATAACCCTTATAACTCAAGTGAAAGATTAGGGCAAAGTTCAAAACATGGGTTAGGCACCCAACTCCTATTTGAAGTCAAATGGGAGTTTAGGTACTTAAATAGGAGCTAGGTGCCTAAATATCTTTTGGCTCTGTCTCATGGTCTTAACTGTGGAGCTTTCAGAGGACTTCTATTTAGCTGACTTGAGCCAAAAATAATGGGGTCAACCATTGTTGACCCCTGGTAAGCTTTGCAGTATGTAGGAACTAGCAGAAAGAGGGGAAAAAAGCACACATACTGAAGTTTGAGAGGAAAAATAATCATAAATCAGTAGTATGCTCTTACCTTGACATTACAGTAAAAAAAAAAGAGAAGATATCTGAAAACCAGGGATTCAGCATGGTAAAAAGGTGTAACTGGAGGTAGACTGGAGAAAAAAACGTCCATATGAAAAGGAACTGCAAAGATTAGGACTGCTTGTTTTGTAAATCAGAAAACCAGTAAGAGATTTGATAAATAAATGGAAAATAATAAATGGAATAAAAAAGGTAAATCGGGTACTTCACTTAGCCCTTTCTCATAAAACAGGAGCAAGGAAACATCCAATAAAACTGAACGATAGCAAATTGAAGTTAGTAATTGAATTACTTTTTTCAGACACTTGAGGAATTCATGATATATGGTTAACTCCTAAAGAGAGTGGACAATGAAAGAGTAGGGTGACCATATGTCCCATTTTAGCGTGGACAGTCCCAGATTTTAGAGGCTGGTCCTGGCCAACTATTAGGAATGAAAATGGGTGTCCCAGAAATGCTGAGGCATGGGGTACAGTCTGGCTGGGACCGAGAGTGGCACCAGGCACCTTGCAGGTGGGCAGGCAGGCACTACTGCCTGCCAGGCATGCATCTCTACCCCTGCCAACTTATGAAAGAGCAGGGGGAGGTGGGTGACAGTGTTCCAGATTTTCCAGGTGATTAGAGTGACCATCCATCCCATTTTTCCCAGGACAGTCCCAGATTTTGGAGGCCAAGCCACAGATTCAAATGAGCATCCTGGGCATGGGGCACAGTCCGACAGGGAAGGGAAGTGGGTAGGCTGCCTGTCACAGCATGCCACTTCATCTCGCCTCTCCTCTCCCTGCAGCCTGCCACTAACCTGGGAAGGAAGGAGAAAGGAGGAGGGGAGGAAGAGAGGATAAGGGAGCGGGAGGGCAGTATCCCAGGCATCCCATATTTCCCACCAGGATGGACGATCACCCCACAGATGATGTCCAGATTTTTGGGATTTCCATATGGTCAGTCTATGAAAAAGCCAACCTCTAAGTAGGATTAAAAATACAATCACCCAGTGAACAGGTTGTTCCATTGCTATCTGTTTTTCACATACCCTTGTAGTACGTGGGTAGAGGAAGCATACTGGATTTAATGGACTGCTAGTCTAATCTGGGATGGTAGTTCCTATGACTGTCCATTCATAGTAGATAGAACAACAGTTTCTAGAGCATCTACATCTCAGTCAGTAATTTCATTGACTTCCCATTAATGTACAATTGCTGAGGTTGTTGCCAAAAACTTGGTTCAGAAAAGAACCAGACACTTTAATCCACTTAAAGTTGAGAACAAGAAAAAATCATTTAATAAAAGACCAAAGTAATTTCCAATATTAGATGTAGCTGCCAATTATCTTTATATAAAAGGTGACTAACAGCCTATAAATTATGAGGAACTCAGAACTGAAACTCTATTTTACTTGTTCAATAGAAAGTAAATGTTTTAATAATATCAGCAATACATAATATATTTATATTGATGTACCACTAAAGTATCATAACTATTTGAGTGATATATTTTACCTTTTTGGGAACAAAAAAAAGATTCTGTGTTGCAGGTGCAACTTTTTTATACATGGCAAGAGTAGAAAAATATTAATTCCCTGTGTACTCAACCGTGCAAACATAATGGGTATTGTTAATTAATACTACGGGTCATCCAGCTCAAGTGGTGGATAGATATTCATCCATAGTGAATCAGCATAGCTCCAGTGACCTACAGTTCCCAATTGTAAATATGTGAGGAGGAACAACAGGTAGATAAAACAAACTGGAGTGAACATAGCATATATTTTTATAGCCAATATTTCCCTGAAAAAACAATCATCACTGTGGTTATGGAAAGAAACATAAAGCTTTTAATTTGTAAACTGTTAGACTTGTATAATAAACACTATATTTTGGTCATAGTTCAAGTTTTAGTACAGTTCTTTGAACAGCCTCCTGCTGTGATTTCCTTTTCATTTATCAGCCAACATGAGCTTTACTTCATTTTGGTAGTTTTCAGCACAAAATATAAAGAATGACCCACATAACTGTATTTGAAGCTGCTGGCTCAGGGTCTTTGAGATTCTGGGAGGTTACATCAAGGTTATAGTTCTGAACTACAGAACTGTGCTAAATATTGATTTTATCAAAGCTTTAAAATGTTACTTTCCATTAATGACAGGAGGAGGAAGGTTCATAGTAGATTTTCTATGTATATGGTATCTTGGAAAAATGACCTATTGGCTAAGAATTAGAAGACAATAGTGGTCCTCTTGGGATTTTTGCTACTTCTTTTCCAAGGGTGCGATTTTTAATTCTGGCATCCTATGCACTATCGGATACACTATAGGACCCAGGGAATAAAGGGCCTGCAGAATTTCTTTCAGGAGTGACAGATGTACTGTATAACTATCTCTACTGAAATTACATGCTTGACAACTATGGAAAGAAAGCTGAAGTGCTAACATCATCTGCTTAAAGGATATGACTATAAAGAGGATGTCCTGTGAACAATAAAAGAGGGAATAGCCTGCCAACTTGTCCACTCCCACAAAAACAGGGCATTTTGGGTGTCATAGGAGGTTTGGGGTATAGAAAGAAGAGAACTCTATAAGCCGTTCAAGTATTTTCCAAAAGGTTTTCTATTGACTTCTGAGGGTGAAGAAAAAGCTATGCAGTTCTTAGTTTTCCTGGCTGGTTTATCTATGCCTGATGGAGGCTGAAGTTGAGGAAGACTTCCTTCATTCAAAGAGTTTTCCAGCAATAAAATAATCTGCCAAGAGAAGCAGCTGAAGCAACAGGCATCAGAGCAGGAGCTGATGAGCATTCAGGGACTCTTAAAATGTTAAGTGTACCTGCTAAAAGGAGAGAATTGAACCAGATGGATGGACTCTCCATCCAAATACCCCATGTTCCACACAGCACAGCCAGCTTGGCATCTTTCTTAAACAACTCTTTTCCCTACTTGCTTTCAAAAACCCTTTTAAAGCCTAACAGTCTCACAAACAGAGTTAATTATCCCCACCAAGGAAAATGTCTGGATACTGTGTCACTTTGGACTGTCTTTTCAGTAAATAAAAAGAATTACTTTAATCGGAGTCAGTCACTCAGAAAATATATAACTTTACACTAGGTATGGCAGGTAGAATTCTTGAGATTAAGAATATAGCATATCAGAGGGAAAGCACTGTTTAAAACAGTAAACAGTTCATATGCCTATCTTAACTAAATGCTTAGTTGGGCCTATCCCAGACTTGTAACCTTATGAGGCTCGATGTCAGCCCAATCCCCAGCAGCCTCCTGAATGTGTATGCACACAACCCACGCTGTGTTCTGACCTCTCTACCACTTATACATTCCACCGCTGTTATTTTAAAGTAGTGACAATTACCTTATTTTTCTGATTGTTTCCAAATGATAGAGTGATGTTAAGATGAAATCCTAGAAGTGTTTTGAACAGTCACCACCTTTCAGAATCCAAGAAATATCCCATTTGGTTCCCCCAACAACACTCAAGGTAACATCTTTCAGGTTAGCCAAACTCAAGTGAGAGTAATTGAATCACTCTGCAAAACCACATTTGACCAAAACAAAGCATGTCTAGCAGTACCACAAAATATTTAAGTCCCCAGTACATTTCTAGTTCAGGTGTCAGCATCACTCAAGCTGTAGCCCAAGCCTCCCTTGTGTACCAGCTGAGTTTAAAAGTGTCACTTCCCTACTAGTACATTTCAGTTCTCGTGGGAGCTGGGTTAGGGATCGCATTTGGGTGGTCCAGAGAGGTGATCCTTCCCCTCTATGCGGCATTGGTCAGGCTGCAGTTGGAGTACTGTGTCCAGTTTTGGGCACAGTACTTCAAGAGGGATGTGAGTCTAGAGAGGGTCCAGAGGAGAGCCACTCTCATGGACCCTAACCTAACACAGTGGTGAAGACAAGCCTATAGCTTATTATTTTAAGTTCATCAACAAACTGTAACATATGGATTTAATAACAAGCCCAAACTGTTTTATGCAATCCTTGGATGGCATTTGCATAAAAGATGTCAATGAAAAAGAAAAATCCTTCAAGTTAGCCATTTATTTTATCTGTTAATACAAACTTTCCCTTTTCAGCACTGTCAGGTGTAGGTTGTATCCGTTCTGACTTATTTCCTATGTACAGCACTACTAAAAGAAGTGAGGTCCTCTGCCCTGCTACAGGCAGATGTAACTTTGTGATCAAGTATTGTCTGATTCAGACAGAGAAAATGTCTTCCTTTTATTATGCATTTATTATAAATAAATGTGATTCAAACTGAAGGAAAATGGGATGTATTTGATCAAACATAGCAAGCAGTTTCAAGTACATTTCCAAATCATCTCCCTCTCTGTATATGAAGAACAGTTTATCAGCAATGCTGTGTGTAGAATGGAGTGATCATTTTCTCTTGTTCCCTGCCTGCTTGATAAACTTGCCTTAGTAGTTCCTTGCTGCACCTTTAGGGGAGCAGAAGTTCTTTACATTATGTCTTTGACTAACTACCCAAAGAATGACACTTCCCCCATTACACTGTTACCTCTCACCACAAGCTGCTTTGTTTTCCTTTTGCTTTATCAATAGATCACAGTGAATTTCTGAGGAATAATTGTTGGTGCAAGAGGATGGAGCAGTAGGAATCATAATGATTATTATTAATTGTGACTTGTAACAAATGTATACAGGCACCAAAAAGTTTCCATCTTAAAGTTATACAAAAAATGTGTTACACAAACTTACTCATAGTAGTAGAGTTCAGGGAATTAGTCCCACCACTGAGTAATAAAAGGGTATGGCAGATTCAATGCTGATTGTAATAATTTATTATAATAGTCTGACTAAGTAATTGTGCCATTTACTGTATGCATATTGCGTCAATTAAAGAGCAATGTCATCAAAATCTGCACCCCAGCAAAGGAAACAAATTTTGAAATGCCCCATCTGCAAACAGTTAATGGACAATGCTGGAGGGCTATGCTATGATGTGCTGTATGATCACAACATGGCTTTTGCTAAACAAGTTTCTCCAGGAATTATTCAACCCCTGAGGAGATAAAAGCCTCAGACAAGTTTAAAGACACTTGCAATCTCTTGAGGGTATCAGTTAAAAAGGGGTATTGCTACATAAATTATTGGGGAAACTTTCACTTCAGAGGCTGGTGATTTGAGATAAGATAGGCTTTAAATAGAAGATGTATATATACCCATTATTGTTTTAAAAAAAATCCTCCTCTCCTATTCTCCAGTGCTTAAGATTAAACAGGATTTTGTATTTAAAAGTCTGCATGGAGTCACCTTATTCACCATTGATTGTAGCTACAGAACAAAATAACGACAGGTAGCTGAACTTGGTCAGCCCTGCTCAGCATTTGTAATTGGTACACAGAGGATGATAGCCCAGAATCCAGTCTGAGTGGAAAAGCCAAAGGTTTCCATCCAAATTAAGTAAAAGTTCTAGGCCTGCAAGCTGGAGGGAAACATTCAGAGAAAGAACAAAGAAATGGCAGAGGTACAACTAGGTTTGCAATCATATGGGCATTAGAGAATTATAGGAACATTCTTTGGTAAATAAAAACAATTTTAAAAGCTCCAACAATCAGGTAAACAGTATGATTTTAAGAGACTTGTGCAAGCTAAATTATCAATACACAGAGCAACATAAGGCATTTATTGTAGTTACTCCAAGGCAAATGATACAATTACTGAGCAATCAAAGGTTGTCTGGTTGAGTGACAGCCTCTTAATTAGAAACACAAGATTGGAAGGGATTTCCTGGGCCATGAAGTGCAGTCGTATTCATTTGGTGGAGCTCTGTAGTGTGACACATTCTGACATAGATCCTGTCAGCTGAACCTTTGAGATACACTCCAGAGTGCTCTTACGCCTTTAGGCTAGGGCCAGAAATTACATATAAACCAATTTAAGTAATCAAAAACTGGTTTAAACCTGTAACAGAACAGAAGTTCAGTGCACATGAACCAGTTTCAAAAAAAGTTACTGGCCAAAACTAGTTTAAGATAAACCTGCTTAATGTAGTATCAGATTGAGCTGATTTACTGTATTTCACAGTGTACATGTCAACGTATGGAGCCAAAATGTTTACCTTCAAATTTCCTCCCCGAATTATACATCATGTCAATACTTTGGACACTCACCCCAGCACTGCACTGGCATGGTCCCAGTCCTGGCCAAACCCTGGCCCAACCCTGACCTGACTTAACCTTCTTTACCTACTGACAGCATCCCCGTTGCTGGAAGCTATGAGGCCTGGGTCAAGCCCTGGGTCAAGCCTGGGTCAAGCCCAGGCCTTGCCGTCACCATAGAGATTCTGTTTGGTCAGGCACCAAGCCTGGCCCCAGCCCCAGCCCCAGCCCTTACATGCAGCACTACCTGGGCTGCACCAGTCAGGTGCCAAGCCTGCCTCTGTCCCCTGTGAGCAGTGCTGGGCTTTGTGCGTGGCCCAGGCAGTGCTGTATGCAGAGGATGGGGCTGCACCAGCTGAGTGCCAAACCTGTCCCTGTCCCCTATGTATATCAACAGGCTCAGCACTCAGCTGTCATGGCCCGGACACTGCCACTCACAGAGGATGGAGCTGCACCAGTAGAGCGCTGAGCCCAGCCATCCCCTGCAAGTGGCACTGCAGCACATGTCCACCTCCCTCACCAGATGCCCGGCCCATAGTGAGGGCGCACAGGGAATGGTGTAAGTTGACCTCATATTTCAGATCCAGAAAGTTAGGTTGACTTATACACCAGATCTATGAAACTCCTATCTTTTTGGATCAAAAAAATGGGGTATACACCACGTCAACTTGTGCACCATGAAATACAGTAGGTCAAGCGAGTTTGTAGAACTTCTGCTCCAGCTGGCCCTTTCCTGGTTCAAGTAAAATCACAGTTCCCCAGCATCCCAAGATGCTCGGAAACCCTGGGTTGGGCTGGGCTGGGCTGGGCTGTCTAGGTTGTACTTGAGCAGAGTAGGGTTGGCCCCACCACTCTGCTCTCTAGCTTTAGCAGTGAGGCCTGGACTACATGGGGGTGGGAAACCCAGCTGGGGACACGGTTTGGTCTGCCTGGTGAGGGTGGAGCAGCCCCTGCCTGACTTTTCCCTCCTGGAGTGGAAGGGGTGGAGGTGTGGAACAGCAGACTTAGGCAAAGGGGGATTAAACCCCACTTCCTCCCCTCTCTCACCAGTGTGGAATCCTAGCCGGGCTCTGCCTGGCTTTTCCCCCCAGCTCAGTGCTCAAGCATCAGGAGGTATGGCAAGCTGGCAGCCTGGGCAGTGCCTCAGGCAAAATGGTGGAGAGGAAGGGGGATTAAACCCCCCTGCCTCCCCTCTCACAAAAGCTGGACTCTGCATGACCTTTCCCCCAGCTTGCTGCTTGAGCAGCAGTGGGCATAACCAGCTGACAGCACAGGCAGCATCTCAGGTGAAGCAGGGAAGGGAGGGAGATTAGAGTCCCATGCTGATGAGAGAGAGAGGGAAGGCAGAGCGGTTTATCCTCCTTCTATCTCCCTGTCTTCGCCTGGCACTGCCCAAGCCAACAGCTGGCAATGTCCCTGGTTATTGAGTGGTTAGTAGGTAGGGAAAAAGCCAGGCAAACTATGTCTGGGGTCCCCTGCCAGTGAGTTACACTGAGAGAGAGAGAGGAAGTATGGGGGAAGTATGGGGATTTAATCCCCCTCTCTTCCCCCCAACTTTAAATGAGGCACTTCCCAGGCAGCTGCTTCCCTCTCCCCATGGCTGAGGTCCCTGAAGGCTAGGATGGGAGTTTAAATCCCTCCCCAATCATACTAAGAAGTCTGTCAGGGCCTGGCTATGCCCTCCCAACCCCCTGTCAGCTTCCCTCCAGCCTCCTTAGCTACTGCCAAAGGGAAAGAAGCATTCACTGTAGTGCTACCCAGCTTCTAGCCTGAGCCACTCCAGGCATGGGGCTGTATTTCTGGAATCATAAGTAATGTCTATTCACTTGCTTCTCAGTTCAATCTACACATGTTAGATTAACCTGCAAATATCGAATCAATTCAGGCTTGGGCTTTTTGAATGTCTGTACTTAGCCTTAGAGGTACTCTTCAGCCCCAAGCCCCTCTCTGCCATCTGATTCTTGATCACTGAGAAGAGACTAAGATATGCCAAGGGGCAATTTTAGCCCACGGTGCCTCAGCATCATCCATCTCAACCAAGTCTAGCAGCAGTTAGCGGAGAAGATTTTGCCAGTTTAAGAGCCACACCTTTTGTCTAGTATGTGCTCAGAAATTACAGAAATTCTTCTTCTCTGGAGAAAACACCTGTGTGTTTGGATGCTCTGTAATCACACTTGTGACAAACAAGAAGTTGTAAAATATGTATTATAAAAATAAAAAAACATATAAGAACCAGTAACCATAAATTAGTATACAGACAGAAATATAAGAATAAACAAACAAAAGGAAATATCAGAACAATGATTTGACTTTTCTCCTGAACCTTAGCCCTAAACACTGAATGAAGCTTCTACTTCTGACCAAGCTAGTTTCTTCCACCAGAGTATCAGCTTGCATTGCCCAGCTAAGCCACTGGTGACATATCTCCATGTGCTGCAGTGTTGGGGGGGCAGGGGCACCTTAAGTAGAATGGCTTTGATAGCTACCCTAATTAAAGCACCCACAGTATCACATGTATTCAGTGCCCTGAACTTCAAAATGATGGTGCCATAACTAAAGTTTGTTTGATGAGCTTTAGTTAAAGGAAACGTAAGACAACATTTGCTTCTTAAGTCCAAACTTAAGTATGGTTTTCTTCCATTGAATATCTGGGGAGCCTATACTGTACATATAACTTTCTGCCCCTAGTTGTGCATCTGTTTCTCAGATCAGGTCTCTTTTCTTATCCAGTTATGATCAGGAGAATATTTACATCCTTTCAGACATAAATATTACTAATCCAGTATCATATGAATACAGTCTTCTATTTTGAGCCAGTGGCTATTTTGACAGAATACTGTTTTCCCCTGGCACCTCTTTGCTTTAAAATGGAAGTCCTTTCCTGTGAGGTGAGATCTGAAGTCTGGTATCCACCTGAGACAGCAGGCTTAACTGCATAACCAGACAGATGTGAACTGTTAGGGTGCCTGCAAACATTTAGGACTGTGCTTTAATGCATGCAGCTTTACACAAAGAACCATCGGTTAGAGCCCCCCTCCATCCCGACCCAAGAAATGTTTGCCTGTTGGGTTGGGGGGGCTCACTCCTGCCTGCACCAACCCTGGTCAGCAAGTGGGGTAGATCCAGCAGCCTCCAAGGAGACTGCTGAGCCACCCCTTTCCCCAGCCCTACCAGCTCCAGGGCTGTCATCAGGGACAGAGGGGAGAGGGAGGTAGCAGCAGGAAACGGCTGGCTGCAGCTGAAGGGAAAGGGCTCTTGGCTTCTTTGCTCTTGGCAAGATCCTCTTGGCACCCCCCCGCAACTACCCCAGCTAGGGTACTGGGGGGGAGCCAGGCTGGGCACTTGAGGTGAGGTAGGGGCTCCCTTTTCACATTCCCCACCTGAGCCTCTTGACAGTAGCAGTTGCTGACTTGGCTTTGTGCCCAAGCTGGGAAGGGGGTGGAACAGAGCCCCCTCACCTTGTGGGCTCCCCCCAATACCCTAGCCCAGGTAGCTCTGGGTGGCCTGTGAGGAAAGAAGGCTCTGTTGTACCCTTGCATGCTCCAGCTTCAGCCATGCCAGCAGCTGCCTGCTGTCCCCCTCCCCATCCTATGCCTCCTCTTCTCCCTATTCTGCTGACAGCCCCAAGGGTGCAGCTAGGTTGGTGCTCACTGGAATGAGGGACCATAAGTTCCTTTAGGTGCTCTGTTCCTTCACCTAATATCTGATTCAACAAGGGTTAATTTTTCATGCAATCAGACATTTTAGAAGTGCTTTGCAGCTGTGCTCACATGTTATGTCATGACTGTAGAGCACTTTAAGGGGCCTGATCACAAAAAAAATATAACTTGTATAAGCACTCTTAATCTTTGCATCTCTCGGCCATTTAAGCTTTGATCCTTATGGGCACATTCCCACAATCAGGATGTGTGTTTCCCCAGGGACAAGTAGCAGTGGCACACCTTATGCCACTTCTACTTATCCCCAGGGAATGCCCATGCCATGCACGCTCTGGATCATGGGACATTGCCTGGGGTGAGTAGTATTTAATATGAAAAATGCATTCATATTAAATACTGAAATTCATACAAGCCTACTAATGATAAAAGTAGGCACAGCTTATCTTTAGCTATCTGTAGAAACTGCCCATTGAGCACATCTCCACAAGATGCTACTGTGCAATGGTTACTGCACATCTATTTAGTACTTGTATAAGTACTTTTTTTAATACTTGTTTATAAAAGTACTAAATAAATGCACAGTAACCGGAGTTACTCAGCATGGTTTGCCATGCAATTCTACTATGCAGTATTATCAGGCTACAGCACAGTCAGCACAAGCCAGTCTTGTGCAGACATGTCCACTATATAGCAATATCCAAACATAGTTTACCATTAACTATAAATAAAGACTACGCTTTGTGTCAGCAGACCTGATTCTTGAAACCATCTATGCATATTCCATAAATTCTCAAAAGAGTGTTGATCTGTGACAGTGCTATCTTTTTTGTTTTAATGGTTTAAAAACTGTTTTGGATTTTGGAGGCCTGATTTTCAGAAATGGTGGGGACCAAAAGCTCCAGTTGAAATCAATGAAAGGTGTGATTATTGGTCCCTATGGGCACATCCCCACAAGCAGGATGCGTGTTTCCCCAGAAACATGTAGCAGTGGTACACCTTGTAGCAATTCTGAGGCCAAGCCTGGGCTGAAGACTTACCACGCTCAGCAGCAGCATGTTCTTACCATGCTCAGCAGCAGTTCTGTGCTTGTTATGCCCTCCGTAATAGTAATAGTGCATCTGCATCTGCATTGTGCCTAGGCTGTGCTAATTAGTGTGTTAATTAGTACCCTCAGGGCTATATAGACACAGATATATTGCTTCTAATCTCAGCGAACAATACAGGTACATACATGGGAACCCTTGTCTCACATGGTAAATTTGTGGTGCAGGCATGATCCCCAGTGTGACATAGATTCATAGATTATAAGGCTGGAAGGGACCTTGGAAGATCATCAAGTCCGGCCTCCTGCACTAGCCAGAAAAGACAAATGGGGTCAGATGACCCCAGAGGGTGACCATCCAATCTCCTCTTGAAGATTTCCAGGGTAGGTGATTGTACCACCTCTGGAGGGAGCTTATTCTACAGTCTGAACACTGACTGTGAATAAGTTTTACCTAATGTTGAGTCTGAAACAGTCTTCCAGGAGTTTGTGGCCATTACTCCTGGTTTTCCCCAAGGTGCTCTGGTGAACAGTTGTTCACTGAGCCCTTGATGTACTCCCCTAATGTAGTGGTAAGCTGCTACCAAGTACCCTCTCAGCCTTATCTTTTCCAGGCTGAAGAGTTTCAGGTCCCTCAGTCTTTCCTGAAATGGCTTGCCTTGCAGGTGTCTGATTATATGGGTGGCCCTTCTCTGGACTCTCTCAAGCTTTTCCATGTCCTTCTTAAAGTGTGGCACCCAGAACTGGACACAGTACTCCAGCTGTGGACTCACCAGTGCTAAGTACAGCAGAAGAATCACTTCCCTGGTTTTGCTGGAGATGTATCAATTTATGCATGCCAGAGTATTATTAATTTGCCCTACTGCCTACAGCATTGCATTGCTGGCTCATATTCATACTGTAGTCTATTTTTCGTGGTGCTGGTCAGTTTGACGCTGCCAAGCCTATAAGTGTGTAGGGGGTTGCTCATCCCCCGGTGGAGCACTTTACATTTCTTGATATTGAACTTCATCTGGTTCCAGTCTACCCAAATTGCCAGCCTGTCTAGATCCGCCTGTATCTGTAGCCTATCTTCACATGTGCCCATGCTTCCCCATAACTCGGTGTCATCCTCTAACTTGGCCTGTGAGCTTTTCACCCCCACATCCAAATAATTGATAAATATGTTGAAAAGTACTGGACCAAGCACTGACCTTTGTGGGATGCCACTGGCCAGTTCTCACCAGGACAACACAGATCCGTTCATTAGGATTCTCTAAGTCCTACCCCGCACCACTTCCCACCACCTGACTGTCTCAGAGTTAAGCCCACATTGTGACTGAGAATCCAGTCCATAACAATTCTACTACTGCAATGGAAAACCCTGGCAGAACTGTCTTCTACCACTGTGGATACAGGCAAATCCAAAAGGAAATGTAGAAGTCCTCCTAGAAGCTAAATTCAGGCTTTCAGAGGGTGTATCTGCATAAGACACTAAATATGCAATAGACTAAATGCAAAAGCTGCCCTAATACTCTAATGCACAGTAGTATTACTGCACATTAGTATCACTTGAATGACATAAGCCTGTCCTACTATGCAGTAGCACTGGTTACTGTGCAATGATTTAGTACCTGGCAATTCAGGGAATTTTTGCATGTGCTCTAGGACACAGCACTGGGCACTTTAATTAGTGAGCTGTGCTAATTAAAAGCTCCCACACATCACGTGTATTGGTAAATGGCGTGGGGACAAAAACTTTGAACAAAAACTCATTGAACATGTTTTATTTCAATGCACCCCGCCGCCATTTTTTCAGCATGGGGATGCTGATACACATGACGCAGAAGGCTGCCAGAGCGCATCAATTTCCAATATGCTAGAATTCTAGGGTATCGGAGCAGGCTCTTCGGTGTTATTTCACAGTGTACTTCAAGATTAGATGTCTCCCACTGATGAATGAGTAGCAAATACAGCTGTATGGCAAACAAATTAAACAGTAGATTCAGCATTGCTTGGAAGAACTAGCTAATTATAGTGAAAGTTAAGAAGCACCTAGAACATAAATGTTCTTGTTTTGTGTTGAGAAGAAAGAGAGTGACTTGTATCAAATAAATTCTTCTCCTGTGACATGCTATTAAGAAGAATGAAAACAAAGCAATTATTAGGTCTTTGAAATAGGCACAGATAGAGATTCTGGTCTAAAATCTCAAAGTGTTTACTCTGTTCATCCACAATAAGATGAGTTGTACACTTTCTTTTGTTTATTTTAGAAAGATTCCACTGGATTAGTCCAAGGAAAAATAAAGTACCTTGTATATGGCTTTGGTGTGCTTCACTAAGAATACTTTACCAAAATTCACATTTTGATCATGCAATTACAATCATCTTATCCTGCATAACATGGAATGCTCTCAAGGGATTTTTGCAGAAAGACCATAATTTCCACAACATTTCAAAGTTTTCCTGACTTACCATTAATTTTAAGACTTTATGTAATGGAAATCCATCATATCCCAAATGTTGACAGCTAGTCTAGTAGTCTAGTGGTTTCTTGTGGGACCCTTTAGAAAGTCTGTTTTTGTTGGGGAGCTTTTTCCAGAAATCTTCAACTGGTGGTTTTCATATCTCCAGTGACTTCAGTTTTGCATTAACAGTTTGTACCAGCTGAAGATTTCTCTCTCTGAGCTCATGGGAAGAAAGGCTCCAGAAATATCATCATCCTTTGTCATTTTTATATTTTACCTCTTAATCTACTTTACTACACTGCATTTTTAATACACCAGTAAGCAAAGAAACTCATGGCAAATGAACCTGATGTTTGTACATCATTGTTATTTATTAATAAATGACTTGTTAATTTAGCAGCCAATACAGTCTATGTACTTTACCAATAGAAAAACAAATGTGTGTCAGAAGATTTTGTAATCTAAATAAACTGCATATAAAAAGAGGTAAAGAAGAGACTGCAATCCAGACCTAGATGACAGGTTTGTACATCATTACTGTACCTGATGGGTCTGTATATCTTAATCCCAAGTGTAAACCATAATTAGTGTATACATGACATTGCATTTCTAAGATGAAAATACACCCTAATTATATGTATGCACAGAAATCTTTTAAAAATCTTGTTTCATATAACTTATATTGAAGTAGCACAGCTCACCACAGTGCTTTAACATTATGCTACTACACAGTAAACAAAAGTCAGGGTTACACTCTAGTCCCCAAAGATACTTTATGTATTTCTTAACATTCTCCCACCATTTCCACTGTAATGTCTTAGTAGGTTTCCAACACACACTCTATACTTAAAGTATTTAAATGTACATGATCTTCAGGAAATATCTTGTTCTGTTCTCCTGATAAAAAATCTGTTTAAAACTGTGTTTCTCTGACGTAATTTCTATATTTTTGTAATTTTCAATAGTCACTAACATTCCTTTTGAAGACTGACTTCCAAGTGTGATATGATGTATAAACTACATGTAGTAGGATTTTATTTCTCCTAGGGCATGGCTTAAGTTTTAATTCAGCTTTAAGTGGAATGACAACAGTTGGGATATTTTAGCTATGGAAAAAATTCTACTTCCTTGCTGTGAATGGACATCAACTTGAGAGGCATCATCTTCCAAAGATCAGTGTGCAAATGATGAATAGGATGGTTAATGCTTTCAACAAATGCAGCAGAGATTTTATAATCCTGTTCTCCAGTGTTTTGTATCTAATGATTTTAAATTAGCTTAAAGGCATGCACATGTGTACGGTATGCGCCAACATCTATTTTCACTTAATTTGTTGCGGCTATGTTGTAAGGGAGATTTATTTGGCTACCAAGTTCCAGTCTGAATTCTGCTTGCCCAGCAATCCTAGATTTTAATAGAATATATTTCAAACTGAAAGATTATGAATACAGGCATTTTAAAATGGAAAAAATGCATTGGAAAATCATCATTCCATAATACACCAATCAAAGCATGACCTTAGGGTTCTCTGTGTCCTGTTTCCTGCTTCTATAAATGACATCACTAGCATGTAAAGAATCATCCTTCTGCCATGATAGCGAGATCACCATATTTTTAGAGAAAACACATTTCTGAAGTTGTGTCTAGAAAGATAAATTTATTTTTAAATTTCCCATATGCAAACTTTGTGTGGAATTTTAGTAGGGATAAAACCAATATCATTCTATAGAAAGTATTCTAAATACCTTTAGAAAATAAAAGCATATTTCTTCCACTCTGTGAGCTTGGGGGTTTTTTTTCTAAGCACGTTATTGAATTCTATATCCCAAGTAAAGTTGTAGAATAAATCTTATATAATAATGGGGAAAAATCTATACTAAGTTATCATTTTCTGCTACATTCTATAGAATCTTTCCCTTAAGGGTCCTTCTTTTTAAATCTACATCTCTGTTAGGCTGGCCCCAAATTCTGGGCTCATTTGAAAGCCCCAGGAAAATGACTGTTTAAAGTGTTCAGGTGATTTATTCAGGATAAATCTTCTGAACTAGGGACAGACATTCAAAAGGCCAGAGCCTGAATTGATTCAATCTTCGCAGGTTAGTCTAACCTACCTAGACTGAATCAATTTGCAAGTGAATAGACATTCACTGTTAACTCTGGAAATGCAGACACATGCCTACTGTGGCTCAGGCCAGAAGCCGGGGTGGGGGGAGGAGGGGTGCTAGAGCAGCCCTTGGCTGCAGAGAAGCTGTGCAGGGGGTGGGGGCATGGGGGCATGGCCAACCCTGGCAGTAGCTTGGAGTGAACTGGCCAGCAAGGGGGTTTAATTCCCCACCCCTGTTCCACCAGCATTGACCCAAGCCAGGATCTGCCTGGTGCTCCCCTCTCACTGCTGCAGCAACAGGGATGGGAGCATGGCCAGATGCCAGCCATCATGGACTCCAGAGGCAAAGGGGGCACAGAGGGATTTATTCCTCCTTCTACCCCCTGTACCCCTGAGGGACTGCAGAGGGGTCTGTCAGCCCCAGCTGCCACTGTTGATCACTCCCTGTGCTGGGCAAGCAGTGGGATAAACCCCCTCTTGCCCCCTATACTAGACACCAGAGGGAGGGAGGAAATACCTCCCTTCCTTGCCTCCTCACCTAATTGGCCCTGCCAGCTGGCCTCCAGCTGTGCCCTACCCCTGCAGCTGAAGTAGCAAGGGGGCAGGGCCCTTGATGGAGGTCAGAGCTGTCAGACCCCTGGTGCAGTCCCCTAGGGCAGGGAGGGCAAAGAAGGGAATAACTCTCCTCCCTGCCCCCCTTGTCTCAGCGGACCATGATGGCCAGCTTCTGGCTTTGTCCCCACCCCCATCACTGCAGCAGCGAGGTGGGAGCACCAGGCAAACCCCTGCTCAGGTCCATGCTGGTGGGACAGGAAGGATGGAATTAAACCCCTTTCCTGGCCAGTCACTCTAGGCTATTGTGGGGCCTGGCCATGGCCCTGCCACTGGAGCAGCCAGTTGAGAAATACCGGACAAGTCCATACTGGTGTGACCAGGTTGTGGAGGTGGGGAATAAACCTCATCCCTACTCCCTTCTGGGGCCAACATCTGGCCAGGCTCCCACCCCTGCCTGTCCCTGCCTGTCCCCACATGGGCTGGGGAGCAGAGGGGCAAGGCCAGCCCTGCTCCACTGGAGCAGACAGCCCAGCCCAGAGAGCATGCTGAGATGCTGGAAGACTCTGGTTTAACTTAAGCCAGGAAGGGGTCTGGAACAGAAGTTGCATAAACTGGTTTGAGCTCAATCAGTAAAGTCTGATACTACATTCAACCAGGTTTATCTCAAACCAGTTTTGGCTCCTTTGAAACTGGTTTATGCACCCTGAACGTGTGTACTATTAGAGCAGGGGTGGGCAAAATGTGGCCCATGGGCTGCATATAGTCTGCCAAGCTATTCTATCCAGCCCACAGGGCCCCTAAAAAATTTAGAAAATTAATATTTATCTGCCGCTAGTTGCTTGTTATGCAGCCCTTGATGGCTTATCAAAACTCAGTAAGCAGCCCTCCACCTGAAATAATTGCCCACCCCATGTGAGAAGTTTAAACCAGTTTCTGATCACTTAAAACAATTTATGTCTAACTTCTGTCCCTAGCCCTGGAGCACAACTAATTCAGTAGCTCTGGCAGCTCATAGGGAACTGAGAAGAAAGTCCTTTTATTCTTTTTCTTCTAGGTTGCCTAGACAGTTATTACCTCTTTTAGTTAACTGCTTTAATAGACCCAGCCTCCAAACCCTATATTAAGGCTCTGCAAAGTCTATTAATTCTTGAGTCTATTAAATGATATTCAATTGAAAAAAACTGGTGAAATCTTGGCCCTCTTGAAATTGAACTTTCATTGACATCAGTAGGGCCACAATTTGACTTAAAATCTCCCAGATTCTCTCAGATTATAAATGTTTCGTGCTTAAACCACATATCAGTATCTTCCTTCCCTCTTCCTCCCCCTTCTTCCCATGGTTTTTAGCCCATGCACAAAACTCTACACTACAAAAAATGCTTGAAGTCATCCTCATGGAAATATAAATGTTCATTTTTCTTCACTCTCATCATGAACTTTTTATGTTTCAGTAGCAAATAGAGGAACAAACAAAATAAACTAGGTCAGCTAATTATATAATCACATGGATAACTATAAAAGGTAACACATGGGAAGCATAAAAGGTTATGGACACATTGGTAAGCAGGCCATAAAACATATTTTCCACTGGGCCAAGCCTAGTTGTGGTGTGTTTCTCCCTTGAATGTGATTTTAAGTAGCATTCACAGATTGGGAAAATGTTATCAAATAAATGCATTGATTATTTTTAATTAAACATAATGTGCAAATATTATGGAAATAGATGAGTCTCCATAAATTACCTGTAATTGGTGGAATACCAGAGTGATGAGTGAATATAAGGTTAATCCAAACAAATGCATGTTAAAAATGGTAGGCTATGTAAAAAAAATAACAATGGCTATAGAGAAAATGGGGGTTGTCTGATTTTTTTTCCCCCTATAGGGAGCTGTTTCAGTGATAGGGCTGAGCACAATGTGATAAAAGTGAACTGTTTCATCATCTCAGTTGTTAATAATGCTAGACATTTTTTTCTTAGGTGTTGAAACATTTTTCAAACTGAAACGAACATTTTTGTGTTCGTGCTATTTTTGTTTATTTTGAAGTTTGCCTGATGCCATTTGCCTTCTCTGGGTCTCTCCTCACAAGTAGGATAGATTTATACAAAGAAATGTATGGATACAGTCTTTCCCAAAAAGTGCAATAACTACATTCATGGCATTTTTGAAGCCTACTCACTGATAACACTTTATGTTTCTTCAACCTGTCTGGTGTGAAGGACACAACTTCACAGTGAGTTGAGCCTTCTGGCACTGACTGAGCCAAGTGTTTAGGCCCAGGCTTTATCAAAGTATCTAAACATTTGCCTAACTTTAAGCATGAACTAAGACCATCCCTATTTTGCAAAGTGCTTAAGCATATGCTTATGAAATCAACGTGGATGTATGCGCACTAGCTATTTTCTGGATCAGGGCTAGCATGCTCAGTTTCCCTGTAACATAGGGCAACCAATTCATGGTTCTCTCCAACATGATATTCCTTGCTTAGGTTCCTTCTTTTGTGATAATCAGTTTGTGCCTTTCATTTGATTTTCTCTTTCAGTCTGTATTTGAGCCAAACTACCTACAATTGACTAAATGTATGAGATAGACAAGTTTATAGTGCAAGTTTGGTGTTTTCAGAAGCTCCTGTGCAGCGTACTTCTTCATGCATTCTGTCCGACCTCTGTCCTTTGCTTTTTAAAGGCTGCTAACTTCCCCTCCAATGTGCCTTCAGATGTCAAGTTTTCTTTGACTGAATTTTAATGCCAAACATAACATGCAAAACCTTCTGATGGTTCTTTTTTCTCCCTGTCTTCAGAGATGTTAGTTCCAATTATATAATTCCCAAATTGTATATTACTGTGATATATAAAATACAACACTAGAATCTTATTTTTCACTAATCTCATTTGGCTTGCTGCTTACATCCACCGGACTCAAAATTCTTTTAATGTACTGATTCTGTATGCAACAGTGTGTGCAGTGAACAAATTGCACTCATTATTTCACAAGTTTCAAGAAGGGTTATGCAAAATGGCCTGTTTTTTCCCTTGGTATCGTCAAGGATTTGATTTTTACTCTGAATATTTAACCTTCCTAAGTTATGGGTACATGTTTTACATAATGATTATAATTCTGTACTGTTATTTTTCTGTGTAGGTAATACACATACAGCATGTACTAATAAAAAATATTGGTCGCGGCTGTTGTTAAATATAGATACTGCTGAATTTATCTGTTGGATGAAACAGTGCTTATACTGTTTTATTATAATTTCTGTGCACTGCAGTTTAGCAGATTATGCATGAAAATTATATTACTGATATTTTCCATTACAGAATTTTATATCATCTCTGAAACCTATTTTTTCCAGTAGCTGGTTGGCTATTTCTTTGCTCTTTTTCTCCTTTGTTCTGTTGTTAATTGCATGCAAATGGGATTCTAACTTAATAAGTTAAAACTAGAAGTCTGTATCCTGGCAATTCTTTGAGCCAAATACTACTCCATGCACCAGTCACATGGGGTCAAGGAAGCTCTAAGTCAAAGGAAGTCTGAATTCCTTACTACACTTGTGCTGCTTGCAGATGTAAAAAAAAACCCCTCAAAAACATGATTTACTGGAAGCAGCAGCATGTTAGTTGGACCTGGCCCTGCAGCGTATGTATAGTAGGCCTGTGTGAAGCAGAAAATATTTGCTTCAGATTCGGATTTGACATTTTGGAGGAGCAGCGATTCCATTTGGTGATTCGAATCACTGTCCTGATTCAATTCGGCCAAATCCAAAGATATTCAGTGATCAATCTTATTCAGCTATAGATTATATAGGCAGGCAGTGCCAGCGGGAGCAGCTGAGGGAGCAGCCCCAAGAGGGATGAGCCCTGGCTTGAGTCAGCAGCCCCAAGAGAAGCTGTGGCTCATTCAGCTGCTCCTGCCATCTCCTGCTGGAACTAGGCATGCGGTGCTGGTAGCCCTAGGAGAAGCTGCAAATACTGGAGGGAATGACTGGGGAGCTGGGGGATAAAACCAGGAACTGAGCAAAAAAACCAGGAGCTGGGGAGAAGGCCCTGTTCATTCCCCCAGACCCTAATCATTCTCCTCAGCTCCCCAGTCATTCTCCCCAAACCCCTCAGCTTCTCCTGAGACTGCCAGATCAAAGCGTGGCTTGCCTGCCTGCTCCTCCAGCTAACCCACCCTGCAGACAGTGCTGGCAGCCCTGGGCTGGAGAGAATGATCAGGGAGCTGGGGGATCAAACCAGGAGGAACTGGAGGGAAGCCCCTGTTCAGTCCTTCAGCCCCTGATCATTACCCCCACCCCAGGAGTTTCTCTGGGGGCTGCTAGCACTGCCTGCCTTGCCCCGTAGTGGGCCAGCCAGGGGAGCAGCTGGATAAGTTGTGGCTTCTCCCAGGGCTGCTGGCTCAAGCTGGGGCTTGTCCAGCTGCTCCCCAAACTATTCCCACTGGCACTGGCTAGGGCCTGCCTATACAATCTGTGGCTGAATCTCCAAATCTCTCTGAATTTATCTGAATTGATTTGAAGGCTTCCGGTGAGATTAAGAGAAATTAATTCATGGGTCTCTCGATTCGAGTTGGATTTGGAGATTTGCCACTGAATTGGGCTAAATCAGCCCTCAAGTGTAGACTGGTCACTTCAGTGGGGCTTTTTGGAGCTTTTATATAAAGCTGAGTCAATCAGTTATTAGATAAAAGTGCCAAGCCCCCACCCCACTAAAGCACACAGTCTCTACAGGTACTGGAAAAGCCAAGTGCAACTAACACGCTGCCTTTTCTTGGTGTTCACTGGGCTTGGCATGGGAGCATGTCGAGTGTAAAGTGTCTTTTTTTTTCCCTCCATGTCCACAAGCAGCCTTGGTTGTATAATCAAAGTAGAGCCATTCCTTGAACATCATACTTGTTGTAGCTTCTACGGAATTGTACGTTTGTCAAGAAGGGGGATGGCTTATGCATCTGACTCACCAGCCTAACCTCCATTCCTCTGCTGGCCTGCCTCACTGCATTTGTACTGCATTCAGACCTTTCTATATCTGGGGGAGTTGTAAAGGACATTTCCTTTATATTTGATATATCACCTCATTAATATGAGTATTGTATAGTAGCAGGTTTTTGTAGAGCTGATTGGAAAAAGAGAGATAAGGGAGCTCCCTCAATTGGAAAATTTGTGTGGGGGGCATATTTTAAAACGTCCAGGAGGATTTAATTTCTCTATAGCCTTATTTCTTTGGGACATGCGATCATTTAAACATCAATTCTGGAGCTTATTGTAGCTTAGATGCTCAGCACATGGAAGTTCTGCACATAGAGGCCTTCTACTGCATTTTATTCATAGTATCATAGTATCTAGGGTCAGAAGGGGCCTAGACCAGGCCATCTAGTCTGACCCCCCACCAATGGCAGGAAACGAGTGCCAGGGTCACAGGACTTCAGCCAAGTACCTATCTAATCTACTCTTAAAGATGCCCAAGGTAGGAGCAAGAACCACTTCCCTAGGAAGCTGGTTCCACATCCTAGCCACCCTAACT
>JAGPOW010003316.1:125602815-125636856 GCA_030014935.1 Caiman crocodilus
GGGTCCTGTGACCCCAGCACTCGTTCCTGCTATTGGTGGGGGGTCAGACTAGATGGCCTGCTCTAGGCCCCTTCTGACCCTAGTTACTATGAAACTATGTTACTATGAAACTATGAAGCTACTGGCGGTGTCAGCAGTGAGGGGGAGGAGGGAGTGGTGAGGAGTGACTGCCAGCAAGCTCCGCTGACAGTGTTGGTGGCACCTTTTCACAGGGGGTGCAACGCCATGCTCAGGGGGGTGTACCTGCACCCACATGCACCCCCTATGCATTACCAATGACCTAACATTTTAAGAGCCAGGTTCAAATTGGTTCCATAAGACCCTACACTTAGAAATTGGAATGCCTAAAGCAGAGGTGGGCAATTACTTGGACCTGTGGGCCACATAGGGAGTTTTGATGAGGTGTCACAGATCAGGACAGCACCTCCTCCACTCCCCCCCCAGCAACAAATTACCAAAACTCCCTATGTGGGATGGGGTTGCTGGGAGCAGTGTTCAGGAGCAGAAAGGGGAAGGTGAAGCCAGGCTCATGTGGCAGTGACTGTGGGGTCATGGGCTAGGGCTGGGGCCTGGGCCTGGGGCAGAGCCACAATCTGATGCCTACATACCTTTTTGATGGGCACAGGTTCTTGTGCAGGAACATACACTGAGAGCAACACAACTCTGCCCTGGTCTTAGCCCCTGTCCCATTCTGTCACTGCACAAGATCTCAGGCTCTCCCTGATCCTGCCCACCCATCATGTTTCCAAACACTGCTCCCCATCAGCCCATGGTCCCATCCCAATGCCCACCTGAGTGCCCTGCCCACATGGGTCATGTCTTTGGTAGTGGGTGCAGGGCAGATAAGGTGGGGGTGCCTGGACGGTGGAGCTGGGTCCAGTGACAGCAGCACCTGGACAGAGCCACTGCTGGGCCTGCCAGGAAATGGGAAGACCCATTGCTCGCCAAGCAAAAATCCCCCTTATTTTGCCCATTCTGGCCAAAAGCTTGGTATCTTGACCCAACAGAATAATTCAGTGTACCTAGATTAAACACCTAAGAACTTATTAAATAAACAGGTAGAGTAGACTTTGGATATATGTGCACCATGTCCCTAGTACTTCCTGGAAGAGCCACTCTCAAGCATGCCCCTCATATCACCTTGCACTTGCAGAACCTGAAAATGTGGCACTGAGGCCTCTCTGAGGGACCCCTTATGGCCACTCTCAGCATGCCTGAGTTAGAGAGCTCAAAAGCAGCTGGACAAGAAACCCCTGGGGCAGCCTCATCACTGTGTTTTAGGATAGCACATTCAGAAGAAGGTAGCTGTATACTTGAGAGCAGCCCTCCCTGGCAGGACCTCCAACAAACAGTCTAACTAACCAAGATAAGGCACCTAGTATCTCTGTATAGTTAATGGGGTGACTTGGATCACATTTTGGAGGTACCCAGTTTGACTGGGATTAGGTACCTAAGCACTCTACACAGTGACTGGGGAGAGACTAGCACCTTAAAGGGTAATTCAGAAAGCTCAGATACCCAATCACAAGCACAGGGCTGTGTCTGGAAATAGGGGTATTGTAGTCCTTGCTCCCAGATCTCTTTATGCTTGCTATAGAATTCAAGCATTGGTTAAAAACCAAATAACCTTAAAAGCAAGGACCAAAATCCAGGATTTCCCCTTGTCAAAGGAGTATTACACAGCTAGAGACATTTGTATCTCTCTCATTCGCTGCTCTGGCTCTGTCTCTTGCATTCTTGAGGACAGAGAAACCATGAATGTTCTCTTCTCAACCTACTATGTAGACTGATGGCAAAGGAACTCTTCTGGGAAATGAAACGTGTAGGTTTGAATGCCTCCAGGTTCAGAGAACCTCAATCATTTTATTTTATCAAAGAGAAATTACAGTGGGTATTGATCCACATTGAGATGTATCTCCATTGAGAACCGAAGTGTGATAACAAAACCACGATCATCTTCTTACATGGTACTTCTAGCCACTTAGCTATTATGCAAAAAGTGGAAACCAGCATTTTTAGCTAATTTCAAGGCTAGCAAGATGAGTTAAGCTAGTCTGAGCATACTTAATGAGTCAGGTCTCTTTGGAGATTTACAAATCTGAGCATCTCCCAGGAGCAATCCAAGTACCCAAGGAGCCTGTGTGGCAACTAGATGCCTAGTCACTCCAAATGGATCACTGCCAAGCCCAAATATGCTTTTTGCAAAGCAAGGTAATAATGAGTTGAAAGTAGTGCTGACTTGATTCAGGTTTGAAGAACATACCAAAATAGGTACTGGATTACACAATATGATTCACTGGATTTCAATACAGTGTAAACTATAATGTTCTCCTTGATGTACAAGTACCCAGAGATGCAGGTTGCTGCAGCATTTGAAAGCTTAAAGTGGACTGATGAATAGCAAAGACACACTGGCTGCATCCAACCTGGAGCTTCCTTCCTCCCTGTTTTGGCTGCAGCAGTGCACACCTTTATGCTGCACAGTTAATTTTACTGTGCCTTTCAGGAAGTAGCTGTTCAACATGGCTTTTCTCTTTCTTTGCAAAAAGTCACATAGCATTAAGTTTGCTTCAACACTGTAATTAGAGGGGACCTGACAAAATGGGTAACTGATTGAAACAGTTTGACATAAATAATGTAAATGTGATAAGGACAAAGCTGTTATCTTGGAAATCATGCCATTAGTGACCAAAATCTGTTCTGATGAACTTGCTATAAAATAATATCAAGGACTGGTTAACAGATTACTCCCTTTATATTTGGAGTGAGCATTGTTATCTGGAAAATGATCACAAGATTGTTGAAAGTATGAGTGCCAAATATACAAGTGAGAGAGATGTCGCGCTTATAGTTCCAGGCATCTGAAGCTCTTATCAGAGTCTATGGAGGCTTGCATAAGAAGTAAAATATTATCCAAATAGCGATTAGCAAAGAGATTTTAAGATTGGTAGATGCTGTAGAACTCAGAAAACAGCTTTCTTGCCTGGTTAATGTGCATTGCAGTGGTGATCTGTTGCAGTGTGAGGCACTGCAGTAAAGAAAGCTGATGGAACTGCAGATGTGTTAAAATGTCTTTTTTATCTAGGAAAGTAAATTCCACAATAAATCCGGGTAACAGGTAAAACTTTAATATTGGGGTGGTGGATGTTTAATCACCTAGCTGCAGTGAAGGCACTGGGAAATCATCTAGTTGCTATGATTAGTCATTCTGAATCAATTGTGAATGACAGATACAATAAGAATGAAACCGATGAAGCAAGAACCTGGTCTGCTGATAAACTTGGGGAAAAAAATGTTTCCTGTCATTTCACATAGATTACCAATCAGTCATTGGAAGATTGTCCAAATCTTCCCTATCAAACACCTTTATGTAACTTAGATCATTCCCAAACCAGAAGCAGAAAGTAATTACAGAACTAGAGAGAATTAGAATGATAGAACTAGAAACCAAATCAGAAGAAGTATGACATATAGTGAGTAGGCAATTGATCCTTTCTTACCCATTTCTCCTTACCCATGCTGAAATTGTCTAGGTTTTACAATTCAAAATCTCTAATTGTAGATGGATTTTGCCTTTGGATGTTCTTCTACCAGAAGCCTATTACCAAGTTCAGTGTGGTTTCTAGTAGTTGGATATGTTGTTTCATTGCACTGATATCAAAAAGAAATATGTAAGAAATGCAAAGAAGAATTTCCAGCTGAGATAAGCTTATTGAAATCAATTTGATTCCTTGTACGCCCACTACCATGAGATATTTGATTACTCCTTGTGCTAGGCTAGCAAAGTCTGCTGTCTATTCTGGGATCCCCATTCTCTAGCAGCAGGTATAAAATAAAGAATTTAAGAATGCAATTTTTTTCAAAGCTGATTCATTTTGCTGGACGACACAGTATTCTGTGTGCCTTTCCCATATGATTTTTTGAAGCTGTACTTCAGAAACCTGAGATCTAGGTATTGCTAAAAAAATAAACACAGAACAACATTGACATTATAACCATATGACAAAAAAATAAAATATGATCATAATCTAAATGCAGATTTGGAAAAAAAAGTGGGGCTTTTTGCTGCTAGTTGTTCAATTAAATAGTAAGTAACAACAATAATACAACCAAGTAATATCATTATCAGTCCAAAGCTTTCAACATATGGACACATTTTGTATGAAGCCAGTGTAGACAGACATTCCTGTATGCAAAAGGTCTATGCAGGGGCTGTCCTTAAAAATTAATTCTAGTTGCAGGGAAATTGGTGACTCTAGGGATAGTCTCCATTTTAACTACAAAGGATCCCTTTGAAGTCTCTAGAAACAAATGAACTTTTTAATGATCTGAAAGGCATTTTCATTAGATCCAAAGTATGACTATTGTATGTACACAAAGCTTGACCTGAGAGTGTACTCTGGGGCTTCTGTGTATGGGGATATGCAAATTCTGGGCACAGATTGGAAATGGCACTGAAACCCAAATGAGCTCTAAGATGTAGCGAGGGGAATTATAGGAGACTGACTTCTCTTCCCACAATTCCCCTGGCCTCTTGAATTTATCCAACAATCTAGTGTAAAAATTGCCTGTAATCTAGCAGATCTGGGAGCAGTGCCAGGAACTTTGGATTACCCATCCATATGACAGTGTACAACAATCAGTGCAGCTCAGGGCAGTGTGGATGCATGGCACGGAGGCAAGGTAGTTTATAACAATGTAACCACACAAGTGTGAACAGAAATAATCTGGGTAGGTATATTGGTTTAGCTCTATCCACACCTTTATTACACCAAAGGAGCTTTCTAAAGTAAATAAGCCAATACATGTGATTTTTAAATTCACCACAATTATACAAAATTAAGCTTGATTGGAAAATATAGTGCCTTTCTCTAAAAATACCACCAAGTACTGTAGCATTATTCTTTCTTTGTTTTTAAAGAGTCCCTCATAAAATCAAAATTTGTGAGTGCTGGAGAAAGATATAGAAAAATTTATAACTGTAATATACAAACATGCTTATTTTTCTTCTTCATCAGACATCTTTTGCTTGAAACAAAACAAGCAGTAAATTATGTCTGATTTTCATGGAAATTTCCATGCATGTTTCTCATAACATGAATTAGCAAATGCCTTTTGTTAGCACGTTAGAATGCTTACATTCAATTTTATATTTAATTTTTGTTGTGCTCATATACTTTTATTACTTTCAGAAATACGGGTGCCAAAATATTATCTATAAATGTCCATGGATATTAAACAAATACTATGCGGCTAAGATAGATGACAAAGTATCTGCTTTATATTTCAGAGAAAGTAGCTTCAATTACCAAGTGAGCAGTATTTTTATTATTTTTTCTTCTCGTTTTCTCTTACTGTCTGAAGTGTCAATATAGTTTCAACACTTAATTGATGAGAAGCAACCTGCATTTTAACAAGAATTTTTCTGAACTCTGAAAAACAGACTCTACCATATAAAATGACTGTTTGAGAATTTTATATTGTGATTTAGCTGTCCACCATGCACATGCTTTGTAAAATCCCTCCTTGAATTCAAGACTTAATCACTGCAATGCTAACATTATGTTTTTGTTCGTTTAAGTAAATAGCCTTCTCTCCCAAAGTCTTGAGTTATTTAAAGCAGAGGTTGGCAACCTTTTAGGGCTGTGGGCTACAGTGACCCAGTTTGGGTCAGAGGCAGGCAGGTGCTAGAACCCAGATGCTGCTACTGCTTTTCACCAGGAGAGAGACTACAGCTGGCTGCGGGGGAAAGTGACTGCTGCTGAAATATCCACTGTTGAATATTGCCAAAGCCCCACATCTCCACAAGCCAAATACAGCCCATGGACCATACATTACTGACTTCTAACTTAAACAATTCCTTTTTGATGTATGCAAGGATCTTTCTCTTCCATATTTTAGCCACTGATGGCTGCTTTTCTCACTTCATTCTCTGTGGTATCACTGTGGACTTCAAAACATGAACTACCTACTTCTCCTAGACCCAATACATCTATTATGAATGGCCTCATCTATCATGTCATAATTCCCTTCCAATTAAAAAAATAATCTTTTGTACTTGTCTATGGCAAGAACCCTCCTATATGGCAAGGGTGTTGCAGGCAAACTGAGTTATGCTGAGGCTTTTAGCTATAGTCCAAGCCTTTCCAGAACTAAGCAACACAATGGAACTGAGTGCCTTCTGTGGCACTGGGAGACGTGAGTGATGTGATTGGGCACTGGGCAAGCAAGGGACAGCAGTTTCCCTATAAGGAATGCAGCTGGCACAGTGCCAGGGGATTGGTGCACCATATAAGGAATGATTGGCACGAAGCCAGAGGATTGGACAATTTGGGATGAGAGGTTACAACTGTGATGAGCCATGTCAATCCTTGGTCTCTGGTAAAAGAAATCCTAGAGGCAACAAAGGGTACTTGAATGGTGATTCATGAGCTTCATGCTACTCCTAGGCATTTTAAATACGGCTCCTAGAAAAAGCACTGTATGTATCTTCCCACTATAACAGAGTCATTGAATGTATGTCCTGTCATGCAAAGACAGCAACCTATGCTGCATGGAACAACTCTGTCACCATTCATTATATCCCATTGCACTGGGACCGTGACTCCATCTTGCATAAATTAGACCTTTTGCCAGCTAGGCCTCTCCTTTCTCTGTCTGCCCCCACCCCAGCTGTTGTGCCCCAGGCCCTCCTTCCTTGGCCTCACCAACCTTCTGCTGTCTTCTCCATGGCCGAGCTCCTCCCTTATTCTATTGTGGCCCTTTTATTCCCATCTCAGCTTCACATCTATCTGAAGTGCTACCTATTAGAGCTCAGTGCTCTGGGGAGGCACAGCCACTGCCTCTTCTAGGTCAAGAGATTGCTTTGTGGTGTGGTTGGTAGGTAACACATTTAATAAAAGCACTCCACCTGATAGGCACACGTGCCTGGAATTAGTTTACCAATGTTTGGTGCAGTCATTTTAAGTATAATTAGTGTCCCTTATTTTGTTAAACAATAGTGAGCAAACCTTCATTAGTAAGAAATGAAAATATGAGAGTGAAAACCTCAGGTTTAAAGCAAAATAGGAGGACGATTTGGAATTTCTGGGGGAAAAAGTGGTAAACCTCTGTGTTTCATCTGCAACTTATTGCTTGCAGACTATAAGGGGGGCAAACAGAAGCACAACTCTCAAACTACACACAGAAGCTTTTGATCCATATATCTTTCCAGATGGAACTTGAGGAAACATTTGTGGTAGCAATTATGAATCCAGACAGTAAACTTCAACTAATCAGCCAGATTACATCTTCACAACACACAACAGATACATACCTCACAGGTCACTGATGAGATGGCTGTCAATCAGCAACTTCTCAACTATGGAATAGTTTATGGAATGGCAATAGCCCACAAAAGACTTCTTGAAGAGAAAGAAAGTTCCTATCCACAACTGGAAGATCCATAGTAGTTGACATATCTGAAATATCCTAGTGCTGTTACTTAGCATCTTCAGTCTCTGAACCTGGCACTACAGAGAAAAGCTAGACCAGCAGTTCTCAACCTTTTTAGACTTGAGGCACCCCTTCAAAAGTTCCAGCTTCTAGTTTTCATCTGTTTAGCCTACAGAAACATAATAGAGGAATTTTTCTTTTGCAAAGAACTAGAAAGACCACAACTATGAATTTCTATTTGAAATAACCAGGTTTATCTGTGAATCATATCTTCTAATGTAGTGTAGCAACCTGCAGCACCCTTGAAAGGATCTCCCTTTAGTCCTGTGGCACCATGGATGAGCATCAGTGAGCTAGACTTATTTCTGATCTTCTTCTGACATTGCTCTATTTTCAACACAAGCTGATGCTTCTAAGAAAGACCTAAAGTCAAGAGACTTTAGCCACTTTCCTCAGCTCCAGAACATGGAAAAAGCATTCCCTGAAATAGAAACAGAAGAGGAGAACCTTGAAGAATACAGCAAGAAATTGCAAGTACTACCAGATGACTTTCAAGGCAGAGGTACAGGCCAGTATCTCATGGAACTCCGTCATCTTGCCCCGACAACATTTCAGCCCAGCTTCAGATGACTCATTTCCAGGACGGAAACTAACAGCATGTCCAGCAACAATTAGCAGTGCTATTGGTGAGCAGGCTGTGACCCTTGATGCAGCTGAAGTGCTGATGCCAGGGAATGCACATATTAAGTGGTTTGTGTCTTGCAGAAAGAATACTTTACTCAGAAAGGGAAATAGGCACATGTGTTAATGGTTTCTTTCATTGTATTGTAAGAGAGCTGTTATGAACTATAAAATGACAGCAAAATATATTTCAGCACCATTATTATACACATTACTACCTGGAGACAGCTATATGAGAATCATATGCCACACATAATGAAAGAGGCACCCGTGTTTGGGTTAGGAACGTCAGCAATGTGATCTGTGGACTGATGATGCCAATTCATTCTTTTAGCTAATTCATGATGGCTCCAATACCATTCCTTGGCAGTCAAATCCTACAGTGATGAGAAAAGTATGGATAGATAAGCAGCTAGGCAGACAGTAAATGGTTACAGATGATCTGTGTTGTGATTATCTCCTTCACATTAATCTTTAGGACAGGATGGGAACAGTTTGGCAGGTGCTGAGTAACCAACGTGTTCAAGACAACAGGAATTGTCAGTGCTCAGCACCTCTGAAACCATACCCTAGTGTGACTTATGTGCCGTGCCTCCATGAAGTGACAACAGGCACAGGTTGTGCCCAGGAAAAGTCCCAAGGAGCCTAAAGAAACTGTGCTGGAGTTCTGTCAGACTTAGAAACTCTACAGGCGCACAGGTCTACAGTACTAGGCCTAGGGAAGGATAAAGACTTGAGGTTTTTTGTTTCACTGGTGACTAAAAAAAAAGAAAAACTCTAATTACTGGGCTATCATTGGAGTGGTACTTCTTCCCTAGGTGGCATGTTTCTTTTTTATAAAACCTCTGTCCACTTGGGAATCTAGCCCCCAACACTGAAACATTTCATTTATGAAATATCAAAATGACGTGATTCCACATTCCCAAGATTTTTTTTAAATTTATGCTATTGCCCAAAATTGTTTGCCAGATTTGACTTAAACTCATAAGTAATGCTGGCCATCTTGAAAATACAAATGATCCACCAAAAATAATTTCATCCAGCTCTCGCTGGGCCGCAAACATAGGAGTCTGGTGTGTCTCTAACAGGGGAAGCATTACAAGGGCTGTTACACCTGATATCTTATTTTTAGGAAACCATTCAAAAAAGTGGTGTGATTTGAGGAAGGCTTGGGGCATCCCATTGACATCTGTACTATAGACAAACAGTGGATTGTAGGTAGGGTTGCCAACTCTCTTTGAATCTATTCCAGGAGGTTTCCAGAGTGCCAATGCGTCCACGACACACAATGCAAACGTGACCGCATGCCTGTATATATGAGTTATGGATTACGGTGTGTAGACTTCACATCAGGAAGGCAAATGCACATTACTCTTACATTTTAAAAACCCACTGGACTACTGTATAAATTGGATTCAACATTTAATATTTATTTTAATGAATGCCCTATTCGTTATCTCCCAGGTGACTCTCAGCAGTCTCCTGGAGATTTATATCTAATTCTTAGAGACTCCAGAGCAGTCCTGGAAGGCTGGCAACCCTAGTTGTAGGTCTGTATACTGTGGATAGAAAGGCTATTAACATTCGGTAGGCCACTTCCTCCAAAAATAAATATCAGGAGACCCACAGTGTTGTGCCTTAACAAGTTTGAGAGAGAGAAAACACAATGCTACTGTCTTATTCACAGCACCAGTTTTAAATGCATGTTGTCTGCAGCATCCTGATTCCTGGTTTTATTCTGCTAGACAATAATACAATAGTGAAGGGTGGTGGTCATACACGAATATTGTACACTTCACACTGATTATGCTTGTTCACTCTTGCTTCCTGTCTGATAACAATAGGGCTGAAAATATGTAAGGGGCGGCAGGTAATTTCTGTGGATTCTTCCCATTTCACAAAGGCCTGAATATTCTGAACTGGCTCCAGGAAAATAGGAGCTTGCCAAAACATTAGTTCAAGCAGGTGGTTCCAATTCATAGGACCTTTACCTTTGCTATGCTTCAGGGGTTCCTGGAACAACACAAAACCTCACATGCCTGTGTTGGCAAGCAAAAGATTTGAAAGGCAGATGTTATCCTCACATCCACCCATTGAAATCTTTTTGCCAGATTAGTTAGCATTAGAACTATTAGTTAGCATTTGAACTGGCCACCTGGGAAGTCTGCTATAAAAAGGCAGCTATAAGCCATGTGCTTCCACTTATCTTTCTGCCTCTTACTGAGAAAAGGGAAAAAAAGAAATGAGTTTGAAGAAGGGTAATTTCTTACCTGCTAATTTGCTTTCTCCACATGCCTTCATATGCAAGCCTAGACAGCAAATACAACTCCTCCTACTAGCAGATGGACACCGGATATATGTAAAGCACTTGTGAAGTCACTCCCAGTGTGCAGAGGGGTAGCCCACATGACTAGGCTCAGTTCCAAACATCCAGAGCAATAAAAAGGACTCTCAGAAAACACTGCATAAAACTTTCCAAAAGATAAATTATTCAGAGAAAAAATAGTGCCAATGTCAACCAAAACCGGAGAAATACGGCAGCCAGAGAATAGAACTTTAGCAACAGTAGCTGATTTCAGAAAGACATCAACTGAGATCAGTTGTGGAGTCAGTGGACCATTTATGAATTCTGTTTGACATTATAAGCTATTTGTCCATATCAAATTATAAACTCCAATTATCCGATAAGGCTGGTCTGTACGTACATCCCCCACAATTCTTTTACCTCCACTTCAGACTGAAATTCCAAGGGTTCAACTGTTCGTAGGCTGCCTGAGTATTGTGTGAGGATAGTTCGTTCACTCAGAAAGCTGATCTAAAAATGAGCATACAGAATAGACGGGCAGTAAGAAATGCTGTTCTTAAACCCCAGCCCTCCCCAGGTACCTGACCCAGGGCCACAAAATTTCCCTCTATCCCCTCCCAATCTGCAGGTCTTCATTTGAGAGCCAGGTCCTACATCAATTCTACTGAAAAATGGAGCAATGATCATTCTTTTCATTTAAATGGAGGAGGTGGCTCCTGTGCCCACCTTTTGTGTATGGAGGCTGATCGTTGTCCTATGGTGTGGGAGACCCAGATTCAGTAGTCTTCTCACCCTGCAGGGATCAAAATCTATTCCATGCCCAGGTGATTATCCTAACTAGCTACCAGCTAGTTTGGATAGTGACATTTTCCATGACTTCCACTGAAGCTGAGCACTGTGCAGCAAAGAATGCAGAATTCTTTGGGCCAAAGAAAGAGAGAAAGAGAGAGAGAGAGTTCCTTCACACAAGATAAAACATTTTCCTCTTGTTCCTTCACACAAGAGGAAACATAGATTCATATGACTCTATGAATAAGAGGAAACATTTTGTACCTTGTGGTCAGAGCATTGCTGGGATGTGCATTTCCACTTACTGCTGGAACACCCACTGACCAGGTGAAATTAGAGAACAGAATTTTAGATTTTACATTAAACAGTCACTGAATAAAGTAGAGAAACTATATGAGAAGCAAGGAGCATTGGGGACTTCCCACTATCCCAGCTAAGTGCCTGAGTCATTTGGCTACACAACCATACTCCCTCATTTAGCCTCTCTCTTCCTCTTTACCCCCACCCCCCAAACCCTTTTCCACTCAATCTTGCATTGCTATGCAATGACACAGCTTCAACAGGTGCAGTGGAAAGTGCCCTTAACCCCACTCTCTTGGGAGGTGAGTAATGTGATTATGAACATTTCAAACTGAGAATGTGATTATGACATTTAAAGCTAAGAAAGTAGTTTAAAGCTGTGTCTTCCACTTTCTGGGTAAGTGTGCTAACCATTAAGCTATTAAATAAAAGGTAAGAAACCTCACCACCTTCTCCTTCAGAAAATATGTGTCACTACATTTTGGGAATGGCTCAGTTCTATGGGAGCATGTTAGGCATGCTCTGAGAATGCCATCCAGCTCAGATACTTCAGGGGACTTGGGTGGTGGAAAAACTGACTTTCTGAATTCCAGAGCAGAATTCAAGATGCCAGGTTAAGGCAGGAGATAAGTGCTGAGCTACAGCAGTCTTGAGCATGTGCAGAAGTAGAACTCCAGGCACCAGCAATCAAAAGAGGTGCCCAGTGAGCATAGGCAACTGGTAGGTGGGGCATGGAAGGGGGGCATGTACCCTCCGCAACAGGGCTGTCCCCACAGGCTTCTATGGGTGCCCCCCCAGACTCAGGAAGCACTAATCCTAGTCACCCATACCAGTGAGGCACCCCAGAATGGGTTTCCTGTATGAAAATTGTGGACGTAGTCACCTCAGTTCTGCATATGTCCTCATCTGGATGCTTAAAGCCTTTTTTGTTTTAATCCATTCTCAGAATGACTGAAACATCAAGCCTATAATGTGGAAAGGTGAAAAAAAATTGAGAATGACCAAATGCTTGGTTGCTACTGTTCAAAGGGAGAAATGCCTCCTTTCTGACATATGAGTGTCAGGGTGGGTTGCTTCTATTTTCTTCTTCAACAAGCAAATGAAGCGTTGGAAACAGGCAATGAAATAAATAAATAAAAGAATAAAAAGATGGTGAGACTTCTATACTCAAAAAGGCCTTTGTAGATAAAGTCTTTTTCATTTTGAGGGAAAAACAGACTAAAGACTAAGAGAAACTTCCTGAACTAGATGACAGTGTTTTTATAAGAGCAAAGTCGGCGGGGAGCATAGAATATTGTAGGCTTTTTAAAGTTGTTTAATGATACAGTAGTATAGACTTGCTTGTATTTGCTTGACTACAGTTTGGCTGAGAAGAAAAGGAAAAGGAAGTTCCTTTCAAAAGGTGTGAAACATTTCAGAAAATTAAAAAAAAAAAGACTGAAAAAACTAGGATAAAAGTTGCAAGGTCACCTCAAGTACATCTAACAGTTCAATGATATACAAGGCTAATTTTAGACATGGTAAAGCTAATGTAAGGTATAAGAGTAGGCAGATAAATGTTAATTAGGGTAGCACTTATTAGGAATGCATTTATGTTTTCTTTACCTTAGTTAGTAAGCTTTTTAATATTTTTGTCAAGCACCTGAGTATAAAAATCAGGTCCACCTTGGGATTTTTGCTCTTCAGTCTTGAATTGGGTTCTTGCTGAATTGTCCACTTGCAAGTGTATCTGGTTAGCACTATTTAACAAGCTAGGTAAGAAAGTGCTTTTCCTAACAGACTGGCCACCTTTTAAAGGCTTTTTAAGACTTAGACATTTTAAGGTTAAATTTCTTTCAAATGTTGATAAAAAAGTTATACCTTTAGATGAATGTACATTTTATAAATTGGGTTCTGAACTAGCTCTTACAATCCAGGAAAGAGATTTTTAATGGTTCTCTAAAAACAACAGCTCATTGTACAGTGGCAACCAAATAGCAAATAAAATGTTGCGCTTCATAAAAAGGGAACTGAAAACAAAACAGAGAACATCATCATGCCATAATGCAAATCTACAGTGTGTCCACATCTTGAATACTGTGTATGGTTCTAGTCTCTGAATCTCAAAAAGCATATAGTAGAATTGGAAGAGGTACAGAGAAAGACAAACAAAATGACTGGACCATGGAATAGTTGGCGTACTAGGAGACTAAAAAGGCTTGGACTCTTCATTGGAAAGGAGAAGACTGAGGAGGATATGGTAGAGGTCTATAAAATCATGAAGGGTATGGACCAAGTAAACAGGAAACTGATACAAGAGAAAGTATTTTTTTATGCAATAAAAAAATTTTATGCAATAATTTGTAGAATTAATTGCCACAGGAGGTGGTTGAGGCAGACAACAGATCCATGTTCAAAAAGGGACTAGATAAATTCATGGATGATAATTCTATGGCTATTGGACAGAACAGTTGGAGATGTTTCCTCTAAACTAATAATGGTGGGTGCCAAGAAGGGTACTGAGTTGGGGATAGACCACTAAAGAGATATCCAATCCAGTGCTCTCCATCTGTAGCAACCATTTCTGGCTGTCAGAGACAGGATACTGGAGTAGACTGACCATTTCTGAACTAGTATGGCACTTCTTATGTTCCTATTAAATTTGAATAATCATTTGATTAATATGCCTAATCTGTAGTATTTAGTCATTTATGGAATACCAGCAAATTATCAATTAAGTTGAAGATGCAAATCTATGAGACTTGTGTGCTGTCATCCTTGCTTTATGTTTCAGAAATGAGGACTACATGTTAGGCACATCAAGAGCCTGAACAGCTTCCACATGAGATGCCTGCATAAGATCCTGAAAATAAAGTGGGAAGACAAAATACAAAAACATAGAGATGCTGGCGCACATAAGACTGACATACTTAGAAACTGCAGTCAAGAAGAGGAGGTTGCGATGGCTCAGCCATACCAGGAAAATGGGAGGAAGCTGTGTCTCCAAGAATATTTTGTAGAGCAGGATTCAAGATGGCTCTAGAAAGGGGGTCACCTTCTATGGCAGTACCAAAATGTGTGAAAAAATTATATGACATTTTTCAACATCAATGTTGAAAGCTGCGGTGCATGGTTAGAATCCCATACAATCTGGAGGGAACATCTGGCACTGGGTGCAGCTCAACATGAACTGACTTTGATCCAGAGGATGGAAGCAAAGTGAAAAAGAAGGCAGCAAGCGTGCTGTGAACTTGGACTCAAAATCAGACAACACACAGATCTCTGAAACTTTTAACAAGCTGTGTCACTCTTGAATTGGGCTTATCAGCCACAAGCAGATTCAGCAGGCACCTGACTCCTCTTATGCCAGGGGTGGGCAATCATTTGAGCCTGGCGTTATTGTGGTGGGGTGGGGGTGCTGACCCAGCCTCAACTCACCAAAACTCCCTATGTGAGATGGGGCTGCAGGCAAGTGGGGAGCAGTGTTTGGGAGCAACACACAGGCACGCAAAGCTGGGATCATGGGCCAGGGTTGTGGGGCAGTCCCTGTCCTGTTGGGAAAGTGGGAGGGGGTGTGGGATGTGGAAGCGGGGGCAGGTGGGCATGTGTGGGGCGGCTGCCTGGGTGCTAGGTCCCAGGAGCCAGCTGTGGGTTAGGGGAAGGAGAAGGGAGACAGGAAGCACATGCAGCAGAGTTTGCTTGGGCAGTGCAGTCCATGGCTATCCCCATGGCACTTCACATGGAACTGAGTCCCACCCAGGACAGCCTGTGCCATGCCCTCTAGCCCTTTAGCCTGTGCCTGCTGGCCTGGCCCCTAGCCAGCATGTACAGCTTACTGGCAGGGCTACTCCCAGTGCAGCTGCAGGTGCCAAAGTGCTACTTGGCTCCCCTTGCTTCCAACTGCAGCTCCTCCTGCTGCACCGCTCCAGGCCAGGAGGAAGCTTCAGCCCAGCGACTCCTGCTCCAGCATGTGGGGCTCCAGCTATAGCTGTTAGTTGCCTTCCACCCACTTGGCCCACCTGGCACAGGCAGGCAGAGTGTGTGAAAGGCAGCTGGGAGCTGAAGCCTTGTGCCCTGGGGCAGGAGTCACCTGTGTGAAGCTCCTAGTTGCCTTTTACCCACTCCGGCTGCTTGTGCTGGGCAGACAGAGAGGTAGAAGGGAGCCAGGACCTGAAGCCAGAGCCCTGTGTACTGGGGCAGGAGTCACCTGGTTGAAGCTTTCTCCCATCCTGGAGTGGCACAGCAGGAGCAGGAGGAAGAACTGCTGCTAGAGGTGGGGAGAGCTGAACAGCCAGCTTTGCCAGCCCCGCGGAGTGCCACCTGCCCTCCCAGCACTGCCAGCCTCCTCCCAAGGGTGTGAGCCTCCAGATTTGTGCAGGGGATGGCAGGAGGCTTTTGTTGCTGCCTGGAGGCAGTGGCAGCAGCAATCTTGCTGGCGCTGGGTGCAGGTTGTGCCCAGCGCTGGTCCCAGGTGACAGTCTTCTGTCATCCCACACACAGATCCAGAGGCCTGCACCCTCAGGAGGAGTCTGGAACAGCCCCACAGCCCTATTTAGATAATTTTATGTTCTGAGATAATTTAATGTTTAATTTTGGTGGGACTGTCTCTTCAAATCCTTCTTTGTTGTCAGAATCCAAAAGGAAAGCATTTTCAAAGGCAGTTTAATGGTGGAAGATCTTCCTCAGAAGTACCCAGATATCTATCATCCTTCCTCTCTGTGCAGTAGACTGTTACAGCCTTCAACATTGGAAACCCTTTGCTCCTCCTGGACTACTTCCATATCCATAATGTGGCATATCTATCTACTTCAGTTGTATCTTATTAAAGTGTCTATGCCACGAATACCCTGTATTTTTACCATCTATGTTCTCCCTTTTGATTAATATCACACCTCTACATTTAACCTCAATAACTATTGCTAATTTCATTGGAGATATCTGATTATTCATAATTTTCAACGTCTTAAATTTTCAGTTTTTTCCTTCCTCTCCTTTCTTAATAAACTATGATTATTCCACTTACATCTTCAGAAAGGACTGAACTTTGGAGATCATTAATAGCAGTTGCTTCTCTGATATCAGTCAGTAACAGCAATCTTCTAAGGACAGATGTACAAACAACCTCTCCTTCTGGAAAGAAATGAAACAGATAGATGTATACGTTATCACAAGCCCAGTGACAATCATGCTGAACTGCTTGTGCTGACCCAAAATGATGGGTTGGTTGAACAGGACTATCAAGGTAGATATTGTCTGGATGTAGTAATTCCTTTTCAAAATTGGGGAAGCAGCCTCCATTTAAAGAGGGGCACTGAGCAAATGGAGGCAAAACTTCTTACATTGGAATAATTGAGGAAATTGGCCAATACCGTGGGAGCCATGAAGTGTAAATAATTCACTTTTGCTCATGCTTCACAGAGACAAATCACATTTCAAAATGGTTGGGAAAGAAAGTTAATCTCAAGAAAAAATTCTGTGTTGGAATCTGTCAGGCTACAGCAGCTGTCTTCAACATTTTTAAGTAGGAGATCACCTTTGGCATTTAAAAGCAGTCCAAGATCTACTGTGCACTGCCGTCGCCACCCCCTTCTCAGTCCCCGACTAGCAGGTACATCTGTGGGGAGGGAATGGCGGGCAAATCAAGGCAGAGGGAGAAAGAATTATTTGGGGGCATACCTCCCCAGCAGGTAAGTCCCACCTGGACAGGGCTCCAATCAACTTATCCCTGCTCCTTCCTCTGTGGCACTGTCACTCACCATGAGGGCCTAAATCTAGCCCCTGCCCCTTCCCTCTCCCACAGACTGACCTGCTGGGTTGGGGCAGACGTGTGCATGCACACAGGCACTCAGCCCCCAACCCCAGTCTTGGATCGACTCCAAGAGTCTCCGAGATCTATTGCAAGAGGCTTCAGGATCTACTGGTGGATCGAGATGCACTGGTTGGTGACCACTGGGCTACAGCCTCATGCCTGGGACCTTGGTCTGACAACATGGCTGCTCATCTTAGCTTGCCACTCCATGGCTAGCCACTGAGGCTAGTCAAGACTGGTGTGAAGCCTCCAATAGGGCCAATTCCCTATCCCTAGAGTGACTGGCCAGGGTCAACTGACCCTCCACTTCCTACATATGTCCTAAAACAGTAAATGTCTGGGTAACGGGATGACCTGGCCCAAGATTGCTTTGCTGTTCCTTTGGCTTTGTTCTCTGTTTTTATCTTAAGGCTTCTTGATTTGGTTTGTCCCTGGATTTTGCTCTTGAACTGAGCACCTGGCTTCCTGACCTGGTTTGACCTCAGATTCTGGTTTCCCAGCTCTGATTAGTCCTTCAATCCCTGAGTAGCCCCAGGTCTCACTGCCCACATCTTGGTATGACAGGTTCTGTCATCCCCACACTCCAGTATACCTCTGTCCCATCCTTAGTGTTCGGTTGTCCTAGGTCTCAGTTTTTCTGAGGCTTCTTATCCAGTCCTTCCCTCTCCCTTCACAACAATTTACTCCCATACTTGCTCCATACCAGTACACTACAATGCTGTGTATCCCCAGATGAAAGAAAAAACTAATTCAAGGATATGGGTTTTCATGCCTAAAGGAGATGCTGTTAGAGATGGTCTATCTTCACCAGAAGCTATTATGCCAGTATCAGGATTGAACATTTACTGGGTGGTTGGATTCATAGTACTCTTATTTTTTAGATGGCCTTCTAAGAATATGACTAGATTAACAAATTATACCACGTTAAAGAGGGGGAACTTTATGTATCAGATGCTCTGTGGTAATTGTTTTGTGCGTGTACTTTTATCCTACACTCAGTGGAAACTAAATTCTGATATTTTAGCCCTATTTCATTTAGTGGTAATCTGTCCCAGTTTAGTTTTCACTAAGCAGACTCATGAAGCCATTACTGTAGAGCAGCTGGATGGAAATTTTTTCCCACACTTTAACCCTATATAATTTTTCTGTCCATCCATAACCTGGGAGAATGAGGCTGACTAAGGAACTAGTGAGGACAACTCTTTTTATTTAAATGTTAAGGACCACCCAGTCTCCATGGATGAGTCACTAAAATTATCTGTCTAGAAAAAAATTAATCTCTTCACCTGCAGAACTTGTTACATGTTCAGAAGAGCTTGTCTTGAAGAGGGAGGGAGTTATAAGCACTGACAGAAATACACACTGTACAATTTAACGATTTTCAGAATTCTCATTGTTCTTTTTTAAACTTCTCTCCTTGTCATCTTTTGTTGCACTACATATGATAGAAACATTAGTAAGTCTTGTTAAGATATAATTGTGCAACCTATATCACCCTTGGTTGAAAACAAGTGGTTTCTCTGATTACCCCATAAGAATTTATTCAAGATGCTGGAAAATTGGCAGTATCCATTTACTCCTGGGTATCTTGGTAGTGCCCTTGAGTAATTGTTTCACGTCCTGTATTTCAATAATATGTATTTCAATGAACAAAATCTTCAAAGAACTGGCATTTCTGTCTTCTTTAAATACTGTATAATGTCAATTAGAGCCATGAGATGTAGTAAAGGCACACAGGAGAGCAATGGCACTATCTTGTGTACTGGCATATTACTTTTACTTATGAGTGCATATATATATAATGTGATCCTTTAAAGAGTATCTAGCAAATTTTTTAACTCAAGTGTCTATTATTTTCTGTAGCAAAAATCCTGGAGAACTTAATTTATGACACTTGGATTTGTTCTTATTTTTACTAAATTTCCACTTCTAAAAGGATATGATTTAATCTCCCATCTCCGTCTTTCTCTAAGTGTGTATTAAATAACTGTACAAAATAAAAATCTATCAACTGAATCATCACATAGGTTCTGAACATCCAGAAGCACTGTTCAGCCCATCTTTTCCTTTCCATTTGATTTTATTTTTGTTCTATATTGACAGATATTAACCTGAGAAAATAACAAATATTGCACAACTGCAGGAAGCCAAAAGTTCACTCTTTCCACAGAATGTTGTAGCTTCTAAATTTGGCATGTCTACACAGTACTTTGCCTCCTCACTTTAAAATCCAGGTCCAGTATTTCCTTGCTGTAGCATCAACAAACCCTCAGAACAAATGAATGGGAATAAAATGGGCCATCGGTAATGGCTGAACCTATGACCATGGCTAAGTACAGACAGCCAAAAAGCTGGAAGCTGAATTAATTCAGTCTTTGCAGGTTAGTCTAAACTGAAAAGATTAAATTGAAACAGAAGTGAACAGACATTTACCTTTGATTCACAAAATGCAGCCACATGCCTGCAGTGGTTCAGGCCAGAAGCCATTGGGCACTTGAGCACGGCTCTCTGGCAGGTAGTCAGCATGGGCTGTGTATTTGCTTCCTCTTCCTGCTGCTCCTGAGGTCTCTGTGATTTGCAATCCACAATCAGAACAGCAGGACTCTGCAGGGTTGCTTATCACTTCTTTTTCCTGCTTCCAAGCACCTCTGGGATTTGTAGTCCATAGTCAAAGCCAGCAGCAAGTCTGAGCAGGGGAAAGGGAGTTTAACCCCCTTCCCTGGCCCCAACTCCCAGGGAGGTTTGCCTGGGAAGGAAGTCCCTGCCCCCCACCATAGACTGGCATGCATCCCCAGATGGGCTTGCACCCCCCACCCCTTTGTCAGCCAGTCCTCACTGCTTCAGCTAGGAAGCAGAGGGAGGATGGGGCCAGCCCTGCTGTCTGGAGCAGACAGCACAGCACAGCATAGCTCAGGGCTGCAAAGCATGCCAAGATGCTGAGGGACTGTGATTTAACATGAACCAGGAAGGGGTTTGGGACAGACGTTTCATAAACTGGTTTGACTCAAATCAGTGAAGTCTGATACTATATTCAGCCAGGTTTATCTTCAACCAGTTTCTGCTATTTTGAAACCAGTTTTTGGGCACTGAGCTTCTGTACTCCTACAGGTTTAAACCAATTTCTGATCACTTAAAACAGTTTATTTGTGATTTCTGTTCCTAGTCCTTGAGCCACAAGCTGAGATGTCTACCATTTGAGCCAGTATCCCTTACATGGCCCAGCCACTATAGAAGCTTATCCAGCCAGTTCCATAGGTATGCTAAAAAACATGTTTTTATGTCACTCCTTGAAACATATTCTATAAATGCACTAGTAGTGATGCCATGACAGTCAGTCAATGTCATTCAATATGAGTCTTGAAATTAAGAGTTTCATGACTTGTGCTTCAGTGATCAGCAAAACTGTGTTGCCTCCTGGGAGCTGGAAGCAACTGAGCATGCTACTTGACTTACCTCCACAGGCCCACAGTCAAGAGGTGGCCAAAGCCTGCAGAGAGACTCAGAGTGTTTTCCACACATAATGTGTTCTCCATTGTTTAAAAGCTTGACACTGTTTCAAAAAATGGCTTGCAGATGTCGGAATTACAGCCTGTCGTACTTTAGCCTCCCTCTTTGTTCATGCTTTCATAACATGAGGTACACAGGGCTGGATTCTTCTCTCATTTCCATCCATGCAAATCTGGGGAAGCTCATCTGACGTCAGCAGAGTTACTCGATATTTAAACTGAGGAAAGGCTTCAGCCCTTTTTATTATTATTATTATTATTATTATTATTATTACTACTACTACTACCACTTGAAATCAGGCCAAAAATGAAGAGTCATAAAATAACATCCCAGATGATCAGCAACAATAGAAATTTGCAATGCTCCACCTTAGGAGCGTTACCAAATAATTGAATTATTGCCCTTCTCCTTCACCTATTTCTCATCTGCTGCTTTGTAACTCCCACATCTGCTTGGTTATTTTAGTCAGTGCCAGCAAATTACTGTGACCCTCTTTATCTGAACTCTGATCAGAGGCTGCCTAGTTCTCCCCAGGTTTGTTTTTTTTTTGCCTTCCTCTCCCCCCGCCGAACCAGGAAAGTAGCTGCTGAAAGCAGACCAGTTGCCATAGCAACCCCCTGGCAGCTTCCTCCGAGTATCTCAGACTGAGCAACAGTGTTGATTCCCGAGGCAGGGGGGAGGGGGGAAGGGGTAGGGCTCAGAGGAGGTAAAGGAAGGTTACTGTGCACTTAGTTAATATGCAAAACCACTTACTGCAGTGCTGGATGAGCAATGAGTAAGTGCAAACAAAGCTCTGCTTGATCCGCTAACATGGACTTTGCACACAAGTTGCTCTGTCCAGAGATGCAGATGTTTGGCTCCATGAGAGATTTTGCAGTCAGACAGCGAGAGACACAAGAGGTAATACTGAATGCATTCAGCAGTACAACTGTATTTTTGTAACGGCCTATTGAAGCTGTTGAGAGAGAGAAATAAAAATCTGGATTTCACTGCCCTGTCTTTCTATGCCTTTTCTTCTGTTCCAGGCAAAGCATGGCTCTGAATCACAGTGACAGAAATATGCCCAGGAGACCCACCACCCTGAAGTTCAAGTTTGCTTCAATTAAACTGCATGTAGGACAAACCAATATGTTCTGATGTGCGGGAGCATAACATATAAAGTGCCTTGTATTTATACCAATCATAAGGCTCAATAAGCGTCTTTCACTGAACAGGTAGCAAAGTGGCTCAGACAATGAAATCCAATAACTTGGAAGGCTCTTGTTCACGTCCTGGGGCCTGGTCAGGTTGGAAATTGATTCTGCAGAGAACAGCAGCGAGGTTCTGTACCATCATTGTGCTGACAGAGTTCACAAGCCTTGGAAATGAGAAGGCCATTTACCCCTGGGAGGGAGGGAGAACCAACCTCTTGCATAATTGCCATTAGCTCTGCATTGCAAAGAGACTTGTTGTTTGAAAGCCTGCAGCAAATGAGCTGTAGCCTCACCGGCAGGTGTCATTGGGGATTTAAAGCACTGCATGCCTTCTGGGCTCAGGGCACATAATTCAAAAGAAAGCTAAAATCAGAGTATTAGCAATACTTTATTTAAAAATAAATTTTTTTTGGAGTGGCAAGAAGCCAAACGCTTCTAGTGAGTGCTTCTTGCTAAACGGGTAAAGCTCGCTCACTTAATTAACACTGGCCCTTTCCCCCAAGCCTGAAAAGAGGAAAGAAGTGTGCCCATTATTCTAGCTCTAGAGAAGGCTACGAGATAACAGTCGTGGGACATATGCTGAGCCACACCCCCACCAAATAATTACAGAGGAAAGAGGAAAGCATAGAAAATATCTCTGATCGGTTATCATCAGGGATTTCATACAATAGCATAGTAGTATTTGTTACAGCTGCATTCTAAAGAACTCAAAGTATAGGTAAGTAGCCTTTGCAGTAAGTATCATCTGAACCGCACCTCATTTGGTGTACTAATCCATCATCAAACAATTCACTCAACATCTTGTACAGAGCAGTCAAAGAACAGCTTTGGTGAAACATGTCTCATTTGAATGTGTTATTTGGAAAGGCTTATAAATGTACATAAATGATGCCTTGATGGATGTCAAGATCTATGTATTGGTTTGTACACATTTTAATGGGGTTTGGGGGCATGTCTGTCTCTGCGTCTGTGTCTATGGTGTTCTCAAAATAATAGTTTCTTGGCTGGAAAAGATATAAGAATCAAATTATTCATTTGTTGATACAAATGTACCAACTTTCTGATTGTTTTTAATAAGCAAAAGAAACTTGTCTCTACTAAAGATAATCATGAAATAGGCGAAAATAAGGTGAAAAAATACAAATATTGCCTTGACAATTTCTCCTTGTATCAAGATCCTGGATTCTGTTCCCCCTGTGACAGATATGTGGCTTAGCTGGCAACCGTAACTGGTGTGTGCATATAACACATAGATTGTAAATTGTGCCTGTGATTAATTGTGTCTTTTAAAAGGGGTTATTTCTCCTGCATAGGAATAGTATTCTTCAAGTTTTAAAAGTATTGTACTTGGTTACATTTTTCACCTATATTTCCTATACACATTCCTTCAATTTATAAGCCCTGTAACTGTTGGCTCTTAATATGACTGAAGTCATCTATTTTTTCTGTGCTCAACTCTGAGGGGGGAAAATGTGAAATTGGGCTAGTCTAGCAATGAATCTATGTGTGCATTTGGAACACATTTAGTGATATATTAACATGGAAAAGGGGTAGAGTTCCAAGTAATAACTACACGCTAACCGCATGTGATACGTGGCACCAGAGAACATTGCATTTAAAAGTATTGGGACTGTGACCATATTTTAATCTTACATTACCTGCCTGAGTATGCAAAATCATCAAACTGAATTCTTTAATAGGCTCTCAGACCAGAAGATGAATATTAAGTCTGGATTTATAGGGGAGGATGCACTATTCACAGAACAGCACTTTTATTTAACACTTAATTATGAAGCTGTGCACAGAGAAGCTTTTGAGATGGTTGCCATTAGTAACTGAGCCATAGTCGCTAGGGCTGTGGTCATGCTGCAGTCCCCACCCCCATCTTCCCCCCACCACCCTCCTCCTGCTTAAGTGACTGACCTTGCTATGGTTGGCTGAGCTGAACTTCAGGGCACTGCAGTGTTTTACGTTGCTGAGCTCTACTATTGAAGGTGTGAGCATGCAAAGGGTGGTGCCACTCCAGGAGGCAGGAGTTTTCTCTTTGCTGAAGACCTAGCTGTCAAATGTGCTTTCATATTATTCAGGAGGGCCATAACAAATATAAGATCTATGTGAAATAAAGCATGTCTCTTATCCCACTGATTTGGACTAGAACACTGCGCAGTTTCCATGTACTCCTAGTTAATGTGAAAAAAAATAAAAACTTGATTGACCTGACACCCAGCCAGGGAGCTGACTATATCAGAAGTTGATAATTTCTCTTACCAAACTCACCCACCAGAATTTTAAGAATATGTTTTGTCTGAATTAAAAACATTTACTTTCACGTTTTGTATTTGCCATTGTTTTCACTATCACATTTTATGTGACATATTATAGAACATTAGACATCATTATCTTGTTCTTTATGTATAAAAAACAATTGTGCGTATGAGCCTGAAGAAGTTTTCCCATGCAAGTAGACATTATGTTGTGACATGGCAAAAACTTCAATGTGCACATTTCATATATTATTTTCTTCCATCTCTTGAGTCTGACCTGAGTCTTCATGGCTGCAGTCAGCTGAAGCGTTGCCACTTACTTTGATGGAAGCCAGACCCCTCACTTCCTCAGAGGGCCTTATCCTGCACAACATTGAGCATTTTCTAAGTTGGGTGCTTAGCATCTTGTATGATTTAATCCTGAATTCATTCTTCTAGAGTCAGCTTTTCTGGAAAACAATGTCCTGCTTCAAGCAGAGCAATATATACGTAGATCAACAAAAGGATGGTGAATAACAAAGGGCTAGAGAATCTGCAGAGAACAAAAACTCACCTACCTCTTTTATTCACTTTTTTATTTCTACAATCTGTGAGTTTAGTAATGTGGTTTCCAGTAGCTCTGAAAAAGTCAAGTCTGCATCTCAGGAATCCCTCTAACACTGACTACAGTTGAGCTCTTGTAAGGGCATAATTGGCAATTGGGTGTCTAATTCCACTAACTTTCAATTATTTGAAGAAATGTCCTCTTTCATGATGCTAGTTCATGTTAGCTTGCCATCTGGGAACCACGCACAACCTCTAGCCAAAGCATCATGTTTTTTTGGAGTGATGGTCCATGAGGTGGCTCAATATCAGGCTTCTCCATTATGTTAGGTCATAACTATTCAACTTCTGGGTAGCCTGAGACCACATACCACACGGGCCACAGTTATGGGGGGCGACCCCTGGCTTCCCTGCATCAAGCAGACTGCCCAGTGCGTTCCCCCCCCAGCCATTCATACGGCAGCCTCTCCTAGCTGCACAAGCTACATGGGCAGCCCTGTCCTCCTCACTCTTGCTCACAGCATATGTACCCTAGCTCTTTCCTGCCATGTATGCAACACCCTTCCCTCCCCTTTCAGCTGCATATACCACCACCTCCTGTGTAGTCAGCCTGGCTCCCTTTGCTGTCTCCAGCTTGGGTACTCCAGCCCTCTCCCATGGTGCATAGCCTCCGCCACAAGTGGCAGCAGCAGCAGCAGCAGGTGGCAGACTCTTGGGACACTGGAGGCCTGCACCAGTGCTGCCACCCAGCAGAGCATGGCTGCAGCCAGAACTGCATGTGGTGGCAAGGAACACCGCCAGGCTGGCCACCTCTATCGCATAGGGCTTCCCACAGCACATATGCAGCTCCTGGCACTTGCATGCCACTGGGTCAAGGCCCATACAATGGAGCTGGCTGCCATCCCCGCCCCCTGCCATGCAGGTCCTTGGGCTCTTCTGGGAAGTGCAGAGTGGGTCTCCCCTCCACTTCCAGCAGAGTCCAGGACCTGCACAGTGAGGGGCAGTGGGACCCCATCCCAATTCCCATGTGGTCAGGATGACAGATGCCCCTATAGCCAACACAACTCTCCCCATCTGGTGGAGATTGGAACTGGCCCTCATGCCTCTGCCAGCCTCTGGGTCTGGCAGCCAGGCCAGCCTGTAGTTACCTCTGGCTGCTACAGGAGGCCAGAGCAGGGCAGGAGCAGCCTGGGATAGGGCTGCTCCTGTTAGACACAATTTACTTCCGATGGAGTAAATATACACCTATCCAAGGCACAAAGGTGTATATATATAAAATCTCTGCAGCTCAAACTAACCTGCAAAGACTGAATAAATTCAGCCTCAGGCTTTTTGACTGTCTTTACCTAGCCAAGAGGAACTATTCACATGCTTTAAACTAAAGGCGGGGGGGGTGTACTTATATAATATACATACATATATGTGTGTATATACACACACATACACCTTTATATAGATTAACCTGAGAAACACGTGGACACACATTCACTTTTCATTCAGGAAATGCAGCCACATGCCTGCAATGGCTCAGGCCAGCCGCTAGGAGGCGCTAGAGCATGACTCTGGCACATAGCTAGCATGGGCTGTGTATTCGCTTCCTCTTCCTGCTGCCCCTGAGGTCTCTGGGATTTGCAGTTCAGAATCTCAGCAGCAGGACTCTCCAGGGTTGTTCATCACTTCCTCGTCTTGCTTCCAAGTGTCTCTGGGTTTATAGTCCACAGTCACAGTCAGTAGTAAGTTTCAGTAACTTTAGCAGCAGGGCTGTTCTGTACTTGGGAGAAGGTGGGTTTATCTTGTGGGGGGGGCAGTCCTTGCCTCGCTCCCTACCCAAGCCTTCTCTACTGGAGCATACAGCACAACCTAGCCCAGGGCTGGAAAGCATGCTGGGATGATGAGGGACTGATTTAACTTGAACCAGGAAGGGGTCTAGACAGAAGTTTCATAAACTGCTTGATACTACATTCAGCCAGGTTTACCTTTAAAACAGTTTCAGACATTTTGAAACTGGTTTATGAGCACTGAGCTTCTGTTCTGTTACAGGTTTAAACCAGTTTCCCATCACTTAAACCAGTGTATATGTAACTTCTGTCTTTGTGTTTGTTGTTCAGAGATCACTCAGAGCCAAGAAGTGTGACAGAAGTCTGTTTCATTTGGCATTTCAGTTCTAAACTGCTTAGACTTGTGTAACATGAGCACATGAACAAAAAATACAAGTGTTTTCAATTTATTCTTTCAAAAGAGTGTTTTAAAGTTTCTTCTTGCCACATCTGTTGCTTTACCCATGGAACACCTTTCCTTGGACTGTAATGATGAAAAGATATCAGAATCAGGCCCTTCATTTTCTGTGCTAACTTAAGACTAGCTTGAGCTAATAGGGTTTGTTGTTGTTTTGTTTTGTTTTTTACTGGAAGTAGGGGCTTGTGTTTTTGGAAAGGGGAAGTATGAATGCCATTCACTGTCATGGTGAAGATACAAATGACCAGTGTTTTCATCATACTTGCAGCCAGGAATCTCCTAGACTAAAACTGATCTGATATATTGTTCTTATTCATTTAGTTAGAGATATGTAGAAATACATGCATGAAGTGCTTATTATACAAAGGTACAGAATGTGATTGCATTGCATGGATTCAACTTATTGCACTTACTTTCATTGCATTTGACCACTGTGGCCAGAAGGTAGTTCTAGCATATTAATTCTGCATGCCTTGTAGCATATCACTAACACCCAAACATATTTTTTCCTAATTGTTGAGGGTCCCAGAATGTAAGTTTACCATTTGTATGGTGGAAGACAGAAGCTTGATTTGAGCTTTTGCTGAGTTTCTGATCCCCCCCCCTCTTTTTTGGCATTGCCAATACATTTTGCAATATGCTGCAATGCCCTTTACAATTGTGGGCCAATAAAATTTTGGAATAGCTTCACTTCAGCTGCCTGTTCATACAAAATTGAATTAGCAAACATCATCTACACTGTGCATGGAGTTATGGGCTTTGAGACTTCCCTTGTGTTTTACTGTTGACATTTCTTTTTATATTCCTTCTACTCGTGTGAGAAATATCCCTGTTTGTGACACCATACCTCACCTTTCTATTTTCCTATTTGTGCCTTGGCTGCTACAACACTGCTGATGGCACTAGAAACATTATGATTCCTGACCACTACTCAACAAGCCTATCATCATTTTAGCTGAGTTTCCTGTTCCATTTTTTAGCAATGTATTTGCCATATATTGGTTGGCCACCTCTGCTGCTTGGCTCACCACCAATGGTTTTCCTAGGCTGAAATGAGATTGAGTCTTTAGCTGCACAGCCAAAAATAGAACCTGCAGTTCACCACAGGTGCCTATTGGTACAGCTCCAGCAATGAAAGCAACATAGAAATCTTTAATATGTTGCTACGAGGAAGGCTTAAGACAACACAGTAGAACTGCTCCCCTGAGCCCTGTCTTTTTTGAGCCTATGGTTTCTACCCTTGTGGAATCCCCCAAGATGGTGATTTATGGATTTGATTTTGCTAGTGTAAATGCTGGAGTGCTTTGAGCAAGAACTGTTTTAGAGTGAAGTCCTACAAGTTTTACAGAATTGAGGCACTTAACCCAGAGGTAGATGGCTGAACACAAGAAGTTCTGGGTTTATATAACCTGATAGGTAGTGATATAAGACATAAACATCATGTGTCTGAAGCACTCTATCCCTGAATGAACTCTCAGTTACCTGACTTGTATTTGTAAATAGTAAGAGTGTCTGGAGCAACTGTGAGGTTGCTTGGTTTCCACACCAGGAGCAATAAGAGCTGTAGAGTCAGCTGGTGAGTTAGTGGCAAAATGGAACTGGTTTCCTTCTGACAAATACCAGATGCTGATGGGTGTAACCCTGTATTGTTAGGCAAGGTTCTTTGGATAGATGTGATATCTTTTATTAGACCACCTAAGTAGTTGGAATAAAGGTTATTTGCAGGCTTTCAGGCACAAACACCCTTCTTCAAGCATAGCAAGTCTCTGCCTGGAGGTCTCAGAACAGCAGAGACTCCCAATGCCTGAAGAAGGGTGCTTGTACGCAAAAGCTTGCAAAGAACTTTTCCCCAACTACTCAGTTGGTCTAATAAAAGATATCACATCTACCCAAAGAACCCTGCCTGTCCATGTTCTTAGACCAACACGGCTACAACCAAAATCCCTTATGGTCATCACTTAAACATATTCTGTGCCACTGGGGCATTTGATGGGTGAGCTTTTTCAATGCTACAAAGTTTGTAGCCCTACAAAATACTGAACACTGCAAGCAGGCATACACACACAGCCTCCCCAGCTGGAGCATGACAAAGTTGCCACAAAGGCATGCTCTCCAGCCGGGGGGTGATAGGGAGCTGCTCCTTAGTTCCCCTGACCTCCAGAGGAGTCTGTGAGTGAGCATACCAGGCTCACTGAAGGCAGACCTGATCAGCTGTTGTCACTATAGACACTATGTTGTCACTATCAGTTGATCTAGACCAGAGATCACTGCAGCTGGCTCTGGGCTAGGCAGGCTCTAGTCTGGGGATGCCTCTAAAGCTTCCTGGGTTCCAGTCTCAAGCTGCCCATGAGTGGGGAACTTTAAAGGGCCTACAGGCAGACCAGAGACTGTTGTGGAGTTCAGAGACCAGAAATTAGTGCTGTCTGCAAGCCTCGCGCTGCCATTGCAGCCCTATCCCCTGGACAGCAATGAAGACAGGCCTTCCTGGAAGCCAGTCTATGCAGAGCTCCCAGACAGCTCCTTGACAGCCTAGGTGTACTGTCAAGGAGCCAACTGCTCTCCTCTCCTTTCTACTTTGAGGGTGGAAGGAAGATCAGATCACTATGGGACAGTGGGGGGTCTCTCAGACCTGACCACACATTAAATTTGTCCCAAAAAGACAAAGAAGTTGCTGTTGCAAATGGCAACTCCTTTGTCACGGGTCTGCCATTTTTGTGGCAGACCAGGAATTTTTATCAGAGTGACAAGCATCTTGGCCATGTGGCCAGTTGCTTTTTGTTGTGCTAGAACAGCTGATATGGCAAAGACTGTCTAAACCCTGATACTGCACCTTCCCCCTCTCTGTGCATTCTTCATCTGGGGATTTGGCTTGATTACTAAACCCAGACAAAAGCTAACTTGGTGAAATTCTCTGGTTTTTGTTGTCAGATCAGAAGACCCAGCAAGGCTTAAAACTATGAACCATTTAAATAGAAATTTAGCATACAGTATATCATATTGTTTTATATTATTCTGAAGTTTTTATCAGTACTTTACAGTTATTAGCCCATCTCATTAACTTAACTTATTCAAGCAAGCCATAGCTAGCTAAATATTGGGAGCTAATTTAGGTTTCTCAGGGTGCATCTATAAGAGACACTTACTGTGCAGTAGTTTATTACTACTGTGCAGTAGTTTTGCTGGGCATGGACCATGATGCAACGCTACTGCACAGTAGTAATGAGCTACTGCACAGTAAGTGTCACCAGGCAACCATACTGGGACGCTACTGAGTAGCATGAACATTGCATGCCTCCCAAGACCGGGAGGGCACGGTGACTGCCTGCAGGCACCATCAGTGGTGTCAGCGGTGGTGTCATGGTGGTGGCAAGCGGGGAGCTCCAGCAGGTGGCTGTAGTGGTGTCAGTGGCAGGGGGTGGGTGGCAAATGGCAACCACCCGCAGGCGCTGCCAGCAGCGGCAGCAGTGGCCAATCTCAGGATGGGAACTGCTAATCTCAGGGTGTGCACTTGCACCCATATGCAGCCCCTACATGTTACCAATGCTGTTCAGTAACACTGGTTACTGTAAAGTCATTTAGTACTTGATTATGCAAGTACTAAATGACTGTGCAGTAACAACTGTGTAGTGGGCATCTTATGTAGGTGCACCCTCAGGGAATTCCTGATCATTAGAATTCCAGATCAATTTCTTACACAACCTGTTTCTTTTAGTATATTTACAGCACATTATCCAGCTAAACCAGTTATGAGAATAGGCCATCTTCCCCATACAGTTTTCACTTGCATTATGCGGGTTTTGTATGTGCAAATTCACTCTTATGAGATGACCCTTTTTATACCAAAAAATTGTTATATGAGAGGTAAATTCACTCTTATGTAGACAGTGTGGTGGAAGCTGCCAGTCACCTCTGTTGTGCAATGCACTGTGGGAGTAACATGCACCAAAATATAGTCTCCCATGTGGATCTGTGCTCCTCGTTAATCGTCTATGACGTGTTTCTGTAGTTGCCATCCCCATTATGACTTCTAAACGTCCCGCTAGCTTATCTCCTACCCCTCTCAATGAAGCCTTCACCACCCTCTGTTTATGTTTACCACCACCCTGTGCTTTGGTGTACTGTCTGCTGTTGGTGAGTTCCAAAATTATCTTGTAAAAGTGGTAGAAATGAGTCTGGGGGTCAATACAGTTGAAGTCTTGGAATGTATCCCTATTTGTTACATTGTAAAGTGGGTTCCCTTTATGAGTATTCAAGTTATACACCATTTTCCAGGAATGCATGTACAGCATAAAGCAAGGGAAACCTGTAATAAAGAGAAACTGCTAACATTCCAGTTACTAAGTAGCTGGGGGTGCATCTATATGTGCACTATATGTGCAGAGTAGACTAGTTAACTACATAGTAAAGTGTCACCATCTATACATGCAACACTATTAGGCCGCAGTAAATTAATTAGTTCTACTGTGAGAGAGTACTGTTCCCAAAGATACTATCTCACAGTGGGATAATTTACTGTAATAAAATGCATGCATTGACAGTGACTGGGCATAAATTGCAACCAGTCAGCACAGCCTGCTGGGGCCCAAACTTCTGCTTGCCATCTGGCCACATGGATCCACACTTCAGCAACTTAATGCCCCAGCCAGCCCCTCCGCATACCCCGTCCCAAGCAACAACCTGCTCCACCTCAGCTCAGACTGCTGCTGTCCCAGGCTCACATGTAGATGCTGCACTTGGAAGTAGTTTACTCTGGTTCAAACTGCTTCAGAGTTTATCGCTTCATATAAATTGCATGTATAGATGCTCCCTAGAAGAAAAAAAGGGACAAGTAGTAACTTCTACTGATGAAATGGTTACATTAGAGCTGCAGCTGACTAATTCTTCTGGTTGTGAATGGCTGATACCAGAAAGGCAGGTTGAAAAAAAGTCTCAGTTAAGAGGTTAACCTTGAAATGGGGTGTCTATATGACATTGCTTTACCATTATTATCACCTATCATTATCACCATATAGTCAAGATAAAATGATGAAATTTACATATATATTATTACAGAAAATGGGAATTAGAATCAATGGCCAAATGTTTTATGTAGAGTAACTAATAAGATCTGACATTTGCCTCTAATAGCTGACATCACTTACCCTATCAATTACAGAACACTATCACAGACTATAGCTACTGCTAATTTAAGTAACATTATTAATTGTTGCAGAACAAATTAAATTCTAAATTCAATTCTTAATTTAACTTGTTTACAGTGGTAAGTTCTGGTAATTTATTTGGGTTCTTGACCCTGTCTTTCACTTAGGTAAATGCACAAGCTTAAGTCTGGCACATATCTTGTTTCCTGGACTCAGTCAGGGCTTCACAGCTAAAATGGATTTTGGTCCTGTCTCACTTCTTTATAGTACAAGGCAGGAGACTGAGCAGAGCTGATGTTCCTCACTGCCCCTCTCTGCTTCAGTCTGATGTGTCTCTTCTTTCTCTATCCCTCATAAATGCAACTTGTACTAATACTCTTATTTTCTACCTGAACTCTTACGGAGCCAGTTTGATTTTCTACTTCCATACCCAATTTACTACCTTGTTTTTCTTGTGGTTTGTTTCCACACAAATTTTGGTTGCTTTCTCACAAAACTCTTTCTCTAACCACATGATTTTGGATCAACATTTTCCTCTTTCTCTTTATAGGCTGTCAAGTACATATTACACAGGTGTACTATTGCAACTTTGCAGGACTTTTCTCACTCTTACATAGCGCTTCTGAATTTGGGTTTTTTTTCTATACTTTTATTGTCATTTAACTCCTGATTTTATGATGATATTGAGAGCCTGCATCTTCTATTTGCTTAACCTAAATCTTGAGTGCTCAGTAATTTTTAAAATTAGGCATTTAAGCTAGCTGTTATGGTGCTACACCTTGTCCTATGTAAAGCCCTCTCCTGCTGACACAGAATTCAGTTATCTATTATGTGTCTAAACTAAATGCACAATTATGATCACATTCTGCGGCAATGAAAGAAATGACTCTAAGTCTTGATTATTACAAAAGCAGGCAAATGTAGTCTTTAGTGGACCAAAAATAATGCAATTACTGACTTGTATATTGGCAATATGTCAGGTTCCAGTGCATTTTATTGTGAACAGCCACAGAATACAAAACTCTGGTGCACAGCATCTGTTACCCAGCTATATCTATCTACTCTGTGTATAGTAAAACTGGACATTTGTGACTATGGATAACAGGACTTCATTTACCTGTTTACGTCATCAACAAATACCCTCAATATAAAATAGATCAGCATAAGTCTGGCATCAAGAAGGGATATAGTTTATTCAAATCCAAAGAATCAAAAACTCACTGATGTGGGTCTACGTTAGTATTCTCAGGCTCAGGTTACCTTGTATTTTTTGTGTTTCAGAAAATGTTAAGAACATAAACTCGTAAGAAGTGCCATACTGGGTTAGACAAATGGTCCGTCTAGACAACTATTCTGTCTCTGACAGCGGCAACCGTGGATGCCTTAGAGTGAGAGTTATATCTGAACCTGATATAACTAGAATGATCTATCCCCTATTCATTACCCTCCCTGGAATCTACCCTTATTGGTTTAAAGATGCCAAAGGAAATAATTCCAACTATTCTGTTTGACAGCCATTAATAGATCTACCATCCATTAACGTTTCCATTTTTTTTAACCTGGTTCTGCTGTCTGCCTCCACCACCTTCTGTGGCAATGAATTCTACAAAAATACTTTCTCTTGTACCAGTTTCCTGTTCCCTTGTCCATACCCTTCATGATTTTATAGATCTCTATCCTATCCCTCTCAGTCTTCTCTTTTCCAAAAAAAAGTCATAGTTGGTAGGGTCAGGAGGGACCTGAGCAGATCATCAAGACCGACCCCCTGCCATGGCAGGAAAGAGTACTGGGGTCAAACGACCCCAGCAAGGTGTTCATCCAGCCTCCTTTTAAAGACCCCCAGGGTAGGAGCCAGCACCAC
>JAGPOW010003316.1:125642107-125653398 GCA_030014935.1 Caiman crocodilus
TAGATGAGCACCTTGCCGGGGTCATCTGACCCCGGTGCTCTTTCCTGCCAAGGCAGGGGGTCGGACCAGATGATCTGCCCAGGTCCCTTCCGACTCTAGATACTATGAAACTATGAAGGGCAGCCTCCCGCTAATTAATTAATTAACATCAAAGATGTGGCAGGAGAGACAAGGTGGGCGGTTGCCCAAAGACAGGTGTATGGGCCACATTAAGGGCGGCCTAGAGTGACGACCTGTCACAGGCTGGGACCAGTTTCCAGCCCCCACTCTATGATTGTCAGGTGGGAGCTTGAGAGCCTGTTCCCTGCTCAGCTGTGCAATTGGGGAATGGGCTTCCTAGCCTGTTCCCCAGCCAGCTCTATAATCATGGACCTGAGTGGTGAACAGGTTCCCCAGCCCCCAGCTCCATGGTCACAGGGTGACACTGGTATCCTCAGCACCAGCTCCACAACCGCAGGGCTCAGGCTGGGAGATAAGGATCTCGCATTCCCTCCCACCACCACCACCCCTACTCCTTGATCTCTGTAGTGAAGCAGGGGCTGGGAGATAAGGACTTTGGAGCTCCCTGCTGCAGAGGCAGGGGGACAAAACTCCTGCCTGGGCTCTAGTGGCAGAGCCTGCCCTTACAGCAGGGAGCTCCCAAGGGTGGGGAGTAATCTCCCAGCCCCTGGTGACTGGCTGACTGCACAAGGCATCTGCACAAGTGCTATTGCACAGTAAGTAATTGTAAGTAAGTTTGCATTTGCAGGTAGCAAATTTACTTGTGATTAGAGAGGTTTACTGCACAGTAAACATGTGCACGTGTAGATGCACATGCACACTGCATTATGAACTACACTACTGCACAGTAAAGCATCTCACGTAGATGCACCCTATGATAGTGGAAAATAAGCTCTGTTCTGTAGCTGGTCAGTGTTGTTGATTGGTAGGAATATGGAATTTGAACCATTGCCATACATGGTCTACAGCCCTTCAAGGATGATAAGTAAGCTGGTAGATTATGGGTACTAGCCAGAAACGGTGCAAAGACTCTTATCTTGACTGGTTCCCACTCAATGGGGGATGTTTTTTACTATTTCTTCTTGCACAAGAATCAGCAACAATTTGACAGTTATTAAACAATTCTGTATTCTTCCTTCTGATAAATCATTTTGTTTTGAAGTATACCTAGTAGTCAGTGCACACTGGTTTAAAATGAATAACAGAGTGAAAAAATAAGGGGAATAGGAGAATGGAGGAAATACAGGTTCAGCTAACAAGAGAACTCATGCATACCAGACAAAGTCTATTTTAAAATGAAACCTGTATTTTCTCTTCTATATTTGCACTCTTCTGAAATGATGTGAAGAGAAGATAGCGATATACTAGAAGAGCTGTTTGAACATTCTCAGAAAATATCCCGAGATGTTTGTTCTCTGGATCAATTTAAAGCATATCCTTAATGACTTTTTAGGAAGGAACAAAGCTGATTTCAGAATCAAAGAATCATAGAAAATTAGAGTTCAAAGGGACCTCAAGAGATCGTCTACATCAACCTCCTGCTCAAAGTAGGACCATACCCAGCTATATCATCCCATCCCAATGAGTCAAATTCAAATCATGATTTATCTAAATATCACTGTAAAAGCTAAAGTTAATGATGGCATCATGATAGCTTAATTAAGGTTTAACTATCAGTTACATGAAATACTCTGCAATACATTTTTAAATAGCAATGTGAAATGATAAGCCTAAGTCCTTCTGCCATTATTATTCCTCATTACAATAATGTTGGGACCTAAATACTTTTACTTTTGGAAACTGCAACTGGGAAAATAACTTAATTGCTCTAACACCTCTTAGGAATTTCTAACATGCTGCCACCACAACTTAGGAAACACAAGTCTGAGGCAGAGCAAAGAAACTAACTCTATTGGGTACATTTACACACATGCTTTACTGCAGAGTTGACTAATTAGCTCCACAGTGGGTGTGTCTAAACATGCAATTAATGCACCTGAATTTTCTGCACAGAAAATTCAAGGTCAATAATGCACTCTCAGGCATATGTCTACACATGCAACCCAATCAGAAGTAAACTGTGCAGCAGCAGCTCGGTCTAGGGCCACTCCTGCCCTTCTCTGGTCTCTTGAAGTAGCCAGGGAGTGGCTCCAGGAACCCCTGGGTGCCAGGCCTGGGAGCTGGCAGTGGAATGGGAGTCAGTCCCAAACTCTGCCAGATGGGGAGGGTTATGTTGACTGTAGGGGCAGCTGTCATCCCTGCCATGTGGGGATCAGGGCGAGTCCTGATCCCCACATGACCAAGAAGACAGCTGCCCCTACAGCCAGCACAGCTCTTCTGGTGACAGGGAGATCAGGATCTGTTCTGATTTTCATGTGACCCCTGCACAACAGCAACCCTGTTGCCTGGGCTGACTGGGAGCAAATATATAAATACACACAGAGACCCCTTTACTTTACTTTACTTTAAAGCACATGAATAGTTCCTATGAATTAGGAACTAAATATTCCTATATAGAAACTAGATTCTTAGGAGCTATATATAATATATATATGCATACACCAGCAAATTGCCCATCAAGAATTTCAGGGGACGGGGTCAGGTGGGGACAGAGCGCTGCCACTTACTACCCTGTGCTACTGCTGCCCCCAAGGAGCAAGGCACAGGGGGGTGAGGAGGGGAGGCCAGCAGCACTGGCCTTGCCTACCTGCCCTGTCCCTGCTGTCATAGCAGTACTCTGTACTCTGGTTGGTTGGTGGTTATTTCAGTAACCAATCAGAGTGCTCCAAGAGCATTACAGACAGACTGACTAAGCCTTTTATTTTACACACACACACACACACACACACACACACACACACACTAGTTAAACCCGTGCTTTGTTTCAGAAGGTTTTTTTATATATATATATATATATATATATATATAACTTTTTATAATAATCATCATCATCCTCACTTTTTGATTTATGTATCCAGAGATGACCCAAGCAGGGTGCAGAGCCTAGGGCAAATCAGCCTGTGCGGGGCCCCACCTCTGCATGCCCTGGATGTGAAGAAGCCAGTGGCAGATTCAGCAGTGTGGCGAAGGGTGCCAAGTGGCTGGATGCGAAGCTGGTGGCAGCGCAGTCTCTGTGGCTGCTCCACCCAGCTTACGGGGCCCCCCACAAAGCACAGGGCCTGGGGCAGTTGCATCAGTTTGCCCCCCACCAAGGATGGACCTGTATTTCTCATTGCGTGTTACAACTTCAAAAGCTTTCAGATCCTTGTTTCCATCTGCCTTCTTCTCTTGTAGATTGTCATTGAAATTTTTGAGAAGGTTGAGCTACCAGCCCCCCTCACTAACCCATAACCTGGAGGACCAGACCAGAGCCCCTTTGGCTGATGTTATCACAGTTCCCTGGAGATCTTCATGGCACTTTACAATGTAGAAAACATTATTAGATGCACTGTAACTGGTATCTAGGCAATGATGAACCTTGAGTGAAGCATTTACTGAACAGCTCTTCATTATATCACTATGACTTGCACGTAGGCCAGGGATGGGCAAAATACAGACTGCTGGCCAGATTTGGCCCGTCAAACACTTTCATCTGGCCCACCGGGCCTCCCAACAAATTGTGCCCCACTCAGCCCTTCCACGCATGAGGGTGGGAGCGTAGTCCCAAAAACATACCCTTTTGCATGGCTCCCACCCTTGTGAGTGGAAGGGCCTGGCTGGCTAACATGCAGCTTCTGTTGCAGGGCTGCTGCTGCCACAGCCCCCATGATCTGCTTGCTCCCCCAGTCTCCTGCAGGCTCAAGTGATTTTATCACTTTGATAAAACCAAGGTGTATCACATCAAATGGTATCCCCACATCCACAAGTCACCTTATCATAGAAGGCAACCAGGTTGGTCAAGCATGACTTGCCCCTAGTGAATCCATGCTGACGGTTCCTAACCACCTCTCCTCCAAATGCTTAGATATGGATTCTTTGAGGATCTGCTCCATGATTTTTCCAGGAACTGGTCTATATTTCCTTGAATTTCTTAAATATGGATACTATGTTTGCTTTCTTCCAATCATCCGGGACCTTTCCCACTTGCCATGACTTTTCAGAGATGATGGCCAGAAGCCCTGCAGTCACATCAGCCAACACTCTTAGCACCCTCGGGTACATCCCATTTAGCCCCATGGACTTGTATATATCCAGTCTTTCTAAATACTCCCTAGCCATTGCCACTATTGGCTGTTTATCTCCTCCCTAAACTGCTGCCAGGTGCAGTAGTCTGAGAGCTGACCTTGCCTGTGAAGATGAAGGTGAAAAAGGCATTGGATACTTCAGCCTTTTCTGCATCCTCTGACACTAGGTTGCCTCTCCCATTCAGTAATACCAATTCAGGATATTACTCCATTCAGGGACCAATACTTTCCCTGATCTTCCTCTTGTTACTGACATACTTGTTGAAACCCTTTTTGTTACCCTTCGCATCCCTTGCTAGCTGCAACTCCAGTTGTGCTTCGGCCTTCCTGACTTTATCCCTGCATGCCTGAGCAATGCTCTTATACTCCTCCCTAGTTGTTTGTCAAACTTTCCACTTCTTGTAAGCTTCCTTTTTGTGATTTAGTTTACTGAAGAGTTACCTGCTAAGCCAAGCTGGTCTTCTGCCATACTTGATAGTCTTCTTGCACATCAGGATGGTTTGTTCCTGCACTCTCAGTACAGCTTCTTTAAAGTTAAGCCAGGTTTCCTGGACTCCTCCCCCTCACTCTGGCTTCCCAGGGGATCCTGCCCATGCATTCCCTCAGTGAGTCAAAGTCTGTTTTTCTGAATTCCAGGGTTCTTACTCTGCTCTCCATCATATCTTACCTCAGACTCCTTACCTCACTCATCTCATGGTCACTGCAGCCCATGTTACCATCCACTACTACATTCCCCATCAATTCTTTCCTATTTGTGAGCAGCAGATCAAAAAGAGCATGGCCCCTAGTTGGCTGCTCCAGCACTTGTATCATGAAGTTGTCCTCAACACTTTTTCCAAAAACTTCCTGGATTGCCTGTGCATGCTGGATTGCCCTCCCAGCAGATGTCAGTTGAAGTGCCCCATAAGAACCAGAGCCTGTGATTGGGAAACGTCCACTACCTGAAGAAAGCATCATCCACCACTTCCTCCTGGTTGGGTAGTTAATAGCAGACCCCTACCATGACGTCACCCTTGTTGTTCTCTCCTCTGACCCTAACCCAGAGACTTTCTACTGCCCAGGCCTTTTTCCTTGACTGGAAGAAACAAAGATAACACCATCTGAGTCCTTGTCTCCTTCATCCTTGCACCCAGAGCCCTGTAGTCATTTTTGAACTATTCAGGATCTCCCCGGCAGTATTATTGGTGCCCACATGGATGAGCAGCATGGTATAGTAATTAGAGGGCCAGATGAGTCTTGGTAATCCTTCTATGACATCTTGGATCTGGGCTCCAGACATTGGCAATGCATAGTGGGTGCACAATCGTGCACGTGCACCCTCTGAAAGTGCCAGTGCATCCCCTGTCAGGCCACGCTCACCAGTTAGGCAGTGGCTGGTGGGGAGGGCAGGAAGGAGCACTAGTGCCCCTCCCCGCAAGCTCCTGCCGGGTAGTGGGAGCACGGCAGCTACTTTGCTATTGCCCCCCCCCCCATCCCTGTCAGTGAGATTGGACCCATGGGTGACTGGTGCCATCTTAGTTCAGGGGGGCACATACCCCCCACAGTGACCAGTCCCCCATGGCCAAACAAGCAGCAGACTTCCTGAGACAACCAGTTGGGTTGCTAGATGGATCTCTCCATCCCCCACATAAGGGAATCTCCAACCACCACCACCTGTCACATCTTCTTGGTGGCAGTGATCTTGATCCTTTTGACCTTGGGAGAGGCCTGGCCTGCCCTCCTCCACCAATGGAATATGCCCCTCACTCTCTGTTGCTAGGACTCCATATCTGTTTTCCAGACCAACTGCTGCAGGTGGAGATAGATTTCTGCTTGCTGCCAGAGATCTCAACCTTTCAGCTTCCAGCTTCCTGGGAGTCTGTGTCCTTCCTTATTTAGTGCTGACTCTGGCAGTTCTTCTTCCACAATCCCAGAGGTCTCCTTCAGTATCAAACTGATGAACGCTCCACAGCGGAGGATGCTTTGTAGTCTCACCACCTCCTCCTGTAGCTTTCTTGCCTGTTTACTAAGAGACACTGCCAGGAGGCACTGCTCACACCTCAGGCACTCCCTAACTTGGCTGTCATCAGAAGGAACCTGCAGGCTGTAGTCCCCACAGCACCAAACCCATACCTGGATGGAAGCCTTGATGGTGAGCAGTTCTGCTTGGATAGAAACCAAGCAGGTGCAAACAGAGACAGTGGCAGTGGTAGTGGCTCTGGCATTGCAATGTCCTCCAGCCATTTCCCAAAATCTCTTAAACTGCCTCTTCTCTGCCCTTCTTCCAAGCACACCTTCCCTAGCAAACTTACCTGGAAGCTGGCCTACCATTCCTTGATCCAAAAGGCTTTCTTTTCCCCTGCTTCCTCACACCAAGCTGAAAGGCTTTCCCCTCAAAGACAGGGCAGGGAATTAACTTACCAGCAAACTGCTTGCCCTGTTCATTGCCTGTGTTGGTTGTCTTCTGTTCCAAAGAAGGTGGAAACCTTGCCCAGTCTCAGAAATGTTGGTGAGAAGTCAAAGATGTAGAGCTTCAAAGAAGAGAAAAGTGAGGGAACAGTCCTCTTAGTCAGAGGTCAGCAACCTATAGCCTGCTAAGCTGAGACATTGGTGGCAATTCGGCAGTAGAAAGAGCAACTTTGGGGTTTGAATACAAGTTGAGTTGGGAGTGGCAGCTGGAAACATGGCACCAGCAAGGGGAGCAGCAGTCTGCCTTCAGAGTGACCTGAGAAAATTTGGCTGACTGTTCTTAGGAGGTTCCCAAGCTCTGCTATCAGCTATATCTCAGATCTGTTCTAAGGAAGAAAGCCTATTAAATCAGACTTCTAAGATGCTTTCCAGTAGTGTCACTTTAATAAAATTAAACTCAAAGGGGATTTAGTGAAGGAAAACCTGATTGTTCAACCTGTTGAGTGATATCTGGCTATATTAAGTGCTTACACTGGACCACAAGACAATCCTCAGAGGATGAGGAATGGGTATTTTCAACATAATGCATTCCTACAATGGTTGTGTCTAATTTTTCTTTCCAACTGGGATTCTTAAGATCCATGCAACAAATACATTCTTACTTGAGTATTCCTGAGTATCTTTAGGAGATGTGGTGAGACAACAGCACCTGTCACTTATATATACAATGCACATTCCATCTGCAGGTAGAAAAAAGGCTCAATTTCAATAGCAAATGCAATATTTTTCAATATCTACAGGCGTAATGTATTAGTAGATGCTGGTGTTAATCAAATCTAATTTATTTCCTTTAAAATATTTTTTTGAGGAGGTTCAAACTATAACTAGTCATTTTCCTCCCTTACAATACAAGTATACAAGTCTGGCCAATGCAACATGGGGTAGGTACTACGCCTTTTTTGTTTGAATTTACCTGTTACACTATGGCAAAAAGAAATAATAAAGAATACAGGCAAAATCATGACCTCAAAAGTCAATGGGACTTGGATGTCATAGATGTCAATGGGGGCAGGATTTCTCTCTCTGTTTTAACATACTGCCAAAAACATCCTCTATGAAATTCTATATGAGTTTTCAACATAACTATTATAATAACATGGAGGGATATGCAAAACTGGATTTGCAAACTTTATTACAGAAATAAATAATGGTGTGAAGTAGATGAACTAACAATAAAAAGCTTGAACTATTGCTTCCTGCAACATCATGAATCTGAGTTTCAGATATGTCTCATAAGTATATCCCTTTCTCCTTAATAAAATAATTAATTCTAATCCCACAGAGTAGCAGTTTCCCATTTTTCCACCCAAGTTCTAAATAATGCTTTCCATTGGTTAAGGAGGATTAAGGACACATTTTCCTTTGGATTTATATCATGTTGTTTGGTAATATACCATAATATGATGCAAGGCCATAAAACATAATGTAACATGAAATACATTTTAGAAATGTGCAAGAAATGTTGGTGGTACAAGTGTCTGTAAAACAATGCAGGCAGTTAGATCTTTCTGTCTGTTATTAGTGCATGTGGCAAACATGTTTTATCTGATATTCTACACTCTGATACTGACAAGGTTCCTCAACTATCAACTAATATTCAAGCAAAGCTGATATATAAAAATATTAATATATATGGGCTGCATATATGATCCAAAAATCAAAAATATGAAAAGTCAATAAACAATAGAAAGTGCTTTGTCTTTCTGAAGACCATGGAACTTTTGACTTCTAAACCACCTGGCAGCCCATGGGCCACCTGCTCTGTGGCCTTCTGACTCCCGGGTCAGATACTTGTTCCTTTATTGCTTTTCCTGTTGCTAAGCTTGTTGCTTTATTGCAGAGTCTCTGGGCTCCCCATCCCTCCTCCAACTGAGCCCAACCCCCAACTCTGGGGGTGGGGTGAGATGGGACAGCCAATGAAGCTAAGGGACCTTGAGGGGTCTTAGATAGACCAAGAGACCACGTATGGCATAGCAGGGATTGTTTGTTGGGTAGTGTGATGTTGTGCAGTACAACAGGGCAACTGTAGTGGCAGGGGGACACATGGCATAGAGCAGGGGTGCCTATTTGTGTAGGGCAGTGGGGGGCAAGAAGGCATGTGGCATAATATGCAGTCTATATAGTATGAAGCCCAGCGGGTGTGCAGCCTGAGTGGTATATGCCATAGGGCACATGAGGCCCACATGGTATGTTGGCCAGGGGTCAGGAGTCCCCAGCTATTCAGAAGCAGGACAGATTTCCTATTTGCTTTAACAAACTTTATTTTAGAGAACTGAATGCGGATTTGATTTGCTTGGGCAGAGGCAGCTCCTTATGTTGCCTTCCCTGCCCTTTGCCATTCCTCTTTCTTACTGGACAGCCAAAATGTAGAGTAAGCAATGTATTCAGCTCTTCAACCCTTTCTTGTGAATACTTAAGAAGGTGATAGGTAGAGTAGTGGATTTTGTTATGGGAACTTGAGTTAACTAGGACCCAGACTGAAACTACTAACTTACTTCTCATAGGTGAAAAAAACAGTATTTGGATGGTTTTTTAATAGTGTTGACTTGGACCAGTGATTACAAAATCACCAACCTATGACTAAAATGTTACCTGTCCACTGGCAAGAGCTTTTTCAAATGACTTGGGCAGACATATATTGCTAAACTGCTTATTTGCAGCAAATAGGGAAGTCATTGGTGAGTCCAAAGATGATGAAAGAAGTCAATCCAAGGTCTAAATGTTCAACTGCAGATATGGCATACAGGTCCAGAAGAAAGTACTGGATCCTGGTGATTTTGGGTCATGGTTCTATCCCTTTCTCTCTCACCTATTGACCTCCAAAGTGAGGTGAGTTTGCTCAAAATGATCAATACCGTCTTGTTCTTCACAGTGCCATTGAATTCAGTGTTCAAGTCTCCCAGGTATTGAAGCTAATATTGTATTTCTTCCTATTGGCCTTCAGGCTGTCCTTGAAACTTTTTTTTTTTTTTTCTTACCTCTATAGAGTGGTGGCCACGGGCAAGTTGGGAGCATAGGACCTGCTTCAATAGCCTGTTGTCAAGCACCTTATGACATCCTGTCCAATGGAACATTGAACTGGTGCCATATAAACATGGCTTCAGTGCTGGTAGGTATTTGCCTGAGGCAGAATGCTTTTGTTCTTCTGTCCTTCCAATTGATTGGGAGGAGTTTCCAAAGGCATCAGTGATGGTAATGTTCCAAGGCTTTCAGGTGCTTTTTGATATGTTGTTCAGGTTCCACATCCAAACAACAGAGTGGGGATGACAAAAGCCTGGTAGATGAGAAGTTTGGTTTGAGTCCTAATGGCATTTATACACATGCTTCAGGAGTGTGTGCGGGGGGGAGGGGCACTTCAATTAGTGCATCAGAGCAGAATCACTGCTCGTGTATAGGTGCCCAAAGTCATGGTCATCAAAGACACAATTTTGGAGATGTCCAAAGGCAGTATTGGTAGATTTTATATGGCGTTCAATACAATCGTCATCAATGACTTAGAAAATGGGATGGATTATAACCTCACCAAGTTCGCACATGATACTAAGCTGCAGGGAGTAGGAGATGCATTGGAGGGTAGGACTAGGATACAGAGAGACCTTGACAAATTGGAGGATTGGACCAAAAGAAATCTCATGAGATTCAATAAGGTCAAGTGCAGAGTCCTGCACTTAAAATAGAAAAATGCCATGCACCAGTACAGGCTGGGGGCTGACTGGCTGGGCAGCAGTTCTGCAGAAAAGGATCTGGGGGTTACAGTGGACAATACACAGAATATGAGCCAAAAATGTGCCCTTGTTGCAAAAAAGCTAAATGCATGCTGGGCCACATGAGTAGGAGCATTACCAGCAGATCAAGAGAAGTGATTATTCCCCTCTATTTGGTATTGGTGAGGCTATATCTGGAGTACTGTGTCCAGTTTTGAGACTCCCACTACTGAACAGACATAGACAAATTGGAGAAAGGCAACGAAAATGATTAGGTAGCCCAGGGACGTGACTTACAATGAAAGACTGAGACTACTGGGCTTATTTAGTCTGGAGAAGAGAAGAATGAGGGTGGATTTAATAGCAACCTTCAGTTATCTGAAGGATGGTTCCAAAGAGGATGGAGCTAGACTGTTCACAGTGGTGACAGATGACGGAACAAGGACCATTGGTATTAAGTTGCAGGGAAGGAAGTTTAGATCAGGTATCTGGACAGACTTTCTCCCTGGGAGGGTAGTAAAGTACTAGAACAGGCTATCCAGAGACGTTGTAGAATTTCCATTCTTGGAGATTTTTAAGAGCTGGCTAGACCAGGGGTAGGCAACCCCTGACTTGGGTTCCAGAGTGTGGCACATGAAGTCATTTTGCTTGGCATGCATACCTCAGGGTGGACAGCAGGTAAGGGGCTAGGAATGCATTGCCACAACTAGGATCAAGCCCCTGGCATGCCAACATCTTATAAGTCAAAGTTGTGAGTGTTGTTGGCACTCTGCCCCCAAATGTTATCATAGTATTTAGGGTCAGAAGGGGCCTAGAGCAGGCCATCTAGTCTGACCCCCCACAAATGGCAGGAACAAGTGCCAGGGTCACAGGACCCCAGCCAAGTACCTACCTAATCTACTCCTAAAGACGCCCAAGGTAGGAGCAAGAACAACTTCCCTAGGAAGCTGGTTCC
>JAGPOW010003316.1:125653498-125782738 GCA_030014935.1 Caiman crocodilus
AGTCCTGCAGCGTCTTCTCAACCAGCCTCCTGAGCTTCCTGAAATTGGCCCTTTTGAAATCTGGGACCCTAGTCATAGTGTGGGCCCTATCTACACTGCTCTGGCCAGCAAATTCTATCAGGCGATGATCGCTATCTCCCAGGGAGTCCTGTACCTGGAGACCACCAACCAGATTGTCCCCTGAGGCCAGGACCAGATCCAGCAGTGCATCCCCCCTGGTGGGGCCATGCACCTCTTTGACAAAGTGGAGGTCCTTCAGCTCCACCAGGAACCTTCGGGACCTCTCAGACTTGGCTGACTGCTCCTCCCAGTAGATGTCCAGGTAATTGAAATCACCCATGACAATGACATCCTTCGCTCTAGCTGCCTCCTTGAGCTGGCCAGCAATTTGGAGGTCCAGCTCCTCCCTCTGGTTTGGTGGTCTGTAGCAGACACCCACCATTAAGTCCCTTTCCCCTCGTCCTCCTTGCAGCCTGACCCAAATCGATTCCGTCTGGTCCTCAGTCGCCCCCAAATTGACTCTCGATGAAGAGAAATGCTCTTTGACACAGAGCACAACCCCTCCACCTCTTTTCCCCATCCTGTCCTTCCTGAAAAGGGCATAGTCATCGATGCCTATGGCCCAGTCATGGTTCGGGTCCCACCAGGTTTCCATGAGTCCAACCAAATCTGGGTCTTCCACAGCTACCAGGAGAGACAGCTCCTCCTGCTTACCTCCCATGCTGCAAGCATTTGTATAGAGACATTTAAGACTACCCACTGCCACCTCTCCCTCTCCACTTGTTTTCCACAAGCTACAACCACATACGCTTGCCCGACTCACCTGGATCAGCGGCAGAGCATCCTCTCCTCTCCCGGCATACCCGTCCCCCACCAAATCTAGTTTAAAGCCTGCCGCACAAGATCAGCCAAACTAGAAGAAAAGAAACGCTTACCTTTAGGTGATAGGTGAAGTCCATCCTCTGCCAACATGCTCTGAGTAGAGAAATGCAGGCTATGATCGAACAATCTGAAGCCTGCATCATAACACCAACCCCGAAGGCGCTGATTTACAGGTGGAATACACACCTCTTTCCCGTTGACTCACCGGCAGAATGGAAGAAAACACCACCTGCGATTCAAACACCTTGAGCTGTCTTCCAAGAGCCTTGAAGTCTTCAATGATGTCCTCCGGCCGGCCTCTAGAAGCATCGTTGGTCCCCACATGAACTACCGCTAACGGATGGTAATCAGTGGGCCCAACAATCTTCTGGACAATGTTGCTGACCTCTGGGCTAGACAAAGCCTTGGCTGGGATGATACAGTTGGAAATGGTCCTGCTTTGAGAAGGGAGTTGGACTATGACCTCCTGAGGTCCCTTCCAACCCTAATTTTCTTTGATGCTATGATCATCTATGTTTTCATTTTGGAAAGGTGATCACTGATGTAGGAAAAATGCTCAACACAAGGACTGCCCCCCCACCCCCATCGTAATATGTGGAGAAGTAGCTAGATAGTTTTGGGTAGGTTGGTAAAATATCTTGGTTTTTGTGAAGTTGACAGTGAGTCCAAGCATTTCATATGCTTCATAGATGCAGTCAGGAATGACCTGGAGCTCTTCAATAGAATGGGCATGCACAAGGATTTTGAAGTATTTTGTAGCAAATCTAAGGTATACTTTCCCTGTAAAGCTTTATGTAAATCACATAGTTATATTTGATAAATTGTATACATCAGTTTAAGAGTAGTTGTGGGGAAAGTATCTGTAGACCAATTTCATGGCCAGATTAATTTTAGCTGCAGCCTTGAATTTTTACTACACTTTGATGATGGAGCACTATAATAATCTGTCACACATACAGTCAGATGTCAGTATTGCTGCATGTAGAGTGCAGAATTGAATTTGGCACAGTAGCTATTATTGTTACCATGAAGCAAGCTTACTGCTTTATTACTGAGATGCAAGAAAAGGCCAGCATGTGCCTGACCTTTGAATATTCTAAGTGCTTTCAAACAACACATCCCTTATCCTCAGATTTTACAGACTTCCTTATGCTGTTTTTAGCCATTTCAGAGCCACCTTTTTCTACCATCTGCATAAACAGCCAATAAGGTATCCCACTGAAATCGAAGTCATTTCTTTGCCCATTAATGTCTTTGCTGAATTTAATCCTATAGGTTGGAACCTAGTCTGTGAAAAATGGTGCAATGAGTAGATTTATTCTTGAGGGAAGTTGAATTAAATGCTTTTCCCATCATTTCTCAGGACTGCTTCAATATTTCTATACTTTCCACACCTCCTACAGGCTCTGTCTTCAAATATTTTGTCTCTTTCTCCCTACAGTTTATTGTGGAATTGTAGCAACGTTTATTATACAAAACGGATCAGAATTTTTATATAAAATGGTGCAATAAATGAGCCTTTTGAAGAGAACTGTTTCAAATAATTTACTAGCTTATTTTATATTATCATACAGAAAAATGAGTCTGATTCTGATGTCATGGAAGCCAATGGAAGCAACCCCAAATCCATAGTTTCACAACCTGAAAAATAATAATGATAGAAGTTAATTCAGGCTATATCTACCCTAGAAAGTTTTATTGGCAGCACATTTGCCAGCTTACAAGCTTCTGACATTGTGATCAATGAAGTGTATGTTCCCTTGGTTGTTTATACTAGTGCTGCAAACCCTCAGTAGGAGAGGTGGCATGGGAAAAGAGGGGCATCATGGCAAAACATCTCCTTCCTACTGTTTAGATAACTACTTTATGAAGTATTTTTGATGCAGATTGTAAGCTGCCAGTTAGGGCTGCGTGAAGCTTTGGTAGGCAATTCAATTTGGAGGAGATTCAGTCTGATTCAGTGGCCAAACCTCTGAATCTGAATCAAATGGGGAGACCCATTAAAGGGTCCAAATCAAATCAGAAGCCTCCAAATTGATTCAGAGAGATTCAGAGGTTCGGCCATAGACTAAACAGGCAACAGTCCTCAACCATGTTAGACACAGCTGCCTCCAGCTGTTAAGTCTGTTATGGTGCGCAGAGTGAGGAGGGAAGGGGCATTGGGTGGGGGAGTGCAGATCAATACCTTCACAGTGAGGAAGGGATTGCGGCTGGAGTTGGGACAATCTGCCCAGCGGGGGCAGGGGAGTGCGGGACTCAGGGAGGGGGGGCTCCTGCCACTGCATGCCACCACATGCTGCCAGTCCAGGAGGGCATAGGAGCAGGTGTGTGCCCCCAGACTGTATGGGGCGGGCTGGGCTGGGCTGTGCTCCAGATGCATGGTGGAAGGCGCTGAGAGTGGGGTCTATGCTCTCCCACTGCTCACCCACCTGGGGCGGGGAGGCACAGGCAGTGCTGCTGCACTGCCTCAGACAAGCAGCATGCAGTGCCGGAAGCCACTTCAGCCTCTCCATGCCTCCCAGACAAGCCATGGCTTTGCCCCGGCTGGGTGAGCAGTGGCAGGGCTTGGGGGCAGGCATGTGCACCTAGATCGGGAAAGGGCTGATTGTAGGAGCTATGGGGAATTTTAGTTTGGCTGCAGCCCCCCGTAGCCCCCTGCTCCACTGCGCTCTGCAAGGTAGATGGAGCCTGGGCTGCGCTCCAGGCTGTGGCTGGGACAAGCCCCTTCCCTCCCCTCTCCACAACGGATTTACTAGCTGAAGGCAGCTGTGTCCAGTGTGGTGAGGACTACTACCTGTTTAGTCTATGGCTGAATCTCCAAATTGGCACCAAATTTTTGGATCCAAATGGGGACAGTGATTAAAATCACCAAATCGAATCACTCCCTTTGAATTGGCTGTATCTGAATCCAAATCAAATTCTTGCCACTTCACCCAGGCCTACTGCCAGTGCTCAGAGAATTAAGGTAGCCTAGGATCAAACTCCCATAATTAATTTTCTTTCAACCCATAGTTCCTCACATCACTTTTCACATCTTACCATTTGAAGCATGGATCATAAACAGAATGGCCAAATTCCTCAGTCCATTTTAGAGATAGGACAGGGGATTGTATTGTATTTGTAGAATGCCAAGTATTTTACAGCTGTAAAAATGACACAACTGAGGAGGAGTGCATGATGGGAACAGTATGTGAAAACTGCCAGGTGTTCTAGGCATTTCACAACCAGATGATGCACATGATGGGATGACACTTCTGGGACAGTGAACCAAGCCCTGAGGAGCGGGTGCTCACATTAACTTGTGACATATCCTGATCCATATCCTATTGTGACTACATAAAAAGAGGTACCATACTTTTTGTGGTTATATAACTGTTTATTGCTCACAAGGGATGTCTTCTGTATATGAATATTGCCTTGTCAAGGAAGATGCATGAGGTTTGTATCATTCAAAGTATATTTTATTTAGATCAACACATTTGCATTGGTGGGGCTGCAATGTCAATAGTGGTTCTTGGACACTAGATTGTGAAACCATTCCCCAGGCATGCAGACATCAGGCAGGAAATATTTACCTATGATGTGAGCAAGTACAAAATGATTGTTGAATGTGGATTTGGTAGACTGAAAGGTCACTGGAGATGCTGCTTGACTGGATTGGATCTCAGTGAGCCATATGTTTCTGTGTGTTATTTTTGTATGTTTTTTTCCACAATATTTGTGAAGAAAAAGAGAAAATGCTAATTAGTATAAAGAAGAAATAAGGTGAAGACTCTCTACCTATTTTTGACTCAAGCAATCGCAAGATTGCCATAAAAAATATTGCTGACGGATCTTTTACACCACTTTGTGTACTACTATATGTCTTTGGGTTGAAGATAGATTTTAAATTATTTGCAAACATCTGTTATACATTTGGTGGGAAGATTGCTGATTTTCCCCTATGACATTTCTGACCTTTGAATATATACATCAATACCCTTTCCTGCAAAATCAAGGTGCACACCATACTGTGTTGATCATAGGCTACTGTATGTATGGTATGGTTATGGAAGTTTTATCTAGAAGTATTCTCTGAGCAGTGGAAAAGTTTGAAAAACATCTTTCTTATTTTTTTGTCATTTTTTTCAACAGGCATGGAAGGGACACACATTAAGGATAGACCCATAGCTTGCCCATCTTATAGAAGTCCTTGTCCTGCATGTCCAGAAACTCCTTAACTAGTGCAATCGCTTTATTATCATCATTCAGCTTGTCACACTCAGGACAGTAGCACATTCCATGACTACCAACTATGGTCTCGAGCTATGCACATTTGTGGCAAGTATTACGTGGCATCCCTGATTTTCTGTTGATCTCTCCTGTCTTTTGGACAAAGACAGGTCTTTTGCCTTCATATGCCTTTGCTGCTTATCCCTGATGTGTCCCATCTCTTGCATCTTCCTGAAGTGTCTAAATAGATGTCTTTTAAGTCTTTGGTTATTCTGCACCTGGACTCGCATCTCTTTTCCTCTTAAATGGGGACCTCCAGAAGGTTCTGCTATTTGTTGTACAGAATCCTGCCTATCTGCTTTAAGCAGTGGGTTAGTAGATATGCTCACAAAGCTGACTGAACAAGATGTGAGGCTCTTCCACAGTAGGCTGGAAATTTTAAGGTGGGGAGGAAAAGGGGAGAGGGGCTCACTTCCAATAATGGTGATCTCTGGGCAAGAGTGTTCAAAATTATGACAATAGTCACTGTCACAGTCTGGAATTTTTGGTGGAGGACTGTTTTAGTGGAAGAGTTAGTGCATCATACACCAGTATTTTGCTATTGGAACAAAGATAGTAGAATACCTTCTCATTTACAGAGGTGATGGACTAACAGAAAGTAAGGGTTTTGCCACATTACTCAAGATTAGAGCAAGGCTGTGTCTGCAAAAGGTAACTTTTACTAGTAACATTTTGTAATGTAAAATAGACTTAAGTAAAGAGCAGTATGAGAATATTATTATTTCCTTAGGGGCAAGTCTATATGTGCAATTAATGTGCCTGGGTTTTCTTTGCAGAAAATTCAGGCTCATTAAAGCATTCTGGGGCACAGGCCTACAAATGTGGCCCCGTCAGAAGCGAACTGCTCCTGCCAGTAGCAGCCCAGTCCAGGACTGCTCCTGCCCTGCTCTGCCTCCCTGCAGCAGCCAGGGGGAGCTCCAGCATTCTCTGGATGCCAGCCCTGGAGCTAGCAGGGGACATGGGGGCCAGTCCTGATACTCACATGGCCAGGAGAGCAATCCAGATGCTGCCTGCCAGCCACATGGGGATTAGGAGGGGATTGGGTTCCCAGCCATGAGTGGGGATGGCTTTCTTGGCCATGTGGGGATTGGGTCCCAACCTGACCTTCACATGGCTGGAATGCAGCAGTCCCAGCTGCTGGGACAGCTCTACCAGCCATGTGACATTCAGGTTGCAACCTAATCTCCACGTACCTGAGACTTAAGCAGTCCCAGCTGCTGGGATGGGTCTTCTGACCATGTAGGGATCTGGACAGATCCCAATCCCCACATGACAGGGAGACAGCTGGCATAGCTCCTCCTGCATCTAGGCTTTGCCAGGCAGCAGCAGGCCCCCTGCACTACTGGGCAGTAACTAATGCACCATTAATCTAATACCTGTATTTTCTGATACTAGCAAATGGTGCATTAGTCTAATTTATTGTGCTGTAAGTCCCGTGCACATGTAGACAGTGATGCTTTATTGAGCAGTAGATTAGTCTAATGCTCAGTAAAGCATCTTGTATAAATATGCCTCTGAAGTCTTAATGGGTAGAACAATCCTTCCACCAGGATCAAGTATAAAACGCATAATCTAAGCAGGAAAAGCAATGCACTCCCATACCCTTTACTGCCTCATGATGACAATGGACAATGAACTCATTTTACTCTTTACAAGCACTAACTTTTCTTTTGAAGAAAGTAGTGCTTAAGTGGCACTTCTTCCTCTGAGAAATTACTGAATAAATACCATTGTGCTATGATAGCATTGTGGTACTGCAGGTGAAAATCAAGCTTCTAACCAGTAACATTAAAAATTCAATGGCATTTTTATGAGAATAGTTCATGTAATTGTCCAATGGACCAATTTCATTTTGAGTGCTCATAACATAGTCTTTCCATGTATATCCCCTCATGGCATTTTTTACTTAGTTTCATTTGTTTATTGCAGGAAGCAAGTGGACTATATGTTGTATTTGTTTCCTCTTTCACCCTTCTGTAGTTTCAATTGGTAGAAGTGATTCTTCTCTATTTCTTGTCCTAATATGTGTAATGTTCTCTGCACTGTTAAATGTATGCTATATCCCACCTCAAAGGTGACTCCACTTCACTGGGAGGTTAAATTATTCCTGTGTGGACAATTTGGGATCTCACTGAATGAAAAATGATGTATATGTGCAAGTTATTAAAAATATGTTTAGTTTACATTTGTGCCAAAATCCCAAAAGTCAACATTAATAGCTATGAAATAATTTAATATATATTATACCTCTGGCAAAATAGTCCCAGTGTGGCCCCCATGACTGGCATATGCCAGTTGAAGAGCAGAGGTTTGATGGAATGGTAGTCCTTAAAGTTAAGATAAAATGTACCACAGAAGCTTAGAGATTGCAGCAGTACAGTAATTCTAATTAGCCCTACAGGTGCGATCAGATATCCTTTCATTATTAAATTATAATAAATGCCCTAATTGTGCTTGGCCCTGTACAAGCTCATAATAAGAGAATCTTTTTCCTGACAACTTTAGAATTTAAATATTCAAGACAGATTAAGGGGGAAATGACATGCACCAAGTCATGCAGCAGGTCAGTAGCAGAGCTGGGAATCCAACCCAGCTATCTAGAATTTTAGGCCAAGGCTGTGCCCTTAAGCCACCCTGCTTCTTTCTTACACTCTTATTTTTTGTCTTTTTGGAATATGTAAGTCTTTAGAAAGCTACTTCCTGCTGCAAAGTTCTTAAAATGGTGTGCCTATTAGAATAAGACAAAAATTTAGTAATAAATTTAACATAAACTAGCAACAACCGTCTTAGAGTTATCAAGGAGCAGCTTTCAAAAGGTTAGTGACTTCCCATTTCAATCGCATACCACAAACTACCAGCACTTCTAACGCAAGAGACAAAGATGTTTTGGGGTAATATCTTTTTTGGACCAACTACATAATCAGGATGGAGTCAGAAAAGGTTTCAAATGCAGCACATTCTTCTTCAGACTTCAAGACTTCTTCAAGTCGTCAAGAAGAAGAAAGCCGTACATTTGAAATCTTGTCTAACTTTACTCCAAATATGCAGCTCTCCAAAAATCCTTGCTTCACACCTACTTCCTGGACTATCACAGCTACAGCATCGCTCTAACACTACCAGCACTTTAGTATTCACTGATTTGAATAACCAACTCATCTGACCTTTCTTTATCATTTACTGGTTAACGTGGTCAAATGCTATCGTTAACTTTCAGTCTTAGATGTGCTTTCTCATACTTTCCATGTGCTGATGCAAATGCTCAGGCTTGAAGCCCACGTTTCTAAATGTAGAAATGCATGAACTGTTCAAATGCCTGCTCCACAGCTGAACGGCCTCTGCAAACACAGGTAGGTTTCTGGCAAAGACAGTGCTGTGGTCTCCATCTTTTTCTTTTCTTGGGTCCCTCATTTCTGGGTAGTTGCAGAGGAAATGTGTTAGAGAGTGTAAAGGTTTACCTCACAGTGGCCTTTTTATCAGCAAAGCCAGGAAGCTGCACAAATCCCTGGCAAACATCCACCTTCAGCTTTCGGAGAAGCAGATAGTGTTCCAGCCTGTGCTTCATTTAAAGAGCCAGCTTCTGCTTTAAGTGAATTAAGAATATGGAGCATAGACCCATTGTATGTGACAGGCTTGTTTTCCATCAAAGGAAAAATGCAAATGAAAAAATATTACAGATTTTGTAGTTTACCATGGCTAAAATGCAATAAAGCTACTAGATACTCAGAGAACTACTAAGATACTGCTGTAAGAAATGTAGATAGCCAAATCCACAGTTCTTATTATTATAGAATGGGGTTTTGTCTGAGAGAGAACTACAGGGTTTAGGAAGTTTTTTCCTTGTGCTACCAGTTGAAATAGGTTAGGAAACCACAGCACAGCCAGCTCCTTCTCTCGTCTTGACACGCATGCTAAGTACATGGGCTCTGTGTTCGCTTCCTCTTCCTGCTGCCTCCTGAGGTCTCTGGCATTTGCAGTCCAGAATTACAGCAGCAGGACTCTGCAGGGTTGCTCATCAGCCACTTCCTCTTCCTGCTTCCAGGTGTCTCTGGGATTTGTAGTTCAGTCGCAGCAGTAAATTTAGCAGAGCACAGCAGCTCGGTACTTGGGGAAGGGAAGTTTCACACACCCCACCCAGCCTCAAATCCCATTTGTCTGCAGGGGGGCGCAGGGAGGGCAGTAAGACAGCCCTCAGTGCTCCAGCTAGAGAGCAGAGGGATGGGGCCAGCCCTGCTTTCTGGAGCAGACAGCATAGCCCCGCTTATGGCTGCAAAATGCTGGGATGCTGGGGGACTTAGATTTAACTTGAACCAGGAAGGGGTCTGGAACACAAATTGCATAAACTGGTTTGATCTAAATAAGTCTGATACTACATTCAACCAGGTTTATCTTAAACCAGTTACAGCTGTTTTGAGACTGGTTTATATGAACTGAACTTCTGTTTTGTGACGGATTTAAATCAGTTTCTGATCACTTAAATCAATTTATGTATCACTTCTGTTCCTAGCTATAGGCAACAAGCCAATTGTCATCAATCTAGAGAAATGATTTATAGACTTGTCTTTTTATATCCCTATTTTGGATTACGCCATTATCACCGTTTTTTAAGATAATGGCAGAAGTTGAACAAGTCTTGAGGGACTGATCCATTTAGATTTAATCCAAACCTGAAAAGCTGTCTACTCTGCACCACCAAAGAGTGCCATGTTTTTAATCTACAAGAAACATGTATTCAGCAGCATTATAAATGAGTTAATTACTGGACAATCCACCCTATCATCTTCGGTGTCAGTTCTAAAGGGGTTGAATGGGGCTAAAAAACAGAAACTATCACCACAATTATTAATTTGTCTGTTACCAGCAAAGATCATTTTTTGACTATGGAGGATAGTAAGAAACTTGATTCAGGGACAAAAATATTACTTCTTGACTCATCATAGTGGAAAATCTCTAAAACAGTCCTTAAAGAGTTAGGAATTCCTGTGCCCATTTGCAAGCAAAATCTAAAACCAAATTCAGTGTGATGGGATTAGATTTGCTCTGATGCCAGAAGTTTTTTAATTAATGTATGTTTTTCAGGTTGATAAATGGGGTCTGTCAGACGGTAATCATTTGTTATTAATAATATGTACTTCTCAAGGTCATTTTGCCTGTCAGTTTTCCAAAAATTCCTAATATTCATGGCTAATACTGAGAATAAACAAAACTAGGATTGCCAGAATTGTGATATTAGTATGGGTTTGTGTCAGTACACTCAGTTCCATTTCGAAGCAGACATTTCATGTTAATGCTGTATCTGCTGCCCTCCCACCCTTTGTTTGCACTTAGTTATCTATAGTGCAAATGGCAGTGTTGACTCATACTGTCACTGCAGAGCTACACAAACTCTTTGTAGCAAAGATTGATCCACAGTCGGTTTTGATGCCAGCAACCATTATGTGGATGAAGTGCTCCCATACCTCCCTTTTTACCAGTCTGACCTCTAAAGCTTGTGGTCTGCTTTATAGCTGGAAGACCCATGTCTGGAAAAAGATGCTAAACGTTAAAGAGAGGTTTTTTTTAAAGTGATCACAACATGGAGTAAAAGAGGGGAACAATCATTGTGATAAAACTCTAATAATCTCTCTTGGGTATCTGTCTACACACTTATTCTCTGGTAGCACTGTCAGACCCTTCTCCCCCACCCCCAATCTAAATATTTCTCTCATGGAAAATCTGGGCAGGAAGAGGTCATTGAAAACATTCTTGGGAATTGAGGCGACAAGGGTTTGTTGCTGCAGAATTACGCAAGCAGATCCTTTTGAAAACAACTTTAAGAAGGAAACAGGGAGCTTATAGTGAACAAGTGAGAACAGTACTTTCTGTAATTGTGTGCCTAACACCAAATTTCCAGGCTGATACTGTAAATTAGGCCATACTAGGAACACTCAACTCAAGAAAACTTAACTGGAAGCATAGAGAGAGCCTGTAATAAGATAAATCTTTCTTTTAGAGGAAGAGAAATGTAGTGGTTTAGGTTCATGTGGCAAAAGCCAAATTTTAATACACATAAATAAGTAAAATGTGTGTACATTTTCTTTTTGATGTGGGACTCTTTCCAGGTTTTGAAACGGTGGACCTCCATCACAGAAATAAACAAAGCCATGGATTCCACATCATCCTTCACTGCTAATCAAAGTACTGATTTTCTTTTGCTTGTCCCTTGCTTTCCCTTGCTCTCTTTGATTTATACTCAGGAGTTTTACTCAGTGATCTTTTTGGAAGCATTAGGGCAGTTAAAATAATCACAATCCTTATTTCACTGATTTACCTTATATCTTTTTAAAGGTCTTTGTCACTCCACATTGTCTGCTTCTTTATTGCAAATTGAATCTAAGGTCCTTATCCCATAGTTGTTGAGTACAAAACACCTACCAAAGTCAATGGACTGGCTGAAGTATTGTGCCTTTAAGTTTGTCTGTACTCTAGGTCAGAGAACGTGCCCTTACATTTGTCTGCACTCTAAGATGCTGGGGGCACTTTTACACATGCTCCAAGGATGATGAGAACAGCGCTTTAATTAGAGTGGCTCTGGGACCTACTATATTAAAGCACCACAGCATCTTGTGTATCAGCAACCCTCTGCTTCAAAATGGTTGAGAGCGCTTAAACTTAAGCTCATCTGACAAACTTTAGTTCAAGCGCCCCCACCACCATTTTGAAGCATGGGGACACTGATACGTGAGATGCAGGAGGCTGAGGCAGCACAGTAATTACCATGTTCCAGCTGACTTGATTAATCGAGTCTGCTCCGACATGCTGTAATTACAGCACGGTCAGAATAGCTTCTGTGCTTGTGTACAGGCAACCTGGCATACCAGTTAGGTCTGTGTATCCAGCTATCTATGCCTGTATGAAGTTTCATTACCTACAGTAGGACTCTGGGCTGGATCAAGGAGTCTGTCCACTTGGATCCAGTGTAGGTCAGGATCTAAGTATTTAAAATTCTTTGCAAATCAAAGTCATTGGACTTTTTAGAAAAGCAACAACTGATCTACTGTGTGCTGTGAGTAAGTCACTAGAACTGGAAGTACACATTTTTCTTTATACCATAGATGCACTTTATATGGACACCCAAAACTGGCCATAAAAGGTTGTTTCTGGCTGCAGTATATATTTCTAAAGGTCCCTTTCTTTTCTTTTTTTCTTTTTCTTTTTTTAAAAAAGGAACCCTATCCTTTTAGGTATCCTGGCCAGCAATACAATATTAAACATGTTATCACAGGTTTCCTGGTATTTTAATATTAAACTGCATGAATCTTTGAGGCTGTGCAAATATATTTATGAGGAAGCTTCGTAATATAATTTAATAAAATTTACCTTAAGTCTTCCACCTCATTGCTGCAAGAAAATGTGCAACTCACTCAACCATAGTAAAAGTTGTGAAGTCATTGGGATGAGTTTATTATAATAAGACAGAATTTTATCTTAAAAGAGTTTAAGACGCTCTATCTTTTCTTTTAACTGCTGCTTTCTCTGTCAGGTTATACTGAGAAAAGGCAGTGTTGGGGATTATCATGACACAAAGAAAAGGATTACATTAGTTTGGTTACTATTACTCTGAGCTTATTCAATTAGTCGTAAACAAATTTTACTGTAAATTTATTTTTATACAGTTTACACAAAAGAGGACTTCAAAAAATCTGGCATTCACAGCTGTGCAAATGTCCCTAACTGATGCTGTTTTTACACTAATGACTTTACTTGCTAGTACCACTGAAATTTCCAATAATTAGGTAGCTGCTGAGTATCTCTCTCTCTCTCTCTCTCTCTCTTTCTCTTGCTTTGTCTGTGTGAGAGTTCCTTTCTATTGTTGTTCTTTATCGCTGACAGACCAGTGGCATATTGCATTCAGAGCTGGCACCATGCTTTGCCGTCTATATGCCTTCATGTAAAAGGAGCACTGAATCGATGCTTTGCCAACATGTCTAAAGGTTGAAAAAATAACCTAAAAATGCTGATGTGTGTTTGTTTTCTCAAAACAAACCACGTGCCTGTAATGTAAGAAGCTCTAATTGCCCAGAGAATTTCTTCCTTGTATTGTGTGAAAGTTGAAAATAAAATGAAACCCTTTTATAGGGAAGTCATAGTGAAACTGTTAAATGAAAAAAATAAATCACGTTCCAACCAGAACTGCAGTGCATTGAATTAATCTGGGACTTTCAATCTGACCTTGTAATCAGTTTCACTCTGAGTTCAGTGGGGACAGTCCACCTCCCTGTTTCCATGGAAGGTCCCTCTGGCTGTAGAAACAGCACTGCTTCTGTACAAAAGGGGAGGAAGAGGTCCAATGGCCCAGAGAAGAGTTGAGAGTCAAAACAAGGTTACGGCTAGAGTAGGGGAATGGCGACACACTTGTGGGTGTTTGCAACTTCAAGGGGCCTGATCAGGCTGTGATGCAGCCTGCAGATGACTACAGAATCAATCAGGCAGTTGCATGACAGCCAACAGGTCACCTGGCTGTGAGACCACAGCTGGAATACTGCATCCAGTTCTGGGCTCCACAATTCAAGAAGGATGTGGAGAAGCTTGAGAGAGTCCAGAAGAGAGCCACACGTATGATCATAGGGCAAGAGAACAGGCCTTATGAAGAAAGGCTGAGAGTTATGGTACTCTTCAGACTGGAAAAGTACAGACTCAAGGAGTGACCTAGTGGCTGCCTATAAGTATATAAGGGGTGTGCATCAGGATCTGGGGGAACGCCTGGTCACTAGAGTGCCCCAAAGGATGACAAGGTCCAGTGGTCATAAATTCCTCCAAGATGCTTTTAGGCTGGACATAAGAAAAAACTTCTTTACTGCCTGAGGCCCCAAGGCTTGGAATAGATTCCTTCCAGAGGTGGTGCAAGCATCTACTCTGGACTCTCTTAAGAAATGTTTGGCTGCTTATCTTGCTGGGAAACTTTGACCCTAGCTGACTTCCTGCCCCTGGGGCAGGGGGCTGGACTTGATGATTTTGAGGTACCTTCCAGACCTAATGTCTGTGTAAGTCTATGACTGGAGCAGGAGCTGTGCAGCTTCAAAAGAAGAGCAAGTAGTTGCTGCAGGGATGCTGCTGAGGTGACATTACCAGCTTGGCTAGGGACAGACATTATACATAAACTGGTTTAAGTGATCAGAAACTGGTTTAAACCTATAACAGAACAGACATTTAGTTTCAAAACTAGTTTTAAAATGACCAAAACTGGTTAGAGATAAATCTGGTTGAATGTAGTATCAGACTTAACTGATTTGGTGCAAACTGGATTATGTAATGTCTAGCCCATCCCGCTTGAGATCTGCTGCTCCCAGGAACATTCTGGAGGTTCAGGGTAGGAACTATGGGGAAGGAAGAGGTTTCTGGGGACCCAGGAGGGCCCCAAGCCCTGAGGAGAAGGCTTTGGGCCTAGGGAAGATTGAGGCCAGCCTTGCAAAAGGGGCTTAGAGTTGTGGGCCTACACAGGGGCTAGGGAGGTCCCTGATTAGAACTGGCAGGGGTGAGGCTAGGGTGAGCCTAGTTGAGTGGAAGGCAGCCTCTTACAAGATCTTTGGGCTTTTGCCAGCCCAGCTTGGGGTGATGGTTTGATGGTGGTGCCGGGGGAGGACCACTGTGGAGTAGGAAGGGCAACGGCTGCCAGGCTGACTTTCTGAATCCTTAACTGGTCAATGCAAGGGGGCCAGGGCTGAAAAGTTGAAGGGAAGTTGAGCCCACTGAGAGGGGCAGGCCACGGCTGCATAGAGCTAGTTGGCACCCCGACTGGGCTGGAGGAAAGGCGAGAACCTAGAGAGGCTGACGGTCCCCTCTCTGGGGGGAGGGGTGACATCACAACCAAAAGAGGATAGAGGGCAGCCAGCATGCAGGCGGCTATAAAGGAAGCTGCAGCTCAGCCTCTGGATGGGGAGCATCTGAAAAGGGGTCAGAGAGAGATGGGTCAGAGGAGAAGTGCAGTTTATGAGATGGAACCTGCAGTAGATTGCTGGAGTGTGAACACCCAGGAGCCCATGGAGGTGAAGCAAGACCAGAGAAAGTAGGTCTGCACTGGTCCTAAGGAATGACCTAAAACTACATCCTGTTGGGGAGGATGGTGTGGTGGGGCTGCCAGTGGCAGGGCAGTCCTCAGGAAATGCCACACTAATGCCTCCCTAGTGAATGGCAAGTATGGGGTGCTGGAAATCCTCAACCCCCTCTGCCTTTCCTTTAGAGGGGAAAAGCTAAGGGAGCACACCCTGACAGAAAAACAACAGCCTTGGGCAACAGCATGGAGGTCAGGAGGGCTAGAGACCAAATGCCTGAATGAGTGAGGCCTACTGGGAGTCCTGAAGGAGGGTGAGGTCCAGGTATGTCAGCAGACACCTGAAGCCTGAGTGGGCCATATGCCAAGAGTGAGGTCTAGGCATGTTGACAGACACCTGAGGCCTAAGTAATGCCCCACAGCCCCAATGTAGGGGCAGTGTAGTGACCCCAGAGAAGGGTAAAGCGTGAAGGACCAGGAGCCTAATAAGAGGCAGGAAGCCCGGAGTGCATGTATGAGCTGAGGCCTCAGTGAGGGGGCATGTGGCTAAGATAAGTCTCCAGATGCCTAAGGCCAAGTCTGGGCCAGGGGCCAAGTGTGATCCAGCAATGGGGCTGGTGGTGGGGCATAGGTGATGAGTAAGGAGGCACGGGGGGGCACGTGCCCCCCCCCCTAAAATTGGCCCTTGCCGACTGGGGAGTGGGAAGCACCAGTCAGTGCCCTCCCTGATTAGTGCCGGTGGCACTTCTGGTTTGCTGCCAGCACTTCTGGTTTGTTGGCGGCAGCAGCAATTGGCCACTGGGGGACTACTCCCCATTGGTGTTTGGCAGCTGCTGCCCCGCCAGAGCTAGAATGCACCAGTCTCCTTTGCAAGGGCGTAATAGTGGATAGTTTGGGCCAGTGGCCTAATATGGCCCAGCAATGGGGCTGGGGAGAGTTAGGAGTGATTTAGATGCCATCTGCAAGGCACGGGACATGGTAAGGTGGAGGTCAGAGCTGTGTATAACACCCTTGTCATTAGGGCATTAAATGGGTAGCCTCCTTCATTTTTACATCCAGTTCAGATGCATTAAAGCATGGCGGGAGAATCAGGGTGGACTGTCCTAAACAGGTGGGCAGGCAGATACTTTGACGGGCTCCAGGACAGTCCCTTGTCACAAGAGGCATCAAACTCACCTCATGCCCTGGACTTGATCTGGGCTGAAGGGCTCCTTGGTAGACCAGATCTACAGGGGCACAGGAACTGTGGCTATGTTAACTGCAATGGCAGCAGTGGACAACTTTCTGTAGCGGAAACACACAATTGGCAGTGGGCTGAGTAGCCACAGAGCAATCTATGCTCAGTCAACATAGCCCTCACTTGCCTCCTTGCCACCAAGGGTCATGCCACCAGAGCTATTGTGGGCCTAGAGCCCCAGGTTCTGTGGTAAGACCCCCCTATTGTTAGTTAAACCCCCAAATTTCATGGCCCACTGATAGTCCAGTGTGCTGGATGGAACAGCTCCAGCCCATTGGCATTTTGTTTGACACCCCTGAGTTAAAGAATCCCCCGCTGTACAGAAGCTTCAGTCCTCCCACCTGTGATTAGTGTATTAGAAGCATCAAGGACAACTTCTACTATGAAGCTAAATTCACCTCTATAGTACTGGAGAAAGGACCCCTCCCTCCCTTTTCATTATCACTCTTGTTTCTTGCCACGGCCAGCCTAGATACTTGAGATTTAATTCTGGATTTTGGATTTGCTCTCTTTGACGCTTACATTGGAACAGGAAGGAAAAAGATGATGGAAACTTTTTGATAACTACTTTCTTCTAATCCATTGATTCTCAACCAAGAGGCCGTGGCACCCTGAGATTGTAACTGCCTCTTCAAGCAGCTCATTTTTCAAACAGTCTCACTCTTTTAATGGAGAGGACTCTCAGCACTGCCAACTTAGTAAACTGACAGTTGAGGAAAAATCCTCAAAGGAGGTGAGGCATGGAGTTGCACCATTCCACTTCTATACAAACTGTAGGGCCAAAGCCAGGCAGACAGCAATTTCTATAGTCTCCTGGAAGGTGAAATTACTGCTTCTCTGATCTGTGTCCCTCCCTTTACCTCTGGACACTGCACCTGTTTCAGGACTGGGGTCCTAGGTCACATCAGGGACTTTCTTGGTATCTTGGAAACCCTTGTTCTGTTCCCAAGCTGCAGCATTTAAAGCCATTAAAGCCCTAATGTATTATGTAAAACCTAAAACATTTTGTGATTTCATTTCAAATCTTGATGTGCATGATCTGAGGTTGAGTTTTCTAGTTACTGGCATTTTTCCAATAGGTTCTGACATAAAATAAGAGAGAAGGTGGGATAGATTATGCACCTTATAAACTAAATGGGTGCGTCTACATGAGACATTTACTGTACAGTTAACTAATTAACTATGCAGTAAGAGTCTTAGTGCAAAAACATGTACCCCTAACCAGGGCACGCAAAACTAATAAACTCTGCAGAATGGACTCAAGTTCAATTCATCAGACGCTATGAGTTCAAAGTTAGTTGGGAGACAAGTTGGTTTGTTTGGGTTTTTGTAATTCACATGAAAGATAAAAGTGTATAATGGAAATGGATTGACTTGCAGCACGAGGGATTCCTTAGTATAAAAGAATGAAAGAGATTAAATGTTTCCTAGAAGTTTATCTAATATATGTATTATTTACTAAGAGACCCAAATGGGTCCTTTGGCATCAGTGTACCCATTAGACAATTGTTGTTAACATTTGGAAAATGTACCAGGTAGACTTTATGGCTCCAAGTAGCTCGTCCTGCTTCATCTTACATTAAGCAAGCATCTATAACTTTCTGTAGATGGCATATTATTTGCCCTATAAGCCAGATCTTCTCCCATAAAGCTGTTCTAGCTTATCCTGTAAACACAGTTAGGACACCTGCCATGAGTTATAAAAATATATATGAAGTAGACTGTAAAATTTTTTATGCAGGCTTAGTTAGCTGATTTATCAGCCTAATTAAGAGCACTTCTTAAAGAACAAAATGTTTTGAAGCTATCTAAAAGAATTACATGATCTTATATAATAATTATTTACATTTCCTTTTTAATGGAAGTTAAAAAGAATTACTGTATGTAACAATGAAAACCTTCAAGTGCTTTTCTGTTTTGGTAATTCTTTTACTTAAAGTATTTTAAACAAAGACTGCAAGAGTCAGTGACGAAAATTCTAAAAGCAATTCACAAATATATTCTTGTTTTATAACTCTGCAGTTGGTCTAACTTAATGGTTGGATGGACTTTTTTTAACTGGTAATAAAAAACATTCTGATCTTTTGCTGAGAGTTTGATTCTAAGCTTTGCATTTTCCAGCTTGTGCCAACAGAACCCAGACTGCAGTCTCCAGTGACAAAAAGTCCACCTGGTGATGACAGCGCTCTGGCATATACAACAAATAAGCCCTGTTCTATTAGGGGCCAATGGTGTGCTGGAGCTACCTGGCACAAAAGGAGCAGGACAAGTTAGAGAAGGGTAGAATATATACCATTCAAATGCATATGTTATTAATATACATAGATATGGTGTGTGTGTGTGTGTGTGTGTGTGTGTACACACACAGATCCCCATATATATCAAATTTGTGATAAGAAAGAATTGGATAATATATATTACTGTTCTTGAAAAACTTGATGCCTGATATCAACCTGATAAAAAGAACCAGGGTACTTTTGAAAACGGAAACAACTGTATTCCATATAACATATATACAAGTAAGTAGGCTACTTTAAGAACTTAGAAATACATTAGATAAGATAACCAGATGAAGAAATCCTTATAGCACCTAGTATTACATATATATGGCCTAGCAATTATTTTGTAAAATGTAAAATATTCCCTATGGTGATAACTGATAATACAGCATAATCCGACCAAGGCCAATTCTGTCTTAGAATATGGCTGCAAATTTGCCACAGTCTTTGTATTAAAGAATATGAAGATCTGTTCTTAATATAGTGCACTGTAGGAGTTATAGCAGTGGCGGGCAATTATTTTGGGTGGAGGGCCGCTTACTGAGTTTTGGCAAGCCATTGACGGCCACATGACAAGCAGCTAGGGTTGATAAATATGAATTTTCTAAATTTTTTAGGGGTCCTGCAGGCTGGATAGAATGGCCTGGCAGGCTGCATTTTTCCTACCCTTGAGTTACAGCAATGGAAAGGTATGTTGTTCACTTGTCAACTGGCATAGTCCTACAAGGCTCTGAGAACCCTCTTCTCCCACTGACTTGTATACTTACCAGGAGTTTTCACACAGTGGCACTGAGATGCATAGCAAATTATGGCAACATAGAAAGCTAGTCAAGCATTGACCTGGCATAAGAGGAAGTATGGAGCTTACTGTGTTGTCAGTGTCCTCTAACATTTTCTAGATAATCCCCAAATCTTTCCTACCAGCATGTTCTGTATCCAGTTACTGAATTAAATCCACCTAGTGAGTAACAGAATAGTGGCATTCTCCTCTTTCTGTTGCTCAGTACTGGCTTGATAAATTCTAAATTAAGTAAAGTTCAAAAGCTTGTAGACTATATGTACCAGTTGTCAACTAAGAAGGTGCTGTTTTGACTTACAAGTATAGCAGAATTCCTTCCCCTACTGTGGAATAATGACAAGAAGGCAATAATTCCAAGTATAAAAGACAATGAAACCTAACTTGAAGAACAGGGAAACTTTTCTTCCATTTCATCGGTCTCGTATGCACATAAACACATATAATACCCTCTTCATGTATTAATTTAATCTTTTCTAATCTAAAAACTTCAGTTCACCAGTACTTCACAGTCTTAGTCTCAAAAATTAGTTTTATGTGGCAAATTCATCCACTGCTATATTTTTAAATTATCAGAGGAGAATACTACTCAAAAGCTGTTGCAAGCAAGGACTTGATATTTCTTCTGTTTTGTTTTGTTTTTGCAAAAAAAACCCCAAAACTGCTTGGTTGTGAAGAAATTCAGATGTTATTTAATAGGAAGAGGGTTTATCCTGAACATAGACCATAATGCATTACAGTGGCTGAATAGAATGAAAAGCTCCAATAGCTGAAATATAAGGTTGTATCTATCACTTCAACCTTTTCATATTCAAGTCAGACATATGGCTGGATCTTCTCATTTAAATGCAGATTATTTGACCCAGCAGGAGTTCTTGAACATCCTGGAGTCAAAGTGTTGTGTTTTAGTAGGAGTAACTGTTTCATGTTATGTGATTTCTAAATTGACTACGTGTGTTAAACCCTTTAATAAGAGTGGTCTGATCTTAGACATGCATTTTCACTTATAGATGCTTTCCAGTTAAATAAGGGAAAACCTCCTTTAAATTTGGATATGATTTCCATAGAGAAAGGTGGTATATATTCTATGTAGATGTTAAGTGCTCCAGCTACATTTAGTCTTTGTTAATTATAGCAAAGAAAAGATGGTGTTTTTTTCACTAAATTGCAAAGGCTGAATTTGAAGCATTAGTTTGATTTGGATACATATAAAAAGCCCACTAACCTAATCCTAAAGGCTCTCTTGGTGCATATAGCCAGTGGACATAAATGAGCTCTCTTCTATGCAAATACACAATTTTAATATAAACTCCCAATAATGGCATACACAATATTTCATATGCAGTTATATACCTCACTGTTTGAGAATTAGATCTGTGGTGTGTATCTAAACCTTAGTTAAACAAATTATTCAAAAATCATATTTCTTCTGTCCTAGCAATTATAACTAGGCAAACTTGGAAACCCAGACTACCCTACTCTTTGTTGTTGTGATGCTGTAGTAGAGGTTCCTTTCACTGCACAGTCCTAGAAGAGTCAGTGATAATCAAGATTAAAAAGTAAACTTTGCATGATGGAGTAAGTCATTTATTTGGTGGTACTGTTTTCCTACTGAATCACAAAATGTGTTTTCATCAAAAAGTATTCACTAAGTTAGTACTCTAGGATTCAGTATAGTTGCTTTCACCTGTGTTATTGCTTATTAGCAACTGGTGAGAGAGAATGAATCACAATTAGACAGGTTTCTTTTTCTACCATAATCTTAATCTCAACATTTTAGAGACAGTATCCATTGTGCTCACCAGGGATCCTGGTTTTCTCTGTTTAAAAATTGCACATTTTCTGATAAACATCACAAATTCTCTGAATAAAATCCCCAAGATCTTGATTAAAATGAAATGCTACTATATATACTTGGGTATCAATTGAACAAAATGTTTATTAATATATTTATAATTTTAAAGCAATTTGGAAGCCTACCAGTGCCTCAATCACTGTAATAAAGTACATTGAAAATACCTATACATTTTGGTATTTGTGTTTGGAATTTTTTATCATGGAAAATCAGAGCTTCCCCTACGCCCTTCACTCACCAGGACACAGGTCCAGGCCCCTCACTTCCCACCTACAGTCCCCTGGCTGTGTTGATGCCCTTCACTCCCCATCCACAGCCCCCCGCTGCCAGGGCTATGGGGCCAGGGACCCAGGTCCACAGTCTTGTGGCCCCTGCAGCAGCACCTGGACTATAGCTGCCACCTGTGGGAGATGCTGGCCGCTGTGGAGAAGTGGAGCTCCATCCCCCATGAGCAACATGGCCAAAGCAGAGCCCATTGCGGGGGACAGATGTGGGGGTGGGCTGCCCACCAGCCCCCTACCCTGCTACCCTCCCCCTGGGGCCTCCACAGCCCAGTGAGTGGGACCTGGCATGGGAAGACAGAGTAGGGTTGAGTGGGGAGGCTCATTGCTGCTTGGTGCCACCATAGCAAGGTGTTCCCTGTCCATCCAGCAACAGTGAGGGGCACAACTCCATGGTGTCACACTTGCTGCTGCCTGGCAGGCAGGTGGCACCCTGCCAGGACATTGTGGGACTCCCAGCAGTGGCAAGGAGCTTCCCCATTTGGCCTTGATCTGCTCTGCTGTGCCGGGTCCTAGCTGCTGGGCCATGGAGCCACTAGAAGGAAGGCTGCAGGATGGAGAGCCTGAGCCCACAGCACGCAGCTTGCATCCTCCCCATATGCAGATCTAGGGTGCATGTACTCCCCCGTGCCCACCCTGGGAGTGCGGGCAGTGGGGGGGAGTCTGCCCCACCCATACCCCGCATAAGCAGCCCTGTCCTGTTCCCCGCCAGGGCCTGTGGGCACACATTTTGCCCCTAGGCCCCACTCACTGCCCTAGCTGGGCAGCAGCCCCAGCTCTGCCTAATTTACTCCCTCCCCCGCTATGGAGGCCTCAATCCCCTCCGCCCAGCCAGACTTACCTATGAGAACTGCTCTCCAGGCTGCCTGATAGTCTTGTGCATGGCCTTTAACATGCACATGGCACCCCCTGCCTGACCACCCTCGTCCCACTCTCTTCAACCCCTTGCAGGCTGGAACTCTGCCAGCCTGCAGAGAATTCTTTGCAAAAGTGGAAAATCTGCATGTTTCTCTATTAAAATGAGAAATCTGTGTTTTTCTCAGTTAAAAGGGAAAATCCACGTTTTTCCATTTTTCTGCAAGGTACGGAAAACCTGGATCCCTGGTGCTCATCCTGGCTTTTAGGTTTGGCTCTGTATATTTTTGTCTAAAACTCCAACTTGGGAAACCTCCTCCTCTTATGTCCTGTAAGGTTTGGTCTCCTGAATGTTATGATTAACTGAAGTCTGCCTTTCCTCTCTTACCTAAACAAACAGCTTTAGTTTTTTAACTAATGCCATTAACAACATTAATAAATAACTTGTCTGTGGGCACAATTAGTAAAAAAATAGCCTTTGTGGTTTCTAGCCTGCAGACACACTGTGGAACTCCACAACCATAGATTCTAATTAAGGGATTGACTTTTCAGGAAAGATTAAAATAACTAAATGCATTTAACTTTGCTAAATGATGACAAGGAGAAAATAGGAGAAGTGTTATCAACACTAAGAAGAGTGCAAATAGCAAGAAGGCACAGGAATTGTTTAGGTTGTTCAGACAGGAGGAAAGAAAAATATATACTGGATATTGGGACATTTTTTCAACTATAAAAATACAGACTTGTATAATTGAACTAGATTTATTGTGATGTTGATTTGCGAAATGATTATTTTATTACGAAGCTTTCTAATACACCCACCACTGAGCTATTCTAAACACTATTCATATACATATTCAGGTACAGGAATGCTCACAGAGTTGTGAACCTGCCCTCCCTTCTGGTCCGCTTTATTGCCTTGACAAAAAAGCACAGGGTAGGAGCATGGTTGATGCAGGGTCTGTGTAAGAGAACTATCTAGATCATTTCAGTCAGGGCTTTGCTGAGCTAGGCCTTAACACCTTCCAAGGATGGAGATTCCACCACCTCTCTAGGTAACCCATCCCAGTGCTTTACCACCCTCTTAGTGAGAGTTTTTCCTAATAGCCAACCTAAACTTCGCTTGTTGCAACATGAGACCATTGTTCCTTATTCTGTCATCTGTCACACTGAGAACAGTCAAGCTTCATCCTCTTTCAAACACCCCTTCAGGTAGTTGAAGGCTGCTATCAAATCCCCCATCAGTCTTCTCTCCTGAAGACTAAATAAACCAAGTTTTCTCAGCCTCTTTTAAGTAATGTGCCCCAGCCCATTTTCATTTACTTCCACTGGACTCTCTCCAACTTGTCCACATCCTTTCTGTAGGGGGGGGCCCAAAACTGGACACAATATTCCAGATGCAACCTTACCAGTGTAGAATACAAGGAAATAATTGATTCCCTCCATCTGCCAGCAGTGCTCCTCCTAATGAAGTCTGGTATGCTGTTAGCTTTCTTGGCAACAAGGGCATGCTGTTGACTCATATTCAGCTTATTGTCCACTGTAACCCAAGGTCCTTTTCTGCAGAGCTGCTGCCTACCCAGTCAGCCGCCAGCCTGTACTAGTGCATGGGACTGTTCTATCCTAAGCACAGGACTTTGCACTTGTCCTTGTTGAACCTATTCACCAAGGCCCCCAAGAGAGGACAAGAAATAATGTGCATAAACTAATTGAGGATTGCTTCAGGCTAGACACATAAGGAAAAATTTTACTAGTCAAGTGCTGAGGGTTTGGAACAGGCTCCCCCCAGAGGTGGTATAGTCTCCCACCCTGGCGATCTTCAAGAAGTGTCTTACTGCCCATTTTGCTGGAATCATCTTTCCTGCCCATGTGCAGGGGTGCTGGACCCAATGATCTGTAAGGTCCCTTCCAGCCCCTAATAACTATGAAACTATGAAACCTCATGAGATTCCTTTTGGCTCAATCCTCCAATTTGTCTAGGTTATCCAGAATCCTTGCCCTACCCTCCAGTGTATCTACTCTTCCCCCTGGCTTGGTGTCATCTGTGAACTTGCTAAGGGTGCATTACATCCCATGTTCCAGATTGTTAATGAAGATATTGAACAAAACCAGCTCCAGGACCAACCCCTGGGGCACTCCACTTGATACTGGCTGCAAACTAGTCCTTGAGCCATTGATTGCTATTCATTGATCTTGATGATCCAACCAGCTTTCTATCCACCTTACATGCCTTTCATCCATACTTCCTCAGCATAATTGCAGGAATGCTATGGGAGACAGTATCAAAAGCCTTGCTAAAGTCAAGGTATATCATGTTCACTGCTTTCCCCACATCCACAGAGTCAGTCATCTCATCATAGAAAGCAATCAGGTTGGGCAGGCATGACTTGCCCTTGGTGAATCCAGGCTAACCCCAATCACTTTCTTCTCCTTCAAGTGCTTAGAAGTGGATTCCTTGAGAATCTGCTCCATGCTTTTTCCAGGGACTGAGGAGAAACTGACTAGTCTGTAGTTCCCTGGATCCTGTTTCTATCCTTTCTTCAAGATGGGCATTATATTTGCCCTTTTCCAATCATCTTGGACCTCCCTTAATCGCCATGAGTTTTCAAAGATAGTGGCTAGCATCTCTGCAATCACAGCCGCCAACTCCTTCAGCACCCTTGAATGCATTGCATCCGGCTCCATGGACTTGCACATGTTCATCTTATCTAAATAGTCCCTAATCTGCTCTTTCATCACTGAAGGCTGCTTACCTTCTCCCCAAACTGTGCTGCCTGGTACAGCAGTCTAAGAGCTGACCTTGCCTGTGAAGACTGAGATTAAAAAGGCAATGATCACTTCAGCCTTTTCCTCCTCATCTGTCACTAGGTTCCCTCCCCACATTTAGTAAGAGACCCGCACTTTCCCTGACCCTCTTCTTGTTGCTAATGTATTTGTGGAAACCCTTCTTGTTACCCTTCATGTCCCTTGCTAGCTGAAACTCCAGTTGTGCTTTGACCTTCCTGATTTCATTCCTGTATGCCTAAGCAATGTTATACTCCTCCTAATCATCTGTCTAAGCTTCCACTTCTTGTAAGCTCCCTTTTTATATTTAAGCTCACTGAAGAGTTCTCTGCTAAGCCAAGCTGGGTGCCTGCCACATTGCTATTTTTCCTGCACATGGGGATGTTTGTTCCCCAGCCCTCACTAAGGTCTCTTTTTAAAATACAACCAGTTCTTCTAGACTCCTTTCCCCCTCAGACTAGCTTCCTAGGGGATCCTGCCCATCAGTTCCCTGAGGGAGTCAAAGTCTGCTCTTCTGTAGTCCAGGTTTCTTACTCCACTGTTCTCCTTTCTTCTTTTTGTCAGGATCCTAAACTTGATCATCTCATGATCACTACTGCCCAAACTGCCATCCACTTCTAAATGTCCAACAAATTCTTCCCCATTTCTGAACACAGGTCAAGAAGAGCACAGCCCCTGTAAGGCCAGAAATCAGGTCTGAGCCCATGGCATCATCACTTAGCCCCTAAGAGGGTCAGAGGATGAACTCTGCATGACCCATTTACTGAATAGCTTGCACAGAACACCTTGAAGCCACTGATGTTAGTACCCAGCACACAAGCGTGTACAGTCAAAGGGAGCCATATGCACCAGCTATAGAAAAGACATTCTTGACTGATACTCAGTATGTGATTGAGGGTGTGACTGGAGGAGTGTGAGTGTGGGTTTGGCTGCATGCAAGTGGGTCTGTGTGTATGCATGTGGCTGACTGACTGGCTGGGAAATAGGATGTTTTTGATTCTGTGAATGGAAGAGGTCTTGTACATCGTGGGCGTTATTGCATGGTTGCTGATTGTATGGTGCTGCTGCCTGGCAGTTGCTGTCTACCCAAAGTGAGTTGTTCAAGACCCCATGGGCTCCTCTCACCACTGACTCCACTGAGGAAGGCTGAGAGTGAGTCGACTCCCTGGACTTTTTCCCCTGGGTGTGTCTGACATGGCAAGTAGTGACTCGCACAGCCTTGGTAGGTAATACATTTCACAAGAAAGGGAGGTGGGCCTTCTTTCTTAGGGAACAAGGGAATCTCCAGAAAACTTGACCGGACCAACACTGTGCTGTGGGTATGCAATACATCACCTCACCATTGACTGTTTTCCCAGTTAAATAAATAATGGCAGTAGTTGTATGCAAAATTAACCTAGTTGTAATAGATGTTCTCTGTTTCTTATAGTTACTTATCTTAAAATAATAAACCATTGAATTTGTTTAATCTATTTTTGTGTTTGTCTCTTTGCTTAGTTAAATTATAAACCAACTGCCAGGTTGATGGGGTGATGACAGATATGCTTAGTCAGTTTGTTAGCTGGGATGGGGGCGTACAAAAAAATCACCTCATTTGGAACTGGATTGGAGAGTCGGTCATTAATTGGGCAGTGACAATTAAGCACTAATTAAGTCTGGGTCCAACATCCCTAGTTGGTCTCTTCACTTGCATCAGGAAGTTGTCCCCAACACTCACCAAAAACTTCCCATATTGCCTGTGCACCAACACTCTTCAAAAACTTCAGCAGGTGGTTTTGAAAGGACAATATTTTTTTTTTATTGTTTGTTTGCCAAGATTCAGGCCCAGCCTAAAGTCCAGGTGTAGTAAATTCTAAATCTATGGCTTTTCCTCTAAAATTCTGTAGTTCAACACATGAACGTGTGCCCCTTGCACCTGGTGAGGCACAGTGGTGGTGGGAGCATGGGGGCAGGGGACGGTGACCACCAGCAGATGCCGCCGGCAGCAGCCAGCAGCGATTGCTGACCACTCAGAGATGCTGCCAGCAACTTTTCATAGGGGATGCACATGCATCCGCATGCACCCCTTACATGTTACTAATGGTTCAAATTGTAGCGTGGGCTTTTTTGGCTGAAGTGTTTCTGACCTTAATAGTTATTGCTGGGTAAAATTAGATCTTTGATCTAATCTAAACCCATCCAATTTATGCCCTTATACAAAAATGTAATTTATTTCTATTCAAGTTTTCAGAACTTAAATTGAAACCAGAATCACCAATGAAGATCTGAACATCTGCAAGACCCAAATGGAAGAATCATCCAACAGGACTCTGGGACTCTGCTTCATTCCAACAATCTGAGGACAGTCTTCATTTAATTAAAGTGCTTCCTCCTTCCAGTAAGTACAATTTCTGTTTTGTCCAGACTAAACTCAAGGCTTCTGCTTTTCCTGCAGAGCCATGTTTTATGTAGGCACTAATGTCAGTAAGTTTGCACTCTGGAAAGAAGCCAGGTCTAGAAGACACCAGCAGGTAGATGGTGTTATAATCTCCAGGCTGGTGCTTGCATCAGTGATTGCCATTATTCAAAGTGGAAGAACATTTTTTGTTTCATTATAATGTGCACATATAAGAAGCAAGTGCAGCATTTCAGTATGCACCATGCTGCCATGATGCTTCGGTATTGGTAATGTTTCTGCTTTGTAACAAAAGGTCAACAAGTAACCACTATAACAAAGGTCAACAAGTAACCACTCAGACAAATGCAGTGACAGACTTCCTTTCTTCTCTGCATGTCATCTCCTCTCAAAATGAAGATAGAATACTCAAATACATTTGTAAAACATAAAGTGAAAGGTGTGTGTACAAAACCAATTAAGAAAAAATTGCTTTTAGCTTCTTTTTTCCTGTGCACTCTTTTGGAAATTTACCTCCATATATTAATTAACCTTTGGGTGACTCCATGTAAATTAGATGGTGTGTTGTGCAATATTCTTGTGGTAGTGCACTGAGGCTCTAAAGTGATTTAAAGATAGCCAGCAAAATTCATTTCACAATATTAAAAAACAAAGATACCAGAATGGGAAAGATGACTATGAAATAAGATGTAATACATTTGATATTCCTTGTAGAGTTAGAAAAAGGGTGAAAAGAAATAAGGAAAAACTTTCTCCCCTGTACCTATAACTCAGATTCTCAGCTTATGTCAATGAACATGGTTTCATTGAAATCAATGAAGCTATGTCAGTTCACATCAACTGAAGAAGTAGACTGGAAGTGGAATTCCTTGTGATCTGGGAAATTAACTTTAGTAATTGGAGTGAGAAAGTATCATTTAGAGAATTAAGGAAATAGAAATATAAAAAGGGAAGGGGCCACCTAGGTCATTGTGTTCAGTCCCCTGCAATTGCTGACTGACGTAAGACTGTAATCATTTGCTCAATAGGAACATGGATTCTTCTTTTGGTCATTTATAGTCATCTTGTGTATAGTTATCTTGACTGGGTGGATGGGGGAAAGAGAAAAGGGATGCCTTGAAACTAAATTTGACTGAAGAAGTAAGAGCCAGAGCTGAAGATATATAGGCATTTCTGCATTCTGTGATGCAAGACCTAAAGCCTTGATTTAATGGTTTGATTTCAAAAGGAAGTTAAGTACCATAAATAGGAGTTAGGTGTCTAAAAACCTTTTTGAATTTGACCTATGTGACTTATAGTATGTCTTCACTGCAAAGTTAGCATGGGTGATGCACATATGTCTTGGCACCTGAACTATTCTGACTCAGGGTAAGCATTTTCACTACAAAACTATACCCATGTTACTGTGTCCTCAGTGTTCCTATGCTCACTGGTGTGCATCTGGGAACATACCCTATGGTTATTTGGGATTAGATGCACAGAAGGACTTAAGCTCTGTGAAACAGTGCATTGAAGTGACCAACTATACTGTGCCTTGTTGCCCATGGGGATCCACAGCCAAGAGTTAGACATAGATCACCTGTATAAAGCACTGGGAGAATTAAGTATCTGAGAATAGGATCCGCAAAGCAGCAGGCAAAGAAGAGCTGCTTCAGCAAAGAGGAAATGCCAAAGAGAAGTTTAAACAATACTTCACATTAAGAAGTAGACACATAACTCTGGGTTGCAAGGAAGGCTTTCCATCCACTCAGGAGTCAAAGTACTGAAACCTCTGATGAAGTTATATCCCTAAACTAGATTATTCAAAAAACATGGTCAAAGTTGGAGCCTTGTCTCCCCTTCATTCAACAGTTTAAGGCAGCAGTGCTTAACTTTTTCACCCTGGAGAGCAGGTGAATGGAGCCCCAGATGTGTCAGATTCTGAGGCCTGGAAGTACCCTCTCCCTGCCCTGTGTGCCAGGATTGGGCCCTGAAGGCCTGGCACCATCTCCTCCTGCTTAATCCTGGGATTAAGCTCCAGGAGCTTGGCACTGCTCCCTGTTATCCCAGCATACTGGAATTAGGCCCTGAATCCCAGTGCCACCACCATGCTCTGCATACTATGATTGGGCACCCGATCCAGCGTACAGGCCTTGGGCTCCCCATGGGTCTAGAAATTTGCTAGTAGAGGTGTGGTGCCACTAAATTTGTGGACCTGTGAGTTCTCTGAGCAGAATGACATGGCACTGTGGGCCAGATCTGGTCCATGGACCAGCAGTTGAGCACCTCTGGTTTACGGGTTAATATGCACACCCAGGATGTGGGAAACCTGATTTCAGTTCTCTCCTCCACCTGAAGGGATCTCAACCCACGTGTCATACCTTCCAGGAGAGATGCCTTCACCACCAAGCTATAGGGTGTCTTTAAGGGGCTGTTTCGGTCCCTCCCATTGAAGCTGTTCCACTTTGCATACAATAACTGAATATAGGGGCAAAGAGAAGAGAAAGAGATAATGAGAATGAGAAAAGCAGTATTCCAAACACAAATTAATACTAACAAAAAATACCTAAATTTTCATTGGACCAGTGACCTCTGCTCTCCCAGGTGAAAACTCTAAATAACTATTTGGTTGTACAGTCATTTGTTCTTTCTTATTCTTTAGACAATGACCATTTACTTATCTCATGCAAACTGGGACAGCTTCAGCAGGGAAGGAATGAAAAAGTGATCACTGTAGCCATGTGATTAGATATGGATTCAAATCCCCTCTGGCAGAAGAAATAATTCAGCATGGTTCTCCCATCTCCCAGATGAATTTTTAATCACTCCCTTCTGCCCCTAACTTCCTTCTCTTTCATGGGGCCTTATGCTGTAGCTATGCTCTGAAAAAGTCTATTAGATTGGATCCCTCAGGCAAAATATGTAGGGCTGATGGGGTCAGAGAACTAGCTGCTTAGCACTAAAGACTTAAGCTGTTCTAGGCATTTAGAAAACTTTACTGGTGGAATCATAGGCAGCTGAGCTTATAGAACCACTGAACTGAAGTTTTGAGGAACTAAAACTTATGGACTTAGGCATTTAATGTGACAGTTGAATGTGGAGGACTTAAGTACCTAAATACTTCTTTTGATGCAATAAATTCATTTCAGACACTCCAGGATTTTTCTCAGTCAATCATACCAATTGTACAAATAAAAAAAAGCAAAATAAAAGCCCCACAATACAAGAGAAAACAAACCCCTTAACTCCCCTTGTTGGGGAACTGTTGTAAAGTTAAGGGGCTATCAGCACTCAGCTGATCTCGCTTGACCTTTTCTACGAAGTGCACAGAATCCAGATCAAATCAAAGTGTGTCTGGGCTCTCATGCCCCTTCTGGGTAAGCTAGGCTGGGCTTGAAGAATCTCTTTACTGAAGTCAGAGGTTTTTGTGTGTCAAGGGATTTGGGCTACAACTTAAGTAAGACTCTAGGTTAACTATGCAACTGAAATGTAAGGTGAGAAAGCTAACTCTCACTTTCAGAATGACTTGCATTATATAACACATATAATAAAATATACCACTATGACCTAATATAACTTATACCCTCTAAAAGAGGAGGGAGAGCTTCCACTTGTGTTATACTGTAACCGTTGCATCTTTATGATTCTGTAGTTATTTTAATTGAAACGGTTAAAGTTGCAATAGTTTGGTTACTCTTGTGTCTCTACAGCAGCATGTAGCTTGTAGCAGCTTGTCAGTATTATTTGATAGCAACACATTTGTTATATATCATAAGCTGTTAAAATGAATGTTCTCATAGCAATACAAGTGTAGCAAAGCAGTTGTAACTTTGATCCAATTTCATTGAAAGTTTGCATTACAGCAATTTAGATAACTTGTATCCCTAGAAACAGGCAGATGTAACAGTGTACCAGAATGGCATTCCCTCTACCCTTTCAGAGTTCAAGTCCCATCTGTCCATAGCCTTAATGTATGTCTACACTGCTCAACAGAGAGTAATGAACAGATATCTTAACTAGTCTCAGTATACTACCAGATGCAGCATAGCCTTTGTTGTACACTCCATGCAGGCTAATTTATCTGTTATTCTGGCTTCAGAGCAGGGGTGCTTGTACATCTCCACACAACACTGCATTGCACAGCAAATTTTAGGTATTTAGGTGTTTATAGACCTAAAAATGGGAGGGTGGGCAGCACTAATTAGAAGTGCCTGGAGCGTCACATGTATCAGCATCCCTGCACTGAAAAATGATGCTTCATTACAGCTGGAATTACAGTGTATCAGAGCAGCTTCCCTGCATGTGTATAAGTGCTCTTAGACTTTAAGTGAGACAAAAGGGCTTAAGTAACTTTTTGAGTCTGGCCTTAAGTTCCTAAAAGCTAGGTCCAAAGGGATTTAGGCACTTAAAACAGGAACTAGATAGAATTGAAGCACCTAAAGCCAAAATTTAAATCCTCACACCCTTTTACTTAGGTGACACTTAACCTTGGATTAAAAAGTGTGTGGTTCTGCACATATTCAGAACTGCCCCCTTATTCTTAAGTGTTACCAAACCCTGGTTGGTATACACAAGTTAGAAGTTCTGTCTATTATCCCTGAAGCAGTAGGCATTTTTATATTATACCTATCCCTCAAAAATGGAGGATTGGCCACTTTCTTTTAAACTGTAGTGCACAAGATATTGGCAGCTTTTTATATAACATCCTAGTGGTAAAATGTAGTCATTCAGGAAGTGGGAGATATCTTTAACCTCATGGGATTCAAACCCACATATCCTACTTCTCAGAGGGGTTCCCTAACTGCTATGCATTAATTAGACTGGAGGTAGAAGGACATGTTTTGCTTTTCCTCTTGAAGTTGTGCCACTCTTCAGCAAAACATTTAAATTTAAAATGATTAAAATGGAACACCTCTCTCTCTCTCTCATATATATATATTTATTTATATCTATATATTAATGGTGTTTCATTTTAATCATGGAAAAATAGGGACTTTGGGTTATTTTTTTAATCCTCTACTAAATCTAGCCTTTAGGTCTTGCAATGTTGAGTTGAAGAATGCTCTTTAAAGTATCTTTTAAAATCCAGCCTATACTAAATAGTCAAGCTGAGAGAATCACTTCAAGAGGAGTTAGAAGATGCAGGGGGTAGAGATGTTTAGGCAATAAGACTATTCAGAGTGAATAATTTATAGCGGGATTTCACTTTTGCATTGATGGCATAGGAGCTGCCAATGCAATGTGAGGAGAGAGTGAGGTTATGAATGTGAGAGGAATCATGAATACACAGAATATACAGAAAGCATTACTCAGGACCTTATTACCTAAAGCAAAATCAAACTTTTTATTGGTTTCTACAAAAAGAAATGCTTAGGCTGAAGTTCCATCAATATAATAACAAGGAAGCTGATAGCAAGGAATTCTCTGTGAGGCCACTTAACCATGGAATACACTTTCAAATCTCCATCCACCATTGCTGTATTAAAATTTTGGCCACACAGCAAGGTTTTCTTTTTTTCCCTTTCAGTATTTGAGAAGAGGTGCAAGAAGGTGTGAGGTATTTAGTTACGTGATCTCAGGGGTGGGAATAAATTGTCATTACTATCAAAATATGGAGGAACAGTACAATTTTGGATTATTGTTTTACAAATATTGGAAAGGAAACCTATATCCAGTTGTGGGCCAGCAACTGAAGCAGTCCTATTATATGATGCGAATCTTACCAGACATGCTGTTTTACATTACCAGGCCCAGTCGCTCCTGCCATCAGGGTGGTACAAGACACTTCAGCAATATATTCAGAGGGCTTCTGTGAGTTGCTAAGAGAGAATATTAATTTCCTCAGTTTTTTGCAGTACTGGAAAACTATTGGACTCTGTTGTCCATATACATAGGAAACAGCATACTTGCTATTGAAACAGCTTTCATATTCTCTGCAACAAGTATAACAGAAGAGTGATGAGAAGTGGATTATAACCAGATTTTAAGAAATTTGGGGCAAATTTAAATAATCACTGGGCTAAGGGCTCAAGGAAGAGCTGGATATTCAAAGGTTCAGGCTGATGCTTGGTTGCTCCCAAACTGCTCGAGCATGCTGTGTTTGATAGCTATCTATGCAAATTTCCAGGAGCAAAAAGAATGGGGCTCAGAAAGCAGAAATTGCCATTTATATGTCCTCAAGATTGGGTGGCAAGTGGTGAGCAATTTAAAAGCAGACACCACCCTATGGTGGCAGCCAAACACTCAGAATTTGAGGTGGGAAATGATGACATCCGTCTAAGCTTTTGAAGACAGTAGCCCTCAGATTCTCAGCCTCAAGTGTAAATGAATGACTATGCAGCCTAATGAACTTCTCTATAGGAGGGTTAGGAACTTTTGTGGTAAATAACTTTATAGAATAATGTTGACCCAGGTTGTTTCAGTGAGCATGCAGGGGATGCAGTTGCAACTCCTTTGGTGTGATTTTCATGTGTCATGAGCTCCCTGAGTTGATCAACATGCTTGAGCTGCTGCTTTGGCTGCATGCCATTACTACTTACCCTCCTTTTGTGCTGTAACTGAATTTGGCAGTGGTTAGCAGGGCAGGTGGGTAGCAGGGCAGGCAAGCAGCAGGGATGTTAACCCCCTGTGTTCTGAAGCCACATCAAAGCAGTGACTTCAGCTGTAAGTATGCTAAAGAGCCAAATCCAGGAGTTGGGGAAGAGGGGGAGCAGTAATATGACTGCTTTTTCAGCTGTGTTATGCATGCACAGTGAGCTCTCTGCTTGGGGACTCTGCCATTAAGGATGTCCTACACTGCTCCTGCTTTGAGCACACCAACACCAAATTCTAGAAATGAGGCAACATAGTTATCTTAAAGCAGCCCTGAACACATACCAATAAGCTGCCCCGAGTAAACGAGCCCAAGAGGGGCTCTGTGCCTGGGCTCAAAGTTTCTCTAAGGCTGCTTCACTGCCTCATTGCTGGGTGTGGCTACACAGGATGCTTTACTGAGCAGTAGACCAACCTAGTGTGCAGTAAAACTTCACCATGAAACCATGCGCAGGAACTACTGTGCAGCAGATCTACTGGGTGGTTTTCTACTACTTGTAAGTACAGGTAGTAGATTTACCATGTAGTAGCTACTGCACAGTAGTGCACAGTTACATACTTGATTGGGACAAAATTGTTATTGGTCAGCCTGGGCAGCACCAGATGGGAGAACAATCCTGTCCCATGGAAGCTGCCTGTTGCTGACGTAGGCTCCAATCTTGAAGCCCAGGTGAGGACAATGTCCCCCAGCTCTGATTGCAGAGCCAGAGCTGGGAGCTGCCTGCTGCTGGTGGCAGGGTACAATGTCCCATCCCTGGTTCTGATCACAGAGCCAAGGCCAGGAGCTGCCATCTGCCAAGCATAGTGGACATTTTTCTGGCCTGGCTTCATGATCAGAGCAGAGGTTGGGCAGCAGGACTATGGTCTGTCTGGCGCAGGACTATGGGGTGGAAGGCAGCTGCCCTGGAAGGGACAGCTCTTCTCACCCCTCAGAGCCTAGCCTGACACTGGTGCTCTCCGCTAGCCTGAGGCTGGCACCCAGGGGGACTAGTGCTCCCTCTGGTTGCCATATAGTAATAGAGCAGAGCAGAAGTATTCCTGAATCCAGGCTTTCTGAGCTTTAACTGTACTTGCAGACGTGATCACTGGGAACTAGTGAATGGAGAGTGGGAGCAAGCGAGCAAAGCATGTTTCGTGGTGGTGTTCCTGGGTGTAGCATAGAGGCAAGTTAGACATAACCTGTAAAACTGGAAGCTAGCATCCAAATCATACAATGACTGGTTCTCACCCCAGACACATTTTCCAGGGTCTCCAACTGGAGTTTTTCCTCAGATATTTAGTGAAGATAGCATAACTTTACTTTGTAAAATGATTAGACAAATATTTTGGCGGCTGACCTTGCAGTTGACAGACCTGTTTCAATACAGTTCTGTAGTAGTACAGCAGTCTGCCCATATTCTTTTAGCTGAAGGATTGGGACCTTTCTTATTTGTAATAATCAAGTCATCAGTTGTCGTAAAAAGAAGGGATAACCAGTATTTTCCAAGCTTTGCAGTTAATGAAGTAGCTTAATCTTCTTAGTGAAAAGGGGTGAAAATTAATTAAGAAATTGCTCTGATTCTACTATATGCTTGCATTTCTTAGCTTTTAGAGTGATGCCCAATAGCTTGACTATAGTTAGTAACTGGTGATATTTCCTTTCTGAGCCCCACCAAATCCTTTGTATCTGGAATGTGATATCATCTAAAATGGATACAGTCACTAAATGTTTATAAGTTTGCAACTTTTGCTCCAGAAAGCAAGTTATTTACCACAATCTTGGATATGCCCATTATATCCAGGGGAAAAAGCCAAACAACCTAATGAAGCAACACAACATATTGAATGAAAAGACACATTTCCAATATATTCTACCCTGTCTTTTCCTGCTGCTTTGATGCTTTCTTGCAGCTCAACTGGTGACTGTTAAAGAGATTTTGGGACAGGAAGAAAGGAGAAGCATTACAGACTGAGCATCAGAACAGTAGTTATCAACATAAATCTCTCTTTAGTAATACAAGAAAACATCTACAAGACAAAACAGATGATAGGAGGGAAGGAATTCAGTCTGAGTAACAAAACAGCACTTAGCTGCTTATTTTCTTGGAGATTTATTCTGTTGTAATTTATTTAACACCCCCATGGAGAACAAAAGGACTTTGCTGAGTCAAAAGTATATGGGAAAAACAGTACTTCTTATTCTTGAATATATTTATGATTCTACCTAATATTTGTTAGGAAGAATATAAAACATTATGCTGTGATAATATCAGCAAAGAGGAGCCCCCAGATGTTTTGAGTTGACTAGTAAATGCAAAATCAGACACCAATGTACTATATATGCCAAGATGAGTGTGTTCCATTGCTAATTCATCTATAGAATATTTTTTCACACTGTTTAGCTTAAAAACCCAAACAGACATTTTATCTAGCAAGTTTCTTTTCTTGCACTTTATAAATATTGCACCTTGTCTTTTAGACCTTCCTGTGCAGTCTGCAGCTTCTTCATATGGAGAACATATAAGTTCATGTATGCAGAGAAGGATTATAAGAAAAACCATAGGACAGTAAGTAGCAACTTGGTGTCATGCAGCCCACAGAACAATGGGGGTGAGAGACAAATTAGGGGGATCCCCTTACCAAAGGGGCTGTTACAATCTTTAATGCCTTTATCAGAGGAGTAACTTGGAAGTTTTGTGACCTGGGTGGCAATGGCAGCAGAAGCAATGGCTGCTGCCCCCACTTTATGTACCTTGGAAAAATTAAGTGAACTCTAGTGAGAGTTGAACCTGGAGCTCTAAAAAAATCTAAGCTTTCCCAAACTGGTTTGTAGGCTCTATAAAATAAACTATTCATTCTACCTTTTAAATCATTTTCAAGTGGAAATCCAGAGCATCCCATTCTGATATTCGAATTGTTGTGCTCTCTTGACTCCATAAGATGACTTTTCCCAACATTTTTTTCCTCTAAAATAATTAAAACAAATGTGGCATCTTAGTAATACTTACAAAACAGCAACAGCATCTTATTTGATCATTTTCTATCATTTGTTAACTGTCCCCAGTGCAGAACTGTGCTGGCTTATGAACCTTTTCTCCATGACTTTTTGGAGCTAGCCCTTTATACCCAGGAGGCAGGAGGAATCCCAAGCCATGGCAACCTCAACTTTTCATCTCTCTTTTATCTGGCAAATTCCTATTGCATTTTCCCTTTCTTATTGCTGAAGAAATGACTCATTATTAGACCACACGGATCTTAAATGAGGTCAGGGAGTAAAACTATGATTTTTTAAAAATTGCCTATTCAAGAAGAAAAAATACTCTCGGTGTGCAATGGCTTCCTTAAGGGCCATAAAAATCAAGCAGTAGGCCGTGGCCTCCGCTAATGACTCTCTAATGGCTTTGAAAAAAAGTAAGGTTTGAAGGAGATTTTGCATGATGATGCTGTGGGTCTACCATAGAGGAATGGCATTCTCTAAAATATTGCAAGTGAAGTTGTGCCATTAATAACATGCAGTTCTAGTTTCCTAAAATACAGTATATATCTCAGCAATGTTTGCTAGCTAAATCTGGAAAATGGAATATTTTTATCTCCATTCCTGAGAAAATCACTCACATATCAGAACTTCTTAGATTGTTTCGTTTTTATACTTGGTGACTCAAGTCTTTCTCAGCTAAAAACCACAATAGTGTTAAAAATGCTCTATTGTATGATCTGACATTGTCATGTATACATCTGTTTTGCACTTATTCACTGAAAGAGTGAATGGAAGAGAAGCTTAACTTATTGTCATTCAAGGAATGAACAGTGGGAGACATTAAAAGCTTGGATTCCTTTTCCTTAGGTAAATGTTGTTATCAATGTACTATTGACTCATCTAGAATACTAGTCCTATTTCTAAGCTTTTGATTAACCATTTTGATTAATGTCTGTCAACAGCCTGAGTATAATTACTGACATTTCACTATACAACACTATAAATATACAGACCTCTGTAGAGATAACATACAGAAAACGAATGATGTCCCTTCCCCAAAGAACCTATAGTCATGCACCTATTGCATCAGTTCCCAAATCCATGCACCCATACAGAGCCCCATTGAGTTGTGTTAGTATTTGGCAGATGATCACAGATTGGACTGTATGATTAAAGTCATATCAGAGGAGCCATGTGGTCTGAGGCACTCAATTCCTTGGCCAAAAAAAAGTGTCTTTATTCAAAAGAGAAGGGTTGTGAAAAGAATTAGTAACCCAATCCCTCAACTGCAGGTATTTAAATTGATTAACTGTCAACCCAAAGGTTTCCCTAAGTTCAGCAAATGAACACAATCTGTCTTCTAACATGGATCATGTAATTTGTTAAGGTTTTTGTTGAACCATGCATCCTTCCTCCACCCCCATAAAAATCAGGGTGGGGGGTATTTGTTTTTCCTATCCTTCCTATGTTGTAATATTGTTTGTTTGTTTGATTTTGAGTTAGGAAAGGAAATCTAAGTAGAATGGAATAAAATAAAGGCGACTTGAAAGTATATTAAAAACAATAAAGAATGTTGAATTAAATGCTGAATGTCTCAAATATATCTCCATTTATCCAAGGCCAGCATTGTTAAGACAAGCTATTTATCTTTTGGTTTCCCATGGGCTAATGCTCCAGTGTGCTTTCTACTGGTGATGCTGCACGTATAGAAAAATGTGCTTGCATATTGAGGCAAGTCCATTTGGAAAAGCAGTTCTCCAAATGCAGTTGAAATTTGGGGTATATTAAGGCTCTGATTTAAGCACTTTCTCAACTTGAAGATTAAAGTAGTTAACTAGTGTTATGCTGATATATAAATATTTTGCTGAATCATGTTTTAAAACAGCATAATTAAAATGGAACAAAGTGTGGTGAAGGTGTTAGAAAAGTATGTGAGTTGCATAACTGTAGGGGGAGGGAGGTGGTGACCAGAGCAACCAGCCCTGGCACCACTTTTGGGGGAGGGGGAGCACAAAAATAGCTGCTACTGCAGCTCCTGGCTGGCTGTGCTGCCCTTTGTGCCACTGCTGCTCAAGGTGTGGAGCTGCCCTATTATGTCTCTGTAGCGGAGCAAAAGAAACAGGAGAGAGAGGAGAAGTTTTAGGAAGGAGCTGAAAGTCACAAATAGGCAAGTGGGAATATAAATAGGTAACGTGGGAGTCCAAGGAGGTAAAACAGGCAGAGCGCTCTGCAAAGAATGTAGCAGAAATGAAGGAGGCTAGAATGAATTTGCCATGAAGAAAACTGACGTGGTTTATTGTATTTGGTAGTCATGTTGGTCGGAGACAGAAAGAAATGCAAAACTCTAGAACTCTTGGTTTATTGGGTATTTAGTGGTTGATTGGACATTTAGTGGTAAAATGGTATTTAGTAGTAAAGCTGATGCTAACATAAAATTAAAAAAACACACTAGTCAAAAGACAAATCTGTTTTTAAAATGGTATATTTTTCTATTTTAAGACTTTTTATAGGGAGTTTTGGTTTTCATAAGCTAAATTTGGTTCAAAATTTAAAATTTTTCTTGAAAAATTTTCTTGAAAAATTTAATTTTGAAAAATGGTTTCAATTAGGTAGAAGACTAATGGCAATTCTAAATATTGAACAATAAAGAATAGAAGAGAAATGTGTCAACATTTTAAGAAAATCTAAACATTTCTGCAGATATTTCTGGCTTTAAAAATTGGTCCATTTCTTCAATTTTTTTTTCAAATGCTTTGTGTCCTATTCTGAATACAGTACAAGAGTAGGAAGAGGCAGCTTTAGGAAGTGACCTAGGATTGTAATTTAGTGGAACTAAAGGTGTATGACTGAGGGCGATGCTTGCCTATACATTTGTGGTACATATATACAATTCTAATGTAGATTTCTGTATTCTATTTCTATATCAATCTATTGGTACAGATTGGTACAGATACAACACATTGGGATTTCTAATACAACAGTAGTGATATATTTTTGCTTTTGATACTGCCCTGCAAATTCATGCATATGGGTAATAATTCCTAGAAGCAGGCAGTAGACTATGTAAGCAGCCAACATATCACATAATGAAGCTCACAGAGAACAAATTTTATCACCAAATGTCAGCTCAACCAACTCTTCCTCTAGATGATTTCCTTAGATAAATTAGATAAATGAATAAAATATTTCTGAGTGTGATAAAATAAATATTGATGGTTTTTAATATTTTATCTGAAATTCAGTGGAAATGAGGTTTACCCGCTTCTCAGCTCAAAGCTATGTGTAAAACATGATGTTTCTCAGTTATGCACCTTATCACACTGTCTACGTGCAATCATCTTCCAGCTATCACTATCCATTTTTCATGTGCCAAGTGTTCATTAACCCTTTCACCCTAGTGGGTAAAAGGCAGTACTAAGGGATTTCTGTGTAGTATGCCCCACATTGGGAGATCACTGCCAGGTCCAAGTGGTGAAGAAGAATGAATTTAAACATCTGTGCTTTATATATTGGTGAATTTACTGGTAAATACTGACACATTAATTAGGGAAGTGTATCTCATGGAATTCTATCCTAGTCCACTAAATGTGGTACTCTGCTTTTACCTTTAAAAGGCTGATGTGTCATATTTTGTGTTGTGACTTTTACTTTCAGCACTGATAAATGTTATTTCATTTAATGAATTATACACACACCCACACACTCCCCCCCCCTCTGAAAACGGTTTTGGAATCGATTTTGTACAAAAAGTACTAGTTTGAAGAAAATACACTATTTACCTAAGCAAAGTGGGTAAAAATACCACCATGCTGTTTTATTAGCATTGTGTGCATACTTTGCATGGGAGTAAATGACTATACCATGTACATGGCAGAATATATTCATCCCTAATCTCTCTTTCTGGAGTGTGTGTGTATGTGTATATTTGCATATGTTTAACTTTTCATATTTGCTATCCCTCCTTTTCTTAGCCCTCTGGAAAATGGAGTTGAGAACCAAAGATAAATAGTCAGCTGGTGATGTTAACTAGCTCTTTCATGCCAAAAGAAGCCATATGGAAGTGGTTCGTGTTGTAACAGTTAATGACAGATTGCATGAAAAACTATATAGCTGTAGCTTAAGACAGTAGGACGTAGCTGCAACATAATATAAGAAAGTAGAAGCTGTTTGTGGTTATTTTGGCCTCTTTTGTATACGATGTGTAGACAAGCAAATATTATTTTATATATGCTGCAAGTAATAATATTTTATTAACAGTCCTTGTTATTTACCCAGTGACAATACAGAGCCAATCTGGTTTGCTGTATGCATATTCTCAGTATAGAGACAGGATTTTTACAAATGGAATTTTATGTTACCTGACAAGCCAGGTAATAACATATCGATTCTATTAGCAAGCTGTTTGCTCTCAGATTCTTTGCTTTAATGTATATTAGTTACCAAAAAAAAGAGGAACTAAAATGGCTTCTTTAGAAATTATACTGGACCCCTCTGGACCAGCTGAGGTGCTCTTAGGACCAGATTGGTGGTTAGAGGGGAGAGGAAGAGGTGGCTTTATGCTATGCTGCCTGATTCTAGGGCTTGTCAGCAGTTGCTTTGGTACTGCCAGAAAATGCAGAGAAAATTTTTGCTCTTCACACTCGTTCTCATTCCAAAGGGTTTCAGGCCAGGATGGGTAAAGCCGCCTCTTTCTAAAGATTCCATTTGTCAGGAAGGGAAGTAAAAAACCCAGCCAAGTTAGCTGGAGACTACAAAGACTCCCCAACAAGGAAAAGTCCCAGGTATCCAGCAAAGCTGATTTTAGGGCTCCATAGTACCGCTGCTGAAGCAATACAAGTTGCAGAGTCCAGGAGGGGCCCTAAACTACTCCAGCATGCCTACTGAGATGCTTATATCTTCTCTTGCAGAAGCACCTGGGAGAAGGTTGTTTTACTGGCTTGGGAGCTGCATTTTTTATATCCCCATTTCTCCAGGGTTGGCCTGCACTGGCAATGAATGTGCTGGCTAGGATTTTAAAGCTGAATCAGGAGTAGGGTGGCCATCATACAGGACATTCCGGTTTTCTGCTCCTCTGTCCTCTATGTATACAATCCAATGCCTTCGTGTCCTCTATTTTTCTCTGTAAGGGGATATAAAGGTGTTGGGTTTCTTGTCAATAGAGGACAGAGGACAACTGGCCTGTCCTCTATGATGGCCACCCTAATCAGGGGTTGTTTGTTTGGTTTTAAATGGGAATTGTCTCCTCTCCGGTCTGTAAAGAGCCCACTCCCGCAGGAGGAGCGGCTCCCCGGCACCTCTGCTCCCACAGGACTTTCTGCCTGAGGCAGGACCGCAGCCAAGAGGCTCGGCTGTACTCCTGGACTAGCGCCCTTGAAAACACACGGACCCTCCCCGCTCAGCCGTCACGGAGGGGCATGTTTGTGGCAGAAAACGCCGGCGCGGGGCCTTCGCGAGCAGCGCCAGGTAAGCGGCGGGCGCAGCCGGGTCCCGCCTTTCCTACTCGCAGGGGGCCGCGGCGCCGAGGGCGCCCACGTCACAAAGCCCCCCCATACGTCACAAAGCCCGCCCCCAGAGTTCTTTCTGCCTTCACCTATTGTTCAGTGCCGCCCTGCCCCCACTCGCATTCCTACGCTCCGCCACCTGGGCCTCGCCCTCATCCCCCCCCCGCCCTTCGGGGCGCGGACCTGCCCGGCCACCAAGCCTCCTCCTCCTCCTCCTCCTCCTCCTCGTCGTGCGGGCGGCGGTCCTACTGAGCTGCGCGGCTCGCATTGCATTTGCCGGCGGGGAGGAAGGGGGCCCCTTTTGTTTGGGCTGCCTGCCCAGCCCCCGCTCCCTTCCCTGCCCAGCCCAGCCCCTCGGACCCGAGCTGGGGGCCCCCAGCGCTGCTCCTCCCCCCCTCAGCCTGTCCCTCTCCCTCTTGTGTCTGCCAAGCCTCCACCCCCCGGCCCACCCTGCCTCCAGCCCCATCATGTGATGCGGGGAAGTCATTTGCAAGTACAACAGTTCTCTGTGGTGCCCCCATTCATTTCCTGAGAGCTGCATTAGAGCCGCTGAAGGGAGACTGGTGTGTGTGCGTGTGCATGTGCATGGCTGCGTGTGACACGGTGTGTGCGCGTGCCAGGGACAGAGAGAGGGGAGACTCTGTGTAAAGGCAAAGAGAACAAATCTCTCCTGCTCTGCAGCTTCTGGTCAGGTCTGTGCCTCTTCCATTTCTTATGTGAATAAACATTCCTTTTTTAAAAATGATTATTACTATTTATTATTATTATTATTATTATTATTATTATTCCTTTCTCTCTTTCTCTCTCTCTTTTTTTAGTTCTGTCTATTTTGTTTCTTTGGCTGTCCTGTGCGATATCTCTCTGCCTGTCTGTTTCTGTCATAAGCTGGAGTGGGATCCTTTCAGATGGGTGGCAGGCTGCTCTTTTGATTGGGGCAAGTGGGGGTGGGGGTGGGAAGGGGCAGTTGGGATGCTCTTTTGCAAAACAAATCCATGTGCTTTAAAATCCCAGCAAGGATGCAAAAGAAAAGAAAAATAAATACAACCCCCAGGTTAACATAATGCACATTGATAGATGTAGTAGGTTCCAGGGAGTGGAAGTGTTGGGGCACAGAAAATGTAGGGTTGGAGGGGACCTCAGGAAGTCATCTAGTCCAACTCCCCTGCTCAAAACAGGACCAGCCCCAACTAGATCATCCCAGCCCAGGTTTTGTTTAGGCAGATCATCCCGGCATTGTAAGGAAGAAAGAAATGTCAGGCTGGGTTTGGGGTTTGCGGCACTGTTTTGCCATTCTGAACCTTTATTTGCCTGCACGGTATTGGGAGGAGGTGGAGAGTAACGGGTTAAGATGGAGATGACACCGTTGGCATTAATAGTGGTCCTAGTGCTATAGTCATTATTGTCTGTGGTAGTCATGATGTGTAGCTGTCACTTGCAACAGTGCATAGTTCATGGAAGTAGCTGGGGGCTGGCCTATGGCTGTTATATTCAATTAAGGTGGACTGAGCCGGAGTTGACAAGGGCGAACTTTACATGGAGGCCAGTTGTGAAGAGTGGCTCAGCTTGGGGAGCCACCACTGATATCTTATAAGCTTGCTGTAATGTGACGAGCGAGTGCTGACCTCGGTGACGTTAGTCTGTATTTGTGCGAGCAACTTCTATGAAGGAAGAATCGATTCCAATTTTGTTTGTTACACAACTGCTATTGGAACTTTCTGTGAACTTTTATATGGAGGGCAAAAAAAAAAAAAGGCAACATGCCAGATCTGATTAATGGCATATTTAAATTGATTGTTTTGGGGGAAAAAAATAACCCGATCCTTTGTGTTGTATTCCCTCCATCTCTCCCTTTGACTCTTCCTTCTCTCCATGAAAAGCTAACAGCTCTGCATACCTTATGAGTAAATAATAACTTTAATTCATCTGATAAATGCTGACTGTGTTCAGTTAAAGTGTAAGTACAGTGGAATGTGTAAGCTGGATAAACAGTCTGTGCAGTTGATATTGTCAGTCTCACTAATTTAACTATACGGATTGTTAAAGTACCGTTCAGCAAAGGTAATTTAAAAAAAATGTCAGTGAGTAACATTGCCTTTCATCAAATTACTTATTTAAAGAAAATTACTGTTCTGTAGTTACATTCCTGCAGGGAAACAAATACTCGTATTTACATTAAAAGCATGTGCATAGAGATGCTACAGCAGACGTGCCAGTCAAACAAACGTCATCCTGTAAATCCACTTAAACCATTCCCTTCCCTTTTCTTACTGGAGGACAGAGTTGTTCAGATAAGTAAATGGTCTGATATGAAATTGGTGCTGATGAGAAAACAGGGTGGTTCAGGAGTTTGTGATGTGAACAGGAGAGGTCATTTTTTAACACGGGATGTATTCTGCTACTCCGATTTTTTTTTTTCTGTCACTTACAGAAGAAGCGTAATATTTATTCACTTTCAAGAAACACTTTTCAAACCTTGGTTATACAGCGTCTACTGTTGTCATCACGAACAATTAATTTATGTTCAGAAATGAATTTGATGCATTCAGAATCAGAACAAAGATGAGCATTTTTTTGTAAGTTCAGAAAGATAAACAATTTAGTTCAGTTGCATGATTTATTGGTATGTAAAATTTGACTTGCCTGTGGCAGACTTTTTTCTGAATAGGTAAGTAAACCATCTCTGTTCCATTATCAATCATTAAATAAATGTGTATGGTTTGGTATGTTTTTTTGGGAAGGGCAGGTATTTTGTGCTTTTTTGCCATATCAGGTAGATAATTCGCAACAACTTTGCAAGGCTCCTTTTTTATAGCACTGGTGCATGAGCTCCATTTTCTGGTTGGTCTCCAACTCTGAAATGTAATAAGAACAGCAAAGTAGTCTCTAGTGTAGATTTAGTAACTATGCTGAATAGATTAGAGATGAGGCGATATAGCATTTCATTAATGATGTAAAGCTACAGTAAATACAGTCTGACTGCTTGCTTTTTATATAGCCTTTGTGCTTAAAAAAGCAAAAGAAAAGCTTTCTAGTGGGATGCAGTCAACTTGAAAATCTCTGGGCTGTATTAATGTACAAGAGCTCCCTATGATCGTCATCACTGTAAGATGTTAGTAAATCAAATGTTCTGAATTTTTTCACTTTCTTTGTGGCTTTGGCAGTGTCTATATACAGTCTGTTTTGCTGCTGGTCATTTTGCTCTGACTGTACTAGCCTGATGACATCACTCTCATTCACTGCTCCGGGGGAGCTCACATGCACACCCAGGTCATGCTGGATGTTTTACCAATAGCAGCAGAGCAGCAGCTCTGTCTGCACTGGGGATAAGGACAGTGCTCCTGATCAGCAGGGATCCCGGTTTTCTCTGATTTAAAAAAATCCCCAATTTTCGGATTTAAAAAAGTAACCTCAAATGCACATTTTTATGCACAATTAAAATGAAATGCACAATTAAAATGAAATGCCACTAATACATATATAGATATCTCTACATCTGCATATCTCTATATCTGTATACAGCAGTGTTTCATTTTAATGATGGTAAAAAGGTGGATTTCGAGTTACCTTTTTTAATCCAAAAATTGGGGATTTTTTAAAAATTCAGAGTAAACCAGGGTCCCTGCTGATCCAGGATAGCCAAAGCAGCCAAGGGAGAGCACACCTTCCTTGACACCTGGTTATGGCTGGGAGCATTGGGAGCCTTAAGATGTGGTTTGGGTCCTTTCTCTTTCTGTACCAAACATGGAGCCAGAGAGATAATAAAACAAGGTAGATTGTGCAAATCTGCTTCCTCCAGTCCCTACTCTGTGTGGGATTGAGGTGGGGAGCTTTCCTGTTTAGGCCCCAGCCTCCCATGACATGTGGATGTTTGACAAACTAGAGGAGGGATTCCTTATTCCCTGCTACTTCTTTGCTGGTCCTGGAAAGGAGTTTAGGGTTTAGGAGGTGTTATTTGCGTTCTGCTGCTGTTATTGAAGAGACTGGCAGGCATGCCAGAAGGGGAGGGTTGTGCTCAAGCTTGTTTGGTAGCCATAGTGGTATTCTCGGGCCTGCCCACTCTCCCTTGCTGCAAAGGCTCATACTGACCTCATTAGGGGAACAGAAAAATCCTTGCAGTATTTTTATTTTAAAGAAATTTTCTTTAATATTCCCAACATTGTAGGGCATGCTTTGTATAGAGAAGAAGGCCGTCAGAATTTTGTGTTGAAACAGAATAGAACTTGTTCAAGTTCAATGTCACTTTAGAAGAAAAGGTACTTATCCTTTAGTATTTTGGGGTTGCATCTGCTCTTGACTGTGCTGATGCAGAGCAATGGAGACAGTAAAAAACACTGTAAGCTCTTTGGAGCAGTAGCCCTCTTTTTTTATTCTATGTACAGTTCATAACACATTAGAGTCCATGCCTGCAGCTTCTGGTGCTACCACAGGGCAAATGAGTAGTAAAAATAATATAGGGAGCCTTTCTGAGCACCGTCTTTCACAACTACTTAAAGGCCTTTATTATGTCAATGGCAGTGGTAAAAGATTTCATTTAACTCTGGGAACAGGATTGAGCCCTAGACAACTAACAGGAATGTGGTTTAGGGTTTGGGTGAGTGTCTGGCCACATTCAGCCCTTGTGAAAACAAAGTGAGGGTGAATACAGCTTCTGATCAGAGAAAAAACAATGTGTGACCACTGTTTGTGCCAGCCTGCCCTGAGCCATAATATCCTGCAGCTGCAGGATTGCTTTGTGAAGGTTGTGTGGTTGGACTGCTCTTCGGTATTGCCTGCTGCATACAGAAAGGATAGGGTTTTGCATCATGTCACTTTTCTTCAAAAGTATAAGTTTATATTTAAATAAATCATTTTATTTGGACATCAACTAAACGGGCACCCAGAAGTAAGCAGTTTGGGTATTACAGTAGTGGGAAAATAGTTAACATTTTTTCAAACTGTTTTTTTTTGTGGCCTATGAAGTATTTTGAGTGTAGGGCTTTTTATGGAAATGACTGTGGTTTACCTTCCTGTGTTCTAATAGCAATAATTTCCCTTTCAAGAAATTAGATTTCATTTTATGGAAAAATTGGTAGCGGTGCAGTGCTGAGACCTTGACCTTCTGAACTCCGAACTAGCGGTTGTTTACTACACTTGCAGTCTGTATGTACTTGAAAGAGGAGGAGCTGCAAACACAAGCACGCTCACTTTCCCCAACCAAGAAGAAAACATAAAGCGGCATGACATTTTATAGCAAGCAGTGGAGAGAGAGTGCTACATAGCTGTCATGACTTTCCTGTCCTCCTAAGTAGAATATGTTATGCTCTATCTGCAAGACAGACTTGGAGTTTTGAAAGTGCAAATGTGAAAGTACGACTTCACTTCCCGTGCAGCGAAAAAAAAAGTGATGAGCTTTAAGATGAATGGCAAGATTTATGCCAGGAAAAAAGCAGGGTTTTTTTACCCTAGTAAAAAGACTTTTTTAATAGAAACCAGCGTTGTTCAGTCAGTCAAGAGTACTGTGTGCATGTTAGTGTAGTAACTGAAATTTAGGCTGTCTTTTCTCAGCTGAGTAATATGGAGTTTATGTTTGTTTGAAGACATTCTCAAATGAGAACATAAATAAAAGTAATATGTAAAAACGATTGCTTTAGTTAAAAAAGCCCCAGCTCTGACAGTCTCTTGAAGAGCTGCATCTTGTTGCAGTACATAGTCACATGGGAATCCTGGGCAAACTGGTTGGCATCCATTTAGAATTTAAAGTCATGCTGTGCTTTCCAGCATGCCAGCTCTACTGTAGAGCGTACCTCTCAGTTTAGTGGTTGACTTTTCAAAGTGTCTTAAAATCCGTATATTGATGTTGCCTTGAAATTTGGTGTACCTTATGGTTGGGGCAGAAGAGAGGTTACTAATCCATTTCACTTTTGATACATGCTGTAGCATTTGTTTGTTTGCAAGTGCAATTGCAAAGTATTAATCCATTCTGATGCTTAGTTTACTTATTATATCAAGTAAACCATTTGGTTACAAATAATTGTGAAACAATTAGGTTAGGAAGAGCAAAGTATAAAAGTAGCTTTGCTATAAAGTCATACTATTTATGCTATGTATATAACAGAAGTATACTATTTGACTACCTTGTGTGTCATTGTAGGCTCAACGGTCACGTGGTGTATTTTCAGGTAACAGTTACTTTTCATCTCTGCATCTGTTGGAAAAAGAATGCGGTCTGACCACAAGAACAGGAGCCTACCTCTCCTGTGTTTTAATCCTGGTTCCACTTTATGCAAATAATTATCTTTCTCATTGTCTTTTTGGGTCTGATGGCCCAAACCATTCCTGTGTAACTTAGTTGAAATACAGGTGGTACAATTTAGCTCATAGAGGAACAACTAACTCAGCAGTGATTATGAAGCATTTTGAAAAAATGAGATCACCCCATCCTGTGTAGACATTGCCTGGTATCTCTGCCAGGAGTAACAATCCTTTCTTGTCTGTTGCCAGCCATCTCTTGCCCTCAGCATACAGTTCACTTTGGAAAGTCTCCCTTGTTCTATGGGTCAAAGTAGACTTCATTGCTCTGACATATCACAGCTAACTGGAAGTGAAGGTGAGATTCTGTGTGCCACTTGGTCCTGACACCCTCCCCTCCTCTGCTTTACAAATAACTCTGCAGGGAGCCTCAGTGCAGAAGCAGGTCCTCAGTCTTCTTATCGATTACCTGTATGTAATGCTCTTCCATACTTTTTTGTTTTGCACACTTGGTGGAGGTGCATCTGTTTATTTGTCAAGTGGACCTCTGTAACTGCAGACACAAGGGTTAGATTTGTCCATGTAGATGCTAATTATCATTATTATTATTAATATGTATGTTAAAAATATTAAAAGAGCATGAAGCTTGCAGAGTTGAGAATTTAGAGGAGATACCATTTAGATGACTGTTTGCACAGGGTCCTGTGAGATCAGGTAATTAAAGATTATTACGAAGTATACAAAAAATAGGAATTAAAGTTGTACATTACAAGCAATCCTAATTTACTATTTTCCAGGTTCTGAGTGCAATTGCAGCAACTTTTTAAAGCACTTTATTATTTAATCTCAGGTTTTTTTTAAATACTGAAAGAATAAAAGTTGTCATGCGGCACATTATTTACCCCAACGTGGGGTATTAGCAGGGATCCTAGTTTTCTCTGATTAAAAAAAAAAAAATCCCCAATTTTCAGATTTAAAAAGTAACCCCAAATTCACATTTTTCTGTAATGAAAATGTAACACTACTATTTGTGTTATATATACACACACACACACACATATACACATAAAATATATATTAGTGGCATCCATTTTAATCATGAAAAAATATGAATTTTGGGTTAGGGATGTAGCTTGTAGCTGTGCTGGTCTAAGGACATTGGCAGACAAAGTTGTTTGGGTAAATCTGATATATTTTATTTATCCAACTCAAATTTTGCATCAGATTTTGGGTTACTTTTTTTAATCTGAAAATTGGGGATTTTTTTAAATCAGAGAAAGCCAGGAGCTCTGATCATTACGTGTGCTGGAGCCAAGAACCTGTAGATTTATAGCATAAACTGCTGATACTTGAGTTAAGGGAATGGTTGGTAGCATTAACAAATCTTTTATATGAAATAGCTGTCAGGGAAGGATAAGATGCATTCTGCCTGTGGCTTACACACTGTTTGCTGGATAGCAGAATGATACTGGGAATCAAGAATTCTGGATTCTGTCTCTGGCTCTGGAGATGAATGCTTGCTAGTAATTTAAATACAGCATGATCAAACCCATAGATCTGGCGTGCTGATACCAAAAAGCAGCGCGGCTAAAGGGCTAGGGCCTGAGTTGTATTCTTCGATCTGCCAGATGTGACCTCGTGGCAATCTGCTAGTTGTTTCATCTAATTGGTGTGTTGTCTTGCTCACTAACCAGGGCTGTGACATGCATAGAATTATGAATGTTAATTGGTGAAAGAGTTAAGGCTCTAATTTATGACATCATCCTGGGTCTCAGCCCAGTACATCTTCCCCAGGCCAAAAGTTGTTGCGGTGGTGTAGCTGTGTCCCTTCTGGAGCTTCAGTTTTGTGTCTGAATTATACGCAACTCGGGACTGGCAGAAAAATCAGTGCAGTTGGCATGTAGGGAGCTCAGAGGCTGGGGGCATGTTCAGGGCAGATGGCATATTCAGAGATTTCAGCAGCAGCCTCTAAGAAGATTGTATGATTATGTGAAAGTTGTGTTTTTAAGATAGTTACAGCTTGTTTAAATCCAGTTAAGAGTTTTATTGGGACAGACAATATTCCCAACAATCTTCTTTCTATCTGCTACCAGAAACAGCCGATCCACTTTTATTTCATGACAGTTCCACCTGGAGACACGTGACCTGGGCATTTTTAGTCAGAATGGTTAAAGTTTATTAGGTGGAATGAATGTAACCTGGGAAACGATAAAATGTCAAAGAGAACTTTTGTCATCATTCTTTATAGTGAGCATTACCTTTATTTTTTTGTGGCCCTATCATTTTCAAAGGGCGTACTTCAAGAGGAGGCTACTGTCTTTCTGGAAATTATGGCATATAAACGAGTATGTTGGCTTCCAGGTGAATTTAGGTATTTTATGAAGAAGTATCTAGCAACTAATTGCACTAACTAATGCAAATGGTAAACAAACAAAATCTTTAAAAATAATCTGTTTAACAGCAAAATACCTGATATCGTTTGGTATGGAGCATGACTCAGGTTAAATCAAACCAATACAGGGCTCAGTTTCTATTTTGATTTGAAGAAGCATGAAAAGAATTCCAGGCTGACCTCAAAGGATGGGCACCACGGTTCTAGAAGACAAAGTTGAAAGAACTCCAATTCATTGGTCTTTAAAATCTATTTAAAAGTTGGGCACGTAGATGTGAACCGTTCACATGTCTAACATTTCAAGAAAATGTTCACTGAATGGGAAATAAAAAAGATGTTCTTGAAGCACAGGGGAGGAATAAGAATCTTTATGTGATTTCTTTGATACTTTCCAAGGCCATCATTTTTCATTGATCCTGTCTAATCATGGAGATTCTCTGTGTATAAAAAAAATATTTGAATGGCTCTCCTTAGGGTCTAAAATTGTACTTAAATGGGGTATATACTGCATGTTTATTTAGTGTTGTAAAAGTTGCTAGCTTAGTAGAATTGTTGCTGTCTTCATCTTCACCTTCCAGTTTCTATGTTCAGCTACACTAAAACTTTTCTAAATTGTCTACACTGTAGATGGGAAATAAATGTAAAAAAATTCTAGAACTTATGTCTGGCTAAAAAGATGAAAAAAAGGATAAATAATTTTTGAGTGCCTCTTTTCAAATAAACTTTGTATTAGTCACATCATTTAATAAAATGTAAGCACAGTGCCATAAAAAATAAATAATTTTATCATGTTCAGTTCATGTGTTCTTTTTTTATATACATGTTGTTCTACAATTTACTTACATCTTGCTTCTGTGTTTTCGGAGAGGATTCAAACTATTGTCCAGAGTCTTTTATTTTGTATTTTTACTTAAGTTACAAGATTATTCCCCTAATATTTGGGTTTCAGGTTTTAAGATTCTGCTCTCATCCCTCTCGTCTCTCCCCCCCCATCCATACCCTTGCTGCAGTTATAAAAGGGAAGCATTTGAGATGGGAGGAGGGAGGGAAAGTATGAGCAAGACACTGATATAGTGGTTTTGGCACTTACCTAGGAGAAAGGCAGATGCAGGGTCCAGTTCTTATCCCAGTGGATACTACTTGGTATAAAATATTTAAATCTTCAGTAGACCATGGGCTGAATCATAAATCATTCCTCTCTCAAATGAGTGTCCTAACAATCATTCTATAGTCATGACTGTGGTCTGTCATCTTTAACTCCTCCTTGTGTACCTGAGTCCTTTTCTCCCAGCTTCTAAAAGAGCAATGCCTCATTGCTGTGAATTTTTCTATCTTATGCATTCACATCTTGGAGTGAATGCCTGGACCATTATTCACGAAGTATCTTTCCTCTCATTCTGTGAAAAATGAGACCTCTTAGCTATAGTCTGCTTTTCTTTCAACCCATCCCTCAAAGGAGTAAGGAACTGGTAGCACTTGGTCAGTCTATTTTTCTTTTCACCTGAGAAGACTTTCTTTCTTACCTTCTTTCCCAGGCAGAATTATTGTCCTGTGTGAGTAAGGGTTTTACACAGGATGAGCAAGGTTTTACAATCCTCTGCAGAGGTTGGACCCTGTCTTGATATTTAAAGCTCTACCTGATGAATTCTCTCCTATTTTAACTTGAATCACTCATGATAACTGGTTTCCACTTAAGCAATGTAACTGTTGACCAATATGGTGAGACCAATAAGAATCCATGACTCAGAACTATTACGGTGCTAGTGTATCTTTTCTGCTGATTCTTTGTACCCAACACGTTCACATCTGAAAACTAGTTAAACTTTCCCTCCTTTAGGCTGGGATAGAAGAAAAGGAGAAAGAAGGCTGTTTTAAAATTATTTAGATATTCTGCTGATGAATTTTGTAATTGCCTAAATTGATATGTGAAAATGACTATCAAAATGTTCTCAGGATGGGTTTTTGCTAAACAGTTTAGTAATGAACCAAGTAGAAAATTGACAAATGTAACACAAAATATCCTATTGTTTCATGCCAGCTTAACATATCAAAATCATAAAAAAGGCTATTGCCTCTGTTGGTCTCCTTTCCTTGTAATGCCATGTTAAAATTATATCAGAAAATAAGTTTTATGCTTGTTCATCAGGACCAAGAAAAAGTAATGCCAAATGTAGTTGTGATGCTAGTACATTGATTTGAAAGGAATGTTACTTAGGAACCCAGCTCTGAATTTGACCTAAAAGGTTGAATCCAGTTTATTCTCCTTCTTCACAATTTGATGTGGGTCTTGATCTGAATATTGGAAGACTTTAAGCTAATGGCTACAATGTGTAGACCTTGAAACCGAGTTTAATATGATAGATACAGGGAGGGCACTTCAAGGCCTTTGTCTTGCAAAGTCCTGTTACTTGGTAAGGTCTTTTTCTTTTATGCCTGAGCTATACTGTTTGGTTAGACCTAGATTTTGGCATCTTTGTCATTTCTGTTTTGATCTGTGCAGAGCAATTGATTTTTAAATCCTTGAAACCAAAAGAAGGAGCATTTATCAATTGGATTGTTAATGGACTATTGAGTCCAATCCTGCTGGTTTTACCTTGGCGGACATTTATCCCTGTGCTAGGTCCACTAACATCAGTGGGATGCATAAATATATACAAGGATTGGCACCCCAAATAGTGGATACTTTAGAAATTTTGGGCCAGAATATTTTTAATGGTGTATTTTAGTTCAGTTCTTTGGAACATAATGGGAGAAGTGGAATTAAAAATATACTCTTCAAGTATACTGAAGTACAATTAAAACAGCATTAAACAGCACAAGGGAAGGATAAATTACAAAAAGGTGCTAAAATCATCTACCTAAATAGCTGTATTTTTTAAAAAAAATCCTTGTTTTAAAGCCTGTCCTGCTCTCATCTTCATTGCTAAGTCTCCTCATTTTCCCCCTTATTTACATCCTTTGTTTGTAGAGGTGGATTGGCTAGTAAAATTGATTTTCTTACATGGTTAATTAAAATTGTTATGTTTTTCAGATCTTTAATCCTACAGTCATTTTAAGAATTCATAATGACCAACAAAAGAGAAATTAGAAAAACAGCTTTTTAAATGCTAGTAATTCAGCACTCATTTGAAACTGCAGGGTAAACTTTGGTGGTACCCTAAAGGATAGATAATGCTTTGACTGGCTAAACAGATGATTCCTAGCTATATCTGAAGACTTCTGTAATGATGGAGGTATTTGAATTTAAACAGACACCAGAAATCTGTAAACTAGGTTGCAAGGGTGACTGGGAGGTAAATAAGTGACAGGTTATGTGGAGACAGTTTTTTTCTTATCTTTTTAAACAGAGAATGATGCTGGTTTTTTTACTTCAAATATGAAAAGTTTTCCTTCCCCCTTCTCCCTGCCCTTCTTCTCTTGCCATGCCTGAGCTATGTCTTGCTTTTTTGTGCTTTGAACATATACATGTTGTTCTGTAATTTGCTTAAGTCTTGCTTTTGTGTTTTGGGAGAGGATTTCAGCCTCTAAAGGACATACACCTATGTAGGCTGCCCACACTGATCCCTATAGCTATGGATATTATCCAGTAGCTTTTGAAGTCAGTGGCTAGACTTCCACTGATTGAAGTGGATTTCTGGATCGAATCCTGGGTTCATGGATTTTAAGCAACAAAGGGGCCACTTGTGGTTTTTACTTTGACTTTTTCCATTGTACATGTCCCAATTTCTTCTGACAATAAGCCCTTATTTTCTGGTTTTGCTAGGACATATTTTCTAGGAAGACATTCAGTCATAATATAAGGCTTCAAGTGATGAATAATCAACCGTATCCCTTCACTATCCAGTGCCTAGTTACCTTAACGTATGCCATTTCTAGCTTGACTTATCTATTTATTTGGCTTCTAGCCATTCCTGTGTCTCTTAAATGACTGGTCAGCCAGTCTTTTTGTCAATTCTTTCTCAGCCTTCTTTTCTAGTGTTTGTCTAATTGAACTTTGCTTTAATTTGTAGCTTTTTGAATAGGGTGGACTGATGTAAATCAAAGTGATTTAGGTCAGCAAGTAGGAACCTTGATTTAAACAATCAATTTTTTTGCTTTTTATTTACTCTTCTAAAGGAAGGTTGAGTCTTACTACTTTTTGCTAAATGTACTTTCTTTTGTATATTGACAACTGTCAGTCCTCCTGGATCATGGTGTATGCACGACGTCCGCCCCCCAGACCTCTGATGCATATGCCTGGGCAAAATTTTTCGGCGGGTTGGAGACAGAATCCAAAGACCAGACGGAGTCCAGATGTTCAGTGCCTCCATGGCTGCAGTTGTATAAGTGTCTGGGAATCAAACCCAGATCTCCTATGAAGTAGACAAGGATTTTTCCACTGATCCACAAAGGACTCATTTTTTTAATAGCTCCTTCTGCTATTGGATAGCTCCTTCTGCTAACTGGGATAATATATCTATATGCAGTTATTTATAAAATAAGAGTTTAACATGCATTTGGGATTCTTAATTTTTACATCTTTTATATTAGAAAATGGTTAATAAGACATTTCTTATTTACCAGATGCTTACTTTTTATTAGTAATATGTGTTAAGGTGCACTCAGATAGATAGAAATTGAAGCACAACTGAAATGCAAAAAAAACCTACATTAATTTTTATTAAATAAAACTACCTTAAATGAACTGTATATATAAAGGAAGAAAATTAAGTTCAGAAAAAACATTTTGCATTCAGAGCTAACATATTAAAGAAAAGAAGTCCAGTATGTAGTTAGTGAACGTTATGGATTTGTTCTGGTTCCCATATCCTTCAGGATTTTAGAACCAGTAGATGACATCCTCTTACATATTATTTTTACTCGTGAAATGACAGAGATTTCTTGATTTTTTTTTTTTCATTAGTCAGTGTCTCAGCTTTAAATGAACAGCTCTAGTTGAATAAAAGTTTTGAAAGAAATGTTTTTCCTTGCACCTGGAAAAGAGACTGACATTTATATTATCCTTTCAGCACACTCTGGCATACTATCCTTTCAGCACACTCTGGGTCACTTGCTTAGCCTGTGGTTTCTACCATTTTTCCTGCAGACATGAACTGCTTGAATATTTGTAATTTAAATGATTGACATAACTGCGCATTTAATTTTGAATGTATTTTAAGGAAAAATCTGCTTTAAGTAATGTTTAATATTTTTGATATTTATTTCATCCATCCTGCCTTTGAATACCTTTGGTTATCCTTTTTGTTTGTTTGTTTGTTTTCAGAGACTATCAAACCCAAATATTTCTCCCTGTAGTTAAAAGATAAAATAGCCAGTTACTCTAGCGGTCTAACTTTGAACATTCAACTCTTTTTAATTTTCTTTTTCAAAGCCTAATTAGTTTTATCTTGAAAATACAGTCAACATATTTCTTTAGTGACTCTTGTGACACACCTGAAAACCAATGCTAATGCTTATCAGTTATAAATATCATGAGGGTTAATTAAAACCAATTGACCACCTTCCATTTACTGTACATTCGCATGTTTTAATGTGGAGAGCATTCTGTCCCTTTTTATGTCTGTCCTCAGGATCACTTCGGATGTGATAATACTGTGATTATTTGGACACTAGGTCATTTCCCTCTAGCTTCTAGTTCATTAGTCATATCTACCTTAAGAACATATTAGAATAGCTGGTGATTACTAGCTAGTTGCTCAAAAAATCTGTTTGCAGGATGAATTCTGTCTTCCTTTGAATAATTTTGCAATTGCTATCCTAGTTAATACCAAAGGGTACATCTACATGTGTACTTGAATGCTCAGTAGCTTCTTTTACTGCATATTAAAGCATTGCATTAAAAATGTGCAGATATGCTAATGAGCAGTAAAAGAGGCCAGTGCGTGTTAAATGTCACTAAGAAAGTATGCATTTTCACTACTGAGTATTAGGGTAGCCTAATGCATATTTATTTATTACCTCACACTAGAGGTACTAATTTTAATGTGCATTAGGAAAAACGCATTAGTGCATATGTTGCAGGGGTTTAGGTTGTAGCCGTGTTGGTCTAAGGACATAGGCAGACAAAGTTCCTTGGGTAAATTTAATATCTTTTATTAAACCAACCCCAGTGGTTGGAGAATAGTTATTAAGCAAGTTTTTGGGTTCAAAAACCCTTCGGCAGGCTAAGGAAGCTTCAGCAGTTGGTGTGTGCTCTTCTGAAGCTTCCTTAGCCTGACGAAGGGTTTTTGAACCCGAAAGCTTGGTTAATAACTATTCTCCAACCATTTGGGTTGGTCTAATAAAAGATATTAAATACACCCAAGGAGCCTTGTCTGCCTTAGTGCACATGTAAACATGCCTAGAGTAACTGAACTCTCCTTCTCCTCCACCCTCCTTGCCAATAATAGTTTTAACCCCTTAGTAAACTTCTTGAACTGCTAACTTGTTTTCTGATTTTGCTTTTTTATTCTGTCTAGGAGACTTGTGTTTCTTCTAAAGAACATTCCATTTGCATGTTTTCTATATTTTTGTTTTCAAATTGTTTTAAAAAAATGTATAATAACTTATTCTCCCAGTCTTTATTTCCCTGATGTGCTAACTTAGGACTAAAACATAATTTTTGCCATCTTCTTTTTCCATATAATTTTGCTCATTGTCCTCCATCCAGTCTTCCTGGTATCTCTCTGAGGCAGACAAAGTAAGTTGATTACACAGTTATAAAGAATTGTACAAAAATGTCTTCTTGTAGGCTCTTGGCATTCTACATTGGAAATGTAAGTTACCCCGCTGCTTGCAGGTGAGGCGGGGGGAATGTATTTTGATTGTTTTGTCACATTTTCTTATACTAAAGTACCTGCTATCTACCATAGTAGCATAGATCATTCCGCTCTGGGTCAGGATTAGGAATAGGAGATATCAATCCAAAATCTTATTTTTGTCATTTGGAGGAAAGACTATAGAGATGGTTTGTACTGTCCTGGAAGAAAATGCACAAACTGCCCAGTAAAAGTGTGTTAGAAAGTCATGCAAGGACAATAGAGACACTGTGCCAAAATAAACTTTTGTTATGCCCTACAGGGAGATCTAAATCAGTGTATATTTGTCCTTTTGGGGGAAAAAAAGAAAAAGAAAGAAACACACTGTAAAACACATTTTATGCACCACTACTACAAGGCTAATTATTCCATAGGGAAAGTCTTAACACCTTTCTAAAATTAAATCAACCTTTCCCCCATACATTACAGCCTTAGCTTTTTGCTCCACTTCCTTTTCCAGCTCCCCTTCATTTTACTGTGCAGCATTTGATTTAGGTTGCCACCAGAGTACTCGAAGAGGTCTTGTACCGTATTGTAGACTTGCTACTATTCATGATGTTTGTGCTCTTTACAGACCACCAGTATATTCAAAAACTGCTTTTAACAGTGAAGCAATGGTATTTGAGGCTTGTAAACAGCTCTCAGTGGAGCTTTTGAACGTTGTCTTCTGAGTATAGGCCTTTACATGGAAAAAAGAAATGTGGGCAAAATGCAGTTTCAATCATTAACTTAAAAAATCGTTCCCTATCATGGGAGGTTTTGTTGTCCTTTAATCGTTTACAAAACTATCTATTTCTCTCTTCAGCATATCTTTCAGTATTTTCTTCTATTTGCCTACTAAGGTCTGTACGCAGAATTAACTTTCATAGCACATGTTTTCAAGTGTGAAAAATAGTTATTTCTTTACACATTCTTTGCATATTAACATATTTCTTCGCATGCTATAGATGTGGCAGTACATATGTCCTTGGAGACCTAAAATTGAAAATTCTAGTGAAGATTTATTACAACAGTTCTTGCAAGCAATGTTGTAAAGCAGTAATCAGAGTTATTTTCTGAGTTACTGCATGATGTAGTGGGAAATTTCACTTCTCATCTGTGTGTTACTATATGGAGTTACTTTTGGGAAACTTATGGTATCTCACAATTGTCATACCACAATGTAACTCGATTTCTGCTTTTAAGGTCAAGCTGTTGTTTTCATTACATTCTTCTGCTGTTTATAATTAGGCCATCTTGGTTCATGGGCGCGAATCATGACAAATAATTTTCCTCCCAGTCTGGATCCTGAACTGATTTCCTTAGGTTGTTTCTTGCCACCTTTATCTTTAAGGCTACTTTATGCTTACGGTTCACATCTTTTAGTTGCATGAAAGAGCAGCTTATCTCTTTCCTGGTAAAGTTGTCATATAATTCCATACTCTATAGAGGACTCTCTGCAGAGGTCTTTGAGAGGTGAAGAGTAAGCAGGTTGGTGGGGTGGAGGTGGGTTGTGAAAGCCTTAGTGGCAAGGCTGAAAAGTATGCATGCAGTCCCTCCCTGCTAATGAAAGTAACACAGTTTGGTGCAGTGCTAGTGAATGGCAATTTCAGATAAGCACAACACAGCAAAACAAAGTGGTAACTGAAGATAGTGTGAACATTTCTCTTGAATATAATTTTAATACAACACACGCACATTCACACAAACACTCTATTTTAACAACAGTAGTTATCAGTAGAGGATCTGATCTGTTTTTGATTTAGCTTTATAGTGAAATTTTGAGTCTTGTTTTCCTTCATTACAAGTATTTTTGAGAAATTGTATAAATCACAGACTAGTTTCCATTGCTGGTTCTTCCCAGTCTGTATAGTTGGTGGGGCACTTACCTCTGCCATAAAAATGCATGTGTTTTGTTGTTTTCTTTTTTTTTTTTTTTTTTTTGAAGCTATGTGTGTTCCTTGAGTTTCATTGCATACACTTTTGCTAATAGGAAAGATCTAAGCACTCTTAGGTCATAGGATCATATTTAAGTAGGACTGGGAAAAACCTCATGAGGTCATCTACTCTAACCCCCTGATCAAGGCAGGATCATTCCTGATTAAACCATTGTAACCAACTGTCTGTCCAGCCTGCTCCTGAAAATTTCCAGGAGTGGATATTGCACAACTACTTTAGGTTGCCTGTTCCTATGCTTGATCACCAGGGATGCGGGTTTTCCATTTCTTATGGAAAAACAGAGAAAAAACAGATTTTCCCCTTTACGCAAGGAAAACATGGATTTTTCATTTTAATGGAGAGATTCTTGGATTTTGCACTTTTGCAGAGAGCTGTCTGCAGGCTGGTCGAGTTTCAGCCTGCAAGGGGATGTGGGGGGAGCAGGAGGAGGGCAGTTAGGTAGGGGGTGCCATGTGCATATATGTGCACATGGCTGCCAGCACCCTGGAGAGAGTGGCTCTCACAAGTAAGTCTGGTGCAGGGGTGGGATTTGAGGTCCTCATAGAGAGGGAGGGAGTGAGCTGGGCAGTGCTGCTGCTGCTGCTGCTGCTGCCGCCCAGCTGGGGGTGAATGGTGCTTGGGGCCTGGGGCTAGAATGCGAGGCTGCAGGGCCTCAGTGGGGAGTGGGAGTGGGACAGGGCTGCAGGCGTCTTGTCTGGGGGTGGAGGGTGGGGCTGGCTCCCTGCCACTGCGTGCACTCTGAGGGCATGGGGGGCATATGCCCCCCAGATCTGTGCCCAGGGCAGGGTGCCTGCTGCGGGCTTGGGCTCCTGGCCCTGCTGTCTTCCCTTGGGGTCTCCACAGCCTGGTAAGTGTGACACAGAACTGCAGGGAAGAATGGGGCTGCATGGGAAAGCTCCTTGCCATTGCGAGCTCTGCATTGCTCTGGTACAGCGTCCCACGCATGCATAGTAGCGGCGAAGGGTACACTGCCACACCTGCAGACAGTGCCTGACCAGGGCAGTGCAGAACTCATAGCAGAAAGGAGCTTTCCCATAGGGGGCTCTTGCCTGCTCCCACTCGATGCACAGATCTGAGGGGCAAGTGCCCCCCTTCCATGCCCCCCGGGAGTGTGGGCAGCAGTGGGGAGCTGCTGCCCAAGCCTGCAGTGGCTTGGGCAGCAGGCGGGGGGTGGCGGTGAGCTGGACTCTGCACTCTGCCCTGCTACAGCAGCTGCTGGCTCCTGTGGGTGGCAGCTGTGGCTTAGGCGCTGCTGCAGGGGGCACAGGGCAGCAGACCGAGGTCCCTGGCCCCATAGCCCTGGCAGCTGGGGGCCTCCTCTAGAAGGGCTGGGAGGGCTGTGGGGGGGAGTGAGGGGCACTAGCAGGGCCAGAGGGCTGTGGCTTGGGAGTGAGGGGGCTCAACCCTTGTTCTGTGAGGGGGCAGGGATAGCTCTGATTTTCCATGATAAAAAACCCCAAAATCAAATACCATATCAAATAATTTCCATGATAAAAACCCCTAATCAAAATGTATAGGTATCTAGAATTTATTTTATTATACTGACTGAGGCATTGGTAGGCTTCCAAAATGCTTTAAAATTGTAAATATATCAAGAAAATATTGTGTTCAGCTGATAACTATAAATATAGCAGCTTTTCATTTAAGTCACAGATTTTGGGGTTTTAATCAGAGAATTAGCTATTTCTTATCAGGGAAAACCAGGATCCCTTTTTAGCAGTATGCAGATGTATTGGCTAATTCTGGGTGCAGGAGGACTGGATGAAGACTGGGAATTTTGCATGAGTGAAGAGTGTTGAATTAAGATTGTGGAGCCTTGATTTCAGATATGCTGAGCAGCCTAACTCCTACAGAGGTAAATGACTCAGCACATCTGAAAATCAGATCATTAGTGCCTTGTGAAGGAGAGAGGTTACAGTCTAGAATTCTGTATTGAGTAAAGTGAATAGCACTCAATTATTATTAGTTTACAAGAAATAGATTTACAGTTCTTGGAAATTGTTTTGCATGCTTCCTGTAAAGTGTGTTTAAAAATGTTTTTCATGTGTGCTGCAAATTACACCCAAGTATTTTTAGAACAATACTCTTCCAATAAAACAAAAAAATGTCAGAAGTACAGAATTTTTTAAAATCTGTAGATGATAATTCTGTCCTGTAGATCTTGTTAAGGTTTTCAACATTCATGAAAAATCTTTGTCCCTTAAAAATGACCTGTGCTAGACAAAACGTGTATTAGCATCCTGAAGTAGATCTAGGATCTGTGCTCTGGGTGAAGAGAGGAAAGGGTGAAATCATACAATTTATGGATTTATGGAAAGTACGTACTAGCTGCATGAATATAAAATTGTCCCTGAAGTGGAAGAGAGATCTTGATAATTGTTTCCTTATGGTCATTAATAGGTACTACTTATATATTTACTAGCATTTTGCACCGTCTGAGGAAGCAGGATGTTAAATAGCTTGTTGAAGCAGTGGAGAAAAATATCTGTACCTTCAGAGAGGTTGTTAGTACAACAGACTAGGAAAGCTGAAACCAATATGTGAGTGCGTTAACCAACTGAAATGGCTTTCAGCCATGTGAGGTTTGGAGGCTGCATGATGAGCTCATCCGACACCGCGAAGTCCACATGTCAAGGTGCTCTTATTTACATCAAATTAATTTAACTTGTCTGAAACAATGCTTGCATGATACTCAGGTAGATACAGTTTAAAATGTCAAGATTTTAAGGATAAAAAGGTATGCAAAAGGCTTAACACTTTTGAACTGTTTCTACATAGGTGTTAAAGTGAGACAGATAAACTGAATTAACTTCTAGCATACATCTTGCCAGTACAAGAAGGACTACACTGCTGAACACTAGAAATGCTTGTACCAGTGCCAGAATATTAAGACTTGCCACAATCAGAGACTGTTTTAGAAAAATAAGGAAACAAAAAGAAAACCAAATAAAACCCACAAAAGTGGAGGCCGTACAGAAGGAGACAAACTGAATGTAGAACACATTGATGTGGAATATGATAACTGGCATGAGGGAGACAGAGTTGCCTGTCTTGAGGGGAAGATCCAGAAATGTGGTAAGGGGTAAAGGAGAACTCTTTGTTTGCAGAAGCCAGAGTACAAAGGGCTCTGGGAGTTTCACAGGGTTGAAGATGGAATAGCAGATCTGCTAAGTGCATATATGATGAATCAAGTAGGTGAAGTTAAAGCTTCTGGAAAAAAAATGGCTCAGGATGCTAAATATGCATACTAATCAGAAAGAAAGACGGTTATATGAAGAATTACAATCTAATAACTTACTCAGATTACTATACAAAAAACCATCATGGCAACAGTGATTTACAGCACAGTGGATTCAGAATACAATCATGATGTTTTTAATAGCTAACGAAGTATTGGGCCATTGTAAATGGAATTGCGCATATAAGGCTTAGAAGTTAAATATTCAGATCATACAATGAGGATAGAAGCTACCACTCAACTCAAGCCTGTGAGGAATTTGGAATGATTACAGTGAACATGCAAGGAGCACTCTCAGTGTTGGGGGAAAAAAAAACCCAAAACCACTCAGAGTGCATATGAAGTGATATCAGAAGAAATATGCTCTGACTCTTCAGTATCCTTTGCTTATGTCAATCAGCAACATAATAGCAACATAATGTACAAGCAAGCTGCCAGATCTGTGCAGTCCTTGAAAGCTTCAGTAGATCACTACAATGCTTGCAATTTTCCATGTCTAATCATGGAAGAATATTGTAAGGTCTAGCAAATGTTTTTCAGCTTAGATGCCAGATTGCTACCCACTTGTCTAAACAATTCCAGAAGCAGCTATGAGACAGTTTTGTGGCCCCTGGTTGGATGATATTGTGGTATCAGCATGCCTATACTGAGTTTGTTTTGCAGTGAGTACAGGAGAGTATCAGCAGCAACAGTACAAATCCCCAGAAGCATCTTCTGAGGTGGAAGATGCTGCCAATGTGGTGGTGAGATAGTGAAAGAAACAGGAAATAACCAGGATCACAGACAGATTGAACTGTTAGAGAGCCAGAGACAGGATTCAGTATTTGAATGATAAGAAAAATATTTTAAGGTGTTTCTTCCCTACATTAGACACCTACTTGCAACTTAGTATGACTGTCTTTAGGCCTTAAAAATGTCTAAGCAATTATGGCCGTGGGTAAGACATGTAAATAATGCAGAGGTTTAAGTTATCTTGAAGCATTTCTGGCTCACCTGTTTAAAATATGCATGCATATCAAAGTATAACATGAAGTCTGTAAACAGATTTCACGTTACTTCTAGGAGAAATCTGTTGTCCTTCTTCTACTTATGAGTTTAAATATGGTTGGAAGATGCATATGTCTGCTGTCTCAGGTCAAATCCAGTGAAGTATGCAGGATCAAAGTGCACTTTCACTTTCTTCTGGGACATCACAGTGTGTGTCTGCATGGTTATTGCAGGTTGGTGTCCCAGGATAAGCTATTCAGGTGGTCTTCCAGGAATTGCACAGAGCATGGCTTCCATCCCAATCCTGGTCACACTTGAACACAGGGAAACTGCTTTACCATGGGGGCAGAACTCTACTGTTTGGAGGTGGCAGGGCACTGGTGACCTTGCCAGCGCTTTTTTTTTTTTTTTTTTTGCCATCCATGGTGACTTGCAAGCTATTTGCTGCTCACCGGCCACACAGTTAAGGTTAGTCTGGGAACCTTGTCAATGATACTCATTCTGTGAGGACTTCTTGAGCTCAAACCAGGGTTCAACCAACTATTTCTACTATAATCTATAAGCACAGCACCACCAACTGGAACGAGGATGAAGTGGTGGACCTGATTGCTACCTGGGGAAAGGTAGACAACCAGTGGGTGCTCCATTCCAGACCACAACCCAGGTGGTCTTTGAATGAATCACTGTGGAAATGGCATCCCATGGCAACAGCACATGCGTGATTGGCAACAGTACCACTCAAAATGCAAGATGTTGAGGCAATGGATCATGAGGTCTTATGATGCCAATGGCATGTCTGGTGCACACAGTGATGTGCACTTACTGCAGAGAGCAGTACAGCATGTGGTAGACAAATCCTACATCTCCCAGGATTTGACAACACCATAATTGTGTGTTGTCCTATGCTACCATGGTGGTGAGCCAGGTTCAAGACTCCCCACCTCTCCAGGACAGTGGAACGGCCATGGAGAGAGTCTTGGAGTTGGACAATGACCAGCCACAGTCCTTTGGTTTTCCCCAGACCACACCATTCTAGGCTCTCTTACTTGTTGGCTTTGCAGCCCACTACTGCCTACCCAAGTTCCCCAACACTGACTACATCACTCCTGGTGAGTGCAGGCGGCCCCAGCCAACATGAAGAAATATGAGGGAGCCCTTCTCTGCCTGCACACAATAAGTGTGCTTGTATCAAGGTGGGAAACCCAGTCATTTATCTCTCATTCCCTCATACCACGGCTAGCAAGTTCTTGGAGGAGGAGTAGGGGAAGGAGGCTAGAAACACTCATGGAGTTTGTTCCCAAGAAAGGAATGAGGGAACCCCATGCCAAACCTCATAGCAAAACATCTCCCCATGTCCCCTTCATTCCTTTCTATTGTGCATGTGGGCCTGTGCAGACCACCTTAGTTCCACTGAGTGATTCAGCACTGTCATTGTATGGAGGCATGTCCATAATGGATTTTGCTCCATCTCTGTATCCTGTGAATTCCTCTCCTTTTACCTTCATTTGGGCTAGGGAAATAACTTACACATAAACCAGTTTAAGTGATCAGAAACTGGTTTAAACCTGGAACAAAACAGAAGTTCAGTGCACTTAAACCACTTTCAAAATGGCTGAAACTGGTTTAAGATGAATCTGGATGGATGTAGCATCAGACTTAACTGATTTAGGTCAAATTAGTGTATAGAACTTCTGTCCCAGACCCCGTCCTGTTCAAATTAACACATAGTCCCCTAACATCCCAGGATGCTTTGCAGCCTTGGGCTGTGCTGTCTGCTTCAGCAGACCAAGGCTGACCCTGCCCCTCTGTTGCCTAGTCAAGGGAAAATCCTGGCTCTGGACCCCAGCCAGGCTTTTCCCCTGGAAAGGGCAGGAGGGAAGCCCTCCTAGGATTTTTCCCTACTGTTTGCTTCCTGCTCAAGCAAAAAGTAGGGGGCATAGCATAACTAGCTGAGGAGGATTGGAGGGGGTTTAAACCCCTTGCCTCATGAACAATGTGTGCCCCCAGAGGCTGGGGGGACAGAGCAACTGCCTGCAGGTGGCAGGGGTGTGGCAGCAGCAAGCAGGGAGCTCCTGCAGGTGGCCATGACAGTGTCGGTGGCAGGAGGGGTGGCAAGTACTGACCGGTGGTCAGTGACCACCCACAGACTACCAGCAGTGGCAGCGACAGCTAGTAGCATTTGGCGATTGTGGGGTGGGGAGGTGGTGAGCAGCAATCATCTGCAGGCACCATCGGCAGCGTTGGCGGCACTTCTTTCAGGAAGTGCACCGCCAATCTCAGGGGGTACACACGCATCCATGTGTACCCTCTACGCATCACCAATGCCCTCCCTGACCCGCACCAGACCCTAGCATGTTAAATAAGACAAACATCTTAATAAGACCCCTAATTTTCCTTGTTTGTGTGAGGAAGAAGTCAGGAAAACTCTTCAGGTGTTACTTCAGTTGTTGCCTCCTATCCCCTCCCTCAGCATCTACTGAGGGCTTAGGCCACAAACTTATGGAGAGGAAAAAAGCATCTTTTTGCTTTCCACTCCCTGCCCAGCAGCTGCCACCTGTAGAAACTTCTGGAAAGGAAAACCCCCTCTTCTTGTTAAGTGGATTCCATTTTAAATAAGAATCCTGATTTTCCTTGCTTGTGTTGGGGAAAAGGAACTACAAGAAAGCAAAGCACTTCATGTTATCTCCAGTTGTTGTCTCTCCCATTGGCAGTGTAAAGTTGGGACTAGTGGGGTTTAGCTCCCCCAAACTTCTTGTGGTGGCCAGTGACAGTAGCAGCACCACTGTCCCACAGCGCCTGGTGCTGCATAGTGTACACCCATTCCTCTACTACCATGTATAGGACCAGCATGCACCAGCCCCGCAATGGCCCTGTGGGAGGGAGGGGTGGGGTCAGCCAGGCTCATCTGCCCCCTCCCCCAGAATATTTTTGCCTGTTGATTATGTTCCTACCTTCCCCCTTCCTTCTTCAGCAACCATTCATCATTTGGCCACATGAAAAAAACGAACACTTGCATCTGCTGGGCTCTGTTCCAAGCCACGTGCATTCCTCCCATATACTCTCACCCCCCTTCCCTCCCACTGAGCTCTGCTCATAGCACACATCACCAGCTCTGAAGCTGCCACTCCCATCCCACCTCCATTCAGTTCTACCACCTACCCAATATTCCTGGACTTCCAGCGCCATTTCTGGAAGTGACCATAGAAGACTTCATTTTTGATTTGCAAAGTTTCATAGGAAGCAAGCAGATAGGGAAAAGAAATTCAGGGGGTGCCTATGTGCCTGGCCTCCACCTGCCACCCCTACATGAAACTGCTTTGCTCTTCCTTTTGGAGATGTGCAAAGAGGTCTGCTTAAGTCTTACACACACACACAATACCTCACTGCTTGTGTCTGTCAGCTGCTCCTGGCTGTTCTGCTTCCACTGCCCAGTCCTTAGGAATAGCCACCCCCTGGACCCATTGATAATTTATAAAACACAGGCAGAGATGATGAATCAAGTCCTGTAGTGGCCAGTGGTATCCAGACAGTCCTTAGGGACCACCAGCATGCCTTGAGGTGTCTAAACATACACTCTTCAAGTATTTGGCAACTGCTGAGGCTGTAGTCGAGAAGTCCTTAAGGGCATCCAGAAGCTGGGAATAGTTGTAGCTATGGAAGCAATGGGCAGACCACATTTGCCAGCCTAGGCCACTCCCATACAGCTGACCACCCAATGAGCATTCTCATTGAGCTGGGGAATCCCTTGGAATCTGTATGCTAGATGGCTGTGGTACATGTTGGAATGTGTGCTCTCACTGGCCATCTGCTGGCCATGGTGCAGCAACGCAGAGGTGATGCTGCAGGGTGATGTGTATCCATGACTGCTGAGAGGTTTTTTTGATGTGGGTCAAACATGGGGACAGTCTAGCCTGTGACAAATGCAATGTCTATTAAAATCTAAAGATACTTTCTGAGTATGAAAAGTATAATATGCAAAACCATTTACCAGAGGAAATACTTTACAGTACTTAAATGTGCTATGATGCCAGTGAATAATAACAATTTGGTTTGATGCCATGGAAGGGGACTAGGAGAATTCAACTTAGAATTCCTTCACTTATATAGTAGGAGAATACGCTAGAGAAGAGTGCTGGTGTATAATGTCCAGATGTGAGAAATTAGGTTGGTGCCAAGCGGTGTCATTTCACAAGTTGCTCTTTAACATCTACAGTGAATATCTTACTATCCCCCAAAAATTCAGATGTACTTTGAAATGGGATGCAAAATACAAACAGCAGTCTTCCTCTCAGAGACACGTCAAGTAAAAAAGTAAAAAATCTAGCAAGATTTTTCAGTGCATGGAGAATCTTTACCCTATAACATAAGAGTAAGGTGATGAATGTCTGTGTCAGGTTACTATTAGTAGTATCTAAATTCTTCCTGCAAGATGAAATACTTCAAGTACATAAAGAGACAATCTACTAGGATGGGCAGATGTAAACAGTGAGTTTGCCATCCAAATTAGGGAATGTTTGGCAGAATGAGAAAATTAATATGGAAACAGAACAATATAGAAAAGCCCCAGAGGTAAATGTCTCAAAGTTCTAGGACCAGAAATATTGGTAAGCACCCATCTTAGTTAGCAGACTGCAGAAGTATTTCTCCTCAAAGCTAGAAGTGTGTTTGTTCTGGTTGTACTCGTGTTTAAAAATCCAAGACATTGTCAAAGACAGTGGTATATGTAACTAAATATGTATGTGGTCAAGAGAAGCAGCTATTTATGACACGTGACATTCCAGTCCCATGGAGAAAAGCTGGGATGTACTTATATATAATAAAAAAGTAAAAAGATTTAATAACAGTAAACTAGAACTTTGTTCCAAAGGAAGTTAGCATTTTGATGAACACAGTTGCTACTTTTGTTCAGTGTGCCTACAAGCAGTATTCCTGATTTTAATGTCAACTGATAATATCCCCAAAACTTATGAATATAAATTTGTGCACTTTGGTAAATAATAGAGCTACAGTTTTTGAAATGAGGAGCCTAAATTTAGTTGCATATGAACTCCATGCCTATCCATTATTAGCAGGGAATCTGGTCTCTGATTAAAAAAAATCCCAAATTTTTGGTTTTAAAAAAGTAAGCTAAAATCCACATTTTTCCACAATCAAAATGAAACACCATATATCTCTATATATTAGTGGCATTTCATTTTAATCACCGAAAAATGTGGATTTTAGGTAACTTTTTTAAAATTGAAAATTACAGATTTATTTTTTTATCAGAGAAAATCAGGATCCTTGATTATTAGATAGGAATGGTTATTAGTGGAAGAGAGAGTCTTTGGAGTAGGCTTGTGGTTAGAGATGCCTTGGTTATGGACACAAAGGGTGGAAACAGATGTTGCCTGATGTCTCATTTGTGCTGCCATAACATTTTTATAGTGACATAAATGCTGAGCAAATAAATGTTGATCTCCTTTGTTACACCACATAAAAAGAAAATCAGTGGTGCAACCAAAGGTAATAGAGTCTGTCACTTTACTATGGTAGACTTCTGTTACTTCTGTGGTGGAACAGTGGTAGCAGCCTGCTCTCCCTGCTTACAGAAAGGTACCCCATGTAATCTTGAGGTGCCTCTCCATAAGTCTGAAAGTTGGGTTTCCCCACTCACGTCAGATCCACTCTTCTGGAGTCACAAGAAGGATGATGCCTAGTTCTAGCCAAAGACCAGCTATATTCTTTAGTTGGCAAACTTGGTGAGGCTTATCAGAAGAGATCTACCCTGCTGTACAGGAGTGTTGGGTATTCTCTCTGACTTTCACTTCTCTGCAGTAACAAGGCAGCCATGATACATAGGGCAGTGCTAATTCCTGTGGTGCTGAGGGTGGTACTGGCAGCTATTTTTCTCTCTCCCAACAAAGCTAGCACCAGGGCTGTTACCTCAGGTGTGTCATCCCCCCCATTATGCTCCTCCTTGCCACCTCTTTGGGACTGGGGTGGTGCAGCAACAAATTGCAAGTTTAAGGGCACAGCAGAAGCGCTTATGGTGCGGCCTGTCAGTTTCCAATGAATCTGCAAATTCTGCTAAATACCTTGTCACAACGAGGTGTAGGTCTGCTCAGAGAAGGGCTCTTTAGAACTTAACAATCCAGAGGGAAAAAATATCAAGGGAAAGCTAAGATTGCAGACACACATTGCCTTTGGTAAAATTATTTAGAAAAAAACCCCAAGATATATGTTGTTTAGTTTCCCATTCAAAAGCAACAGAAACTACTGAAACTTGTTATTAGAGAAAGACGAGGCTGCTGTCTTCTTTTCTGTCCATATTGGCTATTGAGAATACATAGGTTTTATAACTTGGCTGCTGTCTTCTTTTCTGTCCATATTGGCTATTGAGAATACATAGGTTTTATAACTTGCAGTTATATTGAGATTTGGAAGTGCATCAAAGCCTTTTCTGGCTACTGCTGGGTTGGGTTGGTTTATGTACCATCCTTTGCTTAAATCTGTGGCTAAAGTCTGAACCCTGCTTTTTATCTGTTTGGATTCCACTTGTCTCATTTGCAAAATATAGATGATGCTTTTAATTCTTGCAGTGGTATAGAGGGCAAGTGTAACTAATCTAATGTGCAATAAAGTGTCAGCGTCTACACATGCACAGAATTTACTGAGCAGTAAATTAAGCTAATGTACCATTTGCTAGTACCAACAAATACAGGTACCAAATTAATGGTGCATTAGCTGCTATGCAGTAACGCATGTATAAACATTGACTGGGAGCAATTTGCTCCTGGTCAGTCTAGCTTGCGGGAGGACCTGTCCATGGCTCTTGTGTGGAACCTGGGAATGCAGCCCATCCCAGTAGTGCTTGCTTGGGGGCCCTATGGCCAAGTGGCAGCAGTGCCCTGAGTTCTCCCCTTGCTTTTCTTGCTGAGGGGATGCGGGAATTTTCTGGCTTCAGTCCTGGCACTGCTCAGCTCCCAGCTCCTCCTAGGTATGGGCAGCAAGTGGGAGCTAACTGTGGTGTGTGCTGCATGGGCAGTAGCAGGGCTGAGGGGACGGGGAAGCTTTCTGTCCATGGCCTGGTGTGCGGGGACAAAGAGCTCCCCCATCCTAGTGCTACTCAGCTCTAGGCTTCTAGGGGGAGCTGGAAGCTGAGTGGCACCAGGGCCAGGAACAGAGAGCTCCCTCATTCCCTCAGCAAGCAAAGAAGGGGAGAGCTCAGGACAAAGCTGCCACTTGGCCACAGGGCATTGCTCTAAGCCAGTGCCACTGAGTGGGCCCATGATCCCAAGCTCCACACAGCAGGGAGATGTTCAGGATAGCTCCAGGATAGCTCCACTGAAGCTCAAGGCTGACCCCTGTGCTCTCTGCCAGCCTGGTGCTCCCCTTTGCTGATGCAGGCAGGCGGGAGGAGTCCTGGACTCAACTGTTCCTGTTGGGAGCAAATTTGCTTCTCATGCAGGCTTACGTATAGATGCATTCTCAGTTACAGTTTACTGAGCCTTATTTTAATGTGCAATAACCTTAAGGTGCATTAATTGCACACATAGACACACCCATTGAGTCTGAGGCTTTTGGATACTTCAGTAATGGGACTAAGTAAGTAGACAGAAAATTGCTACTTAGAAACAAGATGTAGGCTAATCCTGAGATTTACCTGAAAAAAAAAATCCCCCTTACTAAAAATATTTACGAATGGAAGTAATGTTACATAGAGCCTAAAGTCCAACTGGCATATTTAGGAGCTTTTGGAAGCAATTACTCTTTTTAAAAATGCAGAAAAGAAGCAAGTTTTGGAAATGAGAAATGTTTAAGTTTACTGCATTGTCATTTGTGGTTACAATGGCTAAAATAAGTAATAGACAAGCACTGTTGATTCGGAATTTTTGCCTGATTCTTGGGATTTATAGTTATGAGCTTCTCTGGCATCCATACTTTTCATTTTCTTTATTCTCTAGTTCTATTCTTGACCTCTGTTCAGAAACATAAAAGGCTTTTTTCTAGGTTTTTTAAAAAAGAAATTTTTGTTAACTTCTGTTCCTCCTCTGTTAAGTGACTATATGTGGTATTGTGAGTTTTCATGTTTTCGCTGGTACTCATTTTATAAATGATGTTGGATATTGTTGGCTCCTAGCTCTCAATGTAGACAGTGAGAGTCAGGCATATTATTTTTTTCTTGCTCATCCTCACCTGGTAATAAAGGTTCATCAGGCAAAATTAAGCCCACATTTACATACGTGCAAATACAGTGCCGTAGGAAGTAATTTAATTGATGATTCAAAAGTAGCTGTAGATCAAAGGGCTTGGATAGGATTTATTAATTTATTTATTTTAGAAGATAGAGAAAATTAAATGAGAGATTAAACAAAGTAAACTCAGCTGAGTATAGAGACCCTACTAGAGTTTAGCTTGCCAGGATACAGTCTTATATAGAAGCAATTGATGAAAACACAAACTTATCTTTTAGAGATCATGTGTATTAGTTCGTTATGTTTTGATACCACCTTCTTATTTTAAGTTAGAATCCCTGTGAAAACTTTCATTCTCCTTTCCTTGGGGCCTTGTCTTTAAAAGAATGATCTGAAATTTCCTGAAAACTGGGCAACACCCTTTTACAAATTTATGGATGAATTATATATTTTTTTCTTATCCCTCTTAACTAACTTGCAATATTAATTTGAAAATGTAGACTCTGATATTTAGAATAATCTTCAAGGTCATCTTTAACCAACAGTCACCATCTATAATATATTACTTGTATCTTGCATCAGAGCTGTCTATATTCTTGTTCTTATTTCTTGCTCATGGAATTAAGAGACATTGCAGGTGAAGCCCTACAAAGAAACAGCCTGCATGCTACTTGCTCTTCTTTCAAACTTGTCTCTGTTTATGGGCAGCACAGAGAGGAATTGGGGTATATAAGAGATGGAATTCAGGAATAGGGAGTTGTGGAATTGCTTCTGACAGACTTCCTGTATTCATGGTCTGCAGTATTCAGCTAGGTTTCAAATAACCTGTGTACAGGGGCAGGCTTGCATGCGAACAGGGTTGGAGTCAACCTGGAAGTTCAGTAGAGCCTCCAAAGTGAGATTGGTCGTCTGTTAGGAGTTGAGCTTAAGGGAGGATTGCCTGAAATTTAGGGTGACATCGAAGTTGACCCTAAGTATTTGTGTAGACCAAGATTATCCTAGATAAACCCTAGCAGCATGGTATGTGTAAATGCAGACTGATGCTTCTGGGGTTAGGACAAAGACTATGGGAGCATGCAAACTGAATTTATTTCCATCTGTGCAATACGTATTTTCCATATGACCATGGGGAAGTCCAGTCTCCATGAAGATGCTAGCACTATCTATCTCACAGTGGTATTATGAGACTCAAAACAAGATAATCACATGTGCTGTTTTGGTGCCCAGCCTTAGACACCAGAGACTGTAAAATTAAGCATGCAAGGTGGGTACCTAGTTTTGAAATACTTAACCTTTATTACTATTGATTTAAGGCATTCAGTTATGCCATGAGGACCAATAAAATTCAGATAGTTACACCATGGATAGGGCAAACCTATCACCTCTCACACTCGGTCACATTAAATATACCACCCCTCAGTGAGCTCTTGAAGGGATAAGTACATGAGTAAACAGAGAGCAGATCAAAATATTGCTCATGATTCAGTTATGAACTCTTGTCTCTTTTGCCTTAGTATGGTCAAAAGAGCAGAGCATGGTTCAGCAATATTTTGCCATTTGCTCTAGAACAGCACCAGATGAGAGATTGCCCAAAGCCTTGACAAAAGACTGCTTATGTTTGATATTTTACCTGTCCTGCCTATGTGAAGTGAGCAGTATCAAAGGGGAATGGCAGGAGTGGATACTCTTTAAAGAATCAAAGATCATGTGTTCTTAGGTGACTCTGAAGTGAACTCTCACAAGTTGATTGTAATCACATGATGCAAAACCAATAGAAGGCTTGACACCAGGAGATCCCTAACTTGTAGACTAGAAGAAATAATTTTGATTACTGCTTAGAGATTTATAAATGTCACACACATTCACATTTTAGATAAGTTGAGTGCATTAACATTCTGTTGAAGTTAGAAAAGTAAAATGCAAAATTATATTTTTCTAGTCTTCATGTTGATCTTACAATGTTTCCAAATGGAATATTGTTATGGAACAACACTACAGAAAACTTGTGTACCCTAGTGACTCCAGAATGGTCTTTCATCTATATTTGTTAGCATTATATCAGAACCCAAATCACACTTAACTTACATTTGCAATGGTGCTTTTCCACGAGGGTGTGTAGAATAATACTGAATGAATGGGTGGTCCCTTTGCAAGGGAAGTTGATCTCAGAACCCGTAATTGTTTGGGACTATCCAACAGATTCACGAACTGGAAGTGGTTTAATCTGCCTAGAGAACACATTCTGTTAATCAGCAATTTTATATCAGTTTAGAGTTGGGTGGTATATTTCTTGTTCTATTTAGGCAGACAAGGTTGGTTGGGTAAATGTTTTATCTTTTATTAGACCAACTAAATTGTTGGAAACTTTTTTCAAGCTTTTGGGCACAAACACCCTTTTTTAGGCATAGGGACATTTTTCATAAATGTTTCATCTTCAAATTATTATTATTTATTCTAGTATAGTGACCATCAGGGACAAGAACTCCACTATGTGAGAAAAATATAGTGACAGAATCAAAAGGTTTTACCTGTCCTAAGAACTTGCAATCTACATATAAAACAGTAGAGAACAGGACTGCTTGTAGAAATTAAAAAAACTAAACTAAACCTGTACTTTACTGGAAGAAGTAGCACATTACTTCAACCTAGCTCTGCAGCATCTGTAAAGATTGGGCACATCAGGAGGGTTTTTTGGCACTTTTAGCTAAAAGTTGATTCAATCGGCTATTAGATAAAAGTGCCAAAAAAGCTTCACTGAAGTGACTGATCTTTACAGATGCTGTAGAGCCAGGTTAAAGTAACACACTGCCCCTTCTAGGCATGTGTGGGCCTTGGTATGGGAACCGAGTTAAAAGTAAAGAGCCTTTAAAATTTTTTTAAATGTCTGTATGTATCCAGATGGATGAAGAGAGGCCAAGAAAGGAGTCCAAGAAAACAGTTATGTAGTATAGTTTGAATTTTATTAGTAGATGTTTAGGATCGTGAATCTAAAGAGATGACAAAGCCAGTAGTGACATACAAATTGCCTGAGTTGAGGGACTAACATTAGAGGGATGGGGGTGAGGAGGGGAACGCAACTAGGTTACATAAAATACAATGTTAGCCAGCTAAGCCCAGGGGTGGGGGAAGGGGAGGGAGGGGGTTTGTGATGCTGAGAGAGAAAGAAGATAGATACACACAAACCATTACAAGGTCCACAATGGTGGAGGAAGTAGGTTGAAGAAAGTGTCTCAGTCCATATAGAGTTTCATTGTGGGGGTCCTCTTCGGTTGGAGCGGGGTGGTCCATTGCTGAAGAATCCTCGAGGTGAAGTCCATCTGGTGCAGAGCAGGGTTCAGGTGGTCCCCTGGGTCCGGTTCGGCGGCGGTCCATCTGGTGGGGTTGGAGTACTGGTGGTGGCTTGTGATGTACTCCATGTAGATGTCGCGGGACCAGCAGATGGTGTCAGATACCATGAGGTAGTGCATTAGCTTGGCATAGTGGTGGGAGACCTGGCAGGCATGCAGGACACTCTCGTTGCTGGGGTCCTAGGTTCCGAGCATTCCCATGATGAGCACGTCAATTGTCACGTCATAGCTGCAGCTCCTCAGGATGTTGGTCATTGGGGCATACTTCTCCCACTTGTGAGCCTGGGTGTTGGTGAAGGCTTGGCGCCGGTTCTAGAAGGGGACATTCACATTCACAATCACCACCTTTTTGGCCTCTTCATTGGTGATCACGATGTCAGGTCACATCTGGCTCTCGCAGCCTGGGACAGACATGGAGATCTCCTCCCCAACTGTGGCCAGGATGGTCCCACTTTGAGGTGACATCAAAGACCTTGCCTTGGTTGGGTTTAGCCCTTAGGTCACCATTGTGCATGTTCTGGACAGCGTCCTTCAAGAACTGCTCCAGGAAGTTCCTTGTGTGGGGTGTCACGGTGATGCAGTCGGTGTGCAGGGCTGGTTGCAGGGAGACTCCTAGCTTCCTGCACTCCTTGGTCCAGGTGATGCACTTCCCAAGGTGGTACGTGACATTGCGGGTTCGGCTCCACAGCGAGGCAAAGTTCCTGCTGCCTCTGCTGAACTTGCCCTCCAGCGAGTTGCTGAGGAAGGTGGCCAAGTCACATCTGGTCGACTGTCTCATGATCCTCTTGCGGGTGGTCTCCTCAAGGGTGCTGGCAGTGATGATGCTTACTGTGGGGTCTGGGCAGGTCAGGAGGCGGAAGGCGTGGGTGACCACCATAGTATCGCACAGGTCTCCCACGCGGGGGACATTGGCACTTCCCTGCCAGTAAGGGATATGCAGGATCTTGTTGCTAGCCCTTAGCAGCAGGTGCAGCCACTTGATCTCAGTATCTGCCTTCTTGAAGCGGGCCTTGGGGACCACTGAGCCTCTCAGGATGACTGTGATGAGAGAGGTGTTCAATGCGTCTAGTAGTACACCAGCAACTTACCCATTCTCAGGCATTTTCTATAAGTATCCTGAAAAAAGGGAGTGTTTTGAAGAAGAATAATGAGCTTGTTCTGTGGATGTATATAGAAAGGTCCTTGCTAGTGTGAAAGGCAGTATGAAAGAAAGGAGCTTCCCAAATGGATTCTTCAGTCATTTACAAAACAATCCTGGCTGCTCCAAGAGAAAGCATGAGTCAGGGGTTGTAGAAGATTTTTGCATGACTTTTGCCTTTCTTCTTTCTAAACTCCTGATTTTTTTTCCTGTTTCCCAACTCAAAAACTACATTGCCTCCATAAAGTTTTAAAACAGGGTTTGTTTGTTTGTTTGGCAAAACAGGAATTTTTTAAAATAAGCTTGGTTGTGTTTTCCCAAATCTTGACCATGTACTTGGATAATTCAAAGATTAGGTTCCTAATCCCACTGCAAAGATGAGGATTTTCAATTTAGCTGGATTTCTATAGAGATGTGGTTAACAGGTACAAGAACCATTGCTATGTCACCTTCTTTTGTCCTGTTAACCATATCATCTGTATCTATCCTTTTCCCATATCTGTATTTTTACATTCCTCTATGTGGTTTTCTGGGCATATAAAGTCTTCCTATTCTCAGTGAATCAGGCCCTATTGGTCTATAAACACTTATGATGTCATTCAGATTCTGAATTATCTGAATTATCAGTCACACAAGGGGAATAGTTTTGCTCTTACATAATTACTTTATTTTGGTCTTTCAGTATGGTTCAACTAGATGGTGGGCCCTTCTGGTAGAGACTGGGTGCCCTGTTGGGTACTTAACCAGTTTTATTAAATTTTAGGGCTAAGTATAGACAGTCAAAAAACCTGAGGCTGGATTGATTCAGTCTTTACAAAAGTTAGTCTAACCTGCAAAGATTAAACCAATAAGCAAATGAACAGACAGTTGCTTGTGATTCAAGAAGTGCAGCCACATGCCTGCAGTGACTCAAGCCAGAAGCAGGGTTGGGGTGGGGCACTAGAACATAGCTCTCTGGCACATAGCTAGCATGGGCTGTGTGTTTGCTGCTTCTTCCTGCTGCTGCTGAGGTCTCTGGGATGTACAGTCCAAAATCACAGTAACAGGACTCTGCAGGGTTGCTCATCACCAGGGATCCTGGTTCTGGATAGTGGTGTTTCATTTTGACCATGGAAAAAATGTGGATTTTGTGTAATTTTTTTAAATCCAAAAATTAGGGATTTTTTTTATCAGAGACAACCAGGATCCTTGTTCATCACTTCCTCTTCCTGCTTCCAGGTGCTTCTGGGGTTTGCAGCCAGCACTAAGTAAGCCAGCAGGGCAGGGCATCTCTGTACTCAGGGAAAGGCGAGTTTAACCCCCCCTTCCTCTTCCCAGTTCTCAGCTAGGGTTTGCTTGGGAGGGGCAGTAAGCCAGCCAGTGAGCCAGCCCTCACTGCTGCAGCTAGGGATCACTTAAACTGGTTTAGGTGTAACTTCTGTGTCTCGCTTAGAGGCAGAAGAGGACACTGAATTACTGGGTGTGGAGGGAAGAGGGGAGGGACTAAAGGAAGCCAAGACAATTCAGGAGAGAAACAGAGAACTATCACTGAGGTAGCTTGTGAGGAAGCAATCCAAAAAAGGAAAGAGAACTAATCAAGCACAAGGAGGAGGGAATGTTAAAGAAAGCAGATGAACCTAGTAGTATGAAGAGGGAAAGAAGGCCCTTGAATTTGGCCAGAAGCAAATTGCTGGTGACCTTAGTGTAAATGGTCTCAGAGTGGAGTGGGCTGTAGCCAAATTGCAGAAGATTCAGGGGAGAAGGAATAGAGCAGAAAACACTGAAGAAGCAGGCATAGACTGCACGCTTAAAGAGCTTGGATGTAAAGGGATACAGGAAGATGGTACAGTAGCAGGATAGGGAGACAGCATCAAGGTAAGGTGTTTGTATTCTGGATATCTGGAAACGCTTTACAGCATCTGAGTTAGAAACTGACAGCATGTAAGTTGTAAATGTGACCGATGTAGTTTGTGCTCAACAATAGTTCGTATGCAAGCTTAGATGCTGGAACTTGCTTTATTGAGAGCATTAAGTTCCTACTTTTTACTGGTACCTAGGTAGGCAGAAGAAATTTTTGGGTTATGTCATCCAAAGGACAGCACTGTTAGCAGTGCAGCACTGCAGTGCAGCATCAGCAGTGTGTATGGGGCAAGCAGGAAGGGATGAAATGTGATACCTTCTGATCATCAATTGATGGATTAAAAAGGGAAAAAGAGTGTTAACAATTTAGTGGCAGCAGAAAGGTTATTACAGAAGTCTTGAAAGTTTATGGCATTGTTGATAATAACATGCAAATCCTAATACTTAACAAAGCTCCAGTGAGCTATCAAGTAACATTAGCTAGTGACACGGTTCATAAGCCTTATGTCATGCTAAATATTTCTGAATAAGTAATGTGAAAAGTAGCCTACATTTTTGGCTGGAAATAGTATTAAAGAGGTTAAATACTTGGCTTTCTCTTGTCATTTTAACTGTTTGTGTAACAATATCTTCAGGCAATTCTGCCTTGATTTGTACTTGTTCTATGGTTAAAGCATTTTCTGTAATTTGCTGTAATGATTTGGTCTTTGCGGTTCTGTTTTTTTTGGTATTTTGTATGTTTATGAACTCATGGAGTATACTGAGGGAGCTTCTGTGTGGCCACGCTTGAAAAAAGCTTTCTAATTTCAGTGTAATTTACAAAGCAGATGGTGCAACTGAAATGAAAACCTGAAATGTTCAAAGAACAATATAGTTGTGGACTGTTTTTAGAGAAAACATAATGAACAAAGGATTTCCTTAAGAACAAAGAGCAGGATTTGGTACCTCCAATGCTTCTAGACCCCTGTCCCCCCCTTTTCTCTCCCAAAAAAAGATTAACTAAAGTGCAAAGATCATCATATTTTTCTGGAATTACTTATTTGTAGCAAATTAGTAATTAAAACCCACTTTTTAAGTATATTAATTGAAATAGTAAGCTGAGAACCAAAACCTTTAATTTTTATGTACTGTTTTGCACAATGGTAGCCACATTTGGAAGATGAAAGATTCATTTTAAACTACAACTTTTTACTGGTTTTCATGAAGATTCACTTATTTGTGTGCATATCTCTAACTTCAGGGTCTGGGATTTACATTTACTGGACTCATATAAGGGTTCAAGCTAGAAGTTGTGTTTTGAACAAATTGATCAAACATGATTAGAGAGAGCCAAAGGAAATTAATTGCGAATAAACTGGGAATGTTTTAAAGGTAAATAAGATTACTTTAGGTGCTACTTACTGGCCATATTCTTTGTTCATTTGCAGTTCCACTTGCAGATAGTAGGATTGGGCAGATGTTCAGTTTCTTCAGGGAAGAGTCTGTGCTCTCTCAGGACAAAGCACAAAAGTGTACAGAAGTTCCTAATTTTTTTGCCAGCGTAAAAATGGTCATTCTGGGTGTTTCCAGACAAGTGCTCATATGTGGTTTGTAGTGTTGCAGACCTGTCTACGGCACTACAAACCACACCTGCTGCACATACAGGCATTTGCTGAACTGCTGATTTGCAGGGCAGGTGGTTTTTTTGGACAAAGGGAGATCCTGGTGTAAAAAAACCTGAGCCAGAAAAAAGCGACACAGTGTACGTGACAGCAGAAGCCATGTTCTGGCTACTGACCAGGCTCTGTAAACCTGGATTGCTGCTGCTGAAGCCCTGGAAAGCCCCCAGGACCGCAGGTAAGGCTACTGGGGTCAGCCCAGGTGCTGCCCCAGCTTCCCCTACCCCACCTGGGGCAAGTTGCTATGTGCCAGAGCATGCATGCAGGGGCATTCCTTAGGGACAGCCAGCAGTGGCACATATATATGCCATTGCTAGAAGTCCCCAGGAAATACAAATTCCTGCTCATGGGGACACACCTTCTGGGAGGACAATAACTTGGGAACAACCCTAGTGAAGTGACTCCCTGGAGACTATGTTGCAGGAGACAGAACTTCTGTACAGGCAACCAGTGTACTTTTCTCTTTCTTGTTTCCTCTACCACAGGGGCAGGAGAACATGTGTCAGCAGGGAGCAGAATACAGCCTTTGAGTTCTTTAGGCTGGAAAAAAACTTTGGTTCCTCCTGGCTTGTTCTTTGCCTGAATCACAATGTAGCTTTTGGGTGCTGGGAAGCATACAGTTGTACTCCCTGCCCAGCTGCAGGTGGGCTGGGACACAGCACAGTGGAGGGGAAGGCTGGAGGACTCCTGAGCACAACACAGGCCTACCCCCCACCTTCCCTGACCTTGATGATCCCTACCTACATTCACTTAAAAAAAAACAAAAACAAAAAAAACCAAAAAAACCCCTCAAAGCTCTCTGTAGGAACCTCTGGCAGCCAAGTGTCCCAGGCTCCTTTTTTCTTTGTCTGAACAGGTCAGTTTTACTCACAGTAAAACAAACCTGGGAGAGTTGTCTTGGATTATTTGAATGTGTATATGCAGCCACTGGAGTCTTTCTGAAAGGCAGTAACATTAAAGAAGTGAATATCATGTGATGCTCTGCTCTCCTTCCAGCAATGTGCCTCAGTCTTGGCACTCTAGAATCCTTTTACATCTGTTGTCGGTCACTGTTGGGCAGAGATAGGGTCCAGTGAAGTCCTTTTCTGTTGGAGGTTGTGAGTCTGCTGGAGTCCTGTGATGTCCACCTTCAGAAAGTCCCACAGGAAGGGTCAGATCTTATTTTAAAGATCTTAGCTCTCATTCAGACCAAAGTAAGGGTTCAGACCAAAGAAAAACCTAGCTTCCAACTCACCAAGCTCTTATGTGCTTATTTACAATAAGACTCTGAAAACAGGAGCTGAGCTCTCTTAAAATTTTGGCTAGCAAATCTACTTCTGGATTTGAAATATGATCTGCAGAAATTAATAATAAATGTATTAATCTATTAATATTCCTTGACCCAGCCCTTATTTATTTTCAGAGAGAGTATTTTTGTGTAAATTAAGTCATTTGCATCAGTTTATTTTTCTGTAGTGGTTAGTTTTGTAAACTTTTACCTTAAATATAGCGCGGTCACAGATCAGATCCAAGCTCAGTGGTTGAATATGCAACACTAGGAAAAAAACACCAAAAACTTCTGATATGTGATGTGCAGTGATCTTGGTTTTCTCTGATTTTTAAAAAATCCCCAATTTTCAGATTTAAAAAAGTTACCCCAAATCCACATGTTTCCATGATTAATGGAATATATATATATATCTATGTATACGCGATGTTTCATTTTAATCATGGAAACATGTGGATTTGAGCTTTTTAATTTTTTTTACATCTGAAAATGTAGGAATTTTTTTATCAGAGAAAACCAGGATCCCTGGTGATGCATTCTTAAAGCAAAAACCTTATTTACAAAAGTATTGCTAAGTAAAGGATAAAAGACTTCTTGAAAGCTTGGTTTATGTAAAGAATTTCCCAGAGTATATAAATCCGCTATCAGCCTCTGACAGTTACAGAACCATAGAAAATTAAGGCCGGAAGGGACCTCAGGAGGTCATCTAGTCTAACCCCTGCTCAAATCAGGCCCATCTCCACCTAGATCGTGCCAGCAAAGGCTTTGTCTAGCCACTAGGCACATCTTACAAACTTCCAAAGATGGATTTTTCACAACCTCTTTGTGTATGGCCTGTTACAGTGCCTTACTTACCCTCCTAGTGAGAAAATTATTCCTAATATCGAACTTTAAGTTCCCTTGCTGCAACTTGAAACCATTGCTCCATGTTCTGTCATCTGCCACCACTGAGAACAGTCTAGCTCCATTCTCTTTGGAGCCCCCCTTCAGGGAGTTGAAGGAAGGCTGCTGTCAAATCCCCCTTCAGTCTTTTTTTACCAAGATCAAATAAGTCAAGTTCCCTCAGCCTCTCCTAATAAGTTCCTCTAACCATTTTTGTTGCCTTCTACTGGACTCTCTCCAATTTGTTCACATCCTTTCTGTAGTGGGGAGCCCAAAACTGAACACAGTACTCCTGATGTGGCCTCACCAGTGCTGAACAGAGGGGAATAATCACTTCTCTTGATCTATGGGCCACACTCCTACTAATGCAGCCTAGTATGCTGTTAGCCTTCTTGGCAACAAGGGCATGCTGTTGGCTCATATTCAGCTTATTGTCCATTGTAACTGCCAGGTCCTTTTCTGCAGAGCTGCTGCTTAGCCAGTCAGTTCCCAGCCTGTTCTGGTGCATGATATTGTCCCATCCTAAGTGCAGGACTTTGCACTTGTCCTTATTGAACTTTATGAGATTTCTTTTAGTCCAATACTCCAATTTGTAGAACTCTCACTGAATCCTAGCCCTACCCTCTAGCATATCTACTACTCCTCCCAGCTTGGTGTCATCTGCAAACTTGCTGAGGGTGCACTCTGTCACCTTCCAGGTCATTGATGAAGACATTGAACAGAATTGGCCCCAGGACTGACACCTTGGGCACTCTGCTTGATACTGGCTGACAATTAGTCATCGAGCCATTAATTACTAGCCCTTGCAGACCAACCATGCAGCCAGTTTTCTATCCACCTTACAGTCCCTTCGTCCAACCTGTACTTCCTTAGCTTGCTTGCAAGCATGTTGTGGGAGACTGTATCAAAAGCCTTGCTGAAGCTAAAGTGTATCACATCCACTGCTTTCCCGGCAGCCACAGATCCAGTCATCTCATCATAGAAGGCAATCAGGTTGGTCAGGCATGACTTGCCTTTGGTAAATCCATGCTGACTTTTCCTATTCATCTCCGCTTCCTGCAAGTGCTTAGAAATGGATTCCTGGAGGACCTGCTCCATGCTTTTTCTGGGGACTTAGGTGAAGCTGGCCATTCTGTAGTTCCCCAGATCCTCCTTCCCTTTCTTAAAGATGGGTACTATATTCCCCCTTTTGTAAGTGTCTCTGACCTCTACTGATCTACATGAGTTTTCAAAGACAATGGCTAGCAAGTAGCACTGCAGTTTCAGCAGCCAACTCCTTCCACACCCTTGGGTGTATCCCAAGATAGCAAGAGAGAAACGTTTTTCAGCAGCAGCAATTTTCCTAGTAACTGATAGCATCACAATTTCAATGCAGTTGAGGTTCCAGCACAGTAGAAAGGTTTGAAGGGAGGGTTCACAAATTCTGTAGCAAAAAGGGGATTCAGAGGTACCTGGCCCTTTGTCTGGCCAGGTACGGATTTGTTCACATCCAGCTTTTCTAAATAGGCCTCAGCATGCTTTTTTGCCACTGGCAGGTGCTTGCCTTCTCCTCAGTATGAGCTGCCAGGTGTAGTAATCTGGGAGCCGACCTTGCCTGTGAAGACTGAGTTAAAAAGGCATTGAGCACTTCAGCCTTTTCCTCCTTATCTGTCACTTGGTTGCCACTCCCATTCTGTAAGGAACCTGCATTTTCCCTGACTTTCCTCTTCTAGCTGAAATATTTATAGAAACCCTTCTTGTTACTCTTCACATCCCTAGCTAGTTGCAACTCTAACTGTCCTCTGGCCTTTCTGATTTCATCTCTGCATGCCTGAGCAACAGGCTCTTATGCTCCTCCCTAATTGTTTGTCCAAGTTTCCACTTGTAAAGCTTCCTTTTTGTGTTTTAAGTCACTGAAGAGTTCCCTGCTGAGCTAAGCAGGTCTTTTGTCATTCTTGTGAGTCTGTCTGGGCATCAGGATGGTTCATTTCTGCACCCTCAGTAAGGTTTCTGTAATGCTAATGCTAATGTTCAAATGCTGATACGTATGTGGGTGCACATGTTCAGACATTTGTGCACACAAATAAACACTATTTCCTACTTCATCTCTTACTGATCTTTCTTTTAAACCTGATTTTCTTTCTTCCTTTGCATGCTTTAGTTCACCTTTTTGCCTTCAGGTTCAGTACATATTGCCCTTCTATATGTCTTTCTTTTGTGAACTAGGTGGAGGATAAAATATTGTTGGGCTAGCACTGTTGACTCCATTTTTCTGCCACTCTTGTACCACAGCACTTTGCATATACTCAGTACCTGAAGCTGGGGAAATCAACTACAATCATACCACTTCTAGTAAACAACTGGCAGATGTCCATTTGGGGGAAAACAGACTGGTCTTTTTATGACCCTTGAGAAGTCCCCTGTGATCTCTCTTTTAAGAACCCATGTACTAAGCATTTATATTCTGTTATACCAACAGCTTTAGAGAAGGCATCTTAAATAAAGTGAAGGTCTCTGTTCAGAAGATCAATGTCTGTACTTTTGATTGGACATAAATCTTGAGTAAAATTTTCAACAGTGTCTAAGTTAATTTTCCATGATACATGGGCTCCTGAAATGACTTAAATGTGAAACTAAAGCAGATAGGAACTTTTGAAAATGTTCCCCCTTAGGTCTGTGTGGTACTGAGGTAGTTAATCTGATTTTCTTGCATAACCCAAATTACAGCTCTTTGCCCTCCCATATGAATACAAATGAATGCTGCAAAAGCAGCAGTATTTTATGTCTGCATTACAACCACACCTGGGTCCCAGTTGAATCCCTATATGGATTACTAGTGCCCTTAATATTCTGAGCATAAGAAGGTGTTTAATAGTGGCCATGGGCTAATCAACATATCAGCAAGAAAACATGTTAACCATGCTACCTGATCCTTAAGCTGAATTCCACAATGCTCCTTTCTCTCTGTCTCTTTGTCACCTACTGCCCATGTAAAGAGTACGTGCTGAGGTCTTCACCAAATTCCAACTGTGCTGGGTCGAGGGAGTCATGATCACAAGGTACTGCATATTGACTGTGGCCAGAAGTTGGCCTGTGAGACTGTGTTAAACTGCAGACTCTATAGTGTGTATGGATTTAGTAGTCTTAATGGTAAAATATCCTCAATTTATGATACACTCAGTCTAAAGTGCAGTGCTATTTTTTTTTCTAATGAACAATATTTTCAGAATGTTTCAAATGTTGGCATTTTCTGGAATTTGCTTGACTGGCTCAATCTTCCCATCTTTGCTGCCACAAGCTGTTTCCTGGCTGAAACAGTGTGTTAGAGACCTTTACTTCTCTGTTCTTCCATCAGCTTTCCAATTGCTCTTAAGGACCTGTATACCTGTGAGCTCATCTACCTGTGCACATTTATTGTGCAGTAACCAAAATTACTGCACAGTACAGGTGCACATCTACCTGTGCTCACCTGTACTGTGCAGTAAATATGGCAATTTACACCAACTTGAGCATAAATTTAATACCTGCATCATGCGCTGGTATCATGATGCAGGTATCAAATTTACACCTTATTAGTTACTGCGCAGTAATACTCTGCGTGTGGACTGGCTTGGGACTAACTGTAGTTCCAAGTCAGTCCACACATGGAGTTAATGCATTTTAACACCTGCACGTGTAGATGCCGGTCTATTCTCATTTAATGTGCAATAACTTCACAGTAAATTTAAGCTGGTGTAAATGCATGTTTAGACACACCTTGTTTGGATTTCTCTGTTTCTTTTTAAGCCTAGTATTTTCAAAACTTTCTTTACTCTATTGCTTGTAGCCTACATAGCAGCAGTATGGAATTGATCTAATGTTTTTGTCAGTATCATTGGTGTCCACTTTGTTTTCTGGATAGCAGCACTTTTTTCTCTCCTTTAGCATATAACAAACAAGAAGTAGAAATGACAGTACTGGACATGTATCTGTAATCTTAAGACCTTACTGCAGTTGTGTATGCTCAGTTCATGTTTAGATTACCTTTGCAATGGGGACTAGATATTTTTGAAGGGAAGGTTAGATTCTGCAGAAGCAGATGACACTTGAACAGGCTTCCTACTCACTATGAGTGGGTGCATGTGTGGATTTTTCAAGTTGTGTTCAACAGGAAAATTTTTTGCCATAGTCAGAATGAAAGTGAATGTTCAGACAGGGGATAGAAAAAACCCTCTTTCACCCAGGAGCAGACTGTTAGTTCTGCCAACTGGCCTATTTGAGAGAACTAGTGAAGTCATCAAGCCAGTTCTATTTTAAAGCACTGACACAGTGCACTGAGGCAGCTGGAGCTACAGGCACACAGAAAGAGCTAGCAAGAGAGAGATGTTTTTCAGCAGTAGAAGTTTTCTTTAATAACTGATCACATCACAATTTCAATGCAGTTGACGTTCCAACAGCTTGGAGAGATTTGAGGGGAGGGTTCACAAATGCAAGAAGGGGCTTGAGAGGTACCTGGTGTCCATTTGTTATCTGAAGCATGCAGTCCTAGCCCCACGTGCATCAACCTACAGAATAGGTTGCCATGGGTAAGCAAAATGGTGACTGTCAAGAGCTGGGGAAAGAACCCTTTGTTTAAACAAGAGGAAGGATTTATTTTTTTTACTAAATACAGGTCAGAAATGCCAAGACTGTCATTAGCTGCAAGAAATTATAAGAGAACTATTACTACCCAGAGTAGGACACACATCATATATAATTTATCGGCATATAGGAAAACACATTTAATGTCATGCTGTGCAATAAGTGTATTCACGACAGGGTCAAGAAAGAATGAAAAGTTGCCCTTTTTCAAAAATGCACTTCCCTACATCTAGTAAGAAAACATTTATTATTTTATTTCCTGAACAGATCTACTTTTGTATACCCATATTCACATGTTTAGAGTGGTCAAGGATTCAAAACTTGATTCTGTGAGCCCAATATAAGCAGCTGTTTTAATTGGCTGAACAATTTATTTTAAGGTACGTCATGTACTTCATATCACAAAGCACTTAACGTAAAACAAAGCTGTTTCTCAAGCACTGAAATGCTGAGGATGCCTGTTTAACCTTATGCAATCTACATGAGCATACCCGCAGATTGTTAGTTAGGTTTGAGGGAAGGTGTCTTGTTTGGGATGTTATTTCAGAAATGCTATCTCACTATACTATGTAGTTAATAGAACTAGACAATTCTAGCATGAATGCATACAGGGGTCATGACTGTGAAGGATGCCATGATTCAACCTGATTTAGCAGTGGGAACTCGTGAGACAGGAAGTTGCCTTGTTTATAAGAAGTAGGGTAACCACAATTGCAAACAAGCATGAAAGATTCCACTGTGGCTTTCATTATGAATAGCAAGCAAGAGTGCTGAGAATTCATTTTTTTTAATTTAAATGCCAGTGGCAAGACACTGTGTAAAGAAGGCATATACTCCAAGTAAAGAAGAGCATATTATAGGATTGCCATATATGTCAGAGCTTTTGTAGAATGCTGAAATGCATCAAATGATTTGAAAACACTAAACTAAATTTATTATGGAATTGCCATTGTGGGGGTGGGAAGCAGCTCTCATTTTCCTTGTGGTGTTTGAGTTGGCGATTACAAATAAATCATATGAACTCTGTGAAATATGTTCAGGAGCTTCTTGCTTGAGTGGGTTAAAAGACAAATCCAGTCAATGTTTTTGATTCATTGCAGAAATCAAGTATATTTTTTTCAGTAATGAGAATATTCTAAAAATGATAGGCTGTATTAAACTGACTTTTGTTGAAGCAATATGTTCCTATTAGGATTTGAATGCCAAACAAATCTGTTTCAATCACAAAGTGACTGGGTGTTCAGACAGAGTATTGAGCTGTAAAGAAACACTCAGGATTACAGTTTTTTTTGTATTGATAGGAAGCATGTCCTCCTTTTCATCTACAGGAAGATCCATGGGACTTGTGAATATGGGTCAAGGGGGAAGTTTGTCTCCAAGCAATACATCTGCTGCCATGTAACTAGATTATATTCATGCATAGAGCACCATGTGCAAACAGTTATGTTTTATGTATGATAAATAAGGCATGTAATCCAAAATTTTAGATAGCAATATAAAACAATAAGTGTCAATCAGTTACGCCTTCTCTATGTAATTAATAGGGGAATTACTTATATTGCCAAGGGTATACTAGGATTTCTGGGCCATGTTCACCTCCATTACAAATCTATTAGTTTCACTGGATCTAGAGCAGAGATAAATATGACCTTTGACTTGCTATTTTTATTGCATCATATTAATCAACTCATAAAACATTCTCTGCGTTTGTTGTTTATCTTGTTACTCTTGTGCGGTGGAGCATCTTTGTTGATATTTTCAAAAGATGTTTTTAAAGGCATGCTGAACACATGCTGGCTCAGACTTTCCCCTAGCTAAAAGTTAACACTGTGATGTAGGTATAAGTTTTGTTCTTTTGTGGGGGACAAAGTCCTTGGTAATGCATACCAGGTATACTGCAGCTGAAACTAGAAGTCTGGGGATATCAGCTGCTAAGCCTTTTTGTGGTTTAGTACCTGGTTAATTGGGATGCAAATATTTTAAAAAATTATCCGTTTAACCTCCTCTAATTATATTGGTCTTGTTTGGGGAGTGCAGAGACCCAGGCCAATGCCTGTCCTAGCCTGCCATGGGAGAGATGCTGCAGCTGCCTGTCCAGAGCAGTGCAGGGAGCCAAGGTCCATGCACAGATCTGCTTGGACACAGCTGCTGCTTGGAGCTGCTCCCCAGGTAACTGGTGCCCTTTGCCAAGATGTGTGGAGAACAGATCACAGTTCTGCCCTGGGTCTTGGTCCTGCAATGTCACCATCTCATGATCCCGGTTCCTGCCTGCCTGTCCCACTCCCAGATGCTGCTTACTATCCGCCCACTGCCCCATCTCATTTGCCCCACTGAGTGTGCCTTGTCCACAGGAGGTCCTGCTGGTTTCCATGGAGATCCTGCCTACCCACTCTATCTAGCACCTGAGTGCAGGGTGGATGGGCCCAGGCCAGATAAGGTCAATTGCCACCCATTGTCTAACCTTAGTAAAACTATATTGTTAGCCTATTAAAAAAAGCTTGGGCTTAGTCTGTTGGTAAAACTTCCTCCTTCCCTTTTAGAACTACTGCTGCTGTGGTTAGAGCAGGCATATGGGCAAGAACTCCTTTGGCATGATAGAAAGGGAGTGATTGCAGGACCCCCTTTTCCATAAGTACCCTGGGACTTTGGAGTTTTTTTCTTCTTCTGAAATAGTTGTTTCCTTGAGGGTTTTCTGCAGAGTGCACCTCATATCTCAGTCTTTTATGGGCAGGAAAGTTCACTAGAGGATATGCTTGTACACCCACCACTAGCATTTTGGACTGACTTGGATTTTTAAATTTTGGGTCAGCTGCTAGATGTACTGTGGGACAGATGTTGCATGTGTCACTGGACAACTTGTACCTACGTCTGTCCTGGAACAGAAATATCCCAGGATTGGCATGTCGTGACATCGCTAGGGACAACTGTAATTTAGGTTTCAAGGGATTTCAGGGGAAAGTCCAAAATTTAGCATTTCCCCCAAGCCCTTGAAAACTGTCATTTGGCTAGAAAAAGCCTGCAACTGCAGCAGAGAGAGAGGGTGAGGAAAAAAATACCCCCCCCCCCAAAAATCTTACCTTAAGTACAGAGAAGAAAGGTGACAGAGCCCTGGGAACACTATGAAAGCCCCACATGGTCCTTAAAAAGACCTTGTTTATTAGAAAAAGTGTTGCCTTTTCTTACATTTTTGTGCCTGATTTCAGACAACTTAAGACAAAGTAGATGCCAAACCCTTTCTTCAAATCAGGCCACTTTAAAGTGTCCAAGGTTGGGCACACAAAGACTGACGCATCTAAAGTTACTTGTCATTTAAAAAAAAAATATTCAATGTCTGGCTTCTTCAGTGGTGAAGTTTTAATATCACCTTTGTGGGAGCTGTTGGGCCATCACTCTGAAGCAACAGAGGGGTTAAGTGTGCTGTAGGAGGAGCAGCAGACTCTAGTATAGCAAAGAGGTAAGCTAACAGGAGCCAGAGAAAACCACATGGATTGTAAGACTGAGGCCCAAAGCATTAGGTCTATGGACAGATATTCAAAAAGCCTGGGCCTGAATTGATTCAATCTTTGCAGGTTAGGCTAACTTGGCTAGGCTAAACCAGTTTGAGTATACAGACATCTCTGGTTTGAAAAAATGTAGGCACATGCCTGCAGTGGCTCAGGCTAGAAGCCTGGGGGGGGGGGGGGGGGCGGACGAGTGTTGACGATACCCAAGTGTTTATAACCCCATTAAGAAAACAACAGAGGAACATTACCAGCTATCTGTTGATTCTGCCTATGTCCCATCTACCACAGCAGACCACAGCCAGCACGTGGTATGCTAGCTAATGCTATGTGTCTGTGTAAGGCAGAGGGGACGGGGATCTCTGCTTATCAGGAAGTGGTGATGGGGAGGTGGGGAGCAGGGGGAAGCCAGGCAGACTCCTGCAGTCTCTGCTGAAGCTCCAGCCAAGGAGCAGAAGGGAGAGGCCAGCTCTGCTGTGGAGCAGAGAGCCCCTCCCAGCCCAGAGAGCACGTCAGGATGCTGGGGGAGTATGGTTTAACTTAAACCAGCAAGGGGTCTTGGACAGACATTGCATAAACTGGTTTGACCCAAATCAGTTAAGTCTGATACTACATTCGATCAGGTTTATCTCAAACTGGTTTCAGCCATTTTCAAATTAGTTTGTGTGAAGTGAACATTTGTTCTGTTACAGGTTTAGACCAGTTTCTGATCACTTAAACTGGTTTATGTGTCATGTCTGTTCCTAGCCTAGGGGTGAACAGTCTTGGGCATGGAGTGGCTGTGAAGCTGCTTTATGATCCTGGGAAATGAGGTAAGAATGGACCTTCTGTTACATTCTCTGTTTCTTACAAGCATTTAGCATAGCTAGCCAGGTTCTACTCTGATATTTAAAATGAATCAAAACACAAAAAAGAAATAAAAAAGAAAAACACTGAAAACTTAGAAATATATGTAGATGTATGGGAGCTGCATGACACAATGACATTTCAGATGGTTGCAGAAACAGATCTGTTACCCTAATGCTGTGGTTGGAATGAAGGGATGTTCAGCAATTGAATGGTCTTACTTTCCTTAAGGAGCTGTTGACATAGTATAGGTGGCATGAATAAAGTGATTGGAAAAATACTGTGCACCCCCAACCATCCACCCACTTAAAAGAAAAGGAAAGCAGAGTCAAAGAACCATTAGAAGGTTTTGCCCCTTTTACTGCAGAAATTTGGAGAGGTTCCTAGAGGAAGTTTGAGTTGTGGGAGTAGTAATACTACAAAGCTTGCAAGCTACACTGTTGAATTACATGGAAATTACTAGGAATTCTTTTTGTATGGATTTTTAGGTATTTTGGGAGGCAAACAGAAATTCATGATGTATGCTGATCATCTCTCCAGCATTTGTCAGTAGTCCTCAGCAAGTCCCCTTATATCTGAACCTTAATACCTGGACAGCTTTCATCTTATGATATGTGCATGGACTAAGGCAGAGGTCCTTTTTGTCACAGTTGTGTTTATGTTTGATGAAGTAATGCTTTCCACCTGCCTCAGACTTCAAAATGGCCGAAAAGTTCCATCCTCCAACTTTCCAAAAGAAACTCTCTTCTGGCAGAGAATAAGCCAGGAAAATTGCATACCCAAACAGTGAGACTTGCTGAAAGATAGGTGACTGCAAGAAGAGGGTTAGAATGGCAATACTTTTACAACCTTAACCAGAACAGCCACAATTTCACTCGGTCTGAAACTGCATTTCACACTTTTCATTTTTCCTTCCAGTCTGTTATGTAGACGGGGCATGTAAGGGCTAAGTACTTGTCTGGATTTATCATAGGATAGCAGATCAGTGAAAAATTGTTGTTTTTTTCCCGTATGTAAGTTTCTTCGGAGGCTTGTTTTCTCTTTTTTAAATATTTTGTTCCAACCCTTTCAAAATGTTTATTATTATTGTTATCACTAGTATTTATGATTTTAAGTTTTCTGTAGTTTTAATTGCCCATTTAAATGCATCAGTGTCCGAAGTAATCATAGAATCATAGGAAGTTAAGGTTGAAAAGGACCTCAAGAGGTCATCTATTCCAACCCCCTGCTCAAAGCAGGACCACCCCCAACTAGTATCATCTCAGCTAAAACTTTGTCTAGTCAGGTTTCAAAAACCTCCAAGGATGGAAATTCCACCACCTCTCTGGATGACCTGTTCTGGTGTTTTACTACCCTCCTAGTGAATCAATTCTTTCTAATATCTAATTTAAATGCCCCTTGCTGCAATTCGAGACCATTACTCCTTGTTCTGTCATCTGCCACCACTGAGAACAGTCAAGCAACATACTCTTTCAAACCCCATTGCAGGTAGTTGAAGGCTGTTATTAAATCTCCTCTCAGTCTCCTCTTCTCTAGACTAAATAATCCCAGTTCCCTCAGTCTTTCCTCGTAAGTCATGTGCCCCAGCCTCCTCACCATTTTTGTCACCCTCCGCTGGACTCTCCAATTTGTCCACATCCTTTTTGTACTGGGGGGCCCTAGACTGAACACAGTGCTCTAGATGTGGCTTCAGCAATGCTGAATAGAAAGGAATAATCACTTCCCTTCACCTGCTGCCAACACACCAATTGATGCAGCCCAGTATGCTGTTAACCTTCTTGACAACCAGGGTACACTGCTGTCTCATATTCAACTTATTGTTCACTGTAATTCCCACATCCTTTTCTGCAGAGTACCAGCCTGTACTGGTGCATGGGATTGTTCCATCCAAAGTGCAGGACTGGACTTTGCATTTGTCCTTATTGAAGCTAATGAGATTCGTTTTGGCCCAACCCTCCAATTTGTCTAAGTCACTCTGAATTCTATCCCTATCCTTCAGCATATCTACTACTCCTCCCAGCGTGGTGTCATCTGGAAACTTGCCGAGGGTGCACTCCATGCTATCTTCCAGTTAGTTAATGAAGACATTGAACAAAACTAGTCCCAGAACCCACCCTTGGGGCACTCCATTTGATAACAGCTGCCAACTAGACATTGAGCTATTGATTACTACTCTCTGAGCCCAGTGATCCAGCCAGTTTTCTATCCATCTTACAGTCTATTCATCCATCCCATATTCCCTTATCCTGCCTGCAAGAATACTGTGAGAGACTGTATCAAAAGCCTTGCTGAGATTAAGTTACACTGCATCCACCACTCTCCCTGCATCCACAGAGCCAGTCATCTCATCATAGACAGCAATCAGATTGGTCAGGCATGACTTGCCTCTTGTGAATCCATGCTGACTGTTCCTAATCACATTTTTCTCCTCCAAGTGCTTATAAATGATTTTTCTAGGGACTGAGGTGAGGCTGAATGGTCTATGGTTCCCTAGATCCTCCTTTTTCCTTTTCTTAAATATGGATACTATGTTTGCCGTTTTACAGTCATCCAGGACTACTTCTGATCTCTATGAAGATGATGGCCAATGGCTCTGCAGTCACCTCAGACAGCTCTCTCAGCACCCTTCTGTGCATACCATCCAGCCCCATGGACTTGTACATGTCCAGCTTTTCTAGGTAGTCCCTAACCTGTTATTTCACCATGGAGGGCTGCTTACCTTCTCCCTAAACTGTGCTGCTGGGTGCAGTAGTCTGGGAGCTGACCTTGCCAGTGAAGGATGAGGCAAAAAAGGCATTGAGCACTTCAGCCTTTTCTGCATCTTGTCACAATGTTGTCTCCCCCATTTGGTAAGGGATCCACACTTTCCCTGATCCTCCTCTTGCTACCAATATACTTGTAGAAACCCTTCTTGTTCTCCTTCACATCCCTTGCTAGCTGCAACTCCAATTGCACTTTGGCTTTCCTGACTTCATCCGTGCATGCCTGAGCAATGGTCTTATTCTTCCCTAGTTATTTGTCCAAGTTTCCTCTTATTACAAGCTTCCATTTTGTGATTTAGTTTACTAAACAGTTCCCTGCTAATCCAAGCTGCTGGTCTGCCACACTTGCTAATCTTCCTGCACATTGGGTTGGTTTGTTCCTGCACTCTCTGTAAGTCTTTAAAGTACAACCAGCTCTCCTGGACTCCTCCCCCACCCTGGTCTGGCTTCCCAGGGGATCCCAGGAGTTCACTAATGAGTTGAAGTCTGCTTTTCTGCAGTCCAGGGTCCTTACTTTGCTGCACTCCATCCTTCCTTTTCTCAGGAAACCTGAGCTGAATCATCTTGTGGCCACTGCTGCCCAAGTTGCTATCCACTATGTTCCCCACCAATTCTTTCCTGTTCATAAGCAGCAGGTCAAGAAGAGCATAATATACACATAGTTCTCCCTTCGATGAACTTATATGGAAAAAAAAATTCCATTTGTACAGCTATCACCTCACTTCTGTGAATTTTTCTAGTCTCCACCATAATTAACATCGTAATTGACAGACTCTTGCTTTTGTGATTAATTATTTGATGATTTTTTTGATTAGTGGCAAAGTGGTTTTCATAAAGTAGGAACGGATACAAACCTTTTAGAATGAAGTTCCATGAATACATTTCGCTAAATATTTTTCACATGCCTGCCCACAAACTGAAGTACCACAAGGTCATAGAAAAGTCTTTTTCCATAGCACTTCAAGTCTTCTAGAAGTTATGGAATTTTTTTGCAGATTATCTGGTGTAACAGGGTGCCATCTCCATGGGTGGCTGTAAGCCCCTGAAGGCCCCCAACATTCCTTTTTTGCCCTGACCGCTCTGGGAACAGTCTTCCCTTCACTCACCTGCCACATCTTATGGTTATAAATGGGAGGCTGCCCAGGGTTTCCCAGACTTAAGGAACACGTGGTGGTTGTGATCCTTTGCCTTATGGATTAATTGCATGGCTCCATACCTCCCCTCTGCCATGCCCCATGCCTCACAGAACTTGAATCACCAGTTGGGTGGGATATTTCTTCCTTCATCTCCAGGCCACTCCAGGACTTCCTTTCTTTGTTGGGGTTTTAGCCTTCCCAGCTTTTGCCCCTCTATTGTAGCTGGTCCTGCAGCCCAGGCCCACTGTTCTAAGCCTAGCTTCTAGGTTCCAGCCCCCACTCTGCCTTGAACCTGCTCCCAACAGGTCTCAGCACAGTAATGTGCCCCTAGGACCATAATGGGACCTCTGAATCATCCCTCTAGTCTCAAACCCAAGCCATTGGTCCTAACATATAAATGAAGGCCACTTGCCTGTTTAACAATTCTCTCTCTTTCTGGGTAGCTCTTTCTTTTTCCCAGGCCTGCAAAGCTGCTTTCTTCCAGCCTCCTTATAGATTCAGTGGTCCTACCATGCTGCTTTCAGGAGCTCCACAACTCTCAGGGCTGGCCTCCTTGACTAGCTCAATTCCAGGGCTTATACAGTTCTTGCCTGAGCCCTCTTCTGGTCATGTGAGCCCCAGTCAGCTGAACTGACTCCGAGGTTGTCCTTCAACCCCTGGCTGCCCATGCTATAAAGACTCTGCCCTTAAAGGAGCTGTGCTGTTCTCCAGTAACAGGGCCAGGGGAGAATAAGTTTGAGATGAGTATCTGGGCTCCTTGGCTGTGTGTAGATGAAACGAGAGGCATGTTTGCATGACACTGTAAAGCAGGCTAAATGCTTTTGCACCACTCTAATGGTGTCGGTGTTTGTACACCTCACCGGTGTATTGTGCATTAATTCTAGTTGCTGTATGACACTCAGTGGTGTAATGTGCCTTAAATGACTTGGGGCGCAGCAAACTAAAACTCCTTTGAGTTTTACTCAAACTAAAACCCCTACAACCGCAGAGCTGAAGCAGCAGGCTCTGTATAGCTCCACGGCTCTGCAGGAAGTCCTGCAGACAGCCTGGCAGCAGCCCGGGAAAACAGCTGTGCCCAAGAAAAGTGGTGAGCCTGATCTCTCCCCCCGCCCCAAGCCTGCCTGAGCTGCATGAGGGCCCCATGCTTCCCCCTGCAGCTGCAGTGCCCCCCAGGACCAGATGAGCCAGGTGCCTGTGGGTGGGTGCTGCCGGGGGGCACATCTGCTATGGAAGGAAGCACCAGCCCTCCTTCTACAGTCCAGGGACCTCTCCGCCCACTGGTAGCTCACCCTTCCCTCCCCACCAGAGAGGCAGGTAAGTTAGCAGGGTGTGTGCACAACACAGGGGTTTAATCATCCCTGAATTGAAGCAGTGTTTTTTAAAACTCACCACTTTAATTTAGAGCCCCTGCTTGATCTACATGCGCCTCTTGATACTAAACCAGATCTTGAAATCTTTTCCTATTTACTCCGTGGCATACAGAATTTGAGCCTTATGTTGTTTTGAATTAGGTAAACTTTAAAAAAGGAAGGTAGTAATTTGGAGACTTCACTTATTCTTATCTCTCCAATAGACTTTCACTGGGTGCATCTACACATGTGCTTAACTGCTCAGTATACTAATTTGTTGTGGTGTAAAGTGTAACAGTCTACATGTATGACGCTATTAAACTGCAACAAACTGATTTGGTAAGGTACAGAACTATCTTACGATTGTGAAAATAACTGCACCTAAATGCACTTGTAAATACTGACCCAGGCATACATTGTGCCTGGTCAGTCCAGTCTGCTATCTATCCACAGGGCTCTGCACACTGGGTCACTCTTATCCCCCAGCCAGCCTCTCCACCACCAGCTTGGGGCTGACCCCCTTACCAGCCCCTGGCCACTCTGCCCTGACTCAAACTGCTTCATTCCTGGGCACAGTGTCTCTATGTACACCCTGGTCTGTAGCGGTTTGAGCATCTCCATGTGTCACTAAGGTGCCGTGATAAACTCTGGTGCACACTGTGCCTTTGGCAAGTCACTTGACGTTTTCAGTACTTCACTTTCCAGCTCAGTAGTCCAGATCATAGTACTTCTTTCAAAGGCAAAGTTGTGCTAAATTAAACTTGATACAAAGCTTAAGCTACCTTTGGCAGAGGGTGTTACACTACAAACTGTATTAAATAATTTATTTACTTATTATGATGATAAATACTTTGCATGCTTTAAAGCAGTTTCTGCACCTTAAGAGACTGAATTTGCTATTGAGAAATGGAAATTGTTATTTATATATTTAGGATGAGTAAAAAGTATATTGATTTGTGATCTATTTTTTCTTTTTGGCATTCAGAATTTATTGTGTGTTAGATGCTAGTCATTCCATTTTAACTTTTTTTTTATTAATGGACATATTTTTGTAAGTGTAGGTCAATGATATCAAATCAGGAGTTTGTTCTTAATGTTTATTATGATGCATCAATAGCTTTGCTCAGGCCATACTATATACTCTGTTTCATTACGCCTGTTGGTTACAATCAAAAGGAGGGTTAAGGCAACAAGATTCACCTTGATGGTGTAATTTTATCAAGTGAAATACACAAAACAATAATAATAAGAAAGAAAGAAACAAACCATTATATTTTAGAAAACATTTTGAAAGGAATTGTTTAAATTTGTATCACTCTGTATTAAGTTCATATTGGAAGATGTGAATCTAGCATACAGATAAGAATATATTAAAATAAGTTCTTGTGTAAGAAGTATTATTATTTGTTTGCCAAAAGAAGTATTGCCATAACAGTTAATTACTCCACAGTAACAATGGAGTTAATTGTACCATTAAATGTAGATGGTGACGCTTTACTGCGGATCTAATTGCAGGAAAGCACATGTGTAGATGTACCTCCTGTGTGAAAATCTTCCTGACTTGTTATGAGATCTTTGCAACAGAAGTTTTTTGCAACAGGAGAGTTGCTCTATTTTTCTGTAGTCAAGACACATCTGAAAACTAAAAGCTGACTTTTCTGAGGGGTGGCTTGAGTTCAGTGCGTAGTGCCTTGAGTTTAAAAAGGTTGAAAACCACTGCTAGCATGTCAGCAACAGAAAACTAGCTCAGTTGTGTAGTTCCCCGTTCATCCTATTTGAGCGTTGACTCTGAAACAAGGTGACAAAGTAAAGATTAATTTTGGCTAACAAGCTGGTGCTGTTCATTTATATTTAAACATGTTTCAGATAAACTTTTTGTGTAATTCTGAACTATCTCCTTCTGTTCCAAGTGTGAAGGATCCCAACTGTTTCCAACCACCTCTAGCTTTTTCCCAATAATTTTATAATTAATTACACTTGCACACTTTTAGTACAAAAGTTTGTAGTGCATTGAAAATAGAAAAATAAAGGAGCACAGAAAGTAAATCCAGTAACCAACTTTGTGGTTTGTTCTTCGTGCTTAATTCAGTATAAACTTCCATTGTAATTCTTGGTTGAAGCTATTAAAGAATCTCAAGAGTCTCAGTTCTGCAGAATCAAAATAGTTAAGATGAAACTATACTACCCTGTGTTTATAACTTCCAAATTCAAAGTATTGCCACAAGAATAGCATGTAAATATCACTATAAAGTTTGTAAAGTCTCCCAAAACTGTCCAAAATGCAAATCTGAACTATCCTATAACTTCTTAAAATGAAGGCTTCACATTTTAATTATTTTATGATATGCCTGCTTTGCAGGACTCACTATCTCTTTATGTAGTATCATTTTTTGGCTTAAACATTTCTCAGTGTACAGTGATGAGTCATACAGCTGTGCACAGTGTGAGAAAACGTTTCATGATAATATTATTTACAGAATTTACCCATTGTTGGCATCTTCTGCTGCATCTATAAGTATATTTCAGAGAAAAACTGTAAAAATAGAATATAATATAACAAACTGACCATCCCTGTCTGTGAACTGTAAAGCTTACATAATTTCTGCACATAAACATTCCCAATGGAACATGCCATTAAGTTACGGTTCATGTTGAATGTTCTTTGTTATGATCATGTAAGGGGATTAACTGTCAACCACTCTCTTCTAAGTAGAGTGATCTTTGCTACAATGCTATAGGATATTAAATGAAACTTTAGATAGTTCTCCTAACTTCATGCGGGGTAACTCACCCTGGAAATAGGATGTGTTATCATAATGGGTATTAAATAAATATATTCTTGTTCTAGTGAAGTTTAATAAGTTCTTTCTGTGTGTGTTGTTTACATCATAGTCTGTCTCCCCTTTCTTGCTATCTCCTGGCCGGTTAAACATAGAAATGTGAATGGCAGTGGTTTAATAGCATAATCTGGATGTTGTTTGTACTTCTGTTTATTTGTGCAACAGAAATAGGGAGCGATGGAAGCCTGTAGCAAAGAATGGATCAAAATAATTTAACTTTAAGTAAAAACACGATTATTCCTATTTCACTGTCCTTGGGACAATAAATGTACATTTGAAAACGTATATCTGCAGCATGCTCAATCACTTTAATTAAATTATACTTTTAAACTTGTTTAATACTTGCATATGCACTAATTGGTACATGCAATTTAGATAGTTATACCAATCTATTTATAATAGATACATGCAGTAATTATATATGTATTGTATTTTGCCTCGTTCAATTTTCTATGAATATTTTTGTATAAGAGACTTATTGCCAAAGTGGTCTTTCACACCTGCAGCCTCCAGTTCAGATCAGAAGTGAAGTAAGCCATTTTTGTTCAGAGTGGATATGGGTGCACAATATATGGCTGTCTGACAATTAACAGTCCCTGGTTAGCAAGAGGAGTTCAGTGCTAAAATAATAATTTTTCATGAGGAGAATAATTCCCAGATCATTCCCAAAGGGACTTTTTTCTTTTAAGTTTTAATGGGCATTGCCAGTCAGGCTATGCACTTGGTCTATGAAATCTAGTGGCCCAAAACGCCAGATTCTAAACTAATACGGACAAGCTGCTGGGGTTATTCAATAGGATCATACAAGTAAGGTCAGTAGGATGTGGCTTCTTTTTTACAATCTATTACCCTCATGCTGAGAGACTGAAAGAAACAGTCAATAACCAGTGCTAGAGATGGTCAATTTCTATTGCATTATCTTCACATTTTCATTTTGCTCTCCAAAATCTGTCTCCTAGTTCAGTATACATCAAAGTTATTTTTCATTTCAAAATTCTTTATAGCTTTCGGGTGTTGGCAAGCATGGACTTTATTCTGTACTGCTTTAGAAATACCCATGTTAAAGGGAGTATAAGTTAGCTAACAAACCCTTTTTCTTAGAACTGTATCAATATCTGTGATGTTGACATGTAGGTACACAGTGTCAGCTATATGCTCTGAAGCCCTCTAGCAAAAGCAGGGTCCTAAGTTTATGTAGGGAAAGCAAGGGCATTTTCTTTATCCTCCAGTAACAATGTAGAAAGAACAAGATTGTGATTCATTCTTGGGGTGACAGGTTGGCACAAGACAGGGGGCTACCAAGTGATTGTTTACTTTGCTTATTCAGGGAGATGGTTATACAAAAGCAAAGGTAAAAGCAAGCAAAGGGATGTTAAGTTTGAGTTCCTTATCAAATACCGAAAAGCAAAATCAATGTTTCACAGATGGAAAAGAAGAAAAAAAATCAATAGGTAAAGGACTTTTGATTTCAATTTGAAACTGTAAAGATTGGGGTTTGATCCCTCATAGAATTCATGCTTTACTGATGTCATTCAGACGTTTCGAAAGTTCCTACTGTTGAAATGGAGACTGCATACTATAGGAATAAATTATATTCTGTTTTCCATGTGCATCTACAGGGTTTTCTACTTGCTTTTTCTTACCTGACTGAGGATGCCTTTCCATTCTTTTTAACTCCTGTTGATGTTTAGTATGTCATATAGGAATAGATGTGTTCATTATGCTTTCACTGTGAAGTCCACAAGCCTTCTTCTAGAGCATATTTTGACAATATTTAAAACACACAAATCAAACTATAGTTATTGATCTGTGCTAGTTTCTTTTCAACAAACAGACTGTGACTCCATCTGGCTACCTCATGGTTCAGAATGACAACCTATATAGTTACCAATGTTTAGAGTGAAAATATGACACTTGGCTCTAGAGCGTTGTGCATTTATAGCTCAAACAGATATCTTTGAAGGGTACCTGAAGTGGGTACTACAGTCACAGGGCATTAAGCCTCCCTTTCCTGGAGTGTACCAAACTGCAGGGCAGTATGCCATGTTTTTACTTTTAAAAATCAACATTTTGGAAAAAAGTCTTATCAGAAGAATGTATGTTGACAAAACCACAATGCCATTCTTGTGATGAAGTTAGCTCAGTTAGGGCCCTGCCACATTTCTAATCTCTTTATTTCTATCTGATATAACCAACTGGGAGATTCAGCCTATCCAGGAAGAAGCAGAACCATGGACGCACTCAAAGAGACTACTTGAGTGGATCTCTACATGAGCGCAGAGGTTCTCTTGCAAATAGGAGTTTTCAGGATCTTGGTGTTGTGATCTATGCTGAAGCCAGTGACCATCAGATTCAAAAACAAACTGTTGAACTAGGAAAACCTTGTCTTTCAAGCTCTTTCATTTATGATTATTTTGGTAAGTGTTACATTTGATAATGGTAACAAGTTAAAAAAAATTAAAGAAATTTGATTTTTTTAAAACTAGTTTGACACGGCTTGTACAGATCATCAAACAGCCAGAGGCTGAATTGATTCAGTCTTTGCAGGTTAGTCTGAGCTGCACAGATTGAACCAATAAGCAAGTGAACAGATATTCATTTTTGATTTGGAAATGCAGCCACATGCCTGCAGTGTTACTAGAGCATGCCTTCCTGCTTAGCTGGGTCAGACAGCTTGGGCCAAGGCTAGCCCACCCCCCTTGGGGGGGAGGATTTTCAGGAGAGGTGCAAAGCATCCTGGGATGCTGGAGGACTGTGAGTGAACCTGAATCTAGAGAAGATTTGTGACAAAAGTTCAATAAACCAGTTTAACCTAAATCAGTTAAGTTGATACAACATCCATCAAGATTTATCTTAAATTAGTTTCAGCCATTTGAAAGCGGTTTATATGCACTGAAGTTCTGTCATGCTATAGATTTGAACTCATTTCTGATTACTTTTACTGGTTTGTGTGTAATTTCTGTCCCTAGTCTAAGGTTCCAGTGGAAAAAAAGTGCTTTTAAGTGTAAATAAATCATACATGTACCCAATGTTGGGCCTATTTCAACTATCATAAGTTGTGTAATGGTCTACCCAAAAATTACACAAAAAAGTCCTTACCTCTTGCTGCCTGTAAAGCAGTAGCTGCTCCCTCTTGATTTTGTTGAATTTCCTGACAAAAGCAGCTTGTTGCACTAGGTGAAGGGTGAAGCTGTGTTGGAAAACCCCAAGGCCAGTATCCATTGAGCAGAACAAAGAACTCAGTGAAAACAAAAATCAGGTACAAGGTAAGACTTTCAAAATACCTAAGTGACTTTGGCAGAAAAGTTTCTTTGACTTTCAATGAGGATAGGTGCTTAACTCACACAGGTTCTATAATAGGATAATTCATAATCTCATCTGCATGCAGTTTCTCAATGGGTCTGTGCGTATACTACAAAAATGTGGCCAATATAGTAGTTTGTATATTGTGGCTTATGTGACAAATTTAAAATAGCAACAATTCTGTTTCTTTTTCATTCATCTGTTTATTGTTTCTGATACTATGTGACTTCCCTGTCATCGTAGCTCATAATGTGGTACAGAATTAAATTGGCATATTATATGAAGAGAGATTTCTAGTACAAGGAATCCTTTCTATATGGTTTAAGGGAAGTTTGAGTTATTAATGAAGTGGTCTTTGCAGAAACTGAAAGCAAGCATGGAAGAAATAGAAAAAAATATTCTTCATGGGTCCATGGGGACTACTAGCATTGTAGAGGATTCTTCAACTATACACATTTGTAGGTCTCTGGGAAAAACAGGCAAAGCAGCTGAAGGAAACTGAGAAATTCACCCCTGAAGATTACAAAAACAATGGAAAATTGGTACAGTAGTGTGGCAAACAGCTCCATTCTGAAGGCCTCTTATGTTACAGGTGAGCCAAATGATATTTGCTGCTTTGATAGGTTTTACATACCTAACCACGGTTGGAAATAAAAATTCACTGAAACTTGGAGGGCGATAGGAATGCATCTTATTCTCTCACACTTAGCAGATGCAGAAGAGTTGGGTGTTTTACTGGCTCTCCTGTAAGATACAGCTGGCCGTTCCTAGCAGTGTCTTTAACTGTTGTTAAATGCTCTCAAAGAGATAATTTTAGATTATGTAACTACTTGTGTATTTCATACCCTCACAATGCCATGAATGAGTATATTGTGGCAAAGAAGAATTCATGTGGGATAAAGACCAGTCTTAAGCTTTTAGAATAGGATGGAACTTTGGCCAAGTCCCTGAACTCTTTGAAATAGTCATAAAGATGCGATAAATACATGGCTTCTTTGCTACAAGTTAGGTGGAGCATCATATTTTTACCCCGAGGTTTTGTGCAAATGGGAGTTGTCAACATTTTGGAAATTTTTTTCAAGAAACACTTATCAAGGAATGCAGAAGTCTGAGTTTAGACTGCAGTTTTTTGGATAGCTATGTGACCACAGTGTAAGTTATTTTGTCTTTTTAAAAAGTTACATACAATAATTGGCAATGATTTGAAATCATCAAAATATTTGCATGTCTCTTTGTCATCCTTAGAGATATAGTAAGGAATTTTCCAAATAAAAGTATTGTTAAAATGAAGGAACCACAAGCATTGCAGTTCGATTCCTTAAATGTTATGTCTTTTTGATTTTTTCCATTCTTTATTTCTCTGTGAAATGCTTTTTTCTCTCCTTTCATGTTTGACTCATTTTATCTATCTCTCTACCAATACCTCTTTCATATATTGTTCTGTGTCATTTGCTCACTTTTATGCTTTCTACCTCCTATTTTTATGTTTTGCAGTTTAAATACTGGAAGTCAGGAGACCTTGGTTGTGTTCCTTACTTTAACAAAGGCATCCTGTGCCAGCCAGCTTGCTTAACCTCCCTGTGCTGCAGTCTCCATAAACTAATAATCCATCTATAAACTAGATACATTACTTTCCTCCTTTACATGTGTTGAAACTTATTTAAGTAATTAAAGTGTTTTATGACACTCTTTTGGAAGGTACTCACTCTGGAAATATGTGGCTTTAGGACTTTTCTTTCTTTCCCCATCTTTCTCAGCTCTCTCATGTTATGATTTTTTTTGTTTGCTTTGCTTTGCTGATCACTTTGACTATATGCTTCATTTGCTGCCCCTTATCTACTTTATCTTTGTCTTCTGCTATCCTTGCCTTTCTATAGTCATTTCTTCTCCCATTATGAGGATGTATTTGTGCTCTTTGTTACCTTCAAGGTGACTCCTCCAGCTTCCTGGGGTAAAAACAAACATTGCATATGAGTTGATTCTGCATATGAGTCTGATCCCAGTCAAAACCTGAGAACGGCATAGCCCTGTATACATGTAGCTTGACTAGAAATTAAACTGAAGTAGCCCCATTAAGAACCATATAAATAAGTGTTAGAAGGGACGTCAGGAGGTCATCTAGTCCAACCCTCTGCACAAAGCAGGATCATCCCCAATTTAATATGGAAAAATGGGCTTGTGTGTCTGTAGAATTCCAAAATAAAAGGTTTTGTCTTGAGACAAATCCAGCTTTTGTTTTTACCCTTGGCGATTTTCTACCTATCCAGAAGGCTTTCAGGAAGCCAGTCTTCTCTTTTATGTGGTTGGCTGGCACAGTTCAGAACAGACTTGTTTGACATGAGATGTTTAAGTTGGGCTCTGTTTCTAGCATGATCATAGTTATCTTTATGTTCCAGCATTGTGAGCAGAAACAATAAAGCTCTATCAAAGTTTTAATACAAAAAGGGTAATTGGTAAGTTTATTATGTAAAAACTACTAGTCACCCATTTAAAAAAACTGGCCAGTCCAGAGGTAATATCAGAGCCTCAGAAAAGAAAGTGAGCTAGCTGAAAGAGCCATATAATATCTGGAAGAAAGCTTAGAGCACAGTAAAGGCTTAAGCTTTAGAAGAGTGGAAATGTACATTAACTTCTCTGTAGAGGATTTCTTGTTGTCTAACTGTTGGTGGCTCTTTGCTAAGCATGTAGGATTCTTAGCAGATCATTCTGAAGTTCTTAACTCCCTGTGCAGCGTGCTGAGAGCCTAGGGACCCAAAGCTGAGGCTCTGGATTCCACCACAGTGACCAAACTGTGACTGTCTAGCCCAAGCAGTGCCGAACTTTCAAAACCCTACAAACTGAGTGGAAATCACCTGCATGCCTTTTTGTTTGTGTCTCCAAATACAGATGCTGGGAGTTGGGTAAGGACTGTGATTAGCCAACACCATGCAGGAAACCTCATTGTGGCCTGTTTAAAACCTATCAATTGGCTCGTGTTAATGGCTAATTCATAGCATGGGATTTAAAAAAAAGCCCTAGTACAATGAAAGTGAGATCAACACTACCCATTACATGACTTTAGAAAAAGGCGGGGGGAAGGGAAGGGGAAATTGCAGTAATGGACCATAGAGATATGGCCTTGAACAGAAGAAAAATGAAGATGTACATTGAACTTTTGTTCTGTTACAGTAATCCTTTTGTGTCAACATTCATGTGGAACTAGCTAAAAGCTCCATATTTGTCCTTTCTGGCTCTAGTTAAGTCCATGCTTTCATTAGAAGCCAGCATCTTTAGGGGTTTATAATTCTCCATTATAAAAAATTACTTCAGGTAGAAACTTATCACAGAAATTTTTGAAGAAGTATAAAATAAAATAAAAGGTGTATTTTAACATCTGAATTTGCCACAGCTGATGAAAAATATTAATTTATACGTCCAAATATATACTTCCTGTAAAAGAAAGTGATCTGCTGTAGCATAAAATGATGTAAAAAAGTATAACATTTACTAGGTGACTACGGTAAAAACTATTGTATATATGCAGTAATTACAGCGAGGGGGTTGTTGGTTTTGGCCATGTTGGTCTAAGGACACAGGCAGGCAGGGTTCTTTGGGTAGATGTGATATTTTTTATTAGACCATCTAAATAGTTGGAAAAAAGTTTTTTGCAAGCTTTCAGGCACAAACCACCCTTCTTTAGGCAATATTTCAGTGAACAGCAGCAGTTTCCCAATGCCTGGAGAAGGGTGTTTGTGCCCGAAAGCTTGCAAAGAACTTTTTTCCAACTATTTAGTTGGTCTAATAAAAAATAACACATCTACCCAAAGAACTTTGCCTGCCGTAATTACTGTGAAACATTTATGAAGGTCATGGAGGGGAAGGGGAGGAGGAGGAACAGCACAGAACAGAGCCCCCCTCCCTACCCCATGGGACAACCTACCTAGCATGGCCCTGTTAAGGTGAAGGGGGTGGGGAGAAGGGTTAATTCCACCTTTCATCCCTCCCTTGCAGCTGGGGTCTGGCAGCTTCAGGGGCCACCACTGCAGCTCCCTCCCCTGTGTTCTCCAGCAGACCCTGGCTGTGGTGGGGGAAGAGGGGAAGGAGGGAAGAATTAATCCTCTCCCTGCCCACTTTGCCTTAATGGGGCCATGTGCAAGCTGGTGTCTCTGTTAGGGCTAGTCCCTGCTCTGACTAGAGAGCAGAGGGGAGGGGCTAGCCCTGCCGTGGGGCACAGAGCCCCATCCAGCCCAAGAGCATGCCAGGATGCTGGGGGTGTCTGGTTTATCTTAAACCAGCAAGGGGGCTGGGACAGACATTGCATGAACTGGTTTGACCCAAATCAGTTAAGTCTGATACTACATTCAATCAGGTTTATCTCAAACTGGTTTTAGCCATTTTGAAACTGGTTTATGTGCATTGAATGTCTGTTCTGTTACAGGTTTAAACCAGTTTCTGATCACTTAAACTGGTTTGTGTGTAATGTCTGTCCGTAGCCTGTATTGCAGGCTGTGAAACAGCATGCAGAAAATAGGCTAAGCATGACCAAATGAAACTAACTTACATTTCATATTATCCTGGAAGATAATAGGATGTATTCTATGCTTAATGTTTTCACAGCATAGTTCAACGTTTTTGTTTGTGTTTTTTTCTTTGTTGTTGGCATAATATTTGGGGATAAGATGCGACTTCCAGGTTGTGTTTCCAACATCCCTTTTTGAAACATCTTTATAATACAAATTGAAACATAAAATTATTGAGAAATCAAAAGACTTCTTGATTTTCTGGCCCTGCGCCCTTTTCCTATTTCATGCATTACTTTTTGTTTCAAAGATGTCCAGTTACCCATTAAGGCTTGATCCACTTCCTATTGAAGGTGATGACAATATTTATATGTATTTTAGTGTTAATATTCCAAAGAGGATCCCAAATAGCTGGAGAAAATCAAAGCCCTTTGACGCTTCCATAAATTCATCCTGGCATAGTCTGTTAATTTGTTTTATAACAACCTCATGCTTTTACATGTCAACCAAAATATGTATTATATTTAAAAACATTACAAGAAAAAAACACTTATTGACAAGTCATGAAATTGTAAAATTTTGAAAGACATTTCAACCTGAAAAGAACAATTAGCAACTACACACTGTTAAAGTGTGTTGTTGTATGTTTACAAATGTTTTTAAGAACCCTATGAGAAACTTTCTTTTTCAGAAAAAGAGAGACTGAGGCAGAGAGATGTAGATATACGAAATGTCCTGGATGGATTCTGGGCAAAAAGCTAATTTTACAATATTGGACTTCCTGAATTGGCTTAAGCTATATTTCAGAAATAATGTTTTTTCATGCTTACTTATGTCAGGAACAGAAATGAAAAGAGTGTACGTTTACTATTTTAATACCATCTGGATGCAAAGGGTGACGTGGCATAAAACAGTGGCTTAAAGCTATGTAATAATGTTTTCTCTGCTATTGTAAGCATTCTTCATCTGGATTCAACATCTAGAAAAGATACAAACTATTAACTAACCCAAACAAAACATGTTCGTTAAATTATTGGAAATAAGTTTAAAAAAAGAAAAAGCGCCTGATCCCTGAAGATGCTGTGTCCTTTCCTGCAAGGTTCTAAGCATTTTATACTTCTCTTGACTTCAGTATGAACTGAGGGTACCTGGCACCCTGCAGAATTAGGCCAGATGTTTGTTCTTCCCATACATTCAGCCTGTAACATTAACAATACTTTACCTTGAAGGATTAGCTAAAGTGTATTATATAAAACTTGAGGGTTTCAATTTAAAGCCACAGGGATTTTTCTCCCTCAGGTCATGTTTATACAATGTAATCCTAATTAAATGTGCCATAAAGCTGTACTTTTCTATTATTTTCACTGAAAACTAATATATAAAATTGTAGCTGCCATAGCACTGGTAATACTTGTATGTGGTTCCATTATAATAATTTATTATAAACCCCTGAAGTTGCCCACTTGAAAATCCACTGTGGTGAAACCTGATTTGTAGGCTGTTCATTTCATTTTAACAACAATGGCTTAAATAATGAATCATGCATTATTAGACTTCCTGACAAAGTTTATGCTTATTGTTTGTTTTTGTTTTTTCTGTTTTCAGAAAAAAATAATAGGTTAAAATTTAAAATAATGACATTTTAAGTTTCACTTTAAAAATATTAAAAGTTTTGCTTTTTTTCCCTGGGACTCCAGAATTTACATATTTTCTACATAGCAGGCATGTCGACATGAGACTTTTACTTCAAAGTTACCTAATTAACTCCTCAGTAAATATCTCAGTTTCTACATGTACAGTGCTATTAGGCCACAGTATACTAATAAATGCTACCATAGGTTAGTACTTGTAAACACAAATACTATCCTATGGCAGTGTTTTTTAGTATGCCGTAATGCATGTGTGGAGATTGATGGGGCTGGTTGGGGCATGAGGGTGCTTCATTGTGGGGGATGCCTGCCAGCAAGCCACACTGGAGCACCCTTATTAACTAAAACAACAGTGCTATGCCCCTTTAAGGGAACAAACTTCCACTCAGAGTAACATGCCCCTATCTAAGTACCTGGGAGACTCCCTGTAGGCATGTAGCACCTAGAGAGCAGAGCAAGCAGTGCTGGGAGAGCTAGGCAGGCAGCACCAGGTCTCAAATAGCTTCAACTGGCAGGAGCTCCTTTCCCATTAGTTGCCAGAGACAGTGTGTGTCTGCTAGCTACAGCCAGGGCTTATATATCCCAGGTCCCTGCCTTCTGCTGGTCAAGTGATGTCAGCAGATGTGGCCAATTACTCCCTTAAGCTGTTACCCCAGCAGCCTGCAGCTGCCCTGCTACACCATATTTTGTCTTTGTTATTTATCTGTAATTTTTAGTTAAATATTTTAAGAAAAAGAAAGAGAGAACTATGTTCCCTAATTCCTTGTGCTATGCAAACCCTAGTGCATAGTCCATCACGCAAGAAGCTTTTGCCTTATGCTCATACTGCAGTTTTGTGGACAGCTGTTTTGACAGACACTTGCTGAAGTCAGCAATGGTTCAAGTTAAGAGGCTGTGAGGTATAGTGAATTTCAGGAGTCAAACACAGATAAAATTCTCAGTGCTTCTGCTTACTTGCTAAAGATAGGTTGGTTTACTAATCCAAAACAAAATACATCCTCCATATTTTATGGCAGGATTGGAGCCAGAATTTTCAAGGATTGGTTTTATCTACTTTTTTGTCTGTAGACAATTAGTTATGTTCTTAACTATCATTGCAAGCTTTTATTGAAAACTGTTAAAACTATACTTTGGGACAGAGGTAGAGTTCTAGTTTTAGTAATTTAGAATTGAGGTACAAAGTGACATGCCTGAGGTCACATAGGAAGTGTGAGGAGAAGAAGGGAATGAACCCTAATCCAGTGACCTAACTACTCAGCTGTACTTTCTTCTGAGCTAGCCTTAATAACAGTCTAATCATAATAATTTTTTTTTACTATTATAATTCACTATGCACTATATGGAGGTTTTTAAAACCTGCCTAGATAAAGTCTTGGCTGGGATGACGTAGTTGAGGATGGTTCTGCTTTGAGCAGGGGATTGGACTACATGACCTCCTATGATCCCTTTCAAATCTAATTTTCTATGATTTTGTGATTCTGTGATTATTATTTTAGTGATATGTCCTGTAGCTTACGTAACAATTACTATAACTTCTTCAGTGCATTACTTATAACTAATTGAATGCTACAGAAATTGGCTCATCCTTATGTTTCATGGTATGATTCATATTCTTGATATATATTTAAAACATCTGAAACTCATAACTGTCTCATTCCTAATCAGTTTTTTTTCTGCAATTGGTGCTGTCATGTTTAATATTGATATTGCATCTGTGAGAGTGAGAGCAAGACAGAGGCTCTTTTAGAACAGATTTTTCTTTGTATTGCTGTACTTTTACCCAATGGTTCAGTGCACTACACATGAGCCGTCGGACTGTGCATAGTCCGAACACTTGATCTAAACAGTGTTTGCTGATACTCTGCAATGATGATCAGCAAACGCTGATCTTATATTTTCAACCTGAGCTTGTATTTCAGTGCCAGCTAAAAACACATCAACTACTTTTTTATTACCATGTTTACTCAAATCCAAGATGATCCTTAATTCAAGATGGCCCACCTAATAATTAGATTCTGTATATAGAAAATTTATTTAAAGTTATAATTTTTCATGTATAGAGTGTAATTATTGAAGAGTCATCTTAAATTTGTCCTACAAACTTGTAATATGGAAAACAGTGTTAGGGGAGCAGTCAGTGGCGGAGTCATAGGGAAGCAGGTAGTCAGAGGGTGTGGTCAAGCAGCTTGCTTCTTGCCATCTGTACCCTATAGCACTTGCCCCCCTTGTGATTGACACCATGCTGTCTCTGCAACCTTATACCTCTCACTTCCTTCCTCTCAAGTCCAACCCCCACCTCCACAGCCACAGGCCTCCTTCCCCCTCTCTCCCATCACTGCTGCTACTGGGCTGGGACTGTGCTGTATGCTTCATGCCCCAAGCTGGTGCAGGGATAGTGCCTGCTGGCACTGGAGCAAGAATGAGTGGCAGGATGGGACAGCTCAGGGGGCGGGTTATGGTGGGGTAAAGGTGAGGGGGATGGGGAGAAGGTGGGAGTGGGGAAGCAGTGACTGTGACTTTGGCCCTAACCCTATGTCATGGCTGAAGGTGCAGCAGCCACCTCCCCCCTCCCCCCGCATCACTTTGTACCCTCTTCCAGGACAGGGGCCTTTTCCCCTCATGTTAAATGGGGAACAAAACCTGATCTTGGAATTGAATAAATAGTTTAACATTGAATTTCTATGTATGTGATTGCTGTATTTGTCACAGGGATATTATGCTTCTTGAATAGGTGTTGTGAATCCCCAAGTCTCAGTCTTTAAAATATGGTGCAGACGATGAACATTTTGTAGATCTCTGAGTTACAAGAATGAATCCTACTTCTCTATCCTAATCCAGGGGCTTTCAACCTTTTAAATTATCTGTACCCTTGGCAGTCCCCTTTTTATTAAGTGCATCATGGGGTGGGGGGTGGCAAGCAGCTAGATGCAGAGCAGGGGAGTGGCAAGCAGCCAGATGCAGAGTTCAGGTGTGGCAAGCAGAGGCAGTGCAGAGTCTGTGTAGCCCTGCTCTCACTCCACCCTAGCCCTGCTTGTGTGAGAAAGTGACTCAGGAGGGGGGGAGGTTGCACTTTATGCCTGCCCACACCCACGTACCCTCTAGGACCTTTCAAAGTACCCCCAGGGGTATGCATACCCAACAGTTGAGAACCTCTGTCCTGATCTTTGCATGTTCAGGTATTTTGCATTGGTTCTATTTATTTATTACCTAGAGCTGCATTAAAAACCCCCAAATTTCCACAAATATGTTTGCAAAACGTGTTTTTGTCACACCTAAAAATGTTATTGGGGATTTGGAGTGGAGTGTGCCAGTGCTTCTGTTGGAACTTAAAGCTGGCAATTCATGGCTAGAAGTTCTTGCCCCTACATTTAGAGTCAGACCAATCACCATATTTGTGGTCAGGAAGGAATTCTAGCCCACAATCAGATTGGTATGGACTGTGGGGGGTTTTGCCTTTCTCTTTAGCAGGGGGTGTATTGCTTTCCCTGGGGTCTCGTGAGCACATATTAGTAGCCGTTTACAGAAGCAGTATGCTGGCTGCCATGGTCCCCCTGCTTTACCTGTGGCAGGTTAGGGTATTATGTCTTATGTTGCATCAGGGTTGACGGTAGTTTTATGAAGAGGCTAGGTTATAGATTTGTATAGGATGGTTTGGACAGGGATGACCCTGCCTCATGATGGAGTTGGACCAGATGCCTTCAGGGCTAGGGGCAGAAATTACACATAGCCTGGTATGAATGTTTGGAAAGTGGTTCAGAGCTATAACATAACAGAATGTTAGTGCACATAAACTGCTTTCAAAATATAAGGTAAACCTGGATAGATGTAGTGTCAGACTTAACTGGTTTAGTTTAAAATTGTTTTTGACCTGTCTCAGATCCCCTCCAGATTCAAGTTCATTCACAGTCCCCCATCAACCATGGATGCTTTTCCCCTGCCCCACAAGCCCCTCCTGGCAGTTTAGGTGGGCTAGCCATGGCCCAAGCTGTCTGCTCCAGCTGAAGAAGGAGGCATGCTCTACTGTCCCAGGCTGCTGGCTTGGGCCATTGCAGGCATGTAGCTCTATTTCCAGAATCAAAAGTAAATGTCTGTTCACTTGCTTACTGCTTTAGTTCTTGCAGCTTAGATTAACCTGTGAAGACTGAATCCATTTAGCCTTGGGCTTTTTGACTGTCTGTATTTAGCCTCTGAGTCCCTTCCAGCCATATTTGTCTCTGGTTCTATTGTTTTGTGAGTTAATGAAAAAATCAGTTAAATCATTAACAGTGAAATTTGGTAGCCATCTCTTTAGCTAGTAAGGAACTGAAACAACCTTTTATGTCAGCTGCTGCAGGTCATTGGGAGCTCCCTTTTCTTCAGTTATTCTCCAAGTCCAGTTCTGGCCTGTTCCCCACTCTGTTGAGCGCTCTGAGTTTAGCCCATGATTGATGGCAGAACAGTCTTCCTATGCCCAGAAATGCCCCTCTGTGAGAGAACTAAGGATGGGAGGGAGATGGGGATACAAAGGAGTGACTCAGCGTGGAAAGACAAATTTATCAGAGGAACTTCTGGGGATTCTCAGAACAGGTACTTTATTTTCATAAACCACAGATATCACTGAGGAGAACCTCTTCTTTCAGACACTAGCAGAAGTATCCCAGTTGATCTCCTCTATTCCCTTAATGCCACCTGCAAGGATTCCTTTTAACCTATGTATTCATGCTCCACAGATCTGCTCTGCTTCAGCATCTTGGCCACAGGAATCTTGCTGTTGCTGCAGGCATGGGAGATGTGCCTATCATATAGGCTAGTGCTATAGTGCTTTCTCTGTTGTGACCCTGGCCCAATCATTTTTCTCTTCATTTATGTGCTTAAACCTTTTCCTCTCTGCTTCCCTTCTCTGTGTGTTTTCTCTTTTTTGGGTGGGAGTGGGTATAGAGGGGGCTTTTATTTAAATCCTTTCAGACTGCACTGCTTTATCCTGCTATTCATATTTTATAAATCTTAAAAAATTAGGTTTCCTCATGCTGTTGCTTTGCATATTTGCTCACTGTGTCAATTGAAACTTCAGCGGTAAAAACTTCCTGTCTGTGACTGATAGGAGGCAATTGTCATACATGCTGATTCATACCGGAAACAACCGGCAAAACAGGCATTGTGGTGTGAGACTTTTGCAAGTTCACAAATAGGCAGCTAATTTGAAAGCAGGTGTGAATGAGAGAGAAGACCAGTGTTCAGTGTCAGGGGTCTGACCAACATCTAATTTAACATCCCTGACAAATATCTAATTTAATATGCTAGATTCACTCATTTTAAAAAAATATTTTAAAAAAGAAAATTTTACATTATTTTCCTCTTTGGAATAATGGACAGACCTGCTTATTTGTTAAAGTGATATTCTGTCTCTTCCTGAATTTGTGTGCTAACTGGTGTTCAATTATTTTTTGTCTGGGAAATTAGGAGAGAAATTAGCAATAGCCTTTTCCATTCCTTTCTGTTCATAGACATCAGTGAACATATGAATGGATTAGGTTAAATGAAACAGGTCTGTATTTTCCCTCTTGTTTTTCATGCATCACTTACAGTTCTTTTTCTTCTTTCTCTTCCCCCCCCCCTTTCTCTTCCCTAAATATATATTAACATTCAGTGTAAATCTGGTTATTACTTTTACAAATGTGGTTTTCTCCTATGATCATGACATGGGGGGCGGGTGTTGTTTAAATATAGCAACTTTTTATAGGTAATCTATTCAGGAATATATTCTTCAAACTTTAAATTGCTACAGCACAATAAGGTACAATTTCTAAAGTAATATAGAGAAACATTGTCTAACTGGAAGCTTCCAATTAAAGTAAGTTTTAATTTTCATAGTGTCCTTAATGAAACTATTCTAATACATTAGTTACCAATTTTCTTTTTAAAGAAGGGTAATAGGGTTTTACGTTTTATGGTGGGGTGCTGTTACCTGAAGAAATACTTTAATTATGTCACAGTGATTCTGTACGTTTGCTTGTTCTCTTTAATCAAGCCCTGAGCTATCAGAGGTATTTAACAGCATGTAAGCCTTGTATAACACTTCAACCTTGTGGTTACGTAAAGAACTCTGCATTTTTGACAGCTTCACTAAGACACATTTCTGGGTTTTTTTTAATGGTGACACTGTTGTTTTGAGTGTGTCCACAAATATCCTATGATAAAGCATAAGCTTATCAATGATGTTACTCTGTGTGTACCTGCCTTGACTTGTGATAAACTGAATAAAAAAATGTAGACCAAGTACTGACTTGTGCATTTCACTAGCAATCACAGCATATTAAATCAACAACTGCAAGGACCTCTATAATGACCTAGATGTGCCCGCATTATAGAGTTCAACTGTATCCGGAAACTTCATCTGACAAGGATTAGCAACAGAGTTTCCTCTTGTCAAAAAATAGATTTCACTTGGGGACATGACATTTGCATAAAGGAACTTCCCTTTGCCACCTTTTTTTTAGGACAATGGTTTAACTGTACTTGTGTATCATGAAGCTTTTTTTTTTTTAAATCAGGTGTGTCTGCAGCACCATTGCCTATTTTGAGAGTATTTTTTCTCTTTTCACTTTAAAACATGACTATAAGAGATAGGAAATGAAAAAGGATATGAAAATATCTTTTTTTGTGTAGTTGGTTTTTTCTTTGCTCTGGGTATTAATTACTGTATCTATGATTGTAGCTATGCACCCTGCTCTTGATATTCTGCATATACTTAAGAATTTGCCTTAGCTGAGCTCAGGATTTGAGGTGCTTACGAGAAATACTTTGCCCTAAAAACATAGTCGTAAAGGCAAGCCACAGTGCTTTAAACCCTGGTTTGCAGTATGTCTATGCTACAGTAATATAATTACATATAAGTAGTTCCTCTGGTACAGATTTCCCATTTCTACAGCAACCTTTAAATGGCAATGAGGAAAAAAAAGTATGGACACAGATGAAAAGCAGTCTGATCTAATGATAAATCTGTAGTGAGGTTGTGATGATTACAGCCTTGATTGGGTATAGATATCCCTGAGGAGGTAAGGAAGGAGAGCAGTGCTACCTCTGCTTCATCAGTCCAATCTCAAAATATTTCTTTTGAGTGTGTGGTGTTTGACAGGAAGTCTGTGGTGTCTTACAGCTGGAGAAGCAGCAATGGTAGTTGCGGCTGGGTCCTAGCCCTGGCCTGCATTGGACCTGCCACCAGAAAAATGTTATTGACTGTTCCATTAATGTCAGGAGAAACAGGCTCTCAAAACGAGAAGAGTTGCTATCTATTATGTCCTTCTCTCCGTCTGTGGCCAATAGAAATATAGCCTATGCTAAAGTAGCATTAACAAGCCTTATGCTTGACACTCCTACAGGGTACATCTACACAAGATGTTTACTGTTGAGCTGACTAATTAGCTTCACAGTAAAGTCTCAGGGTCTACACATGTGGCACTATTAGGCCAGAGTAAAATAATTTACTCTGCCACAGGATAGTACTTGCATATACTTAATTGGTTTTCATCTGCTTCTTAATTGCTTTTCATTGTTTCATTGCTTTTCATCTGCCTTCACTTGTATAAACAAGTACTACCCTGCAGCGGAGTAAAGTACTCTGCTGGAGTAAAATATTCTGCCACAATGCATGTGTAAGTGGGGCTGGCTGGGGCATGAGGGTGTTTTAGTGTGGAGGCTGCTGGCTGGCTAGTCTCACACTGGAGTATCCGTATGCCCCTCTGCAGCATGTTGAGCCAGGTAGAAGCAGCCCCAGGCTGACAGGCTGACCCCCCACCAGGGCTCCTGCCAACCAGTGCTGCTCTGACCCTACTCAACACTCTGTGGACCTGGGCCCACGTGTAAATGCGGTGCCTGGGAGCAATAAACTCTGGCACAATATGCCCTGGAGTTTATTTCATTGCATTAATTGCATGTTTAGACATGTCCACAGAATTCTTTTGTTTTTTTGCCTAGGTATGTGTTTATGGTAAGCCGATTGCAGAGGAGCAGCATGGAAGTGAAGGCTTGCTATGGAACTAAATGAGGGATACCCACCACTGGATTCTGTAAAGCTGTCTCTGCAGCTTAATTGAGAAGACCTGGAGGAATATTTGTGGGATCAACTGCATTCAATTTTGTATTAATTTCCCTCTCCAACAGGCATTTATTTCTCTGTGGTTGGTAGTACATGTTAGCAGTACATTTTTCTCTTGCATGGTTTCTTTGGATTTCTTGGGGAAAGAAAAGGCTTTGTTTCTTCTTTTCTGTTAAGTCTTTTGTCTGTAGATTTCATTCAAATCCCTCCTGGGATTTTTTTTGCCTATTAGGACAAATCTTGTAGTGAGACACCACACTGACCTCCTTATGCAGCCAGCCAGCCTTTTTTCACCAGAATTGCTTGGCATTGTTTTGCTTCAGAAATGGCTTTTGAGAACACTGAGTAATAATCATATGAAAAAGCATAAAAGAATTTTTTTCTAATAGTCCAGTAATCCTGATTTTTGTGTCAGTAGTGGCTGCATCTTCTCATGCATTAAGACACTGTTTCTAATGCACATTAAATTTAGTACTTCCAGTATGAGGTACTAAAGAAATGCTCATTAGACTGCCTTAATGTGCAGTAACAAATATGCACAGTTTTTAAATGATGTTTAATGTGCAGTAGCCTATTTTACTGTACAGTTTTTTACGTGACACTTTAATGCGCAGTAAAATAAGCTACTGTGCATCAAAGTGCATGTGTAGATGTTCCTAGTGAATAGTTCTCAGAATATTTAAACCTCTGTGCTCTTGATGCACTAGAGATTTTAGGTTTATTATAACATTTTAAATAGTTTTCAGCACTGCTGTCAGGGTCTCATTCCTGTGTTCCAGTTGGGATTACTGGTTCTTATTTCATGTAACGTGCCTTTTTAAAGCTTATTCACTAAAAAGTTTCTAGGATTTTTTCCCAAATATGGTAAGAGCACTAGAAAATTCTCACTTAGCATTTTCAACTGTAGTTTAAAAAAGATGTTTTGTGCTTGCCAAAATATTGTAATAATTAGCTGTGTGGACTCTTAATGAATTTGGCCCTTGCAAAGTTGGATCTGATTCATAGCTGTCTCTTCTGGTGAAATTGTACTAGATTTGCTAGTTCTCTCCCCATGCGTCAAAGCTACTTAAAGCATTGGCTTCGGCCCAAGAGATTTCCTATACAAGAGAATGCTATCTTATATTTGATACCCTAAGGATTAAGGAACCCGTGAGATTTTCTGACTGCTTGACACTTGTATTTTAACATGCCTGCTGTGACCACTGAGACATGAAAGTAGAAAGGCAGATGAATCACTGGACTGAACGTGCATTATTGTTACTCGGTCAGTTGATAAGAGCAGTGGGACAAAAAGTAACTTTTTCTGTACATTAATTTATCACTTGTCTTGCTTTCTAGCTGTATTTTTCCCAATCTGGCTATAATAACTAAATAAACTTTGAATAGAAAATGATTTACCCAGTCAGAATGGCCATTAAATATAAGGTCAGAATCAGAAAACATCTTTCCCACCCCTTCTTCAGCTGAGCTTTCAGTTCACAACCTAGTCCCAGTAGGATACTGAAAGGTGATAATAAGATGGTGCTTATTTTAGCTTTGGTGGCCTGTTTGCTGTTTGCTGTGAGTCTACTCTCGGCCTTATTTCTCCATTTATTTATAATAAATCCCTAAGTATCTCTCTTGGACTAATTCAGATACATGGGGAAAATAATCATACGGCTTCCTTATTTTTCTTAGTTATTTTAACAAGATTGTTTTTGATAGTTTTTATTGTACAACTGACATTATTGTTGTTTCTTAAAAATAAATAATACAGTGATTAATCTGTGATATCTCACTGCCTAGAAAATTTAGGTTAAACTTTATTTTCAGCATGTTTTTAATAATCTGAAAAACTCATGTAATTCTCTGCCTGATACCTTAAAATCAGTTAGAGTGTTTTTTAATAGATTTACAGGGGTGTAGGTTGTAGCCATGTTGGTATAAGGACATAGACAGACGAGGTTCTTCTAGTGAAACTGATATCTTTTATTAGATCAACGTAAATAGGTGGAAAAAAACATTTAAACAAGCTTTAAGGTTTAAAAGCCCTTTGTCGGGTTGAGGAAGTTTCTGCAGTTGGTGTGTGCTCTTCCTGGATGGAATGAAAAGTAAAGAAGCCAGGGGCTGGGCTGGTATGCATACAAGATAGGCAGTCAGTGAAGATGTAAATTGAGGAGTCAGTGAGTAAGACAGGCTGGGTTCAGAAGGGGTCTAAATAGTGGAGAGGTACCTCTTGTAACAGATTTAAATCTTTTGAGATTTTAATTAGTAATTTATTGTCTTGTAAAATATAAACAAGTTAAAAAACCTTCAGCAAATTTTGTACTTGGAGTACAATGGATTAAAATTAAAACGGAGATTGAAATTTTCATTATAACAGAACCTTAACATTTTTGACTCTACAGGATGTGATAGCATGGGTGTTAACATCCTATAGTAAATGTTAGGATGACATTTACTAGTTTGGAAAACTTATTACGTGCCTTTTTTCTTTAGTGTGTTAATAAAACATGTATTAAGGATTCCATATAGCCACTACTACTATTCCTACTACTAGAACTACTACTTTGAAGGTAGGTATTGTGTAAAATTCTTCCCTTTTGCTATTTTGGGATGACTAGAATGGTTAGCACTTGTGCCTATACCAGTCTCTGTCTACAAAAATTATACTTTCATTTTGCAAAGCAGTTAAAGACAATAGATTAATTATGTTTATGAGCAAACCTATAGGTTAGATTGCCTTTATAAGATAAGGATGAATTCATGCACCAGGCACTTTCTGGAGGTCAGTTTGAACACTGTGTTGCTGTCTCAGGCACAGCATAAATCCAATTGGGCTAAAGAGCCTCACTTTTGTCCTTCATAACATGACTCTTGCAGTCTATTTGCTTTCCAAAATTCTACAGCCATGCATGTGTTTTAATAATGGGTTTCTCTGCAAATACCTGCTATCAGTCTTTTATCTTTCCTCAGCTCTGCCTTTTTTGTTTATGTACATATTTATATAAAAACAGCATCACATGGAGGGGAAAACAGATGAACACTATTACAGTAGAAATGTTGTTCATAGTTGAATTCATAGAAGCAAAAATTGCTTTGTTTCATGGCAAATAAAATGTGGACAGAAAAGAATAGCCATACAATAGGGCATCACAGTTTTAGGGGTAGTTTTTTTTTCTGTCCGTACCTGCCCTTTGCCGGGAATATTAGTGAATCATTCCTGATTCACTTCCATTTAAATGAGAGACAAATTTGGATCTACTAAGTTGGTTGAATTTTTTCTATCATTTGAAACATATAATGATGTAGAGTGCCTATAAATGAGGGTGCTATAAATATAACATTTATAGCAGTCAGGAGTAACATTTTGAATCTGAGGTTGGGTCCTGCTGTCCATAAAACAGAAGATTTATCAAATGTTAATATAGTAATAACATGAGACCAGAATAGCCAAAGCTGTCAGTCTACAGGATGAAAACTACATCAGTTGCAAATAAGAATACATTTTGGACTGTTGTTATTTTATTTAAAATATCTTTTACAAAATAGAGCTCAAAATATTCATAGTCAATTTAAGCTAAAAGATAATATAATTCAACTTTTAAAGAGTGGGAATAAGAGAATTGCTGACGGGATAGAAAAAGTGAATGAGCAATTTGTGAGGGAAATTAGCTTGAGTAAGAAGCTTGAAAAAAGCCACAAAGCTAAAAAGAGTGGGGAGAATAGAGGTGGATGGAGTTATATATTACAGGGTAAGACTTGGCCTGCAACCTCTTTACTGATGTGTTGCAGAGCATTATTTTGAATTAATTCTCAGATGGGCAGGAAGCTACTGAAAGTGCTGAAATGTGGAATAAAACAATTCTGTTCTAGCAGGGTCATCTAGATAATCTTACTACAAATTTTGAATTCCAAGAAACTTATTATAAGGGGTGTACTTTTGTAGTTATTCTGTCAGGAACAATTTCATTGAGTCAGAGGATTACTTGGGTGCCAAATCAATTTAAGATCACAAGCAGGGCCCCGGAATTGAATAAATCCTTAAAGGAATCACAGTAGTTAAGGCAGGAAGTCCATAATGTCTGGATAAACATGTCTAGAAGCAGAGTCTAATTATGACATTTTATGACAGTGTTTCAATGGTGATGATAAGGAGACATTGAATGTGAAGGAGATCTGGGAGGAAAAATACATTTTAAATCAGGGTGACTCAGATTTCTGTGGTAAATTAACATTAAATCTGTAACTCTGAAAGAACTGATATAAGCTGAAGGAGTAGTCAAAACAAAAGATCAAATTAGATTTTATTATGCTGATGTATATAGGGAGTAATTTTCTTGAAACCAAAGTAGTTATATTAGTGTGAGATAAAAATTATGCCTCTGCACCAATAAGTGTTAATTACATCTCTCACATTTTTGGGGAAAATGACACATTTTAGGAGCTTTCACCTAACTAAAATATATAAACTAAGGGCATTCCTGGATTTATGTGAAAGAGAAGTTTGGCCCCAGATAAACACACATTTAACATTTCAGCCACTGTTAGTCATAAGAGAAGGAGCTTTGGTTGCAGACAATTTGTTTTTTAACTTCCAATCTAAAGAATGGTCTAAAGGGTTCAGTCTTAATAGAGAAGAGCTTTTAATAATAGAAAAAATACTTTGTAATCAAAATTAAGCAGAATCCCATGAGTATTGAACAAATGTTATACAAGACTGCTATTTTATTGTGTCCCATTGCCCAAAGATGAAGCAGTGGGCCAAGATAGGTTTTTGCGTTCAGTGAGGACTGTATGGGCATACTCAAAAGCAGAATTCTTTCCAATACCTTAGTGTTGCATACCAGATTCTCAAATAGTTAACAGTCCAGAGATGAACAATAGTAACAGTTAATGGTGCTCTTTTAAATATTTTTCTAACTGACATTTCCTTTTGATTGGGCACTTAGCACTAGTTACAAAGAACTTGATTAAATCAATCATTAACTAGAAATCGTCTCAAAATGTCATTGGAACTAAATTAAGGTACTTTTTGTACAGAATAAGGGTGCCTATACATGTATTCTGGTGCATTTTAATTAGAATGCATCAGAGCAATTTTGATTAATCTAATTAGAATTCTCCAGCATGCTACACCATCATGTATATTCAGTATCTCACATTTCAAAATGTCGGCAAGGGTGCGTTAACTAAAACTCGTTGAATGAGCTTTAGTTAAAGTGTCCCCGTAGACATTTTGAAATGTGGGATGCTGAATACATGTGACACTGCAGCATTTTATTTAGGGTAGCTCTCCAGGAGCCTTTCTAATTAAAATGCCCTGCTACCTCCCTACCCTAAAGCACGTGTATAGACACCTGGGATGTCTACTCAAGAAGTGAGCATGGAATAGCAGTTTAAAGCTCTTTCCTGGTTAAACAAGTTTAGATTACTGTTGCTTTTAAGCCCTGATAGACTCTTGCACTTGAAGCATATCTTTTTCTCATTAAGAAAGCAGCATATTTGCTAGAAAACATGGTTGATTCCATTTTGGGGGCTGATAAGAGGAGAAATTTTAGGTTCATTCTTAAATAAGATATTATACTGAAACTTTTAATTTTTATTGCAATATGCACAGTAGATTGCAGGTGCTTGGTACAGTAGAGTTATACATAAGTGTTATAGCAGGACTGAATTCCTGGAATTAAGAAGCCATCCCCCCTAAAAAAGCAGGCATCTTACTTCCAGTCCAGAACTTTCCAGTGTAGTTTAATAATCACTGTTGCTTCCAGCTCATTATTAGTATTAGTGCTTAACTATGTTCTTAAGGTCCTGTCTCTGGAACTTTATGCATTATCAGTTGGCCACTTGACTTTTATGGGAGTACTAATAGTACATAGAAGTAAGCACAATATTGTCTTGCCAACGTTTACAACATAAAGCTTTCACTAAATATTCTGTTTAAAAGAGGTGGTTCTGGACTTCGTAGTCTAAGAGAGAAACTTGAAAATATGAACCCTAAGAGCTCAAGAGCCAGTAGACAAATAATAGCTTTATACCCTCCCCCCCCCAAGCATATGTGTTTAAATGCCTTTATTTTAAAGTGATCTCACAATTTATTTGAGGCCTACATTTTTATTTTTAAATGTTTGGAAATGGGAAAACTACTTGTGCACAAATCTTGCAGGGTTGGGACCTCATTATGAGCTTTTAAACTACATATTACTTGCATCTGGTTTAATTGATAAATAGCAGATGCTTATTAGGTGATTTATATGTCACTGTAGATTACTACATAATTCCAGTTAGTACTGTAATATGACTACCATGTAACTGATTTTTAGAAACCAGATATCATTGTGCATTTATAATGAAATTGTAGTTGGATAATATTTATAATGAAAAGGCCAGTTCTTAACATATAATTAAAGGAAACTGATATTTAGATATGGTTTGCTACCTGAATCCATAACTATTACTTAAGTGGCTTCTGAAAATGATTCCACTTGCTCTGATGTCATGAATATAAGCAACTCTTATGTTAATATTTAAAACTCAGCTAATTGTAACAGTACAGTATAATTTAATTAATGTTGCATGCTTTGTTGTGCCTAATAAAAAAAACTGCTATAGAGAGTTTCCTCTTTCTGCCATGACCACCATCACCAAAATCATTTCTCTCTCAAATGTGCTGCAATATTGATGAAAACCCTTTCGTACAGTATTTTCGGGGTGGATCTGAGATCACTAGTGCAATTGTTGATGAGACTTTTGTGCCCCATCTACAGAGTTACACGAGAGAATGTGTTGGAAAACTACTGGAGTCATTTGGGAAAAGAAAGGCTGATCATAATTTTAATGGAGGAACAATATGGTGATTACAGGTTGAAGATTTGGGCCTACAGTATTTCAAAGCCTATCTTTTGTGTTGCTAACTCTGTTATGTTGCCATGATTCCTGACTTTGCCCATCCAGCCATTTCACTTTTTGTTACATATTCCCTTATAAGAAGAAACACTCCCATTAGTTCTGCTTGCTCCTCAGTTAGTATTCTTATTAACTTATAGCAACAGTTTTGGAAAAAAAATCAGGTGATTGTACACCTGGCTAGTGCACTTGGGAGTAGCTCCTATCTAGAACTGGGTCATGACCCAAAAATAGGTTCCAAGAATATATGAAAGGGTCAGAAAAAAACTTTAAAAATGGATTTTCCTTTAAAGGAGAAAACCCGTGGCTTTTTATTCACAGGCTGACAGAATGCCAGCCTGCAAGGGGCTGCTTGGGCCCCTACCATGCCACCCTGCTCTTCCCCTCCCCCGGTCTCACACATAGGGTGGGGGGCAGCAGGTCGGGAGTGAAAAGCAGTGGGTTGGGACTGAGCACTGATGTTTATAAATGGGTCGTGGTACAAAAAATGTTCGAGAACCACTGATCCAGAAGGCTGTCTCTCCACATCCTCAGAGCCAGTCACCTAATTGTAGAAGGCAATAAAGTTGGCCAGGCATGACTTGCCATTGCTGAATCCATGCTGACTGTTCCTAATCACCTTCTCCTCCAAATACATAGAAATATATTTCTTCAGGACCTGTTCCATGATTTTTCCAGGGACTGAGGTGAGGTTAACTGGTCTGTAGTACCCTGGATCCTTCTTTTTCCCTTTCTTAAATATGGGCACTATGTTTGGCCTTTTTCAGTCATCTGGGACTTCTGATCTCCATGAGTTTTCAAAGATGATTTCAAATGGGCTCTGCAATCTCATCAGCTAACTCCCTCGGCACTCTTGGGTGTATCCTATACAGCCCCATGGACTTATTTATGTTCATCTTTTCTAAATGGTCCCTAACCTTTTCACCAATGCAAACAATAAGAATGTCCACCAATAATTTTTACAGGTATTTTGAATGTATTTAGATGCTGGAACGTAGACCTGGATTCTACATCTTTAAATGTATGAAGAGTAGGTGCCTGCTTTTATCCCTGGGAAATCATTATTCCCTGTACAGCACAATTTTTATGGTGGCACGAATGCTGAGCAAATAGATGTTGATGCCCTTTGTTGTGCCACATGAAAGGAAAATCAGTGGCATGGCAAAAGGTGGTAATAGGCTCTGCTGCTTTATGGTAGTAGATGTCTGTTACCTCTGGCATGGAAGTATAAGCTGCCTAAATTACTTTCACTTTTTTGCCTCCTGTGGCAGGGGCTCTGGGGACTTTTAAGTCTCTGGAGCACCACTCCACTTTTCTTGCTTGCACTGAGACACCCCAGGAAATCTTGCAGTTTCTCTCTGTAAGTGAGGAAATTGAGGTTCCCACCTTAGCCAGTCCCTTTCCCACAACATTGCGGGAATGCATGTAGCTGGGTAGGTAAAAGCCCCTCCCAGTCAATATCCGGCCTCTCTAACTCTCCTGCATGTATCTGCAAACACGGGGAGGAGGAGAGAGATGACTCTTTTGGGGGATTCCCCCACTTCCTAACACTGGGAGCAAGACAACTTGAGGTGTCTGTAGATGCCCCTAGAGTGTGATCAGCTGTACCATGACATATTGTAGCTCAGCTCATTGCACTTCACCTAGGATGTCTGTTTCAAAGTTCTTTTGTAGATCCTAACTGTGGAACACATATGCCATGTAGGCAACATTTCAAAAAGGACTTTCCTATTTCTGTTTCCATGAGCATATAATATATGTACAGAGACCAACAGAACATTTTCTGCTGCTTTCCCTGGGGTGGTGTAATGTCATGTTACCTCTTAGGCTAGAGACAGAAATGAAACAAAAACTAGTATAAATGATTGGAAACTAGTTTAAATCTGTAACACAACAGAAGTTCAGTGCACATAAACTGCTTTCAAAATGGCTGAAACTGATTTAAGATAAACTTGGATGTATGTAGTATCAGTTGTAACTAATTTAGGTTATATCAGTTTATGTAACTTCTGTCTAGATCCCCTCTAGATTCAAGTTAACTCACAGTCCCCTCCATTATCCCAGGATGCTTTTCCCTTCCCATACAAACCTCCTGTTGCAGGTTGGGTGAGCTAGGCTTGGCCCAAACTGTCTGCTCCAGCCAAGCAGGGAGGCGTAGTCTAGTGCCCCCAGTTTCTAACTTGAACCACTGTAGGCATGTGACTGTATTTCCGGAATAAAAAGTGAATGTCTGTTCACTTGCTTAGCATTTCCATCTATGCAGTTTAAACTAATCTCTGAAGTTTGAATTGATTCAGTCTATGGCTTTTTTATGTCTGTATTTAGCCTTACAGGCAGCTATGCTAGATAGCTGTCTGTATGTAGCTATATGTAGCTATCCTACATATAAAACCATGGGCAGACCAAGACATTAAAAAAGGGAGGTGATGCCACCAGTGCTGCAGTGGAGGTCTGCCCACCTACACGTCCCTTTGTCCCCCCCGGCAGACCTTGCTACAGCAGGAGTCCTTGAAGCAAATAAGAGCCCCCTTATACTCCACCACTCTTGGCCTGCTAGCTACTGCTGCTGTCCCCAGCTGACCTGGGCATCAGGGAGTCCTAAGGCTGTTCCTGCCCTGCACTGGCCCAAGTCTTCGGTAAGCAGAAGCATGGGGTGCTGGCCTTGGACTAGGACAGGAGCAGTCCCAGGGTCCCCTTTATTACCTGCTTCCTTTTTGGTCCCATAAGTATTCTACTCCAGCCAGGGGACCAGCTAATGCCTCCAACACCACAGGAGACCCAGGCATCTGGGGCTCCATAGAAATAGAGACACTGGCAGGTGGCCTTCGCAATGGAAATCGGGTGCCACTGCAGCACTGCACCCCACTGGATCTGCCCCTGTATAAAATCAACATGATTGTAGAATGAAATTCAGTATAGATAATACAGAACAATTAGAACTGATTTCCACTATTAACACAAGCTACTCTATATCTATTATAAGAAAAAATAATTCCCTGAATCAAAACAGAAAGCAGTGGCACCTTTCTCAGCAGGCTTCTCACCTGATCATAACACTGTGCACATGGACATTAGTTTTCCCTTTTTTTCAGAGCAATTTTTTTTCTAATGTGTATGATCATTAACAGTAATACTGCCAGTCTGTACTTTCAAGCAGGCCCATTTTGGGGAAAAGACAATATTAAAAATGATTAATGACAACATTAGAATTCAATTGATCAGATTTAAGGAATGTATGCTCCTATTAATATAGACACTTATCAGCCGCTTTTATATCATGCCAGTTGAAGAGTCTAGTTAAGCTGATTAATAACATCATTGCTGTCGTGTAGTGATCCCATCCTGAAGCCTGAAGACATTTATATAAACCTGTCAAACTAAACTAAAGCTTGAATTCTCCTCCATATGCACGACTCTCATGTATTCATTTTGAAAATGCATTATTTTAATACTGTGTTACTGATATTTCTAAACCAGAACCTACTGAACTCACTGGTGAAACTTTTGTTTGGCTTATGGATCAGAATTTTCTATAGTGTAATTTTTATAAAAATTAGATTTTGTCTTAATTTCTCAAGGGAATTTCAGTCTGTCATGATACAAGTGTATAGAGTCACATTCCATCTTTGGAAGTGCCAGGACATTAATGGGTTGATGCTACTATATACGTTTATTATAGATGCAAGGAGGATCCTGTGGTGTATATCTTAAACTGGGATATAGTTGATATCTTAAACTGGGATATATATAATTCTCTTTTCAGGCATATTTTAATAACTTTGTTGGGTTGCACTTGGCTAACAAAGGGTGTGTCTACATGAGACATTACTGCACAGTTGTTACTGTGCATTTATTTAGTACTTGTATTAGCAAATACCAGCGAACATCTTTTAGGTCATGCTACCGGACAGTAGTTTAATAATAATACGTGACAGCGTTTTAGCACCATCTACTGTGACGCACTACTATGCAGTATTTTTTAGCTACTGTGCAGTTAGCATCTTGTGTAGACATGCCCAAATAAGAGAATTTAGCTGTAAATCAGGGACAACAGGAGAGGATATTAGATATTGCCTTTCAATTCAGCAGTGAAGAGCGGCTATCATTCGAAACGTTAGGCTGAAAGCAATGAAAAATGACTATCAATTCTGCTTTAGTTTATATTATTAAAACTTCAGAGCAGCATCTCAAGTATGCAGCTTGAATTTGCTTGCTGGTAGTCAGGGATGAGCCATATGGCTCCTGAACATACTGGCATTTTGATATGAAGGTTTCATTTTAACAGTTCATAGATTTGATGCTGTAGAGAAGATTTAGATGAATCTTAAAAACTTGTGCAAAAGGGAGTCTGATTGAGAGAATACCATTATTCAGCTGTTCAAAAGAGTCTTTTACATGGAAGCATCTAAATGATGATTTCCTCTTCATGAGCACTGTGTGTAAATGATGCAGAGGCATAATCCTCAAATATAGTTAAATCCTGCAGGATTAAACATTATATTAGTTAATCTGCTGTAGAAGAGAGTTCCAAAGACAGCTGGCTGAAGTGCTGGCTTTTGGTGTATGACAAAAAATAGGGGGTTTTTTTGGTTTTATTTTTAATGTTTGGCTTTAAGAAAATAATTTTTCAAAAGAAAATCCTATAAATCAGAAATTCTGGTAAAAAAAAAAAAAAAATGTTTCAGAAACTGTTTCCCAAAGGAAATATGCTGTCTGCATCTGCAGGTGCTGACATTGTCAGCTACCAGAGGCGAAGTGATAACAGGGCCAGCTTCATTCAGCAGCTGTTGAGGCTCAGGGGTAGCTCAGGACTGCACTGGATTGGGGACCTCACAATTTCCAGACTCCCAGACTATTTGTTTCTTGGGCTGTCCTCTACAGAGAGGTATTGCCTCATAGTTCAGCCACTTTGGTGGCCAGTAGAGATCAAGCTTGGAGACCTGGGTTTTCATCCAGGCTTTGACACTGCTGCTCTTGTTTAGCTTCTCAAAGGAGCTGAGAGCTGCTTTAAGCAGCAGGCTGAGATTGTACTGTTAAACCAGCCAGATATTCTTAGACCACAATGTGCTCTTGTTACACATGGCTCTTGTTACATACTTCCTAACCAATTTCTATTTCTTCATAGTTTCATAGTAACTAGGGTCAGAAGGGGCCTAGAGCAGGCCATCTAGTCTGACCCCCTGCCAATGGCGGGAAACAAGTGCTGGGGTCACAGGA
>JAGPOW010003316.1:125790097-125855336 GCA_030014935.1 Caiman crocodilus
AGGCTGTAGGCACATTCCTTGAAGTTACAAACTTAAACAGGAACTCAGGCACACAGAAGCTCACACTCACGCAGGGTATGGGGTGTCGGATGAATCCGGTGGGGAGTCGTTGTTGGTTGATCAGGCCTCCTTCGTGGCTTGGAAATGCACGTGGGATCGCTCCTCATGCATATCCAAGCTCTCCTCCGGTTTGGGCGGGCATCGCCCAAGCCTCTTATTCTGTCATTGGGCCAATTGCCGACCAACACGTGTGCATAATTTAATGTGAGCCAATTGCAAGCATGCACTCGCTGCTGCAGCTGCAAGGTTTTGGCGGGCTCTGACCATGCACCGAAACTTTTCCCACGCTACAGAGGGAAAATCCCTGCATCCGTGCTCGCAATGTGCTCAACACAGCTGTGCCGAGGCATCTCTTAACTGTTTTGCACAGACATTGGGGACTTTCCTTCAAACTTTTTAAAAGAAGCATAAAACCTATATCGTTTAGGACATGGGTGCTCAACCTCCGACCCACGGGTCAAATGTGGCCCACAAAGCCAAAGATACCCGGCCCATGGGGCTTCCCACAGATTGGTTAATTTGGCTTTAGGGGAGCTGTGGCAATAAATAAGTCCACCCTCCCCCTCCCTACTGCGAAATTCCCAAGTGCCGAGCCCCACGAAGGAGGCTGGGGCCAGGTCATGCCCTCTTTCCATACACCCACAGCTGGAAAAAGCTGTGCCATGCCCCTCCCCTTGGGCTGAGACTGGACCATATCTTCTTTTCCTTATGAGGCTGGGTTGGGGCAAGCTCAAGCTCCCTTCCCTCCTACCACCACTACAGGGCTGGGTCAACCCTGCTTTCCTCCATGGGGCTGGGTTGGCCCTTTATTCTATGGGCTTGGGTCTTGTGCTCTCCCTCTCCCTGTGGTTCTAGGCCATGTCCCCTGCCCCCATAGAGCTGGGTAAGGGTTGAGCTATGCCCTTTCCCCCCATAGGGCTGTGTCACACCATTTTGGTCCCCCTTTCCCTTGGGGTCAAGTGGGATGTCCATTGTCCTGTCTGCAGTGTTGAATGAGGCCATGCTTTGGTTGTCCCATGCTGAAATGGGACCATTAACTGGATCCGGCCTGCAGATGTCCTGGGCACTGCCTATCTGGCCCACCTGCCAAAAAAGTTGAGCACCACTGCTGTAGGGCATAGTATTTTGAATAATTTATTAGTGTCAAGTATTCAGAACTCATAAAAAGTCATAGTAGCCTTTATTCAATGACTGGGGATATTTACCAAAAACTACTCAGTTGACTTAAGCTTTGAAAACTTTATTTGATAAGACAAGTATATGGAATTTATTTAAACAGTTCTGTTAATAATCTCGTTTAATATCTTCTGTTAATGCATCCTCCATGCCATCTAATATGTTACCCAATAAGTTCTTTTCCCACCTACATACATTATCAAAATGAAATGACAGATGCACAAAAGATTCAGCTTTTTGTCTTGCCAAGTCCTCCATGGCTCCTCATTGACAGTGTGGTATATATATAAAGTGGTAGTTTCAGTGAATTCTGCCTGTGGGCCCAGTCAGTCTTCTTGTGAAGTCAAAGGTAGTCATTCAGTGGGAGTTGGATGAGAATCTGTGTTTCCATAATTTTTAGCTTCTTTATTTCTGTGTGCTCTTGGGACTGAATAGGTGGCATTAGTGAGTAGGTGTCTCATTTTTCTTTACTGGACTTCATTCATGGTAGGAGACTTTATAAATAGTTCATTCTATAGGAGCTCAGCAGAACTAGGTATCACCTAGCAATAAATATCCCACTTTCTTCAACTTTTAGAACAGTTAGTTTACATATATGCAGATCTGTTTTTACTTTTAGTTAAAATAGCAATGGAAATTGGAATGTAAAACACTCAATCAGTTTTTAGAAATAATTAGATTTAACTTTGGATATTTTTGTTATGACAGATATATTGGGAAAATATGAAAAAAAGCTTGAAAAATCCCCAGTGAGTGCAAAGAATAAAAACAGTATAGTATGGGTTTTATGGAAAATTAGCTGCTTCTTATTCAGTACAAACTAAACTACATGACAATATTGTATCATTTTGTTAGGTAGTAGGTTGAAGATTATTTTAATCCTTTTCAATTCCTTAAAGTCTATTATATTATAGACTATATAATAGTCTATTATATTAACAATATTTACTAAATACATATTAATGTTTTCACCTAGTTGCATATCCAGTTGGCAAATCACGATGACAATTTATGAATCAGTGATTTATAATTGTAAATAAATCTTAAATTTTTCTTTGAATAAAAACTGATGGGTAGGGATCCTGAATTTCTCTGATAATAAAAATCCCCAATTTTTGGATTAAAACAAGTAACCTGAAATCCACATTTTTTCCATGATTAAAATGAAATGCCACTAGTGGTGTTTCATTTTAATCATGGAAAAATGCAGATTTTGGGTTGCTTTTTAATCTGAAAATTGAGGATTTTTTTATCAGAGAAAACCAGGATCCCTGCTGATGGCAAAATTGCTTTGATGATTTAAATTGGAACCATTTAGTAGCTTCTTTTCCTAGAGGCCCAGGGCTAGATCAAAACAAGAATTTGGGTGGAATTTGGGATCTTAATTCCAAAGTTGTGACTCGGTCACTTAGCTCCTACCTTGGAGGTATCTAAATTCCAAAAGTGCAGAAGTTTTTGACCCAAGTTCCCGAGATTCCCAAAAGTTCTACTTCTTCACATACACAGAAGCACCTCAATTTAAACAGGGCTGAGCCGCTTGGCACTTGTCTCGCATGTAAGATGCATTTGGGATCCAGAAATCAGTTGTTCTGTTAAGTCTCCTGAGGAGTTTGAGCCATCCATGCAGGATTAACACTTGCTGACATGATTATGCTCCATACAAAATGTATTGGGTCCTGGTGCTCTTTAAAACAGATTACCTAGTAGTAGGTGCACTTGCTCATAAAGTGGGAGACCCAGATAAAATTACCTCCTCTATCTGAGGAGGTTTGAACCCATATCTTCTACCTCAGTTCTTCTCCTATCCAAAGGTCTATAAGGCTACCTCTACATGTTATGCTTAAGTCTAACCAGGTAATTACACTTAAGTTGACCCAGCTACATGTTCAACCAATTAATGGTGTGATAAAACAAACAATAAGCTACAAAGTTATCCCCCAAAAATGTGTAATAACTTTATAGCTTGTTCTAATTATGCCATTCATTCAGCATGTGGCCAAATGCACCCCTGTGTCTGGGAGACCCATCAGCTGAGGGGCTCCCATTCACAGGAGTGCACCACCCACTGCCAGCCCCACCACCGGCAAGGCTTGCAGTGGTGGCAGCACTATCAGCTTCAGTGCTGGCAATGGGGAGAACACTGACCCCCTGCAAACCTTTTGGCTGCAGGGCTCACAGCAAGGACAGTATGGGGAATGCTGCCACTGCTGCAAGCCCTACTGAGCACTATCAGCTGTGGAATTTGCAGCCAGATTAACTATTGCATGGGGAGACTGGGATCATGATTTTAGGCTTACCCTGCACTGGCAAGAAGGCGTGATGGGATTCACAAAAGTTTAGAGATGGAAGGGACCTCATGAGATCATTGGGTCCAGCTGTCTTGCTCTGGGCTGGAAAGAATGCTGGGGTCAAATAACCCCGGGAAATAAGAGCATTTTTCCAATCCTTTTCTCTAATGCATGAATGCACAGTTGTGTCTCCTGCCATGCATATGTGGCTTGGCAGCTGGTATGATTATGTGGATCATGCATTAGATCCCATTGCAGGTATGCAGGAGTCCTAACACTATTATGGATACAGCACTTTCCATCTTTCTGAAGATCAAAGAGAAGTTCCTCAGGGATCAATCCTTGTAGCAAGTCTTTTTAATAGTTTGATTAATGGCCTTTGATTAAGAACCACGTGGGTACCAATAAAATTTTCAGGAGACACAAAGATGGGAGGTATTGGTAATACTGAGGGTGACTGTGTTATTCCGCATGCAGAATTAGATGACTTTGTGAACTGGAATAATAGAAATAAGATATAGCTTGGCAATACGAAATACAAAATCTTGCAGTTATGGAATAATGCCAAGTACTTTTGGTAGTAGCTGGGGTCTTGTGGATTGGAGGCAATGAAGGAGGAGAGAGATATATGTATAAGTGATGACTGTAGGATGACTATGAGTTGCTAATGTGATACAGCCATAAAAAGGTAATGAAATTATAGGAGGTATTATGTATTTTGAATAGAGACAGAAAGTATTAATTAGAAGTGCACCAATACATCAGTCTGATATCAGATCAACACCGATATAAAGAAAATTGTCTGTGTTGGAAATTGGCCTGATATGGCCGATATATGCCCAATGCATGTGCGCAGCTGCAGTGTAGCATGTAGGTGACAAGGAGCACAGCCTAGCAGCTTGGAGTGCTGTGTGCAGCTGGTAAGTCTGTTGTGGTGTTGTGGTGGAAAGGGAGGGGGAAGGGAATGGGTGTGGGAGCAATCAAGGCCCCCGTAGTGAGGGAGGAAGTGGGGCTGGGGCAGGTGCTGCCCAGCTGTGGCAGGGCATGGAGCCGTGGGTTGTCCAGGGGATTATGGGAGGGGTGGCTCCTGCTGCTGCCCACACCCTGGAAGGACATGGGGTCAGGCATGTGTCCTGGATCTGTGTGGGGTGAAGCAGGCTGGGGCTGGGGCCGGGGCTACCCAAACTCTTCTTGGTGGGGGCTGGGATGGGCTGCGCTTGGGTCAGGTGGCAGCAGTACTGGGAGGGAGTGTTTAGGGAGCTATGGTGAATTTTGGGGTGGTTGGAGCTACCCGTCCCGTAGCCTTACTCCCAGCACTGCTGCCACCCATGCTGAGTGCAGCCCAGCTCAGTCCCTGCTAGGAAGAGCTCACCGCTGCCCCAGTTCGCAGTTGTAGCCTGGCCCTCCCCCCGCACATCTGTGGGGCACATACCTTCTGTGTCCTTCTGGGGTGCATGCAGTGGTGGGAGCCACCCCCAGACAAGCTGCAGCTCTGTCCCATGCCCTGCCCTGCCCTGCCTGGGCAATACTTGCCCCAGCCCCAGTTCCACTCCCTCCCTCATCGCAGGGGCCTCTCTCTGCTCCCCTCACTTCTCTTCCCTTCCATTTCCTCTTCCACCACAATAGACTTACCAGCTGCACACAGGTCTTCAAGCTGCCAGGCTAAGTATCAGAAATAGGATTAGTATCAGCCAATATGCCTCCTTAAAAATCAGCTATCAATATTAGCCACAAAAATCTCTATCATTACACCCCCAGTATTAATACTACTATTTGACACATTGATAAGGTCCATTTAAAATGATGTAAACAGCAAAGCAGAGGGAACAGAGAGGCACTCACCCCAGCCCTGGTTGCAGCAGCCCTGGGAGCAGCCAGCACCAGCTGCCTGCAGCCGCTGGGCTGCACCATGCTTTGCCTGTCCCCATTCACCTCTGCTCCTGGGCTGTGCCGTGCCTTGGTGAAGGCAGCTCGTGTCAACTGCTCCTAGGGTTGCTGCAGCAGGGGCTGGGATGAGTGCTGTGCCCCGCATCTCCCAGGGCTCTGCTTGTCCACACTTACCCTAGCCCATGCTGGAGCAGACCCAGGAACAGCTGACACCAGCTGCCCTCACCACAGCATGGCCCAGCAGCTGGGGTTGGCTAAGCGTGGGGGAACAGGTGGAGCACGGTGCAGCACAGCAGCTGCAGGCAGCTGTTGCCGGTTGCTCTGATACAGCCGGGGCTGCAATGAGTGGGGCCATGGCCCTTTCCCCTTCACCCACAGACTTATCTGCTTGGGTAGGGAGGCATCTATGCTGATAACATAAGAGCGTATTTACCTTGCATATAATTAATTATGGGTTTAAATATGCTGATAGCATAAGAATGAACTTGTGTATAGAGAACCTGCATAAATCGAGGGAAACCTGTGTGCATGTGTGTGGTGTTTTATTTAAATCATGGGAAAATGTGGATTTGGGTTGGTTTTTTTAACTGAAAATTGGGGAATTTTTTAAATCAGAGAAAACAAGGGAAAAAACAGTTATGACTGTATTTAGACTGGAAATTAGAAAATTAGAAAACAGTTTTTATCAGGGAATTAAAGTTCTGGAATGTCTTTCTGACCAAGAGAGTCTGAGTAAGGAACCAAAATTGTTTCAAGATGAGTTTTGGTAAGCTTATGGACACAATAGCTTGATAGGATGGGATTCTTAGAGTAGTAAATATAGCACCTGATAAGAAGCTTTAAGAGCCTGTACTAAAGTTGTGGTACTCAACCTTTTAGAGTAGAGGGCTGGGTGTATGCCACTATTTCCTTCCAGTAGGAGAAGGGGGGGAGGGAGAGAGAGGGAAGGAGGTGGCTGCTAGTGTCAAAAGGAGCGGAGTAAGATGGGGGAAGGGAGAGAGGAAAAGAGCTCACTTACAGAATTGGACACTTCAGGGGCTGGATCTGGCCAATGCGCTGTAAGTTGGGCACACTATGCTAACAATCTTAAGTTTGTGATAGCATGCTGTGTTGTTATGCTGTGCATGAAAGATCTGAGTGGATGTTCTTGTAGTACCTTTTGGACCAATGGCTATTACTTCATTGCCTGCAGTTTTAGGGGACTCAGTTCCATGATTTGAGTGATCCCACCCAGCTTTAAGTTCCTGTGTTGTTGACCTTACAGTATTTCCTCTTGGCCACCGAGTTCCTGGGATGGGGTACTTATTCACACCTCCATGCCCCTGGGGTTCTGTCCTCATGTCAGCATTCAGCAGAGACCGGTGGGATGGTAAACAGCTTGATCTTTATTAGGAACTGGATTCAGCAATACACACATTCACAGCCTGCAGTGAAAAGAACAACCTGCCATCAACAAACCACACCCACAGGGCACCAGGGGGAAAGACTGGAACATCCCACTGCTGGCCCATTGAAGGTACATTCCATATATCACATTCCCCTTTTTTACTCTGGGAGCCCCATCTTAAGTAGTTGAACGTTCATTAGTAACTCAGAACATTTCAGGGATCAGGGAGCCAGAGGTTGCTAGCACTTGGCTCATGGATGGGGACTAGCCTTTCCTGCTATCCCATTACATAGTCCTTGTACTTCACCGGCAACTTCACCACACGTCCACTCTTAGTTTGCATTGTGCCGTTGGGTGTCTCTGTGGGTACTGGTGGATCCTCTGAAATTTTCATTAAACTCTTGCTCGTCTGGTTTTACTTATGATGCTTGTTCTCCTGCCATCTCTTGGTGTGCATCAGTTTGTTCTGTTGGTACTGGTGAATAATCTTTCCTTAAGTTTCTTTTCATTCTCCTGTAGAAATTACTGCTGGCAGTTGTTACTTTGTGGAACACAGTTCATCCCTTTTGCTATAGTGGACGCTGGTATCCAACCTGTACTTGTTTGCATCCTTACTTTCTCCCCCTCTCATGGAGGTGGCAAGAATGCAGCTGTGCAGTCATAGTGCATCTTTTGGCGCCTTTGAAGGTTCTGCAACTTGTGGGAGGCATTCAATGGTAGTCTTGGAGTTAGTACTGCTGTTGTAGCAGGGAGGGTACTGTGCAAAAATCTTCCCATCAGAAGCTGTGCTGGAGCATACTCAAGACCAGATTGAATAAAGCCAGATACAAATCTGAGCCGTCCTGCAGAGTCTTCGTAAACATTGATTTGGTGGTAAATAGCTTTATCTTTAATTAGGAACAGGATTTAGCAACACACACACACAGCTTGTGGCAAGAACAACAACCACCACCAACAAACCACACCCACAGGGCATCAGGAGGGAAAGACCGGACTGTTTCATTGCTGGCCCCTTAAAGGTATATTCCATATACTACGGAATGAATACTGTGCAAAAAGCATGAAAGATTAATTGGGCCAGAGAGGGGCAGCAGTGTGTTGACAAAAGGGAGCATGTCTGTTGGACAACTACTTTGACTGAAGGCCTCTGAAGCTGGTGAAGTGTATATGGAAACTCAGCAGCATCTGAGGAAACACATGCTACCTTTAAAATAAAGGAAATGATATAAGTGATTCATAAGTTTGGCTAATGGCCAAACTTGGAGTTTGCTCTCTAGAGGAAAAAAATTATTAAGACCTTCAGCAAAGGACTTACTGCTTTGGTTAAATATAGGCATATAACTAGTCTCCCAATTTAAATCAGTAGTGACTATCTTGGGATTCAGAACATGCTGTGTGCTTTGCTATGTTGGGAATCTTAATTACCTGTACTTTTTTTGCCCTTTCAGTCCCTGAAGGTGAACATCTCCCTTCTTCAGGTTCCCTTCCATCTATTTCTCTGCCTTCCAGTGCAAGTGGATGATGGTAGAGGGAGAATTGGAGGTAGTGAATTCTGCATTCCCTCCCTTCATCTATCAGCTAGCATCGAAGTTGTAATTTGATGCCTTTGTACACCAAAAAATTACTCTTCCCCCATTCCTGTTTGCAATTCCCCAGCTCTTGAAGCATGGTAGCAGCAGCAGGGAATTCGGTTTCTGAAAGAGCACTTCTTGTGGTTCTATAGTTGAAGCACCAGTAATTGCTCAGTGATGTATTAAAAGGTAAAGCCTAGTGCTAATTCATCTCCTTTATAAGAGAAAGAATCCCATTACTTTGAATACTCCTCCCAGTGCACCTTTCAGAGGTTCATTAAGTAACTTGATTAGCAGTTTTCACATGTGGTTTCCTTTTCCCCTTGAGGGAAAATATATGAGTTGGTTTACAAGTTAAAGTTTTATTTCTCTGTCCTGAACTCTGTATTTTTTATTGAAGACAAATCCAAAGAAATGCATCTTGGGTTTACAATGGAATGTGATGAAGTCTGAGTCACTTCTGAGATGGTGCAGGAATTCCTACTGCCACCATAGATGGGCCTCAAAAAAAACTAACTTCCACCAGTGGACAACTGCTTATCTCCCCTGTGCCCTGGGGGCTGAAAGGGGTCACCAGGGATCCTGGTTTTCGCTGATAAAAAAACAAACCTAATTTTCAGATTTAAAAACATAACTCAAAATATACATATCTAACTATCTATCTGTGGTGTTTCATTTTAATCATAGAAAACTGGATTTTGGGTTAATATTATTTATTAGAAAATCGGGGATATTTTTTATCAGAAAAAACCAGGATGCCTGGAGATCACTATGCCTTAGGGACTAGATCACTGAGTAGTCAAGATAAGGGCTGACATTTTGAATTTTATTTTACTGAATGGAAAGCCAGAGACTAAGATAGATTTAAAAAGCTCATTTTAGCTTTTGATGAAAAGGTGTACTTCTGTGTCATGAACTAGTTGAACTTCTCTAAGACCTGAATTTTTGTGCCTAGGCAGTTGGCATTTTCTCTGGTTTAGCTGGGATTAATATATTAATCCATTACCTTTATTAAAGGTAGGTCAGTTTCCATCAGGATGGTACTGAGTGTCTTTGCCAACTGAAGATGGTAGATGTTCCATGTGGGTATTGCTATGTGAGAACTTAGCATCAGCCAGGAACACAGACCCAATCCTAAATTGTGAAGTGGATTGATCAGTTGTGGGTATGCACCTTCAATTGAAGGAAGCAGCTTTGTATCAGTGTACTGTTTAAAATACTTTTTACTTGTAACCTTGATCCTTGTTCTGGTTCTGCTTCAACAAACTTTTCATCCAAGCCTTCTGATAGGTGTACGTTTGTAGGCTGAGTTGTGTGTTAAGAGTATCTGTGTAAATCAGTAAGAATGGGACTTAACAGGGGAAATCCTATAACTGTGCTATTAGTTCTTCTAAGTGGTTTGATATTAAAAAAACCCACTGTACTTTATAAAGTTCACTTTCATTTTTTCTGTATGTGTTGCATTTAGATGAATGAATGTTCATGGTTTTATATTTTTAAGCATATTTTATCCATGAAGACAAAAACATGTTGTTTATACAAAAATCTTTGTAGTGTATTTTGTTACATATTATTCTGATACCAATGAGTTCTCGAAGAATTGAATAGCTCAGTTCTTGTTCGCTTTGCTTTGACACAGGGTAAAGATTTTATGGTTATGTTATGCGGGAATTACTTACTGTTTTTTAAATTTTTAGAATTCTGAAGCTCTTTTATTGAAGACTGCAAGCTTTTAGCTGGAAAGCAATTTTGACTCTACATTTGCTTTATGCCAGTTTTCATCAGTCTGATTTCATCATAGTTACAGGCTTTGCTTTGTGATTCCTTTCAAGAGCCTTCAGTCATTAAAGGTCTTAGATCAAATGGACTTTCAGTTCTCTCATCTTGTCATGGACATATTCTTCTGGTACTGTAAGCCCTTTTGCAGAGAACAGACTGGAGGCAAATGCTCCCATTTAGACTTTACACCATGTTCAATTTACTACTTAAAAGTAAAGCAGTCATTCACAATATGCCTGCTAAAACCTGGATGAATAGATTCTCTATAAAATCTAGGATGCCTTTCAGATGATAACTTATTTAACAAAGGGGATATGATTTGGATTTGCTAAAGGGAAGTGGTTTGACTTTTCATTTTTTCTAAATATCTATGATTTTTCATAGGTCAATGATTTTTCATAGGTATTTCAAAGTGGTTTTGGGGAGAGTTTGCAGCTACTCAGCACCAATGAGAATCAAGGTTAGAGACTGATGGGTTACTAAATGATGGGAAATTGCAAATAAACATCCAGCCCTTCATCTTCAGTTGAAATTCAGGCCTACATCTTGATGGCTCTCCTATAGCCTATATCAACTGAGCTTGATAGCAGTTATCCACAACAGATTATAACTGATGGTGTTTGTCACCTTTATTGGCAATCCCATTAGGCAGGCCAAGAACTGACTAGGCCCCAGATAATTAATTCCCCACTTACCCTAAACTGTGTGGATTGGTGCACAACAATGAAGCAGTGTTTAAGAAAACCAGTATTGTTAGTGTTTCTACTGTTGGTTGAAGACCTGGGCCACTAGGAAATTGTTTAGGAACTTAAGCATATAAAAGGTGTGGGAGGAAGACTGGCATGAGTCTAAAAGTAGAAAAGAGCTAACAATTCAAAGCTCAGTAAATTGACTAAATGTGCATAGGGGAATTTATAAGCAACACCAATCATTCATCATTGTTAATGAAGTAGCCTTTTTACCAGGAGGGCCTTTGTACATTATTTAATATTGTAAAACAAGTGCAGGTATGATTGTAAGATTGCTGCACGTTAGCAGTTTTGAAAAACTTCTCCCTCTCTGTTTTCTTTATTACCCTAGCCACAGTGAACTAATAGGACTTTGAGTATTCACGGATAATGTGAAGCCAAGTTGCACTTTCGGATGTGTGTGTGAAGAAATAACCAATGAAAAATGTGGAGAAGTGAAACAGTTACAAGTCATAGGTTTTACTTTGAGAGACAACCCATGAGGCTTTTGAAGGCCGTTTAATTTAAAAGGATTGTGTGACATAGTCATTTCTCATTTAGGTTAGATAACCATACCGTGTAAATGTATACAGAGAAAATGGATTGAATTGTCCAGTATTTACATAGTAGCATAGCATGAGACTGCTGGAAGTTGTCTTCTTCCAGAGTGTAGTTCCAAAAAACAAAAACAAAAAACCATCAATAGCATCAGTGCTTGCTGGCTCAGTTTTATGCCAAAGAAAATTTGCTTCATGAAATGGAAATTTAGAAGCAATTCAAATAAAACCAAGAGAGATTAAACAAAAAGACAGTCTCCAAGATGCATCAAAGATGAGGCAGAGTCAACAGTAGGTAGAATACTCCAAGCTTACAAAATTGAATTACATTTAATGAGGTCAGAGTTTCTAGGGAATCTGCAACCTCTTGTGAATTGTATGTGAAATGTTACTTTAGAGCCCGAGTTTATTTTTAATAAAATATTGGTTTTAAAGTGAATAATAATAAGTGATATAGTAGAATTTTAGCAGATTTTATTAATGTTCACTGATTTGCATCTTTTCCAGAGTTTTATTGTTTTGAAGATAAACGGCTGCTTGGTCTGTTTAAATTTGAGAGCTTTGTTACAGTATGTCTAGCAGTAATACAGGACTGGGTTAAGGTTTTAAAATGAGCAGGTGATGCTCTGTCAGTTGGAGAGACAAACTCATTTTGAAAAAAACAAAGTTGTAGCAGATTGTTTATAATAGCTCCCTGACAACAGACTTACATTCTTGAGTTCACACAGTTTACATTATTAAAGTAGACATATGTAAGTAGAATTTGCTTCCAGATATATGCACATATTCTGGCAAGATGTTTAAGGCACACTGTCAAGTAATTTAAGGCAACAGTTTTGGCCTCTTCTGAATTTTTTTAAGGCTTTGCAAAAGTTGGAATACAGGATCTTTATAATCTTTTTAAGTTGCAGAAGCAAGCATAAAGGTTATCTTTAAATCTTTCTGTCTTAACTTTTTTTCCATAGCTTACTAATGAAGTATAATCAAAATTAGGTGTGTACATTAAAAAAACATTGATTTGAATTATTTCTTTTATTATGCTCTGTATAGTCATATTTTGTCAACATAGTAATGAGCGAGGGTACTGGCAAGATTTTTTTACCCCAACAGCAAATATTACTCGGATCTTGCAGAGTATTTTTGGGAAACAAATTTGAAATCAAAATAATGAATATTTGAACTGACAACCTGCTCCAGAGTTATCTGATCTTGCAATATGAATGTCTCTAGTTCAATCAAAGCAGCTCAAATTTAGAAGGATCAAGCAGATGCTCAAAAATTGAATTCACAGGAACTAAAAACTAAAATATTAACAAAGAACCTTGAGACCTTTCCCACTATAGATTCATTGGGTTACTGGTTCAGAAGCAAAGCACGATTCAACAATAATGCAGCATTTTTGCAAAAAAAGCTAAAAACATAGCTGATGTATGAACAAGAATATCATATTAAAGTCATGAAAAGTGATTCTATTTAGTACATATTATTAAGGTCTCAAGTAAAGTTCAGTTTTAGGCACTGTAGTTTAGGGGTCATATAGACAATTTAGAGATAATCCAAAGGAGAAACAAAAATCGTTAGAAGTCTATAAAACATGATAAGTGAGGAAACATTGGAAGAAATGGGATTATTTAGTCTAGGGAAGATAACACTGAAGAGGGTAACAATCTTCAAATACAGAGCAGTGTAAGAAAGTGGATAGGGATAAATTGTTTTCTGTGTTCATAAAAGACGGGACAAAATAGTGTGCATAAACTGGAATGGAAGAGATTTGTGTTAGATATGAGTAATGACTTTTAAGTAGAAGGGTAGTCAAGCACTAGTACAGATTATTAAGAAGGTGGCAGAATCTCCTTTATTGGATGTTTTTTACTTTAGACAGGGATGATTCTACCTTGCCTGAATGATTTATTGAGTCCCTCCCAGTCCTGTTTTTCTGTGATTCTGTATGTGTCTCTGTTATGTTCATCCAGCTGTATTTTAATTGTTGGAAAACCTCAACGTTATTTTAATATCCATTTCTGTATCAAGAAAACCTATATGTGAATTTTTGCTCAAGTATACAGTAGTAACTGGGTAATGAAGACTAAAAACTGCAGACCTTATTGTTAATTTAGTAATTGTTGGTTTTTCTTTTCAGGCTTGAAGTGCATCTAGGAACGAATGGATGACTGAGTATTCATATGAAGAGGAAAGCCATAAAAGTTTGTTGAAAATTTTACAACAATGTGCATTATACATATTACTGTTATTATCAAGAATTTATAATGTATAACAATGAATTTTAGCTGAAATAATATTCTGGAGTTCAACTGTTGGCTTGGCTGTCAGACAAGAGTTCCATTGACGAATGATTAATGTATACAGGGTATAATTCAACATTTTCCAACATATTCTTTTTAAAAACTGAGTTTTCAAGTGGGAGCATAAAAGGCTAAAGGAAATATGAAGGTGGGCATTCTTATTTTTATTTGGAAAATGTAGTTTGGACTAAATGATATGCTGACATTAATTTCATACAATTCCATTGAAGGAAGAGGAACTGAATAAGATTATACGACATAGTTTTTCTTCTTTATGTGTACAAGGTTGAGCTGATTTTATTAAATGGTGGATATCTTCCATTAAAGATGCTTGTTATACAGCTCAGTGTGTTTCTGGATGGCACTTGGATGACAGTGATAAAAGCAAAAAACAAACCAAATATAATAGTAGTTATTAGTAAGTACCTTGGTGCTTTTTTTTAATCTTCCTCTGGAGCGTCACATATTAAGGATGAGTTGGATGCTTCTACTGCATCAGTTTCTTTTGATGGTTGTAAGAGGTCAAAATCTGGTTGACTTCGTTGCTTCGTTGTGGTCAATTTTGGTGCCTTATAAAATGGTGAATTTAAGTAGTTTTTGGAATCTGCCTGTTGTTTTATTTAATTGCAGATCATTGTAGACTTTTGGCTAGGGTCCTCCTCTAATGAACTTCCAGCCAGTGCTGCTCAAAGGAGACTGTTTGTTCCTCTCTGTTCTCATGAGAGCAAAAGCATTGTAATGGTGAATTCAGTGGGCAGGATGATGCAGTGCAGTTACTCATTTAAGGAGGACTTTCTAAAAGATCTGCTGGTGACTGACGAGAAGGGATATTTCATAGTGAAAAGCCAATTTAAGCAAAGATTTCCTTATCGTTCTTATGCACCCCAATTACAGAAAACTAAGCTTTCCCCAAAAGTGCAGTATTGGTGGGAGGCAAGAGCTTTCAGTCTATTCATTCTTGCAAGACTCTTCTCCATGGTAACCAGACCTGTCATTTCTCTCATAATGTCATTAGAATAAGAATGATTATTTACTTGGGTGATACTTTGATTGTAGCAGAACTGAATGGTTCAAGATGTCTTAGTTTGGCAGAAATCCATTTGGAGTTTTTAATAGATGTAAAGAAAAATCTATTCTGTCCCATCTCTGGTTAAACTTTCAAGCAAGTACAGTAGGTAGAATGGTTCTGATTATAAATGTGTCATGGCTGAAGGGAAAAAAAAAGTGATAATAATTGGAGTCAAGATCAAGGGCCTGTTAAGTACAGACATGGGCTAGCTGACATTGCAAGTTTCCTACATTAGTCAAAGAAAACAAGTAAGATTTGTGTACTGTCTCTCAGCTGTACCTCCATATCTACTCTCTGCTAATAGGGTCTGGCTGTTAGAATGCAGCTCACTAAACTAGGGAGCAAGAGTTTCCTTGTTGTAGGTCTCTTGCCTAAATGTGGTGGAAGAAAAAAATAGGGTTGTTAGAAACCGCTCTCAAGTAATTTTACGTGTTCCAGGCATACAGTGAATACATACCTAGTACATAGGCTGGTGAGCCTCTTTTGGTTGCAAGAAGGTTCATGAGAGCTAGCAAAGATCCCATTTTTATCTATAAACTGCTGGCTGTTGTTCTGGAAAGCTCTCAGTATGTTCTAGACAAATGAGATGTGCGCATCTTTGATCTGCCAGGTCTGTTCAGAATAACAGTATTATAATGTCTCATTCCATACTAACTTAGGAGGAACCAAGTCAGATTTGATGTCTGTGATAGACATGAGAATTAGGAAGTTACATCAAGGCAGAAAATACAATCTTAAGGTTTATCACGTTCTTGAACAGAGAAGGTAATAACCATCATCCTGAAGAGAGGCAGAAACTTGTATTGCAGATACTAGCTGGAACACTGGATATTAGTGGGGAGCTTGAGGATTCTTATGATTGTTAATTGTCATGAGAGTGAAATTTTCCTAAGTTTTCTAGGAAAGAATGCAGTGGAGAAAGAAGCATTCTAAATCATCTGCCTGTGTCCCCAATTCATTTTCCTTTTCCTCTTTCTGATTAACTTCCATGAGTTAGGGCAGGTCATGAGGAACTTTAGAACATGGTGACTCCTATTTGTCCAGGCCACAGTTCTGATCCTATGACATCTCCCAATAGTCTTGAGATCTATGATCAAGATCTGCTCAGACAAGGGGGTGGAGGTAGTGAAGTATTCCTGATTTACTATACGTTTTCTGTTGAGCAAGCTCTGTATTAAGAGCAATTATTATGGAGCAGAGATGGCAGACGATAGAGATGCAGATGTCAGCTATTGTCACCATTAAAATTTGGGGATGAATTCTTTGTTCTGTTGAGTTCAGAGGGGTTAATATTTCACCTAAACCTCTGTTTTGGCTTCTTGTTTCTTTCTGTATTACTGAGAAGTGGGGAGTTAGCGTGTTAATCAAGACTACTTTGATAGCCAAGCCATTTAAGCCCAAATATAACCTCTGTTGGGAACATTAATATTCTGCTATATCATTAGCATAGCAACATAAAGAAATTCTGTTGCATCATCAGAATTTTTTCCATTAGAATATTTTCTTTTTGTTTTGTCTCACACCACAATATACTATGTTAATAAAACAACTTTGAGCTGCTTCATTGGAAAGAAACTGATTTATAAGATTGGGTAGTGGGATTGTGTAATGGTACAGATGGAAATATAGCTAAAGTTGTAGTTAAGTTGTAGTTAAAGTTTTTTTTCATGAGTAGGAGAAAATATAAACATTGAAACCAGTCTTATAGCAAGGGACAAGGAAGGAAGGAAGTAGATTCACAGGATCAATTGGAAAGGATAAAAGTTGAAAACAAAATGCAACAGAAGTCAAACAGTCATACAGGTGCAGATTTATCTATCAATTTATATATGTTCCTTTTCACTATGATACATGAGCAATAACAAATGTAACATAATGTAAATATGTAACATTATGTTGAATTGAATGGTACCAGGATTTCATACCATAAATTCTATAAAGAGTTTTAAAAGATAAAATCAGAAATACTGTAGAAGCTGATTAAATTTGGTTACCCAGAATTTAAGGTCCTTAAAGGGTTCAGCTTAAAATCTGGTTATCCACACATGCTCTAAGATGCAAAGATGTTTGTTTGTAGGGTTTTTCATTTTCATATGTGCAGTATCGTTGCCGCACGGTTAGTGCCTAGCAATGCTACTGCGTGGTAGCAATGAGGTATGGCACAGTAGCTTGTTGCTACTGCGCCATAGTGTCTTGTGAAGACACACACACAGAGGCTGTACAGAGACTATAGTCAGATGATTTGGCACCATTCATTATGAATGCAAACATTGAGGAAAAAAACACTGTAAGAAATGACCACAGAAAAATAATTGAGGTTCGGAGAGATATCAGGACAGTTAACTCTCCCTGATTTAATTTGGTATGCAACATTTATCTGGATCAGTCCATTAAAGATCAGAAATATAATTGCTTTGTATTTAGATACCATGTGTAGAAGACAACAGTCAATATTCAGTTTGTTGGTTATTATCTAACATTTAATAGCTGTTGGAGTACAACCATAGGTATACAGCTTATTGCTGGGTGATCACTAAAAAAGTATAAATGCTGCACTGTGCAGACACATGAGTGGGAATGGATTCTTCCCAAATCTGATTCTGAGATAAGAGAAAAGTAGTAGACATTTTCTTTCTTATCTTGCATCATGTGAAGGTCCTTCGAAGTATATACTGCCTCTTACTCTTTTCCCTTTTTCTGTTGCTATACATGTGAATGATGGGCTGTTGGAATAGCGTAAGCTCTGACAGATGGACATCCAGAATAGTGTAGCTTCTCTGTACTTATTCACCATTGATTTGTCCAGTTCAGGTCAAATGTGTATAGGGTGAGGCACATTTGGAACTGATCCTGATTGCTAAAAAATGGCTAGAGGCAGATCCAAAAATGATCTGCTCCAAGTAGTGACGGCAGTTAAGATGTCTGCCATGAGCATAACACACTTTGATTACGTTTGAACAGATTCTTTTTCCCCTTGCCATTGTACAATTAATGAATGATTTCTGGGAAGACTGCAGTGTTCCTGTTAGGCTTTCTTGCTAACAGCAGTATAAAACTTGTTCTGTTCCAGGTCCTACCCCCTGTCCTACTCCTCTGCTCCCCCACTTCTGCTCTACAGTTGCTTTCCTAGCCTAAATGATTTGTTGTTTACAGGTCTTTGTCTTGGCTTAGCTCCACTTATTTTCCAGCTATTTTGGTGTGTTTACTCAGTACTTCTCAACAGCTGGCTTAGGGCGAGTGTCCAAAGCACACATTCATATATACACATTTGAACAGTTAATCAAAGTCTAGTCCTAGAATTTTACTTTCTGACTGGTCTGTGAAGTGATCTTGTTAGACCAAGTAGGGGTGGGATTGTATACTTTTTGCCTTTTTTTTGTTTGGAACAGGGGGACGATTCCCAAACAGAGTTGTAACTATGTCATTCAAGGTATAAACTGATATCTCAGAAATCAGTATATTTGTTAAAGTGTAACTGCCCGAAGTGGAGCATGCTGTACAATATATCTGTGGCCTTTGTGGAATTCTCAGACTTCTGGAGACAGTGGAGACGGGTGCAAAAATAAGCGGAGCTTTCCCTAGTTAAAGCACAATCTGTTGAAAAATCACAATACCTGCTTTAAAAAAACCTCTACTTCTCAGGGCGACAGAGTGCAGAAATGCCTGAGGGGGGATTTCTTTAGAATTGAAAGTAGCATCTGTGTCTGAGAAGCCCAGCAAGACAGGTTGGCTTATGTAGGCCAGCAGCAAAAAAAATCCTTCCAGTTGGGAAAGGCCCATGATGTTTTATTTATGTTGCAGATTTTGTAATGGTTCTTAAAACCTGAATTTTGCCAAAAATGCTCTTGAAAGGAAGAACAGAGAATCCCCCAAAATACCAAAGCTCAAATAATGCTTAGATCACATCTTCAGAAGAGAGGAAAAATGACTAAGCCACATTATGCAGTAGGGATCTTCTGAAAAGCTATTAATCAATGGGTAATTAATTTATAATTGATAGAATATGACCAGATAATTGAATACGGTTAATATTTGAGATTGCTTTCATTTCATAATGTCTATAATATAGAAATAGTAAATATTATAAAATACACGTCTCTTCTTTGTCTGAGACTTTGCTCCATGAAATATAATTGTTTCTGATAATGAATCCCTCATGTATATTAAGGCAAAGTGTGTTTACTTCTGCGCCTGCATTCTCTTTTTAATAGTACTACAGGATCTGTTAAAACCAGGAATAGCCAACCTGTAGCACAGGTGCCAGTGGCATGGACAACCACTGTGAGGCACACAGCAGACTGGAGAAGAGACAAACAATGGCAGATAAAGCAGGGTGTAGAAAGCTGAGCAGCAGATCAGGCAGGGCGCACATGGCAGGAAGCAGAGAGCAGAGCAGCCCAGTTGGGGAGCAGCAAACAGAGCAGCAGATTGGAGGGGTAGGGAGAAGGTATTAGAATGGTACTTAAGGTGGGTCCGGGGTAATTTGTGGAACACCAGCCAGGAAGCTTGGACCCCACTTTGTTTAATCATTTTGAAAGTTAATAGGTGCATATTTACTACTTTAGGCAGCACAGTGACTGTATCTTATGATAAAGGTTGTCTTCCACTTCCAAATATAAGACCTTCTTTTCAGTAGCTTATAACTTTGATAAGCTTAAAGCATTCCAACTAAAACTCCTGTGCTTGGTTGTCTGCAAGGTATCTCCTGGGAAAGCTCCACTTTAGAGTTTGGCTGTTTATGACAATCAAGTGAGGAAAAACAGCATGTGACCATATAATTACAGACTGTTTCATAATGTATACACAAAAATAGGCTGGGTTAAGGTTTCTGTGCAACTTTCATTCTGACATTTGGTAATTTTTCAGTGTCTGAATTTTGTGACTCTTCATGTTCTTTGAATATGGGGGTTAGATGTAATATTCATTCTGTTAGTATTTGTGAGTGGCAAATGTGCTAGGCCTATTTCAGACTGTTGGGAACATACAATTCCTACTTCAAAGAGCTGCCAGGATCAGCTTAGAGCTGTGAGCAGCTCATTAGCAAAAATATACCATGTTTCACTTTGTATACTCAAAATTCTTTCTCTTTCTGGATGACAGTTTAGCTCCAACTTTCCTCCAATGTCTCAGCTGCCATAATGCCCCACTCCCTCAGAGCTGTACCTAATAAACACTGTTAACACAGAGTGTCATACATAGTTCAGTGTGGGGCCTGCTTATCTCACTAAGGACCCTGACAGACATTCACTTTAAAACATGAGATCCAATCTTCAGTCCCAATAATGATGTGTCCTACCATGTAACACATGTATGGCAAGATGTGCAATTTTACGATCACAGATTAATCCTAGTTGCACCATACTTGCTGGTGTAAGGGGAGCCCCGGCTCTTGAGCTCAGGCTTCCGTGGTACCAGCCACATGAAACCAGTTAGCTGATTGTCACCTGGGGCAGAGAACCAAACCAGTCCCCAGCACCAGCCAACAGTCAGCTCTGCATGGTAGTGGGCTGTGGCAGCCAGATGTTGGGCTCCTTGTATGCCAGCAGCTACAAAACAATGTGTGTTGCCCCACTGGGCAGCTCATGGGGTTTTGATAGGTCCCAGCCATGCATCAGTTTAAGGCATGATAGAAATGAGTCACAAAGTTATTCCACATTATAAGGAATATAATTCTGTATCACACTTTATACTGAGTTTAAAATTATATCACTCTGTAAACTGAGTTGCACATGTGGTTGGTTTACTATTTAAGGCATGATAAACCTGTTAATGGTATCTTAAATGTAATGTGTGTTGAGAACCTAAATACAAGTTCAGTCAGAAGGCCCTTCCAACTGTTGGAGGAGAGATTCAGTATTGCAATATTTATCTGGCCAGGGATATAAGCCAGTTTCAGAGCCCTGTGTTTTCCCCTTGGGCTAGGGACAGAAGTTACACATAAACTGGTTTGAGTCATCAGAAATGGTTTATACCTGTAACAAAACAGAAGTTCAGTGTACATAAAACTGTTGCAAAATCACAGAAACTGGTTTAAGAGTAACCTGGCTGAATGTAGTATCAGCCTTAACTGATTTGAGTAAAACCGGTTTATGAAATTTCTGTCCCAGACAAAAATTCTGAACCATCCTGGTTCTAGTTAAATCACAGTCCCCCAGCATCTCAGTATGCTTTTCAGTCCTGGGCTGCGTTGTGCTGTCTGATCCAGAAGGGTTTTGGGTGGGAGGGAGAGAATACAGAGACTTCCCTTCCCTCCTCCAAGGCAATCCCTGGCTGGGGTCAGGGAGTGGATTAAATGTGCCTTCTCCCAAGTACAGCTGCTCTGTGCTTCTAAAAACTTACTGCTGGCTTCAACTGTGGACTACAAATCTCAGAGGCACCTGGAAGCAGGAAGAGAAAGTAATGAGCAACCCTGCAGAGTCCTGCCACTAATTATAGACTGCAAATTCCAAAGACCTGGGGGCAGCAAGAAGAGGAAGCAGACACACAGCTCATGCTGGCTATGTGCCAGAGAACCATGCTGTAGTGCCCCCCAGCTTTTGGCCTGAGCCACATGTGGCTGTGGTATGTGGTTGCATGTGGCTGTGGTATGGGGCTGCATTTCCTGAATCAAAAGTGAATGTGCGTCCAGTTGTTTCTCAAGTTTAATTTCTGCAGTTTAGACTAACCTGCAAAGACTGAATCAATTCAGCCTCAGGTCTTTTTTGACTGTCTGAACTTAGGCTTGAAGTCTAGAATAAGCTGTAATACTCTATTAAACACAGACCAGAATGACACATCTTAAAGGTCTGTCTGGACTTGTCTATAGTTTACCCAATGAAATGTTAACTTTGTAGCCAATCTCATACTTATATATTCTATATAGTTCTATAGAACTATATATATACTATATAGTTCCCTTCACACTAAGGATGTCCTGATTTTGGTATGACGTAAGATCCTTATATCTGCATTAGGGGTGCACCGATAGAGATTTGTGGGGCTGATACTGATAGCCAATTTTTAAGGAGGCATATTGGCTGGTACCAATCTGATTTCTGATACAGATGCATGCATCTGGTAAATTCGTTGTGGTGGAAGGAAAGGGTGGAGGGAAGGGGCATGGGGAGGATGCAGATGAATGCCCTCTGTGGTGAGGGAGGAGTGGGGCAAGGGCTGGGGCAGCTGCTACTCACCCAAGGTGGGGTGGGGCATGGGACAGAGATGGGGCTTGTCTAGGGGGTGCAGGGAGGTTGGGGCAGCCTCTGCTGTTGCACGCACCCTGCTGCTTCTCCACTGCAGCATATTCTTGTGGGAATAAAAGAATGTTAACTTAACTCATTTTGTTTTTTATTTTTAAAACTGCTAAATAAGAATTATGTTAATGCTAATAATGACTACATTTTTACTACCCTGGAGAGATGAACTAGACTGCTTTTTTCCTAAGCTGTTTGATAAGGTCATTTCAGTCTATGTGCTTGCCAGTTTTTGACACAACATTCCAATATATCTAATGAAAAAAAAGGTTTGAGGTCAATTTCTCAGGATTTTAGTATTTCATAGGCTCCTAAGAAACTATTTCCAGGAAGATAAATTCTATTTAGTTTTGGTATGCATTGTCTAGCAATGAAAATCAGTGATTTAATGCTACCTGTTCCTAAAATAGTCTATTTAGTCAATTGGGATTCAGATGTCTGAATAAATATACCAGTACTTCTATAACTGAAATGTTCAATGCTTCCTGTTATAGAAATACATAAGCAATTATATTTTAAATTTAATCTTCATTCTCTTGATGAGATGGAGCACTAAAACATGTTTACAGTTGCACACTGCCTTGGTGATTAATATATGTTGAACTAAAACTTGAAATAGTATATACAATCTCATTATTGCTTTCCCTTTGGATAAACTAATGATAAGCATTTATTGTTGGAAATTAACTGCTTTTGGATACTAGTACTTTTGACATAGTGCATAGAGAATAAGATCACACAATCACAATTTGTTCCAAAGCATACCATAATTTGATGCAGTTCAATAGCTATTATATAAGAAGATGTCAGTCATTTTACAACAGATATCCATGGTTTAAAATCTGAATCATGTTTGTACTGTCTTGTAGTAGGTGCTATATTTCTTTATCCCAAGATCCCAAGGACACATGTCTTAAGGGAAGAGGAAGCTCATAGTATTAATCTAAATCTAGACTACGCTTATGCTGCTTACACTGTATTTCCTATATGCTTCCGAAAATTCATTAAACTGCAGGGCTGGTGGTGGATCAGAGAAGGTCAAGTTTTCTGCGGAGAGCCTGTCACCTCATATTGATCTGTAAGTTATCTGTTTCAGTTTGGTTTGACACTAGTCTACTACAGCTGTGGTTTAGCTGTGATGGACATTGAGCATTACTAGGATGTAAACAAAAGCTTTAACTTTCAAACTTTACTTGTAAACATGAAGTAGAGCTCTGTATGTAGTCCAAAATAATGCACATACACATGCGCACATACATTAGCATCACAACATTTAAATATTCATAAATTATAAGATAATTGGTGACAACTGTCAATCCTCCTGGATCATGGTATATGCATGAGGGCCACCCAGACCTTCGATGCATATAGATTCATAGATTGCGAGGGGCTGGAAAGGATCTTGCAGATCATCGGGTCCAGCTCCTCTCTCCTGTGCTCTAGGCAGGACGACATCTGGGGTCAAGCTAGGTGACTGTCTAGTCTTCTCTTGAAAACCTCCAGGGTAAGTGACTGCACCAACTCTGGAGGGAATTTTATTCCACAATCTGGACACTGTGACTGTGAAGGAATTTTTCCTGGTATTAAGCCTAAAGCGACCTTCCAAGAGTTTGCATCTATTGGTCCATTGATTCCATTGGTCACTGAGCTCCTGATGCGCTCCTCTGATATAACAGTAAGCTGCTATCAAATCCCCTCTCAACCTTCTCTTCTTTAAGCTAAAGAGGCCCAGGTCCCTCAGCCTTTTCTCGTATGGCTTGCCTTGCAAGTCCCTGACCATGCGTGTGACCCTTTTCTGGACCCTCTCAAGAGTAGACTGAGTCCAGATGTTTGGTTCCTCCATGGCTGTAGTTGTGTAAGTGTCTGGTAATCAAATCCAAGTCTTCTGTGTGGTAGACAAGGATTTTGTCACTGAACCACAGGGGACTCCTGTCATCAGATAATTAAATAATTCCTATTATTCATCAGCTTCATTTTCATTTTTCCAGCTTCAGTAGAAACTGTCCCCAACACAATTGATTACTAGACTGTACTACATTTAAAACTATGTGGACTTGGGTTTGGAGGATTATTGTTTAAGGAGGAGATCCTTTGGATAATCCCCCATTTAGTTTAGGAATAGGGGACTGCCTGGCTTCTAAAATTAAAATGAACCCAGATGTTTTATTAATTTCAATGGAACCGAGCTGATATTTGTTGAACTACTCTTTGGAGATTTATATAATGGATGAGGTATAGGAGCTCCAGGCTTCATGACAGTGGAGTTTATTTTTTCATAGCATGTAAAACAAGTGAATTGCCTTAATAGCTATCTGCAGGAAGCAAAGACCTATTTTGTAAGGCAAAAAGAGTTTAAAAGATGGTGCGTACAACCTTGTTCTAGTGTGGAGTAAACCAAATCCTGTCTTTGATTCAGCTGGATTCTTTAACTGGCTTCTGTGATTTAATAAAGATTCTTTAAGCAGTTTGAGGATGAATAGTGATATTGGATCTGTCTGTTAATGAGGAGTAGATCTATATATAATATTTACTCATAATTCTGTGCCTGGGCAGCATAAGCAGATATGAGAATTTGGGCCCCAGTGGCCACATCCAGATGTATAGGAATGGGCACTTGCAGCAGCACAAGTACTAGTGACACAAATTTGTCCCACTACTTTGTCCTGCAGTGTACATTCCTGCACATGTGCCTTGGTGAGGGACAAACTGTTCCGCTTTGGGCAAACTGCCTTTTTCCTGCTCCTCCTGGCTTTCGGTGTACTAGAGCAGCTGAGGCACAATTGAAATAGTAGACATGCTCTGGTCATCAGCCAGAGCAACTCCTGGGGGACCAAGCCTTCATTTGTTCTGGCGCATGCTATTTTAGTGTGCACCACGTCACTTTTTTTCCTGGCATTTAGTTTTGGGAAGTCTTGGTAGCAAATTTTGCCCCTGTGCTTCAGGTTTGCAGCATGGGGCATGTTTTAATGTTCTAGGCGTGCAGTTTGCAGCACCATAGAGAGGTTTGCAGTGCTGCAAACCACATGTGCCTGCATGTCTGGATGCAGGCAGTGTGTTTAAACCACATGCAAATCATACACCAGGTTAAACGGTTAGTTCCTAATTTTATTTAGTATGGTAAGAACCTAAAACATGATGGATTCCGTACAGCAAATATTGAAAACCTAATGACTACACTGAAGTGGAGGTGAGGATGGATGGGGTGACTGAATGTTATGGTGCTTGTGATGGGAGAGAATTTAGGTCTTAACTTACCAGTATTTTAATCATTTCAGCCCACCTCCATTTTCCACCTTGGTTGGGCAAACATGAATCCTCTACAGTATGGAAACTGAGGGATCAGAAACATGAAGTGCAAAAAAAAAGTTAATAATGCCTGGCTCTTATACAGAACTTTTGAATTGCATCCTCAGCCTCAAGCAGGTGTTGGCTGTCCTGTGTATAACTTAGCTGATTGTTGGTCCATTGCCAATAGTTTGTGCTGATAACGGCTATTTTGCACTTCTTCCTGAGTGAGAAGGTTTATCTTTGGATATTAGGTACTTCCAGATTGAGAATATTTTCAGTTATTCCATACTGTATATCTGGCATGGGGATTGAGAATCCTTTTGAACTGTTTCTGGGGTAGCTACTAATACCATTTATAGAGATATTTTCATATATTTTTTTTCTGGGGGTGTCATAAGAAACTAAATTAATTATTTGCTAGCTACTGCCCCCTCAATCCTAATTCATCTATTTTTTACCCATAAAAAATAAAACATTGCTCCTGGAACTTTGTGAATGTGTTGGGGATAGTTCTTAGTTGGGGATAGTCTCTCGTCCAGTGGACAGAGATAACATAGGCAGCTTGCAGACATTAAACCTCCTTGCCGTCCTCAAATGGCACTTTAAATTAAACTTGGTAAAATCCTGTGCTGAGCCCAGCATACCCCTAGAAGCGGCATCGCATTAGTTGGACCCAGCTTACCCAGCATCTGTATAGATGGGGCACTTTAGTGGGGCTTTTTTGGTGCTTTTCAATAGCTAGTCAATAGCTGATTGACTCAGCTTTAGATAAAAGCACGAAAAAGTCCCACTAAAGCACCCCATCTATACAGACACTGGAACTGGGTTGAACTACCATGCTACTTCTTTCAGTACAGCACAGGGGGGTTTTTTGCTTTATTTTTTTATTTTTTTGTTGAAGGTTTGTATGTAGCCATAGATTCTTTTTAATGGTATCAGTGATGACTGAAGGTGCACAGTTGCTTTGCTAGAATATCATGGGTTGCATCTGATTCTCAGTTGCACTGTGTAGAATTACCCAGTTGCATATCGTTACTGTGGATTTAGATGCAGGTAACTGACTGAGGCATGTGTCTTCCACATTTGAGCATTTTATTTTTACTGGAATCTCATTTGGCTGGATTTCTAGTCAACTAGTTACTTCTTTGTGATGATTTTACTTATAATAGATTTATTTCGGTGATGATCATGGCAAACAATGCTACTGGAGGGTACTTCTTATCGTTTATCAAAATAAGAACTAATCACTGCTGTTTGTAGGAGTTAACCCATCTGGCACTTTTGCAGAATTGGGTACCATTGAAGCTTTTTCTAATGAAAATCTGGACTGTTATCAAAAAGCAAAAGTAAAAAAAATGGAATTCTTCCACTAATGCTTCATAATTCTATAAGGGAATATATAGACAACAAAAAAATCACACCAGGCAGATGGGATTTAAAATGTCTTTAACTGTTCTTTAATACAACACCATATTCCCAAATAAAATCTGACAAGGGCAAATGAAGAAAAAAATCATTTATTGTACATTTAAGCAAATTTTATACCTGCCATTGCCATCTGTGGTTATTAAAAATTAGAACTCAAAACCATTGTAAAAAATCCTAAAATAAAGATCTATAGCTGTAGAATTCTGATGAAATAATTGTATATCTTTTGTATGCATTGAGCTTCAAAAGGTCAGTTCTTACTGATTTTTTATTCATATGATATACATATTTAAGTATCTATTCAGTAATATTTCATATTGTACTATGGCACTGCAGTGCAATGTGAAAACCAAATAAATGGCAGGCTAAGATAATCATACCAGTATTAGGGTGGTTTGGGTCTAAATGTGAATCATTTATAAATTAGAATTTGAGTTCTTACTGGCCATTTATTGGGAAAGAGTTTTGCTCACATATGTGGTTAAGAAATTTTAAATGTATTATGATGCCTTAGTACTTTAACAAACTTTCAAGAGAGAAACTTTACATGGTACACTAAAGAAGTGAAATGTAAGAACCAAACATTTTAGATGTTTTTTCAAAAGGGCCTAGTGCCCCAATCCCAATGGGTTAACTAGGTACCTAAGTGTACTGAAGCAGAATTTAGGCACCTAAATTGCCTAAAGTGGTCTAGCATGCCCACACCGAAGCAGTCAGTTACATGTTGCTCTAGAAAGTTTCCTAGATTTCCTAAGTTGGTCTGCCATGTGTGTGGGCTGCCTTGTGTTTGCTGCAGCATGTGTGAGGAGGATCCTAATCTGTGGAGCTAGGTCCCTATCTCCTAAATTAGCTCTTTTGAACTCCAGGCATAAGGTCAAGAAGTGTCCAAATTCCAGATCAATCCTCTGGAAGGCCAAAAGCAGTCAATGTGCCCAAAGTAGACCGCCAACATAACAGCATTGACTTTGGTAAAAGGAGCAGCAGCCAGGATCACTTTCTTACAAAAGCATGACTAGAGGAGGAGAAAATGGTAATGGTGGCATTAACTGCATTTTGCATTAGAGCCAAGTGATTAGAACACACATACAGAAAGTGAAAGACCTACTTCTAGTTCCTCCTTAGCCTGAGGAGACTCAACGCTCAGGACTGTGCCCTAACTACAAGGCTGTTAGCTAGAGTAGGTGTTTAGGGTTACCATACGTCTGGATTTTCCCAGACATATCCTCTTCTTTGGCCCCTTGTCCTCCGTCTGGGCAGGTTTTTTAAAACGCAAGTGAATGTCTGGGTTTTTGCTTTTCCTCTGTTTTTGCTTGGGGCTAGGGGTAATGGAGAAGCAAACTGGCTGTCAAGAGATCAAGTGTTCTCCATATGGGCCCTGGTTGCTTCTGGAAGGTGTGTGTGTGCGTGTGTGTCTGTGTGCAGGCAAGCTGCTTGGGTAGCAGGAGTGGGAGGGAGATGGGGCTGTGGGTCAGAAGTGCAGGGCATCAGCAGCTCTAGGAGGCAGGGGGCTGTAGGTTGGGAATGAGGGGCACCAGCGGGGGGGAACAGGAAGCCATGGCTTAGGGGGGAGCAGGGAGCTGTGGATTGGGAATGAGGAGTACCAGCAAAGCTGGGGAATGGGAAAAAGGCTGCAGGTTGGGAGTGAAGGGCACCGGCAGGGCTGAGGGGGCAGGGGGGATGTAGGTCACAAGTGAGGGGCACCAAGGGGAGCAGGAAGTTGCAGGTTGAGAGTGAGGGGCACCAGCCAGCAGGGCTGGGGGGGAGGCAGGGGGGCATATCACTGCTCCCCCACACAATCTTATACCCCTTCCTACCACAGGTGCCCTCTTTTTTGAAATTGGAAATATGGAAATCCTAGTGTTGGTATCCTCTTCTATCCCTGTTGAAATGAAGCCCCTGTACAACTAAGAATGCAAGAATCATGGATCCACAAAAATAGCAAGCAAGAAGGGCTAGGGATAGACATTACACATAAACCGTTTTAAGTGATCAGAAACTAGTTTAAACCTATAACAGAACAGATGTTCAGTACACATAAACCAGTTTGAAAATGGCTGAAGCCCATTTGAGATTAATCTGGTTGAATATAGTATCTGACTTCAGTGATTTGGCTCAAACTGGTGTATGCAATGTCTGTCCCAGACCCCTTGCTGGATAAGATAAACCACACACTCCCAGCATCCCAGCATGCTTTCTGGGCTGGGCTGGGTTCTCTGTTCCACAGCAAGGCTAGCCTCTCCCCACTGTTCCCTGGCAGAGACTTGTAGACAAAGCAGGGTCTGCTGGCTTCCCCCTACCATTCCCCCCACCCCGCACTGCTTGCTGCTTAAGCAGGAATTCCCTGCTCCCTCCCTTCTATCTCCCACAGCACGGACCCTAGCCCCACAGCCCCTAGGCATGTGGTATGCTAGTTAATGCTGACAGGAGTTTGCACGTGTGTCTCTCTCCAATTTCACTGGGACAGGCACACAGAACACTGACCGCTTAGGGCTGTCTGGAGTTAGTCAATAGGTCAGCCATTGATTAAACTGTTTAAGAAGATCTTGAAGTAATGGAGATAGCCTATTTTTTTGCTGTTGAGGTAATAATCACTGTTATCACCTCCCTGATGGCTTGCTCGCCTGTCAGTTTGCTGCAGACAGTATAAAGAATCAAGAAGAGGGAGATGGAAAAGCTCTGTATCATCAACAGACACATTCACTGCACACCCTCACACTCCTTGCCTCAGAGTGCTAGCAGGGGACTGGGGTATGGCAACACTCCTGCCCTTGAGCAGCCAGCAAGGAAAAGCCTGGGACCATGCAGGCAAACCTCCCTAATCAGAAGTCCTGTGGGGGCCTGGCCACATGTTCCTTCAGCTGTGCTGCCTGGCTTCTAGCCTGAGCTGCTGCATGCATGTGTCTGAATTTCCTTAGTCCAGAAAGAATGTCTGTCTGGTTACAAACCATTTCAGCCTAGTCAGATTAGACTAACCAGCAAAGATTGAATCAATCCAGGCTCAGGCTTTTTGAATGTCTTTCCCCAGCCAAGGAGACTTTCTCTAGGTAGATTCGGTAACTCAGCTGGGAAGGGACAGTTATGTTCAAGCCTGTGCTTGGTGGAGTGTTTATTTATGTTATCTTAGACTAGGGGTTGGCAGATGTAGACCAGGGTTTGCCACTGTGGGCCATTGTTTGCAACCCATCCCCCACTACAGGCTGCATTCCCTCTCCCTTGTTGATCAGTAGATGCAAAGAAGGGAATAGATAAAGACAGTTGTTGACACCCTGAGGATGCATCTGCTTGAGCAGAGAATAAACTGAACACAGCACACAATAGGAGCTTGGGGGTGCCCAGATTCTTATTCTGTGGCTGGAACATGGAGCTGAGTCCATCAGCTGCCATGGGACAGCCTGTGGTCCATAGGCCCCTGCTTAAGATGGTCAGTGGAAAAATAAATGGTATTAGGAGTGGGGACTGAAATTTAGGTATCCCAGTTCCTGAGCTTGTGCTCTAGTATCTAAGCTATGATGTAAAAGTTGGGTGCTGCCATGGGTCAGATGTTTACCTTCAAAGGAAGACTGTTCGTTAGGGTGCATCTACACATCATCCTACGGCAGCGTAGTGATCACGTGTGTCTTCACGTGACCACCAGCTATGTTGCTGTAGTGGTGCACTCCTCAGGTATAGTGTACCATGATGGTGATGTAGCAGCAAAATTTACTCCTGCACCGTATGCATGGCGCCATAACCACCCATACTGTGCCCATACTTCATTTTGGAAGTACTAAAGCATGGCATTGTAGCAAGGTCGCTGTACTGCAATGTGTAGACACACCCTTTAATTCCAAGAAGACAAAAGGGCCTAATGTGAAGCCTTGAGTCAAGCACCTCAATTCTGGAGAGGAAAGTGGATCAGATGTACTCCTGTCTTTAGTCATTCCAATTGACTAGCTTTAGGCAGCTCCCTCCCCAGCAAATTGGGTTTTTGGGCTATGCTTTGGAGATACCTAATTCTCTCCTTGATTGTATTAAAAAGCCTACATGTTTATTCCTGTTTCTTTGAATTACACTCTGGAGGCCAGGCAGAGTTTTGCTTACATATGATACCAATATTTAGGTTCTTTAAAACATAAATGACTGATGCCCAAGAGCCAGTCTGAATTCTCCCTAAGAAATAAGCTTTCAGCATAGTGTTCTAGGGTTACATTTTCAAGAGCAACTAGAGAATTTGGGTGCTTTAGTTTTGGTGGGTAGATTCTCAGAAAGTGTTGAGCAATAGTTGTTTGAAAATCGAGCCTGTTTACCCTACCTCAGTTTGGGATAGTAAACTGAAGCATTCAGATTCCCTAACCACTTCTAATAATATATACAGTTATGTTTTAGGATCTGCTTCTGTAAGAGGTTGAGTAACTTGAGCTGCCCTTGACATATGGCTTCTGAGGTTTTATTGATATTACAGACCATTCAACATGATTACAGTGTGAAGCACTTAACAGGTTTCAGCCTTGCAAAATTACAGTACAGATTTACCAGTTTAGGCACAAAATCTTGTCTGCCCTTCGCTGGCTGCTGCTGCTAATGATGATGACGACAAAAAACCTGAAAGATACACTACTAACCCATTAAAAACAGGGAAAGAAAAAATGCTTGCTTTGGCCAAGTAGAATTTTGCAAGGCTTGATAATTAGATTTAGTCATAACAATGTTAACAAAGATCTCTTGAATTAATCTAGTAGTTTCTTGGAGTTGATCAGCTGTATAATTTTTCTCATTCTCAGTGTATTCAGGTTAATCCTTAATTTAGCTTTTTAGAATAATAAATGTTATCCATTGAACCAGCAAAAATTCCTCCAGGTTGAAATTAAATTCAGACCTCTACTTCTCAGATAAATGGCCAGTCACAAAATTTAGTCATTACTTTGAAAAAAAATACCTGAATTATATTTCAGAAGACTATTTTAAGCATAAGAATAATGATCAAAGTCAAACTTTCACAATCTTCTCTTAATAGCAGGTGATTTATTATTCCTGTCATGGAATAGCAGGTAGAATTGCTGCACTAAAAATGCAGAATTGTATTCACACAGTATGGGAGTATGTGCATTCATATACACATATAGTACAGGAATTCAGTAGACACCATGTGGCCATTGCCTTTAATAAGGGAATGAGCACTTGGAGAAATAGCATTGATACCAGGTGGCCTCAACATTTTTCATTACAGTAAAATAAAGGATATCACAATTTAAAGGTGATGGCTACCTAGCACAAACCAGTAAAGCAGTGACCAAACAAATCTCAAAATAAGATTTACTGCTGTGAACACCATACAGCTAGAAATTAATCTTTCTCATTGTATAGGAAGAGATAATTATCAAGAAACACTGAACTACATTGGTGGGAGGGAACCTAATCACTAATGCACATTCCTAAGTCTCAGAGGATGTTTTACTGAACAGGTATGCTTTCTTATGAAAGTATTCCTCAAGTATGGTAGATCTTGTGAGCTGAATGAATGAATGGCAAATAATTTGTTTCTTATGGCTTTTCAGAGATTTGGATCTAGCATCAGTCAGTTTTCATCAACATAGCTTTTTTAATCTCAGTGAAGGTTATGATTTTTATGTATGTAAAAATAATGTAGCAAAGTTTTCTGTAAGTCTCCCTTCAAAATCAGGATAGTAGGGCACCCGTATATCCTAATGTTCTAAATGCTCTTCAAAGGGAACATCTGAATATGCCCATGCACAAACTTTCTAATTGTGCAGAAAGCACTACTTTACCTATACAGATCTTGTTATGCAAAAGTTGTAATAAATGAGCAGTATTCCATATGAGACCTAGCTAGCTAATGAACAGGAAAGCATTTTTATAATGTTATATTGTGTAACTAAACCATGTGTTGGGAATAAATATGTGATTTACACAGGCATAGTTTCCTATTATGCACTAATGAGAAATGTTAAATATATTAGTATGACTCAAGGTTTGACGTGCATAATAAAGACTTTGTATGATGCCAAACAACCAATTATTTCAGTGCATTATTTCTTGAAAGCATAGACATGGGTAAGGTCACTATACATTTTTAATGGTAATATGATGCTATGTTATAAAGATAAGACAAAAACACAGAAAGCTTTGTTAGATCTTCACACTGTGGAATGTACAATCAAGTGCTCTTAGTTAAAGTACACTAATCAGGATTTAAAGGCACAGCAGGGGCATAATTAACAGTAATTTAGAATTATATCAAATGCACTCACACAGAGCCCTATTGATGCAGGCCGAGACTTAAATAGTGGGTACAAGTTGTATATCTTCTTGGGTATCTTATGATAGCATATCCACTGTATTGGCAGTGTTAATAATGACAGTATACAAGGAATATGGTTCACTGCTCTAGTCTTTTGCTACTACAAGTCATTGGTACTATGATTATTTAACACAGTTGCAAGGCATGATAGCACGCATAAACAAGGCTTAATATAAGACAGCTCACATGTTTCTGTGGCACCCCTCTATAGTTTTTATGAATTAAGTGACATCCAGTTTCAAAAACTAATTTATATATTATAGTGCTTACCTCCTTCAGAGGGGCTGTGCTGGCCTCTAGGCAAGGAAAAGACTGAGCCTGCACTTATCTGCTCGGCTTATCTCTTCACACCTCACTGGAAGCCCTTTAAGGGATCTGGCATCAACTCAGGGTGTCCTGGCATCTGGGTTGAGGGTCATGGTTATCAGGTTTTTAAGGACAAATAATGATGGTAACAAGGGCCCACAGTCCACAGTCTTCCTAAGGTATCACTTGAAGCGGATGTTAAGCCCCAGCAGACATGTGCTGAACATCAGTGACCTGACTTACCTGTGAAATAATTCACAAGAATCTAATGCTATTAGACACCATTGGTCCATCAGGTGCACTGTCCTCACTCTGATGATGACTGGTACCTGGTATTCCATGGAAATATGCAAGAAAAACTCTTCCTTTTTACTATTCAGCCTTGGATAGGAATCTTGTAAAAAAAAAAAAAAAAGAGTTTTAACTGATGAGTCTTGTGACAGATTTGTGGAAACATTTCTGCATCTGAAGTCAAAGTTATTTGCTACAACAATTATTCCCAGGATGAATTTAGTAGTCGCAATATATTTCATGCTCTTATTTGCACTTTTTGTAAAATGGTTGTTTTTCTCCCTTTTAAGTATTTATTTCTAGAATTAAGATTATACATGCCACATTTCCCTGGGTGGCTATGCATGGCCAAATCAAAACTTATCCCTAATAAAGATGTTATGGTAGAAACACAAGCTGTCTGTTATTGCAGTGATGCATATGGTATCAATATAGTCTAGTTCAGATATTTTTGTAGTTATTTTTTCTGATGGCTGTTTCCATAGCTACTTAAATTGTCCCTTAATTTAACCCTGTATTTTTAATACTGCATTTGTTGGGGGAAAGATTGTGACAATGAGTCACAATTTGAAGACAAAGTGCAAATTGCAAACGATCTATCCATGCTAGTTGGTGAATCCTTATGAAGTCTTGCTCACTTTGAGGAGTCTAAAATATTTTGTAATTTATAATTCACTGACTGACCTAAAAAAAAAGTTGGTTGTTACAATTTTGAGCTAGAGAATACTATTTGATTTGTTCATGTAGTAAATGTTTTCTTGATTCAGTGAAGCCAATGGCAGATCTGTTATTGATCAGGATCAAGCCTGATCAATATTGTGATAACTTTTTAAATTTGCTATATCATCATTAGTGTACATACCCAGAGTCTTTGAATGTTGGAATAAGCAGTTTGTTTCTTTCAGAGAAAATAATGTATGGAGGTAACTATTATATATGAGTTTCTGATGTGTAGCAATGTGCAGATGATAAATTGAAAGGCAATGAACTATTGTTAAGTTTCTATGGAAAATTTTTGTTCCATTTGCAGCTACTCTTTTTTTCATTCAATGATTCTTTTATAGTTATTGAGCGAGTCTACATGAGACTCTTACTGTACAGTAGTCTAACAGTACTCAATAGTGTGCTGGTCAAAAACCGTAATATGCTACTGCGCACTGTTGTTAAGTTACTGTGCAGTAAGCATCATAAAAAAAACATGTTCTGGTGCTGCTGTTCAGTAACTGTAGTTACTGTGCATTCAATTAGTACTTCATTAAGCGAGTACTAAATTAAATGTGCAGTAATTACTGCTCATTGATGAACATGTAGATGCTCCCACTTTGTATGTATGAAATTTCTTAGGCTATATATCTACATGAGTCTAAATGCATGTGCGCGGGTTAGGATTACAGTTCCGACCATCAGGTGGGGACAGGACACATAACTAATTATGGTTATCCATTATATGGGACTTGCTGTCAACTTTTTGTTGAATTAAGGCTGTATCATCTCTTCCTCTTGGAGATAGTCTTAAAGATCCAGTGGGTGTCAGTTCTGCAGGAATCTGCACAGATGTAGCCTGGCATATGTGATGCTTTGGTTGTAGTTGTATCACAACCAACTTCTTCTTTCAACACTGAAAGTTGTACAACCAACTTCTTCTTTCAACACTGGAAGAAGTTTGCTCACCCTCAGTGTAGCGAGAGAGTCCTCCAACCTGAAACAAACACCATGAGGCTCTGAGAACCAATGAGGCTTTTATGTACTGACCAAGGCACTGACTCCAATAACATGCTCCAACCCCCCACCCCCATCATCATAGTTCAAAGAAGTGACGAGACACCCGTGTGCCAGATGAAACCTGAAACAAGAGTAAGCACAAGTAAGATCTGTGATGCTATGTTCTTATTCCTTGTGGCTGTCTTCTACTTGAGAATTCAGAAGATTTATCAATCCAAAGATGTTAAAATCCCAGCACATGAGCACAACTGAGAATATACCAGAACCGAGAGTGTTAGAAAAATCATACAAATTCACCTGTGGACTGCTACAGAGAATTTTTCAGATGATTACCTTGTACATTAATTACAGTTGTCAAAAGTTTGTAAGAACTAAGAGGGTGGACCATAGGATGGTCTTCAGTATCAAGAAACATAGCTCTGTGTCGTTTAAGCATGAAAATTTACTCTGTTAGCTGGTAACATTTAGTACACTTTTAACAAGACTGGCTGCAACAGATATTCTATTTCATCTGTTTATTAATACACATTTCTCCTCACAGAAGAAGCTCCTCTTTTATTTCTGTAATTCAAAAGGAGCTAAATATGATATAGGCCAATCTATATCTAATCTGGCTGCATTTGTCAGGGGAAATAAAATGAAAAAAGGACTTTCAACAGCAAAAGAATAGGCCATACTTCTTGCAGAGAGGTACTTAAATAGTCATATTCTAAGACACCTTATAGTCATATTCTAAGACATGTAGTATCCTTTGTAGCTAACTTTCTTTGAGACTCAGGACTGGACTGCCACAACAGTACAGTATTTTAAAGGTCTGGGATGTGTAACCATAGCCTGTGGTTCCCAATGTGTGAAGCTACACATTCATTAATGCACTTCAGGTAATGCTCATTAAATATAGTACCTCTACTGTGAGGTACTAGAAAAATGCATGTTAGCCTATTTTAATGTCCATTAGCTAAAGAGAATGTTTTTGTGTAAAATATGCTCATGTACTTTAAAGTGCATGTGTAAACACACCCAATGGCTATTCTGACACACTATGGCCTGTATGTGGTGTAATCTTTTTGTTCTTTTAAGTCCAGGAAAGCATGGACTTTAGAATGACTGCTTGAATGGGAAGTGGTTGGCTCTAGTTTTTTAAGGCCTCTTTGTGGTTGGTTTATTCCAGCCCTGGCTCTTCAGCCATGGATGAACCCTGTACTTTCAGCACAAAAAGGTCACTGCAAGCTGTGAGGTGGCAGGCCTGAACCTCAGCATGCTGCATCTTTCTGTCAGCAAAGCAGGAATACGTAGAAGAATCAAAGAATTTAGTCCTGAAATGTGCCCAATGCGACATACCTGTGTATATGAATAGGAGGATGTCAACTGCTCTTCACTCTTTCGCACCAACAGTGCTATGGCTAGCAATGCTGATGAGAAAGCAACCTGTGTGAGGCTGCTACTTGCAGCCCTGTGTAGGGGAGGGATCTGCAAGCTAGCACACCAGAGCCAGTATCCTAGGTATGTGGCTATGAAGATTGTTTCTCTTCCTGGACCAGAATGTGGCTAAGGACCGCATTAAAATTTTGGGTCACAGTATGGTTCTTGGTCAGCTTCTGAAGCAGTGTAACTGTCTCTTGCTCAGCACCTGAAAAAGCAACAATGTAGTCCTTAACAGGCAGAGGAAAATGTTGTCATTGGATTAAATAATCATCAAAGGACAGATATTGGAAATCATTTCTCCTATGTCCTGTGGAGTTTCTATTCTTCTACCAGCAGAATGAGGCAGTTGTGACGTCAGTCCTTTATAAAGGGATCCCAGCTTGCAAATCTGTTTCCTGTTTTCAGCAGGTAGAAGAGCTATCTCTTAAATAAAAGGCATCACCTGATACAAATTGCTTAATCAGTGGTGTTCCCCTCTGGTGTACCATCAGATATAATCCTTTGTAACATCTAGCAGTAAACGGAATCTGCCATGGATATCTTTTGTTTATGGATCAAAATAAGATGGATCAGTTTGTACAGCTGTGAACAAACCGCCTCAATCTCTTGCTTTTCTTAGTGGTTTCATTTCTTGTGGAAGACTGATATAAAATGGTCAAATACTTCTCTGGAAGTACAGAGTAGAGTGTTCAGTGGCATCTGTGTAGCACTTAACTTGCAGCTGTGGTCAAGGAAAGATGGAGATCTAGGTCAATCACTGCTTTCTTTCTGTGAAACAAAAGTGACTAACTTCTTGGTAGCAATCACTTACCCGTCTTTGCTTCAAAGCCACAAAAAAGTGAATAGTCTATTATATTTTGATGCATCATAAAATGTTATGGAGTGTTATTTTTTTATTTCAACTCTTGATGTGAATAGATAAATGCACTGACATGTTACAATACTTAGAAATGTGCCTTTTCCTAAATATATGGCATAGTATCAAGCAAAACTTTGTTATGCATAAAGAAAACCTCTTGGAACCAAACCTTGGATGCACACACACAAAACAAATTTATACTGTTATAACTTATATTGTTATACAGTAATGTAAGTTATACAGGTTTCCAGAGGAAATGCATGGCTAGTTTCCCAAGCTAGTTGCTCATTGTAGGCATTACTATGACATCTTGTCACTAGGACTAAGTACAGACAGTCAAAAAGCCTGAGGCTGAATTAATTCAATCTTTGCAGACTAGCCTAAACTATGTAGATTGAATCCATCAGCAAGTGAACAGACATTCTGCTTTTGATTACAGAAATGCAGGCATGTGCCTACAGTGGCCCAGGCCAGAAGCTAGGCAGTGCTAGAACATGGTTCCCTGTTCAGCTGGAGCAGGCAGTTTGGGCCAAGGTTAGCCTTCCCATCCTGCAAGGGGGTGTTGCAAGGGAGGTGCAAGGCATCCTGGGATGCTGGGAGACTTTGAGTTAAGTTGAATCTGGAGGAGATCTGGGACAGTCTGATACTACATCCATCCAGGTTTATCTTAAATTGGTTTTGGCTATTTTGAAAACAGCTTTTGTACATTGAACTTCTGTTGTGTTACAGATTTGAACGGGTTTATGTGTAATTTCTGTCCCTAGCCTAGGAGGTAGAAAGCAGGTAAATAGCCTGTTTGCACAGAGCAAATGGATACCCTGGAATGAAATTGGTTAGAGCTGTGGACAAAGGACACTTCCCTTGTCCTGTGCAACTTACACTGGTTATAGTTACTCATGAGTTTCAAAGGATAACTTTACCCCAGAATAGGAGTGATTTACATGATTGTAGTCCCATACATTGTATGTCTGCTCTACATTTACACCTGTGGAAAAGCAGATTACACTGCTGAAAATATATTGTGTTTCCATACATCTTATCTAGTATCCTTCAGGAAATACTATCAGTGAAAATAATCAAAATAGTAATACTTTCAGAAATCAGATTTCATTGTCACGTTACAATAAAAAGTACATGTGCTTCAGATAACTCAAAGCACAGCTGAAGCAAACCATGCAGTAATGATCAATAACTACTTGTAGGAATATATTCTTTCATTGTTAATAAGTAATGTGGAAGGCAGGCAGAATTTATGGGAAAGGATCTTTAAGTATGCGTAGTGGCCAAAGATGCATACAGAGACTTTGAGATAACAGGTTTGCCTCTGCGTTTATTCCTGACCTTCATGCTGTACATCAAGCTTGCCACTCCTAAAATCTCACCCTCTTTCTCTATTTCCATGCAACTTAGAGCATATATGCTACATATACAAAGTCTACTTTCAGTTAGCAACTATACAGAAAGACAGTGTTTGCCAATAGCTAAGGCACAGAGACCATAGTTTTGTTCTTCGTTCTGTCACTAATCAGTTATGTGGACAAGTCCATTAAGTCTAGATTTCTAAAGGTGTTTAGGCATCTAGGGTGCCTATACATGAGCAGGGAGGCTGCTCCAACAAGCTGGAGCATGGTAATTACTGTACTCCAGCAGCTTCCCAAGTCTCATGTATCTATGTCGCCATGCTACAAAATGGCGGTGGGGGCACTTTATCTAAATCTTATCAAATATGCTTGAGTTGTCACCATTTTGAAGCACAGGAATGCTAATATATGAGATGCTTTCATTAAAGCATCCCCCCTCCCCCGATCACTGCCAGAGCATGTCTATAAATGCCCCTAAATCTGTATGTATGTATGTATGTACTGTATGAGAATTGGGTATGAGCACATTTTTGAAAATGTAGGTGCCTAATACTATTATAAATCTGCCCCTTAAGATCAGTATTTCAGAAGCTGGTATATGTGTAGCTCCTTACTCTGGTGCTCCATTTGGAGAACACATAGGAAAAGACATGGTTCGTGAAAACATGAAGCCTAGAAGGGAAGTGCAGGTTACTGAAAAATGAAAGCTAGTCATAGTGTAGTTGTAATCTATGCTTCTGAGTCATGTGCTAAGTGAATGTCCTGGCCCTGATTCCAGCAGTCTTACCCTGTGGTATTAAAAGTATTACCTTGTAAATGAGACATAAAATGTGATTGTTTTTTGTTCACACGAGTTGTCTCTAACTTGTATTCATTCTCACTGATGAACGCTCTCACTCCTGGAGTTTCATATTGAGCTGGAATAAACCCAAAATCTCAAAGTGAAACTCAGCCAAAACCACAGTTTCACATCAAAATAAGATGAGCTTTGTATGTCTCTCAGTTTCTGATGCCTAAGTACAGAGAGGCTTGGGTTGACTTGTAACATTAGTGAATATAAGCTATCTTTTCCTTCTTTTCTTGATGAATTTGGCTTCAATTTCCATTTTTAGAATAAAACCTAAAAAACCTAGAAATGTTTGGTGTTTTGTTATGAGCATTTCATATAGCCATAGACGTAATTACATATGATAAAGACAAGGATTGTTAACCCTTATTTGCCGGCAGAATTCCCAGTTGGGTAATTACCTTCTATCTCCATAAATTTTCTTTTGCTATTCCATTCAATATTTGTTTTTTTTTCACTTAATAGTTTAAATGTCTGACAGTGTGCAGTGTGCTTTGCTGTTTTTCACAGAAGAAATGGCTGAATTTAAGTGATTAATAAATTCCAGTGTATTCTTTATACACTGAAGGGCTCTATTGGGATTAAAATTTTACAAATGTAATTATTATTTGTAGGTAATTGCACTATCAGTTTCTATGAGAACTTGAAATGGGAGACAGTCTCCTTGACTTCCTAACCTGACAAGAGTGTACAGGTCAGTGAAGGCACTTTGGCTATAGTGTCAGAATCTTTAAGATACGCTGTTTGGGCATCAGATGCACTCTACCCCAAATCTGTGAAAGGTGAAAGACATCTTTCTGGGGACAGTCTCTAGTGATTTACATAGATATGTTATATGGATCCTTGCTCAGGAATAGTTCTGTGAGGTCCTCCTGACAGCACAACTATAGATATTATGGGGAGGCAAAGATTTAAGTAGGGAGCAGCAATAAAGTACAACCAAGAAGCCTCTATCTAAGTAATCTCTAGTGGATCACTTCAAATCCATTGTTGGGAGGTGGAAGAGAGAGATGCTTTCAGTTTAATTAACAAAAATAAATATATGTCATTGGAAAAACAGATAAAAGATCACAATGCCAGTATTTAGGTCAGAACTGTCAATAGTCCAATAATATCTATAATATAAGAATCAAAGAAAAGAAACAAGAAATGTGATACGTTTTGAAAAACAATCCCCTCTGAAAATCTTTCTGAGATTTCAAGAACATTTGAGGTTCCAAAACTGCAGGAGTGATTGCCCACTTTAGAAGAAACAGAAAATGAAGAGTCCAGCCATATATTTAGATATTTTAATGTTTCACAAAAAAATGTGCCTCAAAGTGATCACAAGATCATAGAAAAGTAGGGTTGCAAGGGACCTCGTGAGGCTATGTAATCCAACCTCATGCTCAGGGCAAGATCACCCTTGCCTAAATCATCACAGTCAAAGGTCTGTCTAACTTGCTTGAAAATGTCTAGGGATGGAAATTTCATATCCTCTCTACAATGTTTAATTCCCCTCACAGGGAGGAAGCTCATCCTACTGTCTAACCTAAATTTCCTCTGCTGCAATTTGAGGCCCTTGCTCCTAGTCTTGTTCCCAATGGCCACAGAGAATACTTTATCTCCATTCTCTTTATAATTGCCTTTCAGAAGACTTGTTATCAGATCCCCACCCTCACCTTCTCTTCAGACTAAATAATCCTAGTCCTTTCAATCTTTCCTCATAAATCGTGTTTCCCAGGCCTCTAATCATTTTTGTTGCTCTTGTCTGGACTCTTTCTTGTTCCTCCACATCTTTCTTGTAATATGGGACTGAAAGCTGGACACAGTACTCCAGTTATGGCCTCACCAGTGCTGAATAGAATAGTAGACTCACTTTCCTTGATTTGCAGGTAATACCACTGTTAATACAAACTTCTATGATGTTTGCTTTTTTACACTATAAGCTCAAACTCGTATTATGGTCCAATGTAACCCTAGGTCCTTCTGTGAAGTACTGCAGCCTAGCGAGTCATGTGGGATAAAGAAACAATGGAAATTATAGTTTCATAGTTTCATAGTAGTTAGGGGTCAGAAAGGACCTGAATAGATCATCTAGTCTAACCCCCCACCACTGGTTGGAGCACACGCTGGGATCACATGACCCCAGACAGGTGTTCATCCAACCTCTTTTTGAATTTACTCAAGGTAGGAGCGAGGACCACTTCCCTAAGAAGATGATTCCAGATCCTAGCTACCGTGACAGTGAAATAGAGCCTCCTAATCTCTAACCTGAACCTGAACCATATAAGTCATAGTTTTGCAGACAAGGGTACTATTTGCAAAATTACTTCCTTTAAGAGTTTCAGGTTTACATTTAAACCATCAAATTTAATGTTTTTCCTCCCTAACTGATACTAGATTATTTGAAAAGGGGAATGCGAGTGGTTCTGTCTCTTACAGTTAAACTACATTATGAAAATTGAAGAAGTTGATAGCACTTATAACCCATTATGTACTCCTACTACTTGGATAAAAATGAAATTATTTAATTACTTGAAGTCATTCGTATAATTATGAAAATATTTGATCATGCTACCAAAATGAAGACAATGGTAAAAGCTTCATGAGGTCTTGGAAGTATCAAAGTTCTTCAAGATTAGGAGTCTAACAAGTTGCTTGTTAAATAACTCACAAAGCACTTGATCCTTGCAGGAGATCAAATGAAGTTCATTAGAGAGCAGCATGACCACACTAGTAGGGGTGCTGAAAATGGTGAACACTTACCAAGGACATGAAATCTACCTCACTGTGAAGAACTTTTCCCAGATTGGGTATCAGGAAAAAGCTCTTCATTGTTAGAACATCATTGTTGACAATCCTGTGATTCAGTGATCTGTGCCACAGCTCAGTGATGGATCTTGAGGTAACTTAAGAGACCAAGCCATAGATCCATCTACAGAAGTTGCTGGTCTTTCTGCAGGGGAGACTAAGCTATATGCCGGATTTTCCCTCTTTTTTCTTCCTTCACTGTCTCCTCTCTGATTCAAGGGCAATACAGTTGAACTTGAAGTGGGGTGGCTGGTTGGTTGAGATTGCAGCACTATTGGAGTCAGTTAGCAGCCAGCTCCTCCCAGCTCTTGACATCAGTGTCTGTTATCTTGAGGTACGCCTTGATTTGAGTGTATCTAGTTAGAACTTTTAGAATGAGTACTGCTAGACCAGCGAGGCAGTGGCATAGACTACCACCTAGGTAAGTTGTAGACTCTCCAATATTGGAGGTGTCCAAGAAGAGGTTGGGTAAGCGTTGGTCAGGGATGATCTAGGAGTAGCCATGCCTATGCTGTACTGTAGATATTTCCCATGCTTTGGGGCTTTACTGGTTGCTACATGGGGCTAGGAAGGTGTTTCCCTTCCCCTTTCCCCCCTTGCTACACTTTTTTTTTTTCATTTCCTTCTTCAGAAACATTGGGTATTGGTTGAAGCCAATGCTGCGGATTTTGACTGGGACGTGCCAATGCTTCGACTGGAACAGAGGTTCCTGCTTAGAAGATCTTGCCCCTCTACTCAGGGTTAGGTAGCTTGTCATATTTGGGGTCAAAAGAAATTTTACCCCATGATCAGATTGGTATGGACTGTGGGAGTTTTGCCTTCCTCTGTAGCAAAGAGCATGGTCCTCTTCCTCAGATTTCTCAAATGTATTTTAAAAACCCTTGCAGTAGCAGGACATAGCCGCTGTTGTACCCCCTGCTTTTTCCTGTGGCATGTTAGGATGCTACGCCTTATGGTAGGATGCCACACCTAATGGTAGTATATGTAGTGTTAACTGTATAGTTTTTGTAATAGGTTAGACAAGGATTTGTATGGGCTATTTCAGATGGTCCAGCTTTAGATAGAAAATTGGACTTGATGACTTCCTGAGATCCCTTCTAGCCCTACTATTCTATGATTTGCATTTGTAACAGATACAGGTAAGAGTCTGTACATAGCACAATTACTGTAAAGTAGCTAGCACCCTGTAAAGTTGCATCCTAGCATACCTTGAAGGAATTGTTTTTGAGGTTCTAGTAGTCTTGCAGACATCTGAGAGCACTGTACCCAATTTCCATCGCAAGGCACAGAGCAGTTGGTGGAGAACATGCTTCATAGGAGGCTTTTCGAGAATCTCAGATTGGTCCTTGGGGACTTCCTTTGCCAACTTCAACATTCAGCTCTTTCAGCACAACTGAGATTCTCTTTTTTAAATAATCACAGTAATTGGCAATTCCAGAGAGGTCTTTGGTGTGTTCATATTCACTGGATGGTAGTTTACACACCTGTGTCATCTTTCTACCATGGCTACCTGTAATACACGTGCAGGCGCAGAGGTCTGGCCCATGTGCCTATGATGCCACTGTTTTCTTTGGGGTAGAATCTCTGATAGCTCCACCACACTGGTGATAACCAAATAATAGTGATTTAATTCTCTTTTGCGCACCATATGTAATAATTGTGTACAAACTGGTTGTAAACATCATATTTATTCTGATTCAGTTTTAGTTTATGGCTACAATGCATAGGTCAAAAGCCTTGCTTCATTAAGATACTGGTCTGTGTCATTATCATGTCCTCTTTACTTATTAAGGAAGCCAAAAATTACCTTAAAGTTGTTCAAAATGTAATCACAAGATGTTGATTTTTTTATTTCTGGGAAAAACATTTCCCCCTTCTTTTACTATTAAAAAAAAATGGTCAAACAAGATCTGATCAAACTTCCAACAAAAAGTCACCTCCAGGCAGAAACCAAGCTTATTAAATTGAATAGGGGAGGAATGCTTCAGAAAGCAAGTTTTGCACATAAGAAGACAGTTCAAAAGATTCATGTCAAATGATAATGCTTCTGCAACCTTAACAATTGAGTTTGCTGCTCCTTAATAAATGAAAGAGGCAGCTCAGTATGCAAGTTTGGGTGTGTTTTGTGCTTTCAGCACAGTGGGCACATCTAAACATACTCTTTATTGCAGAATTGTCTAATTAGCTCCGCTGTAAAATGTCCCCATCTATACATGTGTCCCTATTAGGGCAGAGTAAAATAATTAACTCTAGGATAGTACTGTCTGGGACAAGTACTATCCTATTGTGATATTTTTTAGCACACCAAAATATATACGTATACAGTGACCACAGGTGACTGGGGTATGAAGGTGCTACAGTACGGGGCTGCCTGCTGACTAGTTCTACAGTGTAGTGCCCTCGTGCCCCAGCCAGCCCCTCTGTCACATGCTGAGCTGGGGTTGAGCAGCTTTGGGCTGGCAGGCTGACCCCTGGGACCTTCTGACAGCCAGGCCTGCTCCATCCTGGCACAATGTGCTAAGGTCCCAGGTGCATATGTAAAAGCTATGCCCCAGAACAATAAACTCCAGTGTGAATTGTGCTGGAGTTTATTACTACATGCTAATTGCACATGTAGATCCACCCAGTGAGTATCAAAATGAAGATTTAGAGGCTAGGATTGATAGCATGGAGAAATGCATGTTTATGTCTAGGATCATTTGGTTTTATAGATTCTGGAGAGGAGATGTTTTGATTAAGGTCATTCAGACTTAGGTTTGATTATGGCTTTTGTTTAGGTCTATTTAGTTGCTACATTTTTTAACTATATCGATGATCTGAGTATGCCTGACAAACTGGGGGAGAAAGAAGGAGTGTTACTTCAGTTCCAGTCACCTTCAACTTGTGCTGTACTGGGGAGGCTAGAGGTTTGATCACATAGCACACAAAGTAGGTGGGGCAAAGTCAGGGAACATAGGTTGAAAAATGCACTGACCCAATGTATCATTTTGGCAGACCTTGTTAGTGTGGCTGCTCCTTCCCTGAGCATAATAAATAAAAGCTGCTTTCAGCACATGGGGGCAGGCAATGAGCCTGGCCCCAGTCAGGTGTGAATGCTCCATCTGGCGTGGCTGACCAAAGAGATGCAAGAGGGAATACAGTTTACATTCTCTACCTCTGTGAGGGTGAATAAGCCCATTTTTGATTTCAGACTGTATTCAAACTTAAGCAAGCATTTGCTGAATGGTTTTTAGCATTCTGGAGTGCGAATGCTGGTTACAACAGAGCATAGGTTTAACAGATCGGTCATCTGCAGGAACACTGGGCCAAATGTTTTGTCTTTACTTGGGCTTTTGGTTGTAGCCGTGTTTGTCTAAGGACATAGCAGACCAAGTTCTTTGGGTAGACGCGATATCTTTTATTAGACCAACTGTATAGCTGGAAAAAGGATCTTTGCAAGCTTTTAGCCGCAATCACCCCTTTTCAGGCCCAGGGAGTCTTTGCTGTTCTGTTTACCTGTAGCTTGCAGACTGGATCTGCTCAGGCAGAAACAGGTGAGGTTCATGGTTTCAATCAAGTCTAACATTGTCCAATAAATTATGAGTGAAAAAAGTGGGATCTTGCTTTTGTGATCATTTCTAGTCCAAATTATGCACGATTCAGTAGCTAGAACTGTATAAATTCTTTAGACCAGAACTTAAAGGGCAGAACTACTCTTTTAATAAATAAGATTTTAGACAACAAATTGGAGAGAGGGGGGGAGGACACCCATGAAAATGTAGTTAAATGTAAATGTGCTAAATGGTACATGAACAAGTCAGGTTTCCGTGATTTATCAGTTTTAAACTTCAAAGACTCTGGTTAGCTTGCATTTTTAAGACTAATGAGTTTATCACAGCCAGTGGGAAAAATGGTTCGAGTATATCAGCTGTAAATTGGTACAGAGCACTAAAAGGGACATTAGCCTCTAATCAGATTCTAACAGTTCATTAAACCTGCCTTTCCTTAATCGCTCTTTGTCTCCCCCCCTTCTGCTTGAGCCTCCTGTGCAAGTCAGTCTCTTGCCTATTACATTTGGGTAAGACCTCCTCAGGGATATGAAGCAATATCAGCTCATCCTTCTTTGTCTACAGACTAAAGAGCCTAAGGGATCCTTTATTATGGCATAGTCCTGATTTTGCTGTAAAACTCCACTGTGCTTCTTATAAATCATGAAAAAAAAGGGACTTACTTGTTAGTGGAATAAAAGCTATAGAAGGTTTGGTATGCCAGGCTGGATGCTGTTCCTGCTCCACCCTAAACCACATCCAAACCACTGAAGTTAAGTGACGCCTTAGGACATAGGATCTATCCCTGATAAGTAAACAATTCACCACCCTTGCTGGGAAGAGGCATTTTAAGTCTGAAACTATTTCTCTGAGCTATGTTCTGACATCTGAATATCCCCCCCCCAAGACTCTTAATAAATATCAAGGTATCCAAAACAGATTCCTTCTATCAAGGGTATTTAAGCTTGTAGCACTATGGGAATGTACCAGACAACAGAACAGCTGAACAGCTCAACTTACATTTTTAAAGATTTAAAGGGAAACAGTCTGCTAAAAAATTAGATATTTTCTTTGAAATGTTATAACTTGCTGGTTTTGTTTTCCAGGCAGTATCTAAGATTACTATAATGGAAAAATTAGACAAAACATTCTCCAGTTTAGTGACTTCGTTGTGTGTTGTGTAGTCAACTACACTTTTCTTCCTTCTCTAGATAGTTAGAACCATTTTCCCTCAAGCTGCTACATGCAGAGCAGTGGGAATCAAAAGGGAATCACTGGTCTGTCTGAAACCAGCACCTTGGTGAAATAGAGTAAACATTTATTTCCATCCTTCACTGTGGGTTATTCAGACAGCAATGGGGAAGAAAAACAATTTTAAACCCAGATTACTATGATTGTCAATTTCTGAAAACTGAGATTCTGGGACATTTCTTTTAAAATTTCACCATGTAATTTAAATTTGCTGTCCTTTTCTGAAGCAGTCTTTTCCCAGAAAGTCACAATACTGAAGTTAGCACCACTTTTCACACTTCTAAACTCCCAAAACTTACTGAAAAATCAAAAGAAATTGTATGAAAAAATATGGTAATGAGTCTGTGCTTTCAATATTAATAAAAACTCCATGTAGCATTATACCAGTATTGCTGCCAGATTGTAAAAGAGGCTTCCCATTATAATCCACTGGAGAATGAAGACTAGTAGTTACTGTAGAAACTTGGATTTATGTCTCCATCCCAGCCTATGTTACTAATTAACTGTGCCACATTGAGCCAGCCAATTTCAACCTCTGTGTGCCTTTGGTTTCCCAGTTGGTAATATGGTGCTGGCCATACTGTGCTTTTGTAATGTAAGGAGGAATATTGTGATGCTTAGTGGACTGTCCCTGACCCTGGGTAAGAGAGAAGAAAAGGAAGAGATACCTTTGTATTTATTGGCTGGATCCAGACATGCAGGCATGTGTAGTTTGTGGCACTGCAAACCTCTTTGCAGCGCCACAAACCACATGAGTTGTACCGTACTTAGTGCTCAGTGCTGCTAATTTGCAGTGCTGGGGCAAAATTGGCTACTGGGATTTCCCAAAAGCACAAATAAAAAAATAACCCTCCCCCCACCAAAGCAGTGGAAAACATACCAAAGTAGCAAACAATGGGACAAATACAGAGATGGGGGAGCATGGGATGCTCTCCAACCTCTGTACACTATGGAGCTGCCATAGTCCCTGGTTGGTTGGTGCAGGGTGCCTCAAGACAGGGGAGCAAGCAACCCAGGGCTGTCTGCTCCTCCATCTCAAGGCACACTGCCCCTCAGCCAGGCTGGGAGAGGCTGGCTAGGGTGTAGGGTACCTTAGTGTGGGGGCTCCGTGGCACTCAGAGATAGAGGGGCAGGCAGCCCCATCTCCACATGCCGCTCCCTGGCTGGCTAGGGCATAGGATGCTTCAGTGCAGGGGATGATGAGCCCATACGGAGGCACCGTGTGGCCCAGTCACACCCCCTTCCCCCATGCAGTGTGTGGAGCAGTGAGACAAGTGGAAGATGCTGCATCTAGGGAGAAAGAACTGCCTACAGGCTGGGGGGTGACATTCTCAGCTCAACAGAGGCAGAAAAAGATCTTGGAGTCACTGTTGACTACAGGATGAACATGAGTCACCAATGTGATGAAGCAGTTGGCAGAGCTAATCGCACCTTGTTGTGCATCTGTAGGTGCTTCACAAACAAGCCCAGGGAAATGATTCTCCCCCTCTAAGCGGCACTGGTCAGACTGCAGCTGGAGGACTGTGTCCAGTTTTGGATGCTGCAATTCAAGCAGAACACAGACAACCTGGAGAGGGTCCAGAGAAGAGCCACTTGCCTGATTTGAGGCCTGCAGGGAAGGCCCTACGAGGAAAGGCTAAGGGACCTTAACCTCTTCCTCCTGTCCAAGAGAAGGCTGAGAGGGGACCTTCTGGTGGTGTACAAATTCATAAGGGGAGAGCAACATGAAGTAGGTGACGATCTGTTCACCAGGGCACCCCCTGGAACAACAAGGAACAATGGCCATAAGCTACTGGAGAGAAGATTCAGGCTGGACATTAGGAGAAAGTTCTTCATGATCAGGGTTGCCAGAATCTGGAATGGGCTCCCAAGGGACGTGGTGCTCTCCCCATCCTTGGGGGTCTTCAAGAGGAGACTGGACAGGAACTTGGCTGGGATCACATTACCCCAGGTTTGATGACCCTTTTCTTGCCTGCCAGGGACAGGGGGTCAGACTAGATGGCCCACTGAGGTCCCTTCCAACTCTATGAATCTATGAAAAAGCACAGGGGCATGGATGTGCACTGGAGCACAAAGTAGCAGCACAAATTTGTGCTGCTGTCAAGGCACACCCCTTCTTGAGACAGGTTTGTACACAGCTTTGCTTTGGGACTATCAACATTCAATGCATCCATTATTTGTAATAATAGTTGAAATATCCTTACAAAAGGTAATAGATAATTGCAAAGTGTTCTTGCTTAAGAAAGGTGAATACAACCTGGAGTGGGTCAGAGAAGAATGATCAGTGGAATGGAGGGCCTGTTTTACAAGAGGAGACCGAGATGAAGAGCTTGGCTGATTTAGTCAAAACATGAAGGATGAAAGGGAATGCTGTCACTCTATGTGAATACATCAGAAGGGGAGAAATACTATGTTGGCACAAGAACACAAGGGTCTAAACTAGCCGTAAATAAACTTACCCTGGAAATTAGATGGCTTGCTACTGCTGGTAGAATGAGGTTCTAGTTCTGGTACAGGTTTTCAACAAGAGTAAAGAGCTTAAAAAGAAAAGTTTTATGATGGAGTTTGTTAAGTTTATAAAACACACGTTCCACTGTAGCACAGAACTGGATTTGATCCAAGTGGCCCTTTCCATTTCTATAGTCCCAATTTAAAATGACCTAATAGCTTTCTTCTTGTATTTCTTGCTCACCACTCCAGTAGCAGCTCCACTCTTCATTCTTATAGACAGCATGAAAAGCAAGACATTTGGGAATACAGTTGCTCAAGTGTACATGAACTTTTGTAGCCTGTCTCTATGTGGAATTATTTATAAATATCCATACATACAAACACTAAATTGACAACATGTAAGATTGAAATTTGGGTCATAATGAATAATACAGAACCAACTTGATATGGTAAAGGTATAGGTAAGGTAGGGTTTGAATTTAAAACATAATAGCCAGCTCTGAATAACTCATCATAGACATTCTTATTCTACAATGAGGCGCCCAGTGCTGACACTTATCAGACCCCAGAAAAAGTGTTGGTTGGTATAGACAGCAGGAGAGTGGCTGTGGAAGTTAGAATCCGCTAAGGAGTGTGTAACAACTCACCTGCTGAATCAACTATCTTAAGTTAATAGCAGATATATCCTGATTATAACTACCCAACTTTTTCTTTAAAAAAAGAGGGTTCAGATTTAGTGTTGGTAAATTGAAGTTTAGTATCTGCTGTACATTAACTTGAAGCAAAAACTGATACACCTGCACTGCATTTATGTTGTTATAAGTTAATTGAATTGAATGTGATTTATCTGTTCATTTTGTGTTGATCCTTGGCCTCTCACTTTTTGCTCTTAGGAGATCAGCGCCTTTGAAAACAGAATGCTTATGCTTGATGGGATGCCGTCTGTCAGAGTCAAAACAGAACTATTGGAATCTGAACAAGGGGTAAGTAGACATTTCCAGACAGTTTTCTCTTCTTCTTTATTGTATTGGTAATTTTGGTTTTATTTTTTGGTGGCCAGCTTTTCCAGAACACGGTGTGCTTTTTTCCTTTGTTGTCATCTTCAAGCTAGTTCTCTGGGAAACTATGAATTGCCAGTTTCTTCTCTTGGGATTGTGGAACAATCTGGTCTCTAAAGAAATTTTCTGGAAGAATATGGATCATTACTTAGATATAATACGGCAGAATTTTGGAGGTGATCTCAGCTATTCTATGGTGAGGATATTGGATCCATTCACTTAGCCTACTCCATTGTGTATTAATTTAAAAATTAAGTATTGTTCAGGTGGGAATGTAGATGCGTTGGAAGATTATCATTCTAGTGGACATCTTTCCTATAGTTAATGCTGAACTCATGGAGTTCTTTGCATATCATAAGAGACACCTTGACCTGGATTTTGATTGAGTGGGTAGTAAGTGCTAGAGTGATGCTTCTGCAACAACTTGTGTGTCTGAGTAGATGAGATGCTGAATTTTTCAGGACTTTTATGGATGTACTGCTCCATTCCTGGATATACACTGCAATAACTAAGTCATGGTGGTGTAGATAACCATGGCAAGATCTGTGTTTGATGAAGGTACTGTCTGTGATGGAGCTGGTGATAGAATGGAGTACTACTTTATAGTATAGTTTTAGTATGTGGACATCCAGTTCCACTGAGACCAACAAGATACAAATGTTTCAATTCAGCATCATGTTTTGAAGTTAGCATCCCTCAATAAGTGGAGGACATTAGCTAGAGGTAGCTAGCATTATATCTTATTTAGTTGTTCTTCCAGTGGCTTTATTTAAATTTTAATAATATGGGGGAGAGTGAATTGAGCTTTTGGGAGGAGTCTGATTTGAAAATTGGGACATTGGAGAACAATGGTTCCAGTTTTTTTCTAAGAGGAAAACTGTTTAAAGGAAATCACATTCACCTCTGGAGGTTCTTAAGGTGGTACAGGAGTACGCTTAACAGAGATAGGTAGATGCACTGGTATAACAGTATAAAAGGTAAGAGGGTAAGAAAAATAGTATTATTTTATAAACCATAGTGGCAAAAAGACAGACCCATTAGTGGTAAATTTTACTGTCTTCTGGATGTTTGCCAAAGTGCTCACAAAATGCTCAACATTTTCTTAAGACTACCTAGAAAGCAAGCATATAGTAAAATGTGTTTTAATAGGAGAGAGCAAATATCTGTGATGTGTACCACATACATTTTTAATTAAAAAAAAGTTTCCAACTTTTACTGAAATGTGACTGGGAGACCTATTTGTGGTCTTGGAAGATGGAAGGAAATGAACAATTTATTTAATTTTCTAATTTCCTTAGTTCTTTTTAATAATATTTTATGGAGTTCTGTATAACTAGAAATGATATCATCTCTCTCATTCCAGTGACTGAGGCATTGGACAAAGAACTCATTTTAGTTTGGACATTTGTGTGCTTCGGTACTAATTGGGACAAGAAAGTAGTGTCTACTCAAATGTATGCATCTTCTTTATGATTCTTCATTAAGAGACAATAAGTAGGCCATGAATTTTCCAGACCTATTACAGCAGTGGTGGCCATTAATACAGCAGTTTTCCAGAAAAAAGCTTAACCTGAAGAAAGATGGCCGAACGAGGGGTTTAGTAAGTCTCTTAGGACTTTTTCTAATAGGTAGACATGACATGTGGACATAGTAGGCTACAAATATTTGAATAATGTGCTCGCCAAAGAGAATCTATGGAATTATTTCAGATGCTACCTGTCATAATTAGTACCAATGGAGTGAAAATGAAAAAAATGAAGATTTAGTTTAGATAGTATGGAAAATATATTGAGATGGATCTGTTACATCATTGATCATCAGCAACCTCTTCCAGATGTATACTGGAATGACCTAGTTAAGGTCAGAAGTGGATGAGAAGATAGTCAGACAGGCATTAGGCCCCTGCTGCCACCACTTCCACTACCGCTTTTCTCTACCGTGACATGAGGAAGCTTCTTCCACTGAAGCCCTGTATCTACAGGCCAGATCCAATGGCTCTGTGCATTGGGTTTGGCCTGTGTGTCGTAGGTTGCTGGCCCCTAAATTAGATTGTGAGATACTTAGCTGCTTCTGTTGCAGTAGGTCCCAGAGGGCCCAATGGGATAAAACCACCATTGTGTTAGACCTATACAAGTATATAAGGCATAGTCTGCAACCAATGGAGTTCACAAGCTAAGGTAACATTCTGACCATCCTAAAGGGAATGATGGAAGGTCCATCACTTAGGATTTTTAAAACCAGACCAGACACTACAAATCTGAGTATAAGAAAATTCTTGGTTGCTGAGGAGATGAAATAGTGCAATCAAGTGCATGGAAATACATATCTGAAGTTAAAACTGCTGGAAAATGGAGGTGAATTTTGGTACAAATATAAGCTATGAATGAGTGTGGAAGTTGAAGGAATTGGGGGACTTGACAGGGCAGGAAAAGAGGGCTTTAAAGGCAAGTTGAAAATACAATCAGTAACATCTTCTACATTGATTTGAGTTTTGATTTTGAACATGGGGTTTGAGATCTAGCCAGGGTTGTGTATTTTAGATTTTGAGTGGGCACTTAAATGAAAGAATGGTGTCTGATGATTGGTTAGCATAAACGTCTTTCATTCTTCCTGGTAAAGATATTGCTTGCCTTAGACTCACACAACAAAAATATGAATGTTGTCCCTCTTGTAACTGCTCTATCAATAGTATAGATGACCAGAGTAAAATAATTCTCTCAAAATCACTTTGTGTGACTGTAAGTATAGCAAATATTACAGTGATGTAGTAATTTTTGCTGCAGTCTAAGAGTTGGAAGAAGTATGCACACAATTCTAATAGTCACTCATCATAGCTGGACATGACTTCCCTGTTGGAAGTAGGTCTTTGTGTTTGAAGTTGTCATAACAGCAGTTCAGATTATGTGTTCCCAAGATAACTTCTCTTAATTTAACCTTGCCTGCTGTCTTAGATTACATGCCTTTACTGCAAAATTAGCATGTAGTGGTTTAACACATGTGGAAAAACCCTATTACATAACCACACTCATGTCATCCACATTGGTGCTGCACTAACTTGTATGCTGGTCTGAGTTTGTACCAGTATGTCCCCTCATTCTTACTCATTTGTTAAACTGCATGCATTTACTCACATTGTATTGTGGGAGGACTTGCTGATTTTTCCAGAGCTCCTTTGTGGAAGTGCTTAGTTTACCAGTTCAGGAAAATTCAGTAAAGTTAACTGCTGGGAGAATACATAGGTTGATGAACACATTTAATGAAAAGCAGAAAATCAAAGATGTAGAGTAAGCTACATGCTTTAGGGCATATGGGCAGTAGCTTGCCACTCTGAGGTCTTGATGAGGAGATCATGCAGGATGTGTGCAAGCCTGGAACACTTAGGATGATATTTCCAGGCTGTAACACGATTGGAATCACCTGTGATGAAAGGATACCTCCCTGGAGTGATACAAGGAGCACGTCCTATCCATTAAATGCCAGGATCTGCAGATCATAGTATCATTGGAAAGTAGGGCTGGAAGGGATTCATTGTAGTCATCTAATCCAGTCCCTTGCTCAAGGGAGGATCATCCCTGACTAAAACCATCCCAGTCTAGGGTCTGTCCAACCTGCTCTTAAAAGTTTCCAGAGATGGGGAATCCACAACCAGTAAACTGTGAAAACTCTTCCTAATGTCTAACCTAAATTTCCTCTGCTGTAGTTTGAGGACCTTGCTCTTACTTCTGTCCCTTATGGCCGTAGAGAATGGCCTATATCCTCTTCAAAATTTCCCTTCTGGTATTTGAATACTGTTATTGAATCCCCTCCCCTAAATTTCTTCTCCAAATTTAATAATTCAATTCCAGAGGTGGCCACTTGCAGCATGTGGCATATTAGGAAGGGGACAGGTAGGGGCAGAAAACAGAGCAGCAGACTTGGCACTTGGGGAGGGTATGAGGCTGATTTGTGGTATGCCTGCCAAAAAGGTTGGCCTCCATTGTCCTTGTCTTTTCAGCCTTTCCTCATAAGTCAGGTTTTTCAGGTCTGTACTAATTATCATTGCCCTCCTCTGGACCCCTTGACTGCTTCAGGTGAGTGGCTAATCAGCAGGGATTCTGGTTTTCTCTGATTAAAAAAAAAACCCCAATTTTCGGATTAAAAAAGGTAACCCCCAAATTCACATTTTTCCATGATTAAAATGAAATACTACTAGGTATATATCTACATATTAGTGGTGTTTCATTTAAATCATGGGAAAATGTGGGCTTGGGGTTACTTTTTTAAATCCAAAAATTGGGGATTTTTTCTTTTTTAATCAGAGAAAACCAGGAACCCTGCTAATCAGTTTGGCACAGGCAATTCAATTATCAATGCTGTGGTGGTTCACAAGGCAGTTATCCTAGAGATATACTGAGATAAAGGAAGATTGGTAACTACCCAGATAGTGAAGATTGGCAACATTGTGACATAAATAGGGGCTTCAACAAATAGGTTTGTGTTAGGGCTAAGGGTACTGATGGCACATATCTACCCATAATCTGTTTCCTTGGTAGAGCATATGCCTACATCAGCTGGAAAGGATACTACTTGCTCATTATGTAAACCTTGGTCAGCCATAGAGGGAGCTTCATGAATACCAATATGGGACTCTCTGGCAGGGGACAAGATGCCAAGGCATTCCAGAGATCCAGCAGTTTTCTAATTCTGGTATTTCTAATTTCTTTTCAATATTGTAGTCATCAACAAGGAGTCTGCCTGCTATTAGCTGAGCTGATCCAAGCTAGTTTTTATGCCCTTCCTTCACAGAGCTGTTTACTGATATGAGAGTACCTGGCAAAAGGATTAATTATATGCTGAAGAACTGAACTATGGTAGTACAAAGTGCATTTGGTTTACTGATGGCAAGATAGACATGCCTGAAATCCACTATGCATACCAGTGGATCCAGTGTCATTCATATTATTGCCACATGTTTAACATTTCCAAGTAAAAGGAAGAGAATTTTTTCCAGGAATGAGTGCTTGGTTGCTGGTTTATGGGTAAGGAACAGGCCACCAGGAAGATGACTTCTGATAATTTGATCTGACTCCAAAACCATAGCAAAATAAGTTATGTGACCACAACCTTGATTCTTTTGCGGTTATTTATCATAATGAAGTTAACTGTAAAATGTAGATAGGGAGAATTTAGCATACTGGATAATTTGGTCATCTTATTAGAATACTGTACATACGTGATCTGAAATACTGGATAATTGTTTTCTGTTTAGTGGTCAGGCAAACATATTTAATTTGGCATTTTCTGAAAAAATCTTTTTCGTATGTCTCTGTAGTTTACAAATCAGTAACACACTGAGGCATTGACTGGGCAGCAGAAAATATCACAGTTAGCAGTGCAACCACAGTGTAAATAATATTGCAAGAATTTAAATAATAATTGGAAAATAAGTCAAACACAACAAAGATCCCTCTCAGTACCACAGGAACAACAACAGCAACAACACTTGCTCTATGAATTGATGACCTGGGCCTCAAAATTAAACTTCTTCTTCTACCTATGCTATACACAACTGAAGTAAAATTAGGTGCATTTGGCTGTACACATTCTATGCAATGTATATGCCCTCTTCCATGTACTTCAGAGGTGTAATCCCTGTCTAGATCTGTACGTTATTTCAGGTTGCGGTATCCTGGTGGAGAAAATGAGCAAGCCATCACAGCTGGCATTTTTTGCTGTTTGTTGGCCATCATGCTAATCTGCCACCCCGTCCTTTGTATGCTACTGTTGCTGTTTCCATTGGAACTCTCTTACTTGCTGTGTAATGGTGAAGTCATAGGCAATGTATGCAAACAGTTTCTTGTTTCCGTCATTTGCTTGGTGGACTACAGGTGTCTGTCCACCTGAAGAAAAATCTCTGTGCATCTTTTGCAGCAAAGCATCTCAGGACTTTTTTGTGCTCTCTGGTTCTTGCACCTCTGGCATAGCCTGGTGGTGCCATGGCAATTCACGTCCGGAGAAGGTATCTCTGTAAAATCATACTTGGACATCATCTCACTTTGTATGCTGTGAGTGGTCTGCAATATAGAATAGACAGTTTGGGGATTAAAATGTGGAGCAGAAGAAGGGAGGAGTTAAACAAGAGAGTGGAATTGTGGGACAAGAATTGAACACATATGGTACTGATTAGCATGTCCTCTCACTGCAAAGTAGGCAGCTCATCAGCTCAGGCTGAAATAAACACTGAGCTCAAGGTCATACCGTAGCTCTGTGTATTAGTTCAGGTTTAAGGCAGATATGTTTCTATGGGTAAATCCAATGTCTTGTATTAAACCAACTCAAACAGTTACCCAAAAAACCTTGTCTGCCTATATCCTTAGACCGAAGCAGTTACAATCTACACCCCTGAAACGTGGAAGATATTGAATTTTGCCATTTGAAATGGAAATTACACAACAGATCAGGTTTAAAGCATCCTGAAGCCTGGGTTACAGTATTTTCTATGTTGACCAGGCTTACCTTGCAGTGAAGATATGTTCTGATTAGCAGGATTTTAAAAAGCACCATTTACTTGAGCTAAAGGTTTCTCTGTGTGTAAGTGAGGTCTGGGCTAAGGACAATTCAAGTTAGGAGTAAGCTAATACTTCAATAAAGACGAGTCCAATGAGATGGAGGTCACTAGTCAAATATGGAACAAAGAGGTAGTTGTAAGTGGAATGGATTTCTGTTTGCTTTGAAATATTATTCAGCAGTTCTGCTTTGAGCATCTCTGTTAATTTAATGTAATTTTATAATTTTTGGCATTAGCAAAAGTAGATGCTTCTTCATCCAGTGAACTACTGTCCTTAATTTTTGAATGGGAGATTTAATTCAGAGTATTGTTTGAGGTCTCCAGAAGACATAGCACTACTTTAATGACGTTATCACAAGTGAAGAAAAAGCCTTGCATAAAAAGCTACTTCATCGCCCTTTAACAAAGCTTCATTATTACCTCCCCTACTGAGGAACAGGAGCTAGCATTGCTAATAAATTGATAGAATTGCCTTAGAAATGTTAATTTGCTTATCATTTAATATTCTCTGGTGACCTGCTGCTTGAGATCTCTTGATCTGCAGTAAAATCTTTGTATGTCAGTGCCCAGCTCAGAGAAAAACATGTAAAGAAGCTAGGTTCCTACTTGAGGGGAAAGATGAGGTATTTTAGCAAGACAAATATTCATGCTGATGCTGTGCCAAGGAGTACTTTCAAAAGAAATACTTTTCGTTAATGTAACATGTAAGAACTGTCTAAATGACAATAGAGAATTGCCAATGAATTCATTATCAGATGGCTTCTGACTGTGTGTTGAGATATACTGTGTTAAGTGGCTTGACCATGAACTCTAAGGCTAGGTACAGACATTCAAAAAGCCTGAGGCAGAATCTGAGTTATGTGGTTATGTGTAAAGGGTGTAATTTAGATTGGGAATGAACAGAACATACATTCAGGAAGAGAGGGGGAGTGGGGAGCCAAATCTTAGACTGGATTCTGCCATTTTTAAACCACTCACTGTGTGCCAAACTTCTGATCACTTGTACCACCAGTAAAAGTCTGTACCTGACCTAAACATCCTGTTGGCTATTGCAGTTTTATCTGGTCCAAATCCTGGGTATAACTATGCTCACATATATAATATTATACATGTCCTGAAAGGAAATTTTGCATTCTTGGGTACAAAACTGAGATATCTGCTTCAGAAATTAGATATTACAGTGAGATTATATAATATTATCTAATTGGTCAAAAACATTTTTGTAGTATATCACAGGTGTTCATAGCTGATTGCCAAATATTTTATGGAGGTGTATTTGAAAACTCGCACCAAAATATTGGTATTTTATCCCTACTTTGTTCTTGGATCTGATATAGAGAACAATTCAACCATATTCCTCATAGACAGAGAATAATATTCTCTCACTTTCCAAGAGCTTTTGTTCTTCAAATCTAGTCTCCTGCCTTTCTGTGAATTCACTTTTTCCTCAAATCCCTCCTCAAAGGTACAGCTTTCATTCTTAATCAGCACCCTAATTTCTGTTCCCATGCATGTCTCAAACACAGCTTGATTATACAAAGAAAAGCAACAATAAGGAAAAAATGCTCACAACATTTACCCAAAGAACCCTGTCTGCCAAAAGATTACTATAGTGCCTCAAAAAATATTTCCTTGCTTTTACCATGTGATCCTGTTGAATGCCTATGATGTTGTATAAACTAATGTGCCAGTTCTAACACAGCCAGAATAATTGTTAGTGTTGCCTCTCCGCAGGAGGAGCATGTTAGACTCCTAGGGTGGTAGATGAGTGCACACGTAGAGTTTATAGTGCTATAGACCTATCTGCAGTGTCACAAACCACACAGGTTGCACATGCAGGTGTTTGCCATGCTGCTAATTTGCAGCACAATAGGGTTTTTTTGACACTGAGAGATCCTGGTGTAAAAAAATCCCATGCCAGAAAAAAGCAGTGTGGTGGACGTGTTGGCAGTGTGCACTACCCAAAACTAGATATTGGCCAGTCAGAGCCATACTCTGGCTGTGAGCCAGGCTCTGCTGCTCACTGGATCATTACTGCTGGAGCCATGGGAAGCCCCCAGGACCCCAGCAAAGCTGCTGGGGCCAACCCAGGTTCCGGTTCCCCCTACCCCACCTGGGATAGTTTGCTACGCACCACAGCATGTGTGCAGGAACATTCCCCAGGGACAACTAGCAGTGGCAAAAAATGTGCCACTGCGGGTTCTCCCCAAAGCATGTATGTGCCTGTTCATGGGGATGTGTCCTCGAGGGCACAACATTTAAGAGGAAAATAATACTTTTATAAAACAGTTCATTTTCTATTCAAGGATTTCCAAAATGCCTATTGAATCATAGTTGAGGATAGTCTTGACAGCAATGCTTGCTGGTTGATTACCTTGGGAATCATACAGCCAATAATCCAGCCTACTATAATTCTTCCTAGAAGCTCTGGTTAGCTTGTATTCAAAGGGGAAAAAATCATTCTACTGGCACTTCTCTTTTGCCTTATTAAATTAGATATTCTTATTTCTAAATTGTTAATTTTGGTACCATGGGTATAAACATATGTAGGTATATGGTGTGGACAAGGCTAACAGATTATGTGGACAAGTCTGAAGTGAGCTGGCTGGATCATTGGGCTCAAAGGGTAGTAATCAATGGCTTGAGGTTAAGTTGGCAGTCAGTATCAAGTGGAGTCAGTCCTGGAACTGGTTTTGTTCAATATCTTTATCAATGACCTGGAAGATGGAATGGATTAGAAGTCCTTGTACATTTGTGGAACTGATGTGAATGGAATAACACAGACTTGGTGGGATAGATTGAGGGAAGTAATTTTTCACTTCTATTTGGTACTTGTAAATCCACCTCTGGAATACTGTGTCCAGTTTTGGGCCCCCATTGTAGAAAAGGTATAGACAAATTGGCAAAAGTCTAGTGGAGGGCAACAAAAATGATTAGGGGGCTGGAGCACGTGACTTATAAGGAGAGACAGAGAGAATTGAACTTATTTAGTCTGGAGAAGAGAAGACTGAGCGGGGATTTAATAGCAGCATTCAGCTCCCTGAAACAGGGTTCCAAAGAAGATGGAGCTGGACTGTTCTCAGTGGTGGCAGATGACAGAACAAGGAGCAGTGGTCTCAAATTACAGTAACAGAAGTTTAGGTTAAGTATTAGGAAAAACTTTCTCCCTAGGAGGATGTAAAACACTGGAATCCATTACCCAGAAATGTTGCAGAATCTCTATCCTTGGAGGTTTTTAAGACCCGAGTAGACAAAGCCTTGTGTGTGGTGATCTAGTTGGAGATGGCTGTGCTTTGTTCAGTAGGTTGGACTAGAAGACCTCCTAAGGTCCCTTCCAATCCTAATTTTCTATGATTCTGTGTGTACATATGTCTATGTATGGTGGTATATAGAACTTTTCATGATGATTTTGGTAGGATACAGAAGGGCCTGGAGATCTTTTCTTTACTCATTTATAGTTTAGACATTTTGGATTAAGATAATTTATGTGTATACAATCTTAGAGCAAACAGGCAGCAATATCAATTATTGATGGAGTAATATTAATCTCATAGATTCAAAATAACTAAATACTTTGTTGTCCTTTTAACTTTTCCATTACATTTCCTGTAATTGAAGACAGTTTTCTAATATTATGTAACCAATATATGCACTGTTTTACTACAGTGTTCATAAGAGTCTGTGTGTTGTTTACAGAAAAAAATATTGCTGCTACTTTTCTTCATAATTTGCAACTACTTGGGTAGCTATAGGCATTTTAGTTTTTCATTCCTGAAATGATATAACAGGTTTAGCAATGGTCTTTTGAATATTTTACAAGACAGCCCAGCAACAATACCCACCTACTCAGCACCTCATCATATTTTTACTGCTTGTCATTCATTTTCCGCCTCGAGGAGATGGTATTTCCGGGAATGTCATTAAGGTGCTAGAAATGCTGCTGATACTATTAAGATAAGTATTCATTTGTAGAGGGCCATAAACGTACATACTCTTTTACAAACAGAGCAGGACCTGCTCCTGGAGACTATTATCAGATTTGATCCTGCACATTGACATGGTTGAGTATCTGCCCTGTTTCTGCTGGAGTTACTTAGGGCATGTTTACAGCACTAGCATGTCCTGGCAGGGACGTTTCTGAACATGCCCCAGTCACCCATACCTACACACACAATTCACACCTAGAAATGTGGCAGTGATACCGCTTTGAGAACAACATCCTGCAGCTGTCTCAGGATCTTAGTAGATACTATGTGTGAGAATGACTGCTTCTCAGTGTAGAGCAGTAGTTTTCAACCTTTGCTCTGGGAAAGATGACAATGATCAATCAAAAGTATGTGAATACCAATACTTACAATTCAAAGGGGTCTGCACCTCGATTCAAAATTTCCAGAGGGTTCCACACCTGCATTCTAAATTTGGGCGAGGCATTCAAATGGAAAAAGGCTGAAAATCACTGATGTGGAGCATGTATGAGAGCAAAGGCTGGGGAGGATGGGAAGGTTGGGGGTGGCATACTCTGGAGCATCCCTACTGTAACACACTGCTGTCAAAATGTAAGTGTTATAAGAATTTTGCCTGTTAGGTGATCTTCCTCAGAAGAGAAGTAAAAATTGAAGGCAGGTACTGGAGTGTCAAGCCTTCATGAATAAAAAACAGGCCAAACTACAGTGACACCTTTGTCCTAAGTTTGTGCAAGAAATATAACATCATCCCTAAGAGACTTACCATCTTCAACCCTTCAACTATGCAATCTACCTATGCAGGAGACCCTTAAAAAAGCCTGAGAAACCATTTCCTCCACCTAACCTACTCCAAAAAAGGGATCAAATCCCTTATACTGCCAAACTAAAAGATATAACCCTGGAGACATACTTTGTCACTGCAATAGGTCCAAACCTTCTACCAAAAAATCCCAGTGACAGCCATCTAACATAAAAAGAAAAAGTAGAATCAGTTTTACAACAAGAAGCACCTCACAGCTGGCCTACCAGCAACACCAGAGAGAATCAAGACGGCACCACATTATTAACTTGTCATAACACACTAAGTACTTCTGCACTCAGAAATATCTGTATTCTCAAGAGATGAACTCCTGCTCAGAGAGACAATTTGACGTGATACTGATGCGTGGAGAATTGGAAAAATTCTTATGCAGACTCTTGGATACCTCTCAGTGGATGGAGCCACACATTGGACTACAACACATACTTCAATCAGAAAGCTAACAGTGAAAGTCTTAACAAAAGCCAGGACAACCACAACCTCCCTCCTTCAGAGAGAAAAAAACATGTAGTCCCTAGTATCCTATAATGACATAGTGATCAAACCAGGGGACAGAGGAGGACGTATCGCCATCCCTAGCTGTCAAGACTACGTCAGTGAGTCTGGGGATGGCTACCAACTACTATAAAGAGCTTGGGAGGGCCCCACACCAGTATTCGTTCTTACAAAACAGTATCACATTTTATCCATAACAGCTTCAAGAGAAAGTTCTTGCACTAATCTGTCATTCTTTCCACCCCAGGAGCATTTTATATGCTCTTGAAGATTGACAAAAATGGTAATCCTGGCTGGTTTATCATATCCAACTGCAGCACCCTTGTTGAAGGGCTATCAGGATTCTTAGAAAGTATCCTGAAACCACTTGTCACTCAAAGAACAAGTTTTTTACAAGACATAACAGACTTCCTTGAAATCTAGAACATCAGCTGCCTCCCTGAGAAGGTCATACTTGCAACTATGGATATCACCAACTTGCACACTTATAACCCACACCATAGGGCTCCGCTTCCTTCCTGAAATATCGACAAGAACATGGACTACATTCAGATTTACAACCACAATATATTGTACAAATCATCCACTTTATCCTCACCCACACCTTCACCTTTACCCACAACAACTTCACTTTTGCCAGCCAACACTTCCTCTAAACCATGGGCACAGATATGGGCCCAAAGATGGTTCTGCAGTAAGCCAGGAGCCTCCTGGAGGATGAATTTTTAGAAAATAGCACCAAACCTGAACTATTCCTGCACTGAATAGACGATATCTTCATCATCTGAACTGAACAGTTGGACTCCCTGACTTCTACAAGTTCAGCATCTGCCACCTGTCAGTCAAATTCTCTCTGGCTCTCTGGTATACCCCTACACTAACATTAACTTTCTAGGTACCATTATCTATATCCACAATGGCACTCTGTGAACCATTATATACAAAAAAACCCACAGACCACTATGCTTTCATCCATAAAAACAATAATAATCCTAGATACACTAAAAAAATAATCTACAGTAAAGTCCTCAGGTACCACCACCTTTGTTCTGAGAAAAATACTTGTGACACCCATCTTGCCAAGCTGAAAAATGGCCTTTCCCCAGCAATGATACTTCAAGAGAGAAATAAACCATATCTTTGAAAGAGCCTTTCAAATATCCCACAGCAACAATACAAAAGAAAGACCTCACTGACAGCACACCCTTGTTTGTCACCTACCATTCCATATTTGATAAGGAACTGACCTTGACAGAAATATTTTGACATATTAAAAGGTATAACATGGAATATTTTAACTCTGTGCTGCTCCTAGCTTTCAGACTGTCCTCCAACCTCACCCAAGTAATCAGCAGAAGCAAACGGATCGATATGCCCCAAATGAGAAATAACTATGCTTTAACAAAATGTGTGAAACCAGCAAATTCATTTCTTTTGCTACAACAACCATCACCCCCCACAGTGAAACCACTGGAATCCATGGGTCCTACACATGCCTATGCGCTTGCAGTGGTATACCTCACCCATTGCACCAAATGCCCTGATGGAAACTATGTGAAACTAGGTAAAAATTGTGCAGCAGAATAAATGATCACAGAAAAAAGATAAATGACAGAGTCTATAGAATAGGTAGAAGAAATTTATCCCAGTAAAAGTACTCCCTTTGTGACAAACCAGGGAACTCCGGGTGGCAGCAGAGGCCCTGTTATCCAAGTTACACGCCAGGCGGAGCACTCGGGTGGCGGTGCCAACCCAGGCGTGTTCGGGCCCTGGGCGAGGGGGTGAGGAGAGTAGAAGACGAGTCCCAAGGCGTTGGTAAGGTAAAACAGAAAGAACTTTACTTACAGTGGCTTGAAGTCCAACTTATGTACAAACAGGTGAGGAGAGGGGTGAGATGTACACGTACACATGATCGGTCAGCACAGAATACAAGGGTGCAATGCGGTACAAGCAATTCAAAACGCGGTGGCTGCAGCCAGATGGCAGCGTGCTGCAGTACTTTTATGGGTTCATCGGTTCCCCAACTCTCTTGGGGCCTCTGGAAGCCGGGGTGAATCACCCTACTTGAGATCCACAGCTTCAGAGTAGGTTCTGATTCCTGATAGTGCACAGTGATCTGCGCTGTGAAGCTATCTCAGCTATCTCTCTCTAAGGTCTCGTAGTTGGCCTCGCTAAGCTCTCCTGAAACACTCTCTCTCTTCTAACGCTAGTACACCTCCAAATCTCCTGATCGCCCACTGCCCACCCCTCTCTTAGGCCCGGGTCCCTTTTATCTCCTTTCTCAAGAAGGTTCTAGGCTCTGTCACTCAAGTAGGTCAATTTAGTTAACTCTTTGTCAACTGACATTTCTCTGGACATGACCCTCTGCTATTTCATGACTTTGGTTGAAGGGTCATGTTACTTAACATTTTGTAATAATGTAAACATTAATAAATTGAACAAGGTGATAACTTGAGGTAGCATTATTCAA